>OY728131.1:561242637-562492637 GCA_963277665.1 Viscum album
ATTCTCCTTTCATTTGTGTGTTTTCTGTCTCCACATGTAATATTTGCATTCTTTTTCAAAATTATCAACCTATTCACCAATGGAGAGGTGAAAGTGAATGCAAATATTACATGTGGAGACAGAATGTTAAACACACAGATGAAAGGAGAATTGTATATAATATAGAAAATTATATTATTTTAATATTAATAATAAAATATACTAATAATGTAATAATGTTATTATTATATAATTAATATTTATGAAAAAAATATTAGTATTATTAAAATAATAAAAAATTTATATAATATTAAAATTATCAATATTTGTAACAGGTTTTGATTTATTCTTAACATGTCCAATTCTTAAAGGGTCAATTTTTAGGTCTTTCCCAATAAAAAGTTTGCGTCATTCGTGTCTGATGTAAACTATATAATTATCCTTGCTTGAGTGTTTTTTCTAACAAATTATTCAAAACCTGTAATGCTTTTATATTTTATAGAAAAATATTGAACAATGAGGTCGTCAACAATCATTATTAGATGACCGCATATGGATAAATCAACATAAAAATCCAAACGGTTCTGGTTTAAATCCAGTATATAGAGGGTGTGGAGACTTTTTTGTCATTTGCGGCATCAAATATAGAATTTGTTTCAGAAGGAAAAATAAAATTCCCTTGTAGAAAATGTGCATTGAGAACGTTTGACACGTTTGACAAAGTGGGGGAACATCTCTTGCGTTTTGGTTTTCAACAAGATTATGTTTTTTGGTATCAACACGGTGAACGAAGTTCCAGATTAGGTGATACCAACTTGATTCCGGATCCATCCCGGTTTCAAGATTTAGTACATGATGTTGTAGGTTCATCTGTTCAACATACAGAAACTCCGGCTGATATAACTTCAATTCCTGAGTTGGCACCGTCTAAATTTTATGAGTTGTTGAGGTCTGCTAAGGATGCATTATATCCTAGCTGCAAGATGAGAAAATTAGAAGCAGTTGCAAAATTTATGGCTATCAAATCAGATAACAGAATGTCAAACACTTGTTTTGACCAGATATTTTCTTTGCTTAAAACACTGTTACCCGAAGGAAATATTTTTCCTGCAAATTACTATGAGAGTAAGAGGCTGGTTCGAAATTTGGGACTTACTTGTCAGAAGATTCATGCATGTTCAAATGACCGCATTTTATATTCTGGGGAAAATGAGTCATTGGATAGTTGTCCCACATGTGGGAAACCAAGATATAAAGAAGGGAAACATGGGAAGTCTGGTTTGATTCCTGTAAAACAGTTGAGATATTTTCCTCTTACATCCAGACTACAGCGTTTATTCATGTCTAAGAATACAACGACAATGATGTCATGGCATAAAGCGAATATTTCAACCGATAAAAGCTTGAATCATCCAGTTGATGGTGATTCATGGAAACATTTTGATAGAGTGCATCCATCCTTTGCTTTAGAAGCTAGAAATGTTCGACTGGGCCTTTCTACTGATGGTTTCTATCCGTTCGGATCTTATGGTAGTCAGTATTCATGTTGGCCTATTTTTTTAACTCTGTACAATTTACCTCCATGGATGTTGATGAAGGAGCCCTATATCTTTTTGAATTTACTAATTATAGGACATCCGAAGAAGAATATTGATGTTTATTTGAAACCATTGATTGATGAATTAAGTTTATTGTGGAGTACTGGTGTCAGTACATATGATGTTGCTACGAAACATAATTTTATACTGAGAGAAGCATTGATGTGGACAATTAGTGACTTCCCAGCTTATGGGATGTTATCTGGATGGAGTACACATGGTAAAAAATCATGTCCTTACTGTATGGGAGAGACCAAAGAATTTATGCTCATTCATGGAAAGAAAACTTGTTATTTTGACTGTCATCTCATATTTCTTCCAGCTGATCATCCTTTTCACAGAAATAGATCTCATTTCAGAAAAGGAACAGTTGAAAGGTATGGACCTCCAAAAATGCTATCAGGTTCGGAGTTAAAATCAGTTGTATTTTCATTATCTCCCATCACTTTTGGTCCCACAATAAACCAACAGAAAATTTCTGGTTTTGGGAAAGAACACAATTGGATTAAACGTAGCATATTTTGGGATTTGCCATATTGGTCTGATTTGTTGGTCCGACACATGTTGGATGTCATGCATATTGAGAATAACTGTTTTGATAATTTTTTTCATATAGTTTTGGATACGTCAGGAAAGAGCAAAGATAATGTAAATGCATGTTTAGATCTTGCCCAAATTTGCAGGCGTCCAGAACTGGAACTGTTTAAGAATGTCAGAACAGAAAAGTTACTGAAACCAAAAGCAGCTTATACACTGTCTAAAGAAAACCATTTATTATTTTGTCAGTGGATTGCAGATTTGAGACTTCCAGATGACTGTGCTTCCAATTTGGGTAGATGTGTAAAGAATGGTCATATTACTGGATTAAAAAGTCATGATTGTCATGTTATAATGGAAAGACTTCTACCCATTGGATTAAGGGGTCTGTTGAATTCTGTGATTTAGGATTCCATAACAGAAATGTCATTTTTTTTGGGACATTTGTGCGGCTACAACAGATTATGATGCTCTATGCAAACTTGAAGAAGATGTTGTTGTAATTATATGTAAACTGGAAAAAAATATTTCTGCCGTCTTTATTTGACTCAATGGAACATTTGATATTACATTTTCCATATGAATCCAAATGTGGAGGTCCAGTACAGTTTCGATGGATGTACCCATTCGAAAGATGCATGAAAAAATTGAAAAGAAAAGTACGTAACAAATCATCTATTGAAGGATCTATTGCAGAAGCTTATTTGCAAGAGGAAATATCTTTTTTCTGTTCCCATTATTTTGAATCTGAGTATCCTTCAAAACACAACCGAATGGGACAGAACGAGAGGAATATTGATGAAATCGACAATCAATTATCTATTTTCAACAAGCCAGAGTTTGGTTTTGGTGGAGTTCATGAACGCTGGCTTTCAGATGATGAACATCACAGAGCTCATACGTATGTTCTGCTCAACTGTGAAGAGATGACATCGGTTGTACTGTAAGTGTTTATATCACTTATTCTATCATTTATGTTACAGTAAATAACTTTGTTTTTTATACGTTTTATGATAATTATATCAAGAAACAAATTCCACAAATTACAGCAGCTGCTCTCGAAGAACGCCGACAGAAAAATTTCTCTCATTGGTTTCAAAAACTAGTAACATAAATTCTTTATCTTTTAGAAACTCATTTAATGTATAGTTTACTATATTGATAATTATTTCACAAATTTTCAGGTGTCTTGACATGCTGATAAAATTGACAAACGGCTGTGTATGTTGAGTAATCCACCTTCCAAACTTATTAAAACTTATAATGCATATGTGGTGAATGAATTTCGATTTCATACACATGCATATGAGGAGTCAAAAAAAAAACAATGAACAGTGGAGTTAGCTTGAGAGGATCTCATTATCGAGAAAATGAAGTTGAATTTTATGGCATTCTTGATGAAATCATTGAACTCTGTTATCTTGGACAACATTACATAACCATGTTCAAATGTCGGTGGTTGGATACATAGAGAGGCGTGCGTGTTCATCCGACTCATGTAATCATCGATATTAAATGTAAAAGTGTTCTCGCAGTAAATGAACCATTCTTATTGGCTCAACATGCACATCAAGTTTATTATGCAAATTACTATGCTATGTCAAAAGACTTGACTGATTGGTGGAGTATAATAAAAATCAAAATTCGAGATAATCAGTTTAGTCAAAGTGAATGTTCTTTCACTGATGTGCAAGGAATTGAAGTTTTTCAAGAGAGTACTCAAAATCAATATTTTTTACAAAGAGACAGGAGTATCAATGACGACACCCCACATTTAAGAGTTGGTGATGACGATGATGTTAATGATGTCACATATGATTTTGAAATGGTAAGAGATGAAGCAACTGGAACTCGAATGGATATCAATGATGTTGAGGTGGAATATGAAGATGACATTGACATATATGAAGATGACGATGAAGATGAACACTGATAGAATTCCATGGTAGTTATATATAATCATAAATAATATATATGTATATATAATATTAATTATCAATTATTTGCTAACAATATTAACATTTTCTGTTTCAGATGGACGACGATGCATTTCGTGAGATGGTGGATGCTGACCTGTCTTTTGATGTAGATGAGTTGCTGGCAGATGACCCTCAGCCTTCAGGCCCTTCAAGGAGTACGCGGAGGGGGCGCAGTCTTGCATGATTGATGATTCCTGACCCCGTCCCCGAGCAACATCCACATCTTGGGTTTGATCCACGCACACGGAGGTGTGATAACCTGTGGATTTGACTAAAATTTCATTAATCCATTCATATAATAAATGTTTATTTTTTTTTACAGTTTTCCGCATATAGAAGTCAGACAGGGCCGCGCTATTTTGCGTAACTATTTCTCTCAGCCTTGGACCACATGGGAGCAGATTCCCATTGATGTGCAACAGGCCATGTTCGGCCATTGGTTGGTACATACGTAAATAAATAATTTTTATTTTGAAAATTATTTCATTTCTAACTTGATATTTTGATTTATTTGTAGGGTTTATGGTATCCGATCGAGAATACCATGCATGGCGCCATCCACGATGCATGGGAGGTGGTCATGCGTGATCGCTTTCATCAGTTTTTTCATAACTTGAGGAGAGAAGCCATGAAGAAAGCAGGAGTATCCATTTTTGATGACTCCTGTAGAGCGCACCGACCACAATACATTTCATCCCACGTATGGGATGGATTATGTGCACACTGGTTGAGTGATGCCTTTCAGAGGAGATCATCGGTGGGGAGGCAGAATCGGGGGAGACAAGAGATGACTCATCGAGCTGGGAGTCTTACTTTCAGTACTCATAGGCAACATCTAGTACGTATATTATTTATAAATATTTTATATAACTATAAATATTAACAGTTTATTTTTTATTCTTATAGGCTGTCGACCACCCTGATATTACGGAGTACGACGTATATCGGAGGATGTATAGTGATCCTGCTACTGGGGAGCTCAGAGGTGATCATCAGTGTCACATCGTTCTCAGTATTATTTGTTTTCAAGTTTAAAAATTAACTGCATATAATATATTCAAGATTTTAATTTTAAATTGCAACTACAGGAGTCATATGAGGCCGCAGCGTCACAGACCCAACCTGAGAGTCAGGCCGAGTCATCAGATCAGACCAGTGGCCGTCAGTTTGATGAGGCGGCATGGATGCAGGCCACCCAGTATGCCTTCGAGAAGGGCCGAGTAGTTGGTATCAGCTCTCGACTGACTCCTGGAGATTATTATGACAGTGCTGCGATGTCGGCGTCCAGCTCGAGAGGAGCTCGTGCATCTTCTTCTGCTACACAGTATGATGATCAGTTGCGATCTCAGACTGCACTGATAGAGAGTCTCCGACAGGAGCAGAAGGAGATGCGTCAGCAGCAGCAGCAGCATGAGGAGGAGCGTCGACGCCAGCAGCAACTATACGAGGAGAAGATGAGTCGGTGGCAGTAGCAGCAGTAGGAGCATATGGAGTACATGCGCCGACTCACTCGTGCTTTAGGGATGGAGTTTCCTCCACCAGTATCTGCAGATCCCCCCTCCCCCCTCCCCCTCCCCCCTCCTTTAGATTAGAGTTTGTTTTTATGTTATAAAATTTGTTAAATCAAAATATGATTTTTTTTTATTCGTAGTTTCTGTCTCATTATAAAATATAAATAATATTATATTTTGAAATAACAATATTAATATGAATAATAATATTATTTATATTTTATAATATTAAATTATATATATATATATTAAAATTTTATAATATTATAATTTAATTATATTTTTTTGTAATATTTGAATTATTTTTAATATTTGAATGTATTATAATTTTATTATTATTATATTAATTAAAATAACTTATTAATATTTATTTTATTTATGAATTATAATTCTAATATTATTATATTAATTAAAATCGTTTATTAATATTTTATTATTTTTTATTTTTGAATTATAATTCTATTATTATTATATTAATTAAAATAATTTATTAATAATTTATTATTTTTATTTGTGAATTATAATTCTATTATTATATTAATTAAAATCATTTATTAATATTTTTTATTTTTTTATTTTTGAATTATAATTGGATTATTATTATATTAATTAAAATAATTTATTACTATTTTATTTTTTTTATTTTTTTATATTATTTGCGACGGGTACTATGCTCGTCGCAAATAGTATTATTATTATATTAATTAAAATAATTTAGTAATATTTTTTTTAAAAAGTTTTTTAGATATAAAGACTAATATTTGCGACGAGAAATATTCCCATCGCAAATACTACTTTTAGCGATGGCCCCGTCGCAAATAATTATTGTTGCGATGCCGTTTTCCGCAACGGGCTATTTGCGACGGAACTCCGTCGCAAAAGCACATTAGTGACGGGATCCCGACGCAAATGCCCCATCGCAAATATCCTTATTTCTAGTAGTGCTCGTTGCACCAAAATAAATGAAAAAGGAAAAGGAAATATGAGTCCTTAGTTTAAGAAAAGGCAAGATCCTCAAATTCAGGGAGACGATTTCAAAATAATTGAAAATTACATCATGGTTTGACCACACGGCTTAGCGGTTTCACACGTTGGAATTAATTGATATTTAATAACCCACTCTCATAGATGGTTGAGATAGCTCAACGCATGGCTAAGAGTTGATAGGGTACTCATTTAATGGAGAAAAACACATAACAAGGGAGAAATTGGAAAAAATCCGGCAATTGGAAATTTGGTAAAGGGTGAGACACCATTCAGTGAGATACCACAACAATGCCACCACTTCAGTGTGCTACTTTAATGGTTCCATCATAATGGTTCCACCATTTTGGTTCTACCATTTTGGTGAAAACCATTCAGTGAAACTATGTTTTTGGAAAACTCCCAGAACAAGCCATTATAACCCCCCAAGAACACCTCAAACACTAGATTTTCACAAAGGAATAGACCAGAGAGGTCTGAGATATTACATATAGATCATTTTCTTAAAATATGAAGGCAATAATAATGTGTTTTCTCAATTTTGAGTATGTCACTTGTCATTTTTTCTAAAATTAATGTCAATTTTAAATAGAAAGACACACTTTGAGTCATGCTGACCACATAATGAGTTGGATGGAGGTGAGGATGATTCCTACATGTAAAAAATGACTTGTGGATCATTTTAATAAATTATAAATACAATCTGAATTCATTTTCTAGTTTTTGATTATTTCACTTTTCTTTTTTACTAAAATGTCATTTTAAACTGTAAACATGCACTTTGAGTCATACCGATCACATCACATGTTGATTTGATGTGATAATGATTACTACACATCATAAATGAATTATAAATAATTTTATTAAAATATCAAGACAATATGAGTGCATGTTCTTGGTTTTCATTGAGTGATACACTTTTAGAACAAAAATGTCAATTTTTAATAGGTAAAAAATAGTTGGAGTCATATCGGGCACACCAGGCATTGGATTGACATGAGACTGATTCATAAACATAAAAAATGACTAATGGATCATTTTACTAAAGTATAAAAAACAATAATAATGCATTTGATCAAATTTGATTATGTCACCTGTCTTTTTTACTAAAAATAATTTAAATTTTATATAAAAAGACACACTAGGTGTCATACTAGGAGCACCGTGCATCATATTGAGTTGTAATTGATTACTACATGTAAAAACTTAAATACAAATCATTTTACTAAACTATCAAAACAATATTAATGCACTTGGTCAGTTTTGAGTATGTTAGTTGTATTTTTTACTAAAATTATTGTCATTTTTAAATAAAAAGTCATAATTGGAGTCATACCAGTTATATCGTGCATTAGATTGAGTTGCAACTAATTTATACATGTTAAAAATAAAATATGGATCATTTTCCTAAAGTATAAATACACTACTATTTCATTTGATTAGTTTTGAGTATGTCACTTGTATTTTTTACTAAAATTAATGTCATTTTTAAATAAAAGTACACAGTTGGAGTCATACCGGTTACACCATGTGTCAGATTAAGGTGAAGTTGATTCCTACATGTTAAAAATAACTTATGGATCATTTTACTAAAGTATCAAAATGATCCGATTGAATTTTTTTGGTTTTGATTATAACACTTGTCTTTTTTACTAAAATGTTGTTTTAAAATGGAAACACACACTTTGAGTCTTACCTTTCACATTGTGTGTCAGTTTTTCATGAGACTAATTCCTATTCATCAAAAATTACTTAGAAATTATTTTCCTAAATTATCAAGGTAATATGAGAACTTTTTATCAGTTCTCAGTGAGTGACACACTTCTTGAACTAAAATGTCAATTTTAAACTCATTAAAAACACTTTGAGTCATACCGGGCACAAAGTGCATAGTATTGAGGTAAAGACGATTCCTACACATAAAAAATGAATTATAGACCGTTTTACTAAAGTATAAAAACAATCTGAATGATTCTTCTTGGTTTTGAGTATGTCCCTTTTCCTTTTTACTGTAAGAAGTCAGGACAGTCACACCGTGCATCAGAATGAGGAGAGGTTGATTCATAAACATCAAAAATGACTTATGAATCATTTTAATAAAGTATCAAAAAACAATACAAATTATTTTTCTTGTTTTTTAGTATGTCAATTGTCTTTTTTACTAAAATTTCATTTTAGACTTGAAAAACACACTTTCAGTCATACTGGTCACATCGTGTATCAGTTTGACGTGATTTGGATTCCTATATGCCACAAATGAATTTTGAATCATTATCCTAAATTATTGATACAATATGAATACGTTTTCATGGTTTTTAGTCAGTGACACACTTTTGGAACTAAAAATTCAATTTTGAACTGATAAAAAACAATTTGAGTCATACCAAGCACACTGTGCATCAGATTGAGGTATGACTGATTCCTACATATCATGAATGAAGTATGGATAATTTTCTTATATTATAAAAAAATGAATTCATTTTCTCAGTTTTGAGTATTTCCCTTGTCTTTTTTACTAAAATTAATTACATTTTTAAATAAAAAGACACAGTTGGTGTCAAACAGGGAACACTGTGCATCATATTGATGCGATACTAATTCATACACATCAAAAATGACTTATAGAATATTTTACCAAAGTATAAAAATAATTAAAATGTTTTTACTCAGTTTTTGAGTATGTTACTTGTAATAACATCTCTTTCTGAAATCCCTTCGCCCTTAAGGCATCTGCAGGGAAGAGACTCTGGGTGACTAATGATATCATTTTATAATTGGTAATTGGTATAAAATTTAAAAAATTGTTCAACAATATATCATTGTGCGATACAAACTTCTAGTTGACTTCAATTCTTGACATACCCTTTCAAAATCTTCATATATCATTTAATGTGGTACATCTATCTGTAATGGATAGGACCACAAAATTGGAACTCTCTAACCAAGTGAACCATTAAGTGGACCATTATATCAAATAATAATGGCGGTAAGAACATATATAATTCATATAATATGAATAAAACCTCCTTATTCATGATTGTAAACTTCACTAGGTCTATAAATATACAATATATGGATTTTAAATAGAAGTAGATGCTGGTTAATATATGTCATAAATTTTTAGTTAGAATGAAATGTAAATCCATGGGAATAATTTCCTATATTAAAACATAGATTTCATGTGATTTTAGAACCTATAAATTCAAATTATTCATTTACATAACATTCTTGATATTTGATGAATACCCCACTAGATCATTTACACCATTAATAAAAATGAAATATTGTAATTTTCTCTATCAGAATAAAGTTTAAGCTACTAGAGGAAGAAAATTACACCCTTTACCCTTAAATGGGGAAAAATCTTCCCTTATCCCCATGTTAATAATGTCCAACCTATCCACGATTCCAACTTTTTTTTTCCAGGAATATTTAGTAACGTTCCAATAACACTCTCAAATAATTTGTTTTCTACACGCATGATATCAATAAAATTTCTATGGTAAAAAAATTCATTACAACAATTAAAAGGAAATTGATATATTTTTCTAACCTGATTTCATAAGTTGTTTTTGAAAATGGTTTACTAAAAATAGTTTCAATATCTTTTACTTTATCAAATATTTGATTACCTATTAGTGGAGATGGTGTTTTACCTTTTTATAATTCCAATCAAATGTTGTCATCTAGGATCAATATTTATGTCATCAATGTAAAAATTTACATTATCCTAAAAATTTAGTCTTTGAGGAATGTTTCAACTAGATAGAGTGAATGAATTATTCATAAATGAAACACCCCAAAATTCCTTTAATGTTATAGCCTGATAAATTTCCATAAGCAGGAAAACCATTTATAATCCCGTACAACATGGCCCTCAATGTGAATTCTTAACTTCTTTGAACATCATACATTATAACACCTATATAACACATCAATTTTAGATCTTTTATTAATGGATCCAAATAGACATCAATATCATTACCAGGTTGTTTTGGTCCAGACATAAGAAGAGAAAACAAAATGTATTTGCATTTCATGCATAACCATGACAGAAAGTTATAATTTACCAATATGACATGCCATGTACAGTAAGTGATACTCTCTACACCAAAAGGATTTATTCAATATGTAGATAACATAAGACATAAGTATCTCAACTCATTTTCAAATTTAGGATACTTGTAATCAAATTTATTCCACTGAGGGGAGTCTGCTGGATGACGTAGGCTCCTATCTTTAATTCTTGTATCTGCATGCCATGTTAATTGTATCACTATTTCCTAACATCTATGTAGTCTTCTAAATTATGGAATGATAGTAATGAAA
Source organism: Viscum album (assembly GCA_963277665.1). Taxonomy (NCBI): domain Eukaryota; kingdom Viridiplantae; phylum Streptophyta; class Magnoliopsida; order Santalales; family Viscaceae; genus Viscum; species Viscum album. Next base: position 561,253,555 of record OY728131.1, read on the forward strand.
CATACAACTTTTTAAGGACACGATTAATCTTTATTTTTTCGATCCATGCCATACTTAGGGCATTTTATGTGTGATTCATGGTCCTTGATAAACAATATGAACTCATTTGGACATGAATGTATTTTTTAGAGATCATGACCATTGAATGTATAATTCATTTAGAAACATATGTTAGATAAGAAGTTCTTTTTATTATAGTATCTTATCATTCAAGAGACCAATTAGTTTTGTAAATCAGGTGTTTCTCCATCCATTGGTAGCTTTCAAATTATATAACTTCAATATAGATTACAATGTTGTGTATTTAGTAAAACCGGTATACAATGGTCTCTTAGCACAACTATTTAACTTCTCAAACAATTTTGGACAATCATGAAGGTTATATTAAATTTCCATTATCATTTATTATATGTGATCTCCGTCATCATTTATAATGGTATTCATATCAAATGATCCATAAACCACAATATCATCCCAATTGGTTCACATGTTTAGTTTTACCTGATGTTTAGTCCAAAATTTATATTTCTAATCTACTCTATGACAAATCATATGTTCTTCCAACTTTTATAGACTAATTTTTCATGAATACAAACAGTATAAACACATACAAAGGATTTAAGAAGGGTTGTATGCATTCTTTATTGAAAAATTGATGAACTCTTTAACTCAATCTTCATAAAATTTTATCGTACGATTAGCGTGCATCCATTTTTGATTAATATCCATCCTATTAAGATAATAATATATTAATTTTGTATAAAAAATAAAGAAATACACATAATATATTAATAATCAAAGGCTAAAGTTATAGATAATTCTAATAAGGGGAACCAAAAATGATCATTGGTACTCGGTATGGGATGAAAACTGTGCAGTGTAGTTTAAGCAAGGTGCATGTCTAGAAGATATGGGGGATGAGTCTCAAGACACAAAATGAAATAATAACTATTCAGGATATAAATCTAATGATGATGACAACTATCTTATTAAATCTAAATGTTCTCAGATAGGGAGTTGGAGAATCACAAGATAAAATTACTTAGTTTGTTTCCTAAAGTTGAAAAGTTTCTCAAACACACAATGGTTTGATAGATGATTTGATCATACAACACGTGTTTACAGTACCCTTATTATTTTATGCCCCTTTCCCCATTTCTAATGGGTTGAGATACATGATCACCTTGGATCGAGTATACATGAACCACTATCCCTTGAATAGAAAAATTATTGCACCAATACTAAAATATTCTCTCCTAGTGGAAACAGATGGATGAATTCCTAGTACTACTTATTTCGGACACTATGTATAGGCTCTTAGTAGGTATAAAAGGAATAAAACATCATGTTATTGAGAGTTATTCATGATTTATGTCTCTATATGATGAATTACTTGTATCCTTTATATATATAATGTTATTTATTTCAAGGGGTTTTGATTTGAAAATTACCAAAGCCTTAATGGTTTTCCATCTCAACTAGAGAATCAAGTGGAAGATGAGACATTTTAAATTTATGCCATTCAACCTAGAGAAAACATATTTTCATTTCGTTGAGGTACCAAGATGAATTCACATTACTCTATTTCATGGAAATTAGAGTAACTTTTATTCTATAGAATAAAGATAAACTCAACATGGGTTGTTGAGAAAGAGAACCAAACATCATATCAATACATCACAATAAGTCACATTATTTTAAAAACATTTTCTAGGCCCCTTTATGAAATAAATCACTCATTTTTTAACACCAAACCCATTTTTTTAAAACTATTTTCCAAATTCCAGATCGAAACCAACTAATTTACAAAAAAAATTACAAGTCACCAATTATTTTTAAATTACCACATCTTAATTTAAAATTTCAAATCTCAACTCAAAACATATTTTAAAATTAAAAAGGCTGATTTTTTAATTTTTAAAACCCCACTTGAAATCCATTTTTTAATATTTCACATAATTTTTTTTTTCAAAGAAAAAATTTATTATTAAAAAAATAAAATTATTAAACATTTCATTAACATTTAATAAAGACGACATAGATAATTTTTTTTGTCAAAAACATGAGTAAATTAGAAATTAAAATCCTGGAACCATGATAAAGGATTTATTAGGTATGTTTGTTCAAGGCTCAAGAATCCTAACACTCATAGTGATCATGGATACCCGGTGTGTACATTAATTTAGGTCTATGGGACTAGGAGGTAGGATTATACCACTATAAGTGTATCCATACCTCACTAATGTTTAGTTAGTGTTGTCATTATAAATTACATTGTTAGGTAGAGATAAACATGCCTAACATGATTGTCCCATACTACCTACCTAAATACTAAAGTTCCCATGGACTTATTTCAAAATTCAATCAGAGGACTTTTCATTTATCATAAACAAGTTTCATCAAATATCACATAAGAAACGATAAATCCAAGATTCCACATTCCATACAATTTATTCAAGAATGAACATCAAAAGGTTTTTCAAATATTCATGACATTGAAAGCTATTTTCTAAAAGATCATGAGGTGTTAGATGGTGTCTGTGTGTGATATTGGTCTTAGGTTTAATTTGAATTTATCTGAGTGTGAGTCTAATTGGATGTGCTCTAGTACCCGAGGTGATAAAATAATAGTGAATTTGGGTTTTTTGGTAAGGAAACAACCATGATGTTACAAAAAGTTTTGAATTTGTACATAGTTGTGGGTGTTTAGAAGATCATGGTATGATTTGGGTTGTTTAATAATTATGACATAGCAATGAGATAGTGCATCAAGGGGTGAAACTAAGCATTTCTAGTTAAAATTTTGCCAGAGGGGGACCAAATAATATTTTTTCATGAGATTGGGTGTGGTGAGATAGAAACCGCATCACACATATTGTTCACATTATATATTTATGATTGGTTTATTGTATAAATATTGTTAAAAATGTTTAATTATTTTAAAATTATTTATTCTTTGAAATTAAAGTTTGTAATTGTGTTCTTTAATTATTTACATTATTTCATTTATATAAGTTCATGCTTAGAAATTCAATAAGCTCCAAATCATTTTAAGATCCATGAAAGAATATATCTATTATATGTTTGGGTTATGTTACCTAACTTTATTTTGATAAGGTAACATAAATATTCACATGTTTTAGACCTTTTTTCAAGAAATAAAATTACTATTTAGTACATATTTATATACTAATATCCTGATTACTTTTAGTAAATCTAAATTTAGTTTTAAATCATAGGTTTAAATGGTATGGATATACTTAGTTAAGTATTTCCTTTTATGCCTTATCCTATATTACAAAGAAATTCATTTCGTTTCATTATAACCTAAAAGAATTATAAGTTAATGAATACTACTTAAACATTATTTAGTGATTCCATCAGTGATATGATAACGAATGGGTTGATTAAGTGGGAAGGAATGATTTTTTATGATAAATTATTAAGTATCATCAACTTGTTTTATTTTTGAAACTAAACTGAAAATACTTTACGTACTAAATAACCCAATTCCACTCAATAAAACAATCCCACTCTAGCTATACACAAGATAAACTAAAGATTTCACTCATTCAAGATACCATTTAGTTACCCAGCATTTCCTTGACCAAGAAAACAACTGAGTAGGTTAAAAGTAAATTGAAATATAGACACATGGTAACAAAATTAATATCCTACAACTCACCTTCAAAAACCTTGCTTAGATCAAATCCTATCTCATCATACATACATTATAAGTTGATAAACATCCCATAATAGGCACAATAAATACAAGGGGCGATCAATGAGGGTATCACAAGATATAAAACCAATTTAAAGTGACAAACAAGATTTTAAACAAAATCTAACTTGGGTTTTAGGTTATCTTCCTTAATTTAAAATTAAATAATTTAAATACTTTGTAAATATTTAGAAACAAAACCTTTTTATATTTCAAACAGTTCTTTAAAACTTTTTTTCTACCTTTAAAACTGAAAATATTTCCCAAGCCTTTCATTTGTTAAAAAAATCATCCTGAAATGACTTATAAGAATATAATAAAACACTTGGCATGATAAAACATTTAATTCAAAATAATTCAATAAAAATAAATGGAAAAACCTTTAAGACAACCATGGATTTCAACCTAAATGTTTTTCAAATCCATTTTAAATATTACACATAGGAATAATTTAAAATAAAATGAATTTAAAAAGACTCAATAATTCTATGATTTTTAAAATGAAGTATTAAAAGATAAAAAAATACCTCATGAAATTAGAATGGTTGGAGGAGACACCAAAATTAGAAGGAAGAAAGATAGAATTTACATTATAAAACACATGAAATTTGAGGTAAGAGACACCTAAATTGAAGTAGATAGATGTTGAAACCCTCTTAGATATCCAAGGAAGTTTGGATGAGCATGAGGGAGGAGAGAGGAGAGGATTTAAGAAAACACAAAAATAATGAAAACCATGGAACTCAAACATGCAATCAACAAGAGAGGAGGAGAAAAAAAACATACCTCAGATTATAGGCTTGATTTATTCAAGTGAAAGTCAAGGATAAGCACTGGAATTAGTGGAATTCCATGATATCTTGATAATTGGGATTGAAATTAGTACAATTAAGGTTCTTCTAAGTAGATCAAGGATGGGTTTATCAGCGATTTAAAAAAAGGGACGATAAAGATACCTTTTATTAGTCCTAAATTAATAAGTTCTAATTAAAGATATTTTTATCAATGCTTATTTAGTGCTAATAAAGCTAAACTATTAGCGATGATAAAATCCATCTTTATCAACGTTAAGACTTTAGCGCTGATAAAAGATTTGTAATTATAATTATAAATAAAAATATTTATACATATTTGTATATGATTATAAATTTATTTATATCATCATATACATTTATATAATTATATATATATATATATACATTCATTATTTAAATATATTTATTATAATTTTATAATTATTTAAATATATAATTATTAATTCATAATTATAAAAATACGTTTTTTTTAAATTATATTTTTTATTTATAATTTTTTTTGAAAAGGTTTGGGATAAGGCACAAAGGCCCAATCCCATTTATTAAAAAAGAAAGTACAAAGAAAATAAGGGTAAACAACATTGCAGACAACCTATATAAAAAACAAAGACAAAAAAGGCACGGAAAGTCAGAAAAATCAACATCATAAGAAAGGTTAGGGCCCTACTAACCCCTCCTTTAAGGGGCTCTTCCTTGAGAATTCCTCCCACACATATAGGTTTTTTAACTCTACAAAAAGTTCACGTTCTTCTTCTGAAGACAAAACCTCAGTTTATGATGTAGTTATATCTTGGTTATCGGATCTAAGCTTCATCGCCCCTTCCAAGTTTTTACTTCCCACACTAGTAGTATCTTTTACTGCTTGAGATACTGAAAACATTCTCTTCAAAGGCAAATCATTAGCTGAATCAATCACCCCAAAGGTATTGGAGATGGAGACCATAATTTTTATTTTCTGGCCAGCAGACTGTACATTATTCATCAATGTACCCATTTTAGAGCCACCCATCAGAGGAAGATCATCCGCATCACCAACATGGATCCCATGAGACTTATGACTACTTTTAAATCCTAACTAATTATCAAGAGAATTGGAAATTTGGACCATGGTCTCAATTGAATTATTAGCTTCTTGGACCCCATTTTGTGGATGATTTGGAACATCAAAACCATCCAACTGGTGTAATTCAAAGTCCTGAGACTATAAGAATCCTCATAATTAGAGAAACATGTATATTTATTACATTATAATGCTCCAAAATAATATTTTAATCTGTATTATTTTCCGGAAGTATAGAGGTTGTAGTGGGTAATCCCTCAACTCCATCCCTAGACAAGCCAATATCAAACTAGAGCACAAGTGTTATCTTTATGTTTTTAATCTCCATAGGGTACATGACATCCATTTTTTTGTTTACCTTTGCAAGATTTTACTACAATCATCTATTTATGATATAATTATTGATTAGCTAGTTCTTTCACTGTAACTTTATCAATGGATTGAACATCCATTGATTACTCATTAGATCTACCATCCACTGGTTAATGATTTTGAAAAAAAAAATTATACCTTGAAACATATCATCTTGAATTTTAGAAGGTCCCACAAGATGAGTTAAATCTACATCAGAGGTATCTAATACTTTTTCAAGACTCGTTAAATTGGAGTTTGATTAAGAAAAATTATTACCTTTAAAGGATCCAATATTAGTATATTTATCAGCTTAAAATTCTATGTTATCCCATAATTTCTTATATTGGTTAGCTCGTTTCACCCCATTTGAGTCAACAGTTTGAATAACAAATTTGTCAAACACCACAAGTTTCTGAATATCCCTCTCCATTCTGTGAGATGAATCCTCATCCTGATGTCTACCAAATGAAGTACCAACAACTAAAAAAGGTTCCATAAGGGAATTAGACATATCTTTCTACAACCCACCTTGTTCATCACCACCAACAAATTTTGAATTTCTCTGCTTCTTGAAGTACTTCCTGTCTTTGTGTCCTCTAGCCAAACAAAAGTAAAAGGTGAAAAGACTTTTAAAATTCTGGTTTTCAAGACCAATCTGTATGCAATCCAAACAAAATAAATTTTATCACACTCAAACCGTAACTCAAAATCATCATCATTAGTTTATGAAATCAATTTATCAAGTAGAATGGAGCTCAAATCCATTCAACCAATAAACTTGCATAATACCCAAATATTTCTAACTCTGATTATTTATCCATTTTAATCGAGATGCCAATGGACAGTGCAATATCATGAAAGATTCATGGGTTCCATAAAATCAAATTAAACCCATGCACCTTGACCCACACTTTAGCATATGAATTGCAAACCTCCAAAAAGATGATGTTGTGATCCCATTTCAGAATGTGAAGAACACCCAACTTGAAGAATATTTAATAGAATCCCTACACTTTCATCTTCAATTCCTCAAATGGAAACAAAAAATTAAAAAGTACATGACCTGAAGTAACACATTACCAGTTATTGAAACCCCAAATTTATGAACTGCATGCTTCCAAGTCACCAATTCTACAAGGTATGACACCCCGTAAAAAATATAACAAGAAATCATGGAATTCTTACCAATATCCAAGCGTTCCAAGATCACAAAAGGATTAAATTTCAAAGGTTCAATGCTTCCCTTGCATTGAAGACCTCCAAATATAGTGTCCATGAAGAGAGAGAAGGAATGGCTAGATCTAATCTTAGGGAGAGAAGAAGCCACATCCTCATCACCATTGAATCGCTTTCCCTCCTAACTAGCAATGAATTTGTGGTTATCAAATAACTCATTTGGAAGAAGAAAATTAGTCAGTAAAGGATCAAATGAGGAAGCCATAGAAGCACTGCCCTAATCTCTATGGAGGCATAGAGAAAGAGATACCCATCCAAAACCCATCTATTCATTATTAATAATTATAAATATAGAAAATATAAATTTATAAATAAATATTTCTGTAAATATATTTTTAATTATTAATATATAATTATAAATATATTTATATCATTATATACATTTATATAATTATATAATTATATATATATTTAATAAATAAATATAAATATAAATATAGTAAATATATTCATTATTTAAATATATTTATTATAATTTTATAATTATAAATATATTTATATCACTATATATATTTATATAATTATAAATATATTTAATATATAAATATAAATATAAATATAGAAAATATATTCATTATTTAAATATATATATTATAATTTTATAATTATTTAAATATATAACTATTAATTTATAATTATATAAATATATTTTAAAATAATATTAATATATTAATATCATAATATATATAAAAATAAGTAAATAAATTTAATAAATAAATATAAATATAAATATAAATATAAATATAAATATAAATATAAATATAAATATAAATATAAATATAAATATAAATATAAATATAAATATAAATATAGAAAAATATATTCAGTATTTAAATAAATTTATTATAAACTTATAATTATATATATATATATAATTATTTATTTATAATTATATAAATACGTTTTTAAAAAATAAAATTTATTTATTTACATTTATAAATATATAAATATTATAAATATACATTTATAAATATTTTTATTGAAAAATATATTTTTTACATTATTAAAGAATATATATTATTAAATGCATGAATGTAAAAAATGAGTGAAGTTGAATAATTAAAAATGAGAACACTTTAAAAAACATTGAAAAAATAGATATGTTCTATTGATTAAAAATAAATTATTTCAAAAATATGTATATATATTGAAATAAATATGAATACATGTTGAAAATATTAAAACATAGTAAATAAATAAATATATATATAAATATTAGAAAAAAATTTAATTCAAAAAAATAAATAAAAAAAAAATAAAAATAAAATAAAAAAAAAATAAAAAATATTAAAAATGAATAAATATTATCTAACTATAATAATATTAAAAATAAATAAATAAAATTTACCGATTATAAACATAATATAGGAAATCTATCATGTTACTGAATGAGATTCTAAAACGAATAATAAAATTTGAAAAAATTTCATAAATATTAGCTGTATGTGTTTCTATATAAGTTTTCATTTATTACGTAAAAATGAATTAATTACATATATATATGTGTGAAATCAATGTAACACACGTTTGATACATGTTAAATTGAAAAATCAAATTACATTCAATTAATGTCCATTAAATTGAAATCATTGTAACACACATTTGTTAAAGGAAACCTTTATCACCACTTTTTTCTAGCACTGATAAAGGTTGGCGCTGTTAAAGACCTATTTTGTAGTAGTGATGTGGTTAATCAAGGTGAGGGGCTGGGCCTGAGTGAATATCACCCGGGTGATGACTTAGTGAGCCTATAAGATGGTCCACATTCCCTGTGTGATTGAATGTGATTTTAATAGGTGAAAGATTCTATTGTGGTTGATGTGGATCCTAAGGCCCACCCCAACCACAAGTGAGATAAAACTGGTAGGCCTTCCATGAGTGAGATGGAGTCATACTGTGCATGGAGTTTGGGTGTACCTTGAGTGAGAAGGTATGGATTGAAGCTATATGGATTCCCCTTGAGTGAAAAGGCACTATCTAGACCCTACTTTGAGTGAGAAGGTAGTGGTTGATATTAAGGAAAATCTTGAGTGAGAAGACTAGTCTGACTAGAACATGGATAATGGACCTTAACTTGAGTAAAAAGGTAACAATTGGGATTGTACATGGGGTCGCCTTGGGTATGAATGTGAGTATGGGACAATGGACATGAGGCCCTTCCTTGAGTGATAAGTTAGTGACTTGGTCTTGAAGGAAATACTCCCTTTAGTGATAAAGGATAGTTCAAGACTTGGACATGGGGCCCTACCCAGAACTTTCAGTTAGTTATCAAGGATTAGTGTAATGCCTACCTCGATTCTTTAGGTATGATCTATGATGGGTTTATTGGGATGAGGCCACTAGATTCTGGTATGATGACAAATTAGGCATGACTATGTGGCATTATTAGCACATAATGATCTGATAAGCATAGAGTTATGGTAAACTGGTTAGTAATCAATGTTCAAGGTGCTTGCGTGGCATAGTTTTTTATTTTCTTCATGGATTAAATTATATGACGATGCATATTAGGGACATGGTGAGACCATACAAAGATATGTTTCTCATAAATTTCATGTGAACTATGGTGCACATGAAGAAAATATGTCTTCTTTCAAGTCAAAACATAGGATGTACAATGGATCAGGTTGGGGTTGCTAATAGGTATTTAGAGAGAGGGTTGTAGAGGCCCAGTAATGGTAATAGGGCCTTTGTATATTTTATTCCTTTTGTTTATTTTTTATATGTATTTAGCCTAGTGGGTGACCAGTTGTGATGTATGACTACATGCTTCCACATTCATTTTTTCATAACACTATTTTTATTGATTATGAGTATTTTGATGGTTTTTATGGATTTTTTGGTTGTTTCCACAATTTCTCAACTCCGATTTAGTGTCATAGTCCCCAAAATGCATGATTTAGTCTCTCGTCACTAGTTAGTAACCTCTAGCATATTTAGAGGTGCTCTTGAGGTTTTGTGAAACCTCTACTATGGTACTGGTAAGTGGCTTCTTTATTTTTTTTGTTAGAATTAGTTTATAGTCACATGTTAATTATTTGTATTTATTGATTAATTAATTCTATTGTTTTTTCTTGTATTTGTATCAAGTTTTAATCCTTTATTTTTAAATTCAAGAAAAATATAATCATTTAGTTTCATATGAATAATAAAAAACAATAATAGTTTCAGAATGCTCGAAGATCCCATCCAGAGGTGCTAATGATACCGATCGAGAGATATAGTTATTTGATGTGTAACTGAAAAGTACATTTCATGTACCCATGGTCAACCAAATAATGGAAATCTACTATAACCATGGCATTCCATGTTGGCCTCATTATGTGGAGTGTTTAAATACACATCATATATTGACATACAGAAGATACGTGACTTGATAGGGTAACATGGCATGTGATCGTTGTACATGTCATGTAACCCCGCACAGTTTGTCCTAGTGTAAATTTTAGAAGATTTATGGTCAAAATACATGGAATATAATCAATATACACACTGTGTATTGATTTCTAGCCAAGAAACATGGTCCAAATGTGATTACATGGTGTTTAGCTGATGTACATGATGTGTAACATGAAATATCCCAAGCAAGATCAACACTAAATCCCTAGGAGTGTATCACATTCCGTCAAAAATATATTAAACGATATATAGCTGGATATACATGCCATGTAACCCATTCTAACTCATGCATGGTACATTCCTTATAAGGCCCCGACCTTAAACCTTACTTAATATTGAATTAAAATAATAATTCACGTTGAGGATCTTTTCAGGTTTAGAGTTTTAGAGAATTAGAACATAACTATTACATCTCAAAAGATTACAAAGTAGTCACTTATACTAAGTTTCCATAATAAAAAAAACTCTTGAAAGAAACATGTCTAGTTCCATGTTTTATATAGCATGACATTCCCTTGATCCCATCCTCGACCTTATTTCACATTAAGTCCTGTGAAAAACATTTCAAAAAAACATGGGGTGAGCATAAAAAGCCCAGTAAGGGATACACAAAGAATGAAAACTGTTAGTTTTTCAAAATCAAGTAAACCATGTATACTCTATCAAAGTAATACCTTCACCTTCATGAAGTAGTAAAAACTCTTCACTGAATAAAGTATCATTACTTACCTTTTTGTAACCAAAGTATTACCATAAAACCCATATAAAGAACACATAACATATATAAAGGTAACTTGGGACATAAACATACTTAAGTGGAATAACCATACGGTCGACTTCCACACATATCACTTAATGGAATAGCCATACGGACAATTTCCATACATACTTAATGGAATAGACATACGGCCGACTTCCATACCCAATGCATTGGAGGTTATAACGTAACCACCCGTCCTGGTATTCACGGCACCACCCGTCATATGGTTTATAACGTAACCACCCGTTAAAGTGTCCAAGTACCAATATAAAATCATAAAACATAAAACCAATATAAAGGAATGATAAAATTTCCACATTTCAATCACAATATATCATAAATATATTGACATAATAGAATCATTTATCAAAACCATTTTCAATACCAAAATATATAAAAGAGTATATGGTATTTATTTTATTTTAAAAACATTACGGCTTGTTGAGGAAGCCAAAGACCAAATAATACACGCGGTGGCGAAAAAGGTCTTTTTCGCCGCGTACGTTAAAAGAAACATTCCTTTTTGTCGTTTTGTAAAACGCTTCGTAGAAAAAGATTCCTTTTGTATAAAAGTAAAATTCAAAGGAGTTTATACACCGTATAAAAGAAAGTTGTGTATAAAACGAAATATGCCTCAATGAAAGGAGATTGAGACGAAGTCCCTTACCTCGGGTCCGACTTGACTCGATCGTTCTTTAACGTCCTGAATAATAAACTTGAGTTAATTTATAATTGATTAAGAACCTTTTTTGTAACGACCCGAAATTTTGAATAAATCTTGTTTCCTAATTTCATGTGTTATTTTTTATACTCAAAAAAAATGTTTTATTTGATAAACATGATTATAAATAAAATGAGACCATTGGTTTTTGAGTGTTATATGACCATCGGTCAATATGACCACCGTGAAAAAAATGTTTTGATTATTGTCTCTATATTTAAGTAATCTTGGTTAATTATTATAGAAAGAAGATTTGATGGCCTCACCTAGTAGCCTTGGGCCGATCGAAGCCCATCTAACAGAGATTGGGAAGGAGGTAGCACCATTGGGCTTTGCTCTGGACCAAATCCAAGCTGAACTTCATCATGTGAAGCTAGAACGGAATCGCCTTCGCGAGAAGTTCAAACTGAAAGAAATTACTACTCGGGCAATGTTGACTGAGCCGCCCCAAAATTCTATCACCCTAGCACACCTTACTCTTAGGTCCTATGCTGGTATTATAAGAGGTTATGTAACGAGACCGTAATTGCCTTGTGTAATCTTTTTTTTTTTAAATAAAAATTTGGATTTCTTCTTATGATGATGTTTATGAATTTTCAAATGACCGGATAAATATTTTATGCATATTTTTGATGAATTTTAGAAAAAGGATATTTTAAAAATGGTTGTGTAAACCTTAAATAATTAAAAATGTGTAATGATTTTCGAAAAATGGTCTTCTACAATTATGTTCAGTACGAAATTTAGAGTCTAATAAGATCAACTTGATTTTTGATGAATAGTAAATTATGAATAGTGATTTTATGATTAGGATTAGTAATATGACCAAATGGATTAGTAATCTCACTTAAAGAAAGTTTTAAAATAATCTAGGCACCTTGATTAAGTAATGTTATTCAATAAAATAGTTAAATAACGGTTTCATTAATTATTATTCAAATATTAGTTTTTTCGGGTGAATAGTGTTTTTTAATTAAAAATTTAATTAAAAATAATTAGAAAATTATTTTTATAAAAATGACTTTATTTTTGAACTCAGAGCATCGATATTATGTTATGGTAATTTTTGGGGTTTTTTCTGAAAAAAATGAATTTTCGATGAATAGTGTTTTTATTTAAAAATTAAATTAAAAATATTTAGAAAATTATTTTTATATAATGGAGTTCATATTTGTAATCAGAGCGTTGATATTTGGTTAAGGTGAAATTTTGGGATTATTCTGAGAAAGTTGAATTTTTGATGAATAGTGAAAATACAGTTTTTAAGTTACGGGTGTTTAATGACATCATTAAATGATGTATTAAGTTTGTAATCAATATGTTCGAATTATGAATAGTGATATAAGGTATGAGGTGTCCCAAGTGGCCAATACCATGGGCAAATACCATGGGAAAGCCTATGGTTTTTCCAAAACCACTAATGAGGTGTCCCTTTGCCATTAATGCCTTGTCCCCTCACTTTCCCTATAAATACCAAGCCATCCTCTCATCCATTCGACTCCCCACTCTTCCCCAACGAAGTTCTGGTCTCATTACCTCCAAAGGAGTCCTCCCAAGGTGCCCCCAAGCCCTCAAGGTCACAACCTTTGAGGTTTAAGAGTTACATTTTAAGGTAAGGGATCCGACCCCTCTCTTTCTTTTCAAGTGATCTCTTTTATGTCATTCCTTTTATGATCCATGTTCTTATTTTGGAGGATGTTCTTTTATACTCCTCTTACTGCCCTTTTTATTTTCATATGATGAAAGACCCCCTCTTACTCTCATCATTTCGTTTTAAGAAAGTTTAAGTGGCGCCGTTAGGCTGCCGAATTTTCAAGGGATTCATTCACCTCTCTCTTTTTCAAAGTTCTACTTTCATGTCAAGTCTTTCAAGTTCATTTTTATTATTTTGGGGTATGATCTCTATATTTATCATACTGGTCTTTTATGATCACATGATGAGAGACCCCATTTGATCTCTTCAATTCAGTATTTTGATGTCTTAAGTGGCGCCGTTAGGCTGCCGAATTTTTAAGTGGTTCTTCACCCTTCTCGTTTTGAAGTTCTACTTTCATGTCAATTCTTTCAAGTTCCTTTATATTATGTTGGGGTATGATCTCTATATCTATCATACTGGACTATTATGTTCATATGATGAGAGACCCTATTTGACCTTGTTAATTCAATTTTGTTGAAGTTTAAGTGATGCCGTTAGGCTGCCGAATTTTCACAAGAGAAATCTTGTTTTGTTTTCTTCCTTTCATGTTCTTCATTTCATATGGTATATTTTCAAATTTCATTACCATGTTCATAAATCCCTTATATTTTGTCCCTCTAATGTATGATGGGTCATTTATGAATGTTTGACCCATGTCCCCTCTTTTCTCAATGTTTTCTAAAACCTTGTAACATAGCCGTTATGCTGCAGAATTTTTCCCCTCAAAATGCCTCTCTTTTTTCTCAAAAATTATTTTATGTTATAAAGTGAATACTCAAAGCTCTTATTTCTACAAGGGTATTCACATATATATCAAAATGTTTCATTTTAAATTCTGGGATTTACATACATGAGACCCGCTTCCCTTTCCGTGGGTTTAAAGTGCCGTAAAGATCATGTCATTAAAGCAGTTTTTAAAATGTTATGATTATGAAATGAAACCCATTTATTTAATGCTATATGGGTTATTTATGAAATGTTTGATGATGATATATGTGTCTCACATGATAATAAAGGCAAATTTAAGGGTGCGCCCTGATAGCGCTCCAATGCATTGGGTAAAGACTTAATCTCTAGAGATGACCATTTTAACGACGCCTTGGTGAATAACCTTGGTAATTTTTTTAACGACACCTTGGGGATGGACCTTGGTGAAACGAAACGATTGCCAATATTAAATGTTGCAGCCACATCTTCAAGTTATGAAAAAGTTTTATTTTTATTATGATATGCCTCATGATTTCATTTTCATGCCTTAAAGTTCTTTTCATGACTTTATTGATGTATCCCAAGTTCATATGTAAAATGTTTCACTTGTTTCCCTTGCTGGGCCTTCTGCTCACCCTTTCTTTTGATGTATGTCCCCAGGTTATGAGATTTAGTAATGAGCCTAGGGTGAACATGAGGAGAAGCCTTTCAAGTGTTTAAGAAGAATTCTTTATGTTGTTTTCATGTTTTAAGTTCCTGGTTTCCAAGACACTAAACCTTAAAGATCCTCGGTTTTGTAAAATGTAATTAAAGTTTATGTGATAAAAAGGTGGGATGCTATAGTTGGTATCAAAGGATGGTTTAGTTATTTGTGGAAATTAGGATATGAAAACTCTAGGAGGAACCCTATAGAAAAGTTTAATATAGGAAATCTCCCTGGTATTTTGGTGAGTATTGAGTAAGGGGTTGCCAAGGAAATACATCCCTGTCTGGATACGAGCAGGTAGAGGTGGCTCTGGCACAGATGTACATAGGGGTAAAACCCGAAAACACCGCTTTGAGATAGACTCGAACGGGAACTGGTACACGACAACGGGCCTTGCTGCACTCTTGGTTACGACACTCCCGGGGGATATGCTTTGGTAAATTCATAATCTTGGTATGAACCATTATTAAAGGAACAAAGATAAAATAAAATAAAGATTCACATAAGAATATATGATCATGGATAACCTAGATGGGAACCTAGGGGATCACAAGTTAGGGTATACTTTTCTTCTACAAGTTATCCTTATATGCTTTAAGTTCCTTTTCATGATTATTGGTTAAGTATTTAAGCCTCTAATTATACTTTATCTTCTTAGTTAATGGTGGGAAATGGAATAACGTGTCCCAACAACCAATGTGATAGGAAATGCGACAATTTCCATATTAATATGTCAGAGTTGATTAGGGGATTAAAAGATGATTATTATTTTGGAAGGCGTTCACTATTTTGGGGACCCTATATGATCGAGGTAAATAGATTACTATAGTATTTTCATTGAGGAGTAAGGTTGACTTATATTTTGAAGAATTGATGAATTTAAGGTGGACTTATAGTAATTTAGGTTACTTTTGGGAATGATTAACCTATCTTGGGTAAAATATGTTTAGGTTAGCTACTTTTGTTATAAGATGTTAGGAGTGGTTGATGTTGTCTGGAGATGAACAATGAAGTTGTTTTGGAAGACTATGTTATCAAATCCTTCTTGTATTTGGGTTTGAATCTTAGTTTGGTTTATTTTGAGGAATTTTAAGGACCGTTATTTATGGAGTGGTCTATGATGAACGTTGGGTAGTACCATGGAACTTTGAAGATTTAAAAGTAGGTTCTATTCATATGGGATTCTTTCTTTTTGAAGAGTTGTTTTACCTTAACCTTTTTATTTTTGGGATAATGTTTAAAGATAGAAGAAATAGATAGTTAATCTTTTGTAGATTATGTGATTCTATAGAAGATGATTCTTGTGCTTTTATGAGACCAAGTGTTTTTGAATTCTCATCATTTGGAGAAAAGATTAGTGTTGGTAGGGACTTGTTAAAGGATGAAACTCTACTTGAAGGTAGGTATATTTTCTTATGTTTTTGTTCAATGTAGTAAATGAAATCCTCAAAATTATGAAAAGAAACGTAAAACAAAAATGTTGTTGGTTTACGTTTCCTACTAGGTAATCAAAGACCGTTTACACACATCATAAGTTTGGGATTTTCTCATGGTTAACTTTCTCCTAATCATGTTCTCTATCACTCTCTCTCAGAACTGACCCTTTGTTTTTTCCTCCATGTCCATGTTTTCCTACATGGAACCCGAGTGTGGGTTAACTCGGGTGGCCTTTGTACTTCCTTTTCTTTCTTTTAAAGTAATGGTGTTACTGACTCTTTTTCCGATGTGGGACTTTCAATGAAATTTCAAAACCCAATTTAAAAAAATTGCGAGGACGCAATTTCTTAAGGGGGGAAGATTGTAACGACCCGAAATTTTGAATAAATCTTGTTTCCTAATTTCATGTGTTATTTTTTATACTCAAAAAAAAATGTTTTATTTGATAAACATGATTATAAATAAAATGAGACCATTGGTTTTTGAGTGTTATATGACCATCGGTCAATATGACCACCGTGAACAAAATGTTTTGATTATTGTCTCTATATTTAAGTAATCTTGGTTAATTATTATAGAAAGAAGATTTGATGGCCTCACCTAGTAGCCTTGGGCCGATCGAAGCCCATCTAACATAGATTGGGAAGGAGGTAGCACCATTGGGCTTTGCTCTGGACCAAATCCAAGCCGAACTTCATCATGTGAAGCTAGAACGGAATCGCCTTCGCGAGAAGTTCAAACTGATAGAAATTACTACTCGGGCAATGTTGACTGAGCCGCCCCAAAATTCTATCACCCTAGCACACCTTACTCTCAGGTCCTTTGCTGGTATTATAAGGGGTTATGTAACGAGACCGTAATTGCCTTGTGTAATCTTTTTTTTAAATAAAAATTTGGATTTCTTCTTATGATGATGTTTATGAATTTTCAAATGACCGGATAAATATTGTATGCATATTTTTGATGAATTTTAGAAAAAGGATATTTTAAAAATGGTTGTGTAAACCTTAAATAATTAAAAATGTGTAATGATTTTCGAAAAATGGTCTTCTACAATTATGTTCAGTACGAAATTTAGAGTCTAATAAGATCAACTTGATTTTTGATGAATAGTAAATTATGAATAGTGATTTTATGATTAGGATTAGTAATATGACCAAATGGATTAGTAATCTCACTTAAAGAAAGTTTTAAAATAATCTAGGCACCTTGATTAAGTAATGTTATTCAATAAAATAGTTAAATAACGGTTTCATTAATTATTATTCAAGTATTAGTTTTTTCGGGTGAATAGTGTTTTTTAATTAAAAATTTAATTAAAAATAATTAGAAAATTATTTTTATAAAAATGACTTTATTTTTGAACTCAGAGCATCGATATTATGTTATGGTAATTTTTGGGGTTTTTTCTGAAAAAAATGAATTTTCGATGAATAGTGTTTTTATTTAAAAATTAAATTAAAAATATTTAGAAAATTATTTTTATAAAATGGAGTTCATATTTGTAATCAGAGCGTTGATATTAGGTTAAGGTGAAATTTTGGGATTATTCTGAGAAAGTTGAATTTTTGATAAATAGTGAAAATACAGTTTTTAAGTTACGGGTGTTTAATGACATCATTAAATGATGTATTAAGTTTGTAATCAATATGTTCGAATTATGAATAGTGAGATAAGGTATGAGGTGTCCCAAGTGGCCAATACCATGGGCAAATACCATGGGCAAGCCTATGGTTTTGCCAAAACCACTAATGAGGTGTCCCTTTGCCATTAATGCCTTGTCCCCTCACTTTCCCTATAAATACCAAGCCATCCTCTCATCCATTCGACTCCCCACTCTTCCCCAACGAAGTTCTGGTCTCATTACCTCCCAAGGAGTCCTCCCAAGGTGCCCCCAAGCCCTCAAGGTCCCAACCTTTGAGGTTTAAGAGTTACATTTTAAGGTAAGGGATCCGACCCCTCTCTTTCTTTTCAAGTGATCTCTTTTATGTCATTCCTTTTATGCTCCATGTTCTTATTTTGGAGGATGTTCTTTTATACTCCTCTTACTGCCCTTTTTATTTTCATATGATGAAAGACCCCCTCTTACTCTCATCATTTCGTTTTAAGAAAGTTTAAGTGGCGCCGTTAGGCTGCCGAATTTTCAAGGGATTCATTCACCTCTCTCTTTTTCAAAGTTCTACTTTCATGTCAAGTCTTTCAAGTTCATTTTTATTATTTTGGGGTATGATCTCTATATTTATCATATTGGTCTTTTATGATCACATGATGAGAGACCCCATTTGATCTCTTCAATTCAATATTTTGATGTCTTAAGTGGCGCCGTTAGGCTGCCGAATTTTTAAGTGGTTCTTCACCCTTCTCGTTTTGAAGTTCTACTTTCATGTCAATTCTTTAAAGTTCCTTTATATTATTTTGGGGTATGATCTCTATATCTATCATACTGGACTATTATGTTCATATGATGAGAGACCCTATTTGACCTTGTCAATTCAATTTTGTTGAAGTTTAAGTGATGCCGTTAGGCTGCCGAATTTTCACAAGAGAAATCTTGTTTTGTTTTCTTCCTTTCATGTTCTTCATTTCATATGGTATATTTTCAAATTTCATTACCATGTTCATAAATCCCTTATATTTTGTCCCTCTAATGTATGATGGGTCATTTATGAATGTTTGACCCATGTCCCCTCTTTTCTCAATGTTTTCTAAAACCTTGTAACATAGCCGTTATGCTGCAGAATTTTTCCCCTCAAAATGCCTCTCTTTTTTCTCAAAAATTATTTTATGTTATAAAGTGAATACTCAAAGATCTTATTTCTACAAGGGTATTCACATATATATCAAAATGTTCCATTTTAAATTCTGGGATTTACATACATGAGACCCGCTTCCCTTTCCGTGGGTTTAAAGTGCCGTAAAGATCATGTCATTAAAGCAATTTTTAAAATGTTATGATTATGAAATGAAACCCATTTATTTAATGCTATATGGGTTATTTATGAAATGTTTGATGATGATATATGTGTCTCACATGATAATAAAGGCAAATTTAAGGGTGCGCCCTGATAGCGCTCCAATGCATTGGGTAAAGACTTAATCTCTAGAGATGACCATTTTAACGACGCCTTGGTGAATAACCTTGGTAATTTTTTTAACGACACCTTGGGGATGGACCTTGGTGAAACGAAACGATTGCCAATATTAAATGTTGCAGCCACATCTTCAAGTTATGAAAAAGTTTTATTTTTATTATGATATGCCTCATGATTTCATTTTCATGCCTTAAAGTTCTTTTCATGACTTTATTGATGTATCCCAAGTTCATATGTAAAATGTTTCACTTGTTTCCCTTGCTGGGCCTTCTGCTCACCCTTTCTTTTGATGTATGTCCCCAGTTTGTGAGATTCAGTAATGAGCCTAGGGTGAACATGAGGAGAAGCCTTTCAAGTGTTTAAGAAGAATTCTTTATGTTGTTTTCATGTTTTAAGTTCCTGGTTTCCAAGACACTAAACCTTAAAGATCCTCGGTTTTGTAAAATGTAATTAAAGTTTATGTGATAAAAAGGTGGGATGCTATATTTTTAAAGTTTATTATTCCTTTTATATCACTTACTTCCATGTTATAAACATTATGTAACCATTTAAGTTAATAATGTTTGTTTTGTCAATATTTGGTTCTTAAGTCGAAAGTGGACTTCTTACAGTTACATGTTGTTCGTGTGGTCAAAGGTTCTTTATATCCAGAATGAAATTACCGAATTGGATATAATATGTATCATATATATCCAGCATATACATGTATTTATAATATTACATAATCATTTAGAGGTAAGAAATGAAATGCACCGTTCATGGAGACGGTAAGCCGTACGTACGCATGAACGCTACTTTCATTTCTTTGTCATATTAATGGAATTAAAACTAAATGAGAGGTATGTATATTTTAATTCCAGAATTATATTCATAATTTAGATATATCATTATTTATATATATACATTATATACATGTAATTTTAATAGTACATTACATTTGGGGATAAGAAATGAAATGCACCGTTCATGGAGACGGTAAGCCGTACGTACGCATGAACGCTACTTTCATTTATATATCATACTTTAATGGAAAGAAATAATAATGATATAGAGATATATTATAATTCCAGTATAACATCATATATAATAACTTTAAATCCATCCTTTACACGTCCCACATATGGCATTAACGAATCACATCACTTTGAGGGGGCGGTAGTCCGCACTTCCTTAAATGAAGATATCGTGTTTACCCACAATGGAATCCATAAAGGTATGCCCAAAATGAAAAAAACAGAAGCTTAAGGAAAACATAAACATATTATATATCATATATAAAAATAGTGACATCATAATGGCCACCTTTGAAGGTGTTAAATGAGTATTGAACAATCATCGTTTCGGGAGGCAGAATTTCGCCATCCACGGAAACCGTATGTTCTTTAACCATTTGATGTAGTTGTGTGAGAGTGTTGCTCAAATAAATCTTATAACAACATCCTAGTATATTGAAGATACTGGTGTTGTTACAAAAGAAGTAAATAAAAAGAGTTTAGGGGGTTGGAGAAGCAAAATAAAACAAATGAACAAGAGAGAATGAATTACCTTTAAAAGTGTAACTAATTTTGATTTGAGCCTAAAGGATTCCTTTGAAAGGATTCTGCCCAAAGGAAATCCTCTAGGATGAGGAGAGGGATGTGGAGAGAGTAATTGGGCAGGGGTTGGCTGAGCCAAAGGCTTGAGGAGTGTGTGTAAGGCGGTAGAGGTGGGGGCCTTTTATAAGAGAAGAGGAGGGGCACTTTTGGAAAGTAAAGAAATATTACTTTATTTGAAAATGTGTTTCGGTTTTAAAAGGTCCCACATTGATATAATTCGTGGATAAGGTGATAAGGGTTCGAAATCCACTCATCCAATTGGTTTTGGCCATGTGTAGGTTTTAGATTTTTCATTATCTTTCCATTTTATTTAAATTGTCAAATAATGATGTCATTGCTGCATCATTATTATGTCATAAATAATTTAATTTATTTAATGTCTAAAAATTATAAAAAAAATACTATGATGTATGAAATCTTTTTATATTTTCAATTACTATTTATAATCAAAATTTGGACCTGTGTAACCCTACTTAAAAATTGTTTTAGTAAAACAACTCATGTTTGTGTCAATTTAATTTTAACATTAAATAAAAAGTTATTTATGTCATTTCCCAACCAAAGTGTCTCCATGGGGTCCCCAAGTTGTCACATGGCTTGTCTTGGTCGGCCATGACTCACCCAATAGGTGTAGGACAAGTGTCATGGTGTTTTCACATTCTTATAATATCATTTTTACCTTAAATTACACTAATTACCTCTAATCGCGATTAAGAACTTAATAAGTTACTATTCACCAAAAAATTATTATAATCTCATTGAAACACATTTTACTTCTTAATGACAACCATGTATGTCGGATTTTTTAAATTCAAAACACAATTATGGCATAATTTCATTTAAACAGAAAATCAATTTTTATTAGTACCACTTAGTGGTTTCACTATTCATCAAAAATTGAAGTTTTTCAGAAAATTACCAAAAATTCACCCGAAGCTATATTTGATATTACGAATTCAAAAATGAACTCTATTTTACAAAATTCAATACATATAAGTCAAATTAATTAATTTAATAATTAATTCCCGCTGTCATAGCAAATAGCGTGTTTTTATGAAACAATAAGTATCAAAAGATTGACACTAGTTTAAGTCTGTTTTCAAAGTGAAATTAATTCCAACGACCACTATTGGATTTAATGGTAAAAATATTTTCTAATTTCACTTTAAAACCAATTCAAAAGATAATCTAATCATATAAATAAATTAGATTAAAAAGTGGTTTTGAATTAAAATACAACATTTTACACTATTCATTAAAAAAATGAACTTTATCAGAAAGGTACCAAAAATTTACACAAAGTAAATTTTGATGTCCCGATTCTAAAGAAGAGTTTTATTTGGTACAAAAGAATGTATAAGATCGATCAAAACTATATTTAATGACGGTTCTCCGTCAAAAGGTGATAAGTGGACCTTTCGTGAAAATTAGGGTATAAATGCCTAAAATTGAACTCTTTCCGTATTTTAAGCCTTTATCTTTTATTGGGTAAATATAAAAACATTTAAAAACTTATATAATCATATTTTAGTTATTTATATCCATTCCCGCCAGTACAACGGCTACTCGTTAACTAACATTTAAAATAATATTATTTTATTACTTGTGTGCAACGTAAGTTTTCAAAGAAACTCATCATTGCGTATCGAGTACACTATCGAACGTAGAAACCCCTTTTAATTAAAATTAATATTTAATTCGTAAATATTAATAAATATGAAAATTCTTTATTCTTTATTTACCTGGGATGTTACATCCTTCCCCCCTTTTGGGAATTGCGTCCTCGCAATTTTATTCACTTATCAAAATAAGTGGGGGTATTTATCCCTCATAGTATTTTCAGATTCCCATGTTGCCTCTTCAATCACATGGTTTTTCCACAAAACCTTTACCTGATGAATCACCTTATTCTGTAACACCTGCTCCCTGCGGTCAAGAATCTGGACCGGTTGTTCCTCATAAGATAGGTTCTCTTCCAGCTGAACTACCTCTGGACTCAAGACATGAGATGAATCTGGCATATACTTTCTCAACATTGAAACATGAAAAACATTGTGTACCTGAGATAACCTCGGAGGTAAAGCCACCTGGTATGCAACTGATCCAACTCTCTCCAGAATTTCATATGGTCCAATAAACCTTGGACTCAGCTTTCCTTTCTTACCAAATCTCATCACACTTTTCCAATGAGAAACCTTGAGAAAAACATGATCACCTACCTCGAAAGATAGATCCTTCCTCCGGTTATCCGCATAACTCTTCTGTCTGCTCTGAGCTATTCTCATGTGCTTCTGAATCAACTGAACTTTTTCTGCCATCTCTTCTACCAATTCTGGTCCCATCAGCTTCCTTTCACCCACTTCATCCCAAAATGCTGGAGTTCGACACCGCTTCCCATATAATGCCTCAAATGGTGCCATATGTATACTAGAATGAAAACTGTTATTATAAGAAAATTCAACCAAAGAAAGATGTTGGTCCCAACTTCCCTGATAATCCATAGAACAAGCTCGTAGCATATCCTCCAATGTCTGAATTGTTTGTTCTGACTGCCCATCTGATTGAGGATAAAAAGCTGTACTAAAATTTAATTCAGTACCCAAAGACTTCTGAAGGCCTTTCCAAAAGTTAGAAGTAAACCTGGGATCACGATCAGATACAATGGAGAGAGGAACTCCATGTAACCTGACTATCTCTTTAAGATACAAACGGGAAAGTTGATCAAGAGATAAAGTATCTCGTATAGAAAGGAAATGAGCAGATTTGATCAAGCGATCAACAATAACCCAGATTGCATCGTTATCTCGAGATGTCCTCGGTAATCCCACAACAAAGTCCATGGATATGTTTTCCCATTTCCACTCTGCCACTGGTAAAGGCTGAAGCATCACTTTCAGTAACTGCCGCTCTGCTTTAACCTGTTGACATGTCAAACACTTCACAGTAAAATCAGAAATATCTCTTTTCATTCCATCCCACCAGTAATACTCCCGCAGATCTCTGTACATCTTAGTACTGCCAGGATGAACTGAAAACGGAGAACTATGAGCCTCACATAACAACTCATTCTTCAACTGTGAATCACAAGGCACACATAACCTCTTCCCAATCCTCAAAACACAAACACAAACTTATCCAAGAACTCAGGGAAAATTTTATTCATAAGGTCTATGAATACAGCAGGTGCATTGGTTAACCCAAAAGGCATAACTACAAATTCATAATGGCCATATCTAGTACGAAATGCAGTCTTCAGAACGTCTGCTTCTTTTACTTTCAACTGATGGTACCCCGACCTCAAGTCAATCTTCGAAAAATACTGAGCTCCCTGGAGCTGATACCACTTCATTCGATGGCCCAACATCTGCTGAAGTTGTTTCAAAGGATTTTACCACCCCTTTCTGCTTGTAGTCTGGCTACATTCTCCCAGTTGAGTTCTTCGTTGGACACTCGTTTGCATAATGACCCATTTCATTACACTTAAAACATCTTACCGTTGGCTTTTCATTTCCTGTTTGATCATCTTCCTTACAGTTACGAGCAATATGACCAGAATTACCACACCGAAAGCACTTACCAGACTTGGATAAACATTCTCCAGGATGCATTTTACCACACTTCTCACAGGATGGATATTTGGTTTTCTTACCTCCTTTCTTATTTGATGAATTCTTCCCCTTTGCCTGCCAACTAGACCTCTTATTCTGTTGTTTGTCATAGAACACCTGATCATCAGAAAACTCCATTTCCACCTTCTCAACACATCGAACAAGTTTTTCATAACTTTTGAACTCACGAGAAGCTAAATCCCTTCGATACTTTGGATTTAACCTTGAGTAAAAACAGTTTATTTTACTATCAAGATCTCGTATGAAGTTTGGAGCATACCTTGCCAATCGAGTGAACTCTTCTTCATAAGCAGCCACTGAATCATCCTCCTGCCTCAATTCTAGGAACTGCTTTTCCATCCTAAGACGAACCACCTTAGGAAAATATTTCTCAAGAAACATACCTTTGAATTCGTCCTAGTGAAGATCCTCAATCTCATCACTATCCCTTATATTTTTCACCATCGCCCACCACTGATCAGCTTCACCTTCAAAACGGTAAACAACAAGACTAACCTTTTGATGCTCTGAACACCGCATGACATCAAAAATCTTCTCCAGTGCTTTAATCCACCCTTCA
This sequence comes from Viscum album, assembly GCA_963277665.1. NCBI lineage: Eukaryota > Viridiplantae > Streptophyta > Magnoliopsida > Santalales > Viscaceae > Viscum > Viscum album. The sequence continues at coordinate 561,279,043 of OY728131.1, forward strand.
TCTTGCATAGGGTCAGATGATCCTCTGAATGATGGGGGATGTTGCCTCATGAAATGTTCCACCACTGACATGTTCCTCTGCGGTTGATCTGGCTGATCTCGTGCATGGATACCACCACCATTTATAGCCTGAGTCAACTGTGCCATCACTGCAACAAACTGTTCAGTTCCGATTCCGACCATCTCAAGTTGCTGATTTGGAAGGTTATCTTCCTCCTGATGTCTTCCTAACATAGCTGCTTTGTTTCCTCTGAGGAAAACCATTCTGAACACAGAAATATCTTAGGCGAAGCAACATGGTAATCCGTAAATGCTATATCATTTCAATCATATTATAATTTAACACTTTTCTAACTCCTAAAGTTGTCTAAACCGACCTTTGATACCAACTATAAGGCCCCGACCTTAAACATTACTTAATATTGAATTAAAAGAATAATTCACGTTGAGGATCTTTTCAGGTTTAGAGTTTTAGAGAATTAGAACATAACTATTACATCTCAAAAGATTACAAAGTAGTCACTTATACTAAGTTTCCATAATAAAAAAAACTCTTGAAAGAAACATGTCTAGTTCCATGTTTTATATAGCATGACATTCCCTTGATCCCATACTTGACCTTATTCCACATTAAGTCCTGTGAAAAACATTTCAAAAAAACATGGGGTGAGCATAAAAAGCTCAGTAAGGGATACACAAAGAATTAAAACTGTTAGTTTTTCAAAATCAAGTAAACCATGTATACTCTATCAAAGTAATACCTTCACCTTCATGAAGTAGTAAAAACTCTTCACTGAATAAAGTATCATTACTTACCTTTTTGTAACCAAAGTATTACCATAAAACCCATATAAATAACACATAACATATATAAAGGTAACTTGGGAAATAAACATACTTAAGTGGAATAACCATACGGTCGACTTCCACACATATCACTTAATGGAATAGCCATACGGACAATTTCCATACATACTAAATGGAATAGCCATACGACCGACTTCCATACCCAATGCATTGGAGGTTATAACGTAACCACCCGTCCTGGTATTCACGGCACCACCCGTCATATGGTTTATAACGTAACCACCCGTTAAAGTGTCCAAGTACCAATATAAAATCATAAAACATAAAACCAATATAAAGGAATGATAAAATTTCCACATTTCAATCACAATATATCATAAATATATTGACATAATAGAATCATTTATCAAAACCATTTTCAATACAAAAATACATAAAAGAGTATATGGTATTTATTTTATTTTAAAAACATTACGGCTTGTTGAGGAAGCCAAAGACCAAATAATACTCGCGGTGGCGAAAAAGGTCGTTTTCGCCGCGTACGTTAAAAGAAACATTCCTTTTTGTCGTTTTGTAAAACGCTTCGTAGAAAAAGATTCCTTTTGTATAAAAGTAAAATTCAAAGGAGTTTATACACCGTATAAAAGAAAGTTGTGTATAAAATGAAATATGCCTCAATTAAAGGAGATTGAGACGAAGTCCCTTACCTCGGGTCCGACTTGACTCGATCGTTCTTTAACGTCCTGAATAATAAACTTGAGTTAATTTATAATTGATTAAGAACCTTTTTAAAGTTTATTATTCCTTTTATATCACTTACTGCCATGTTATAAACATTATGTAACCATTTAAGTTAATAATGTTTGTTTTGTCAATATTTGGTTCTTAAGTCGAAAGTGGACTTCTTACAGTTACATGTTGTTCGTGTGGTCAAAGGTTCTTTATATCCAGAATGAAATTACCGATTTGGATATAATATGTATCATATATATCCAGCATATACATGTATTTATAATATTACATAATCATTTAGATGTAAGAAATGAAATGCACCGTTCATGGAGACGGTAAGCCGTACGTACGCATGAACGCTACTTTCATTTCTTTGTCATATTAATGGAATTAAAACTAAATGAGAGGTATGTATATTTTAATTCCAGAATTATATTCATCATTTAGATATATCATTATTTATATATATACATTATATAAATGTAATTTTAATAGTACATTATATTTTGGGATAAGAAATGAAATGCACCGTTCATAGAGACGGTAAGCCGTACGTACGCATGAACGCTAATTTCATTTCTATCTCATACTTTAATGGAAAGAAATAATAATGATATAGAGGTATATTATAATTCCAGTATAACATCATATATAATAACTTTAAATCCATCCTTTACATGTCCCACATATGGGAACGAATCACATCACTTTGAGGGGGCGGTAGTCCGCACTTCCTTAAATAAAGATATCGTGTTTACCCACAATGGAATCCATAAAGGTATGCCCAAAATGAAAAAAACCGAAGCTTAAAGAAAACATAAACATATTATATATCATATATAAAAATAGTGACATCATAATGGCCACCTTTTAAGGTGTTAAATGAGTATTGAACAATCATCGTTTCGGGAGGCAGAATTTCGCCATCCACGGAAACCGTATGTTCTTTAACCATTTGATGTAGTTGTGTGAGAGTGTAGCTAAAATAAATCTTATAACAACATCCTAGTATATTGAATATACTGGTGTTTTTACAAAAGAAGTAAATAAAAAGAGTTTAGGGGGTTGGAGAAGCAAAATAAAACAAATGAACAAGAGAGAATGAATTACCTTTAAAAGTGTAACTACTTTTGATTTGAGCCTAAAGGCTTCCTTTGAAAGGATTATGTCCAAAATTAATCCTCTAGGATGAGGAGAGGGATGTGGAGAGAGTAATTGGGCAGGGGTTGGCCGAGAAAAAGGCTTGAGGAGTGTGTGTAAGGCGGTAGAGGTGGGGGCCTTTTATAAGAGAAGAGGAGGGGCACTTTTGGAAAGTAAAGAAATATTACTTTATTTGAAAATGTGTTTCAGTTTTAAAAGGTCCAAAATTGATATAATTCGTGGATAAGGTGATAAGGGTTCGAAATCCACTCATCCAATTGGTTTTGGCCATGTGTAGGTTTTATATTTTTCATTATCTTTACATTTTATTTAAATTGTCAAATAATGATGTCATTGCTGCATCATTATTATGTCATAAATAATTTAATTTATTTAATGTATAAAAATTATAAAAAAAATACTATGATGTAGGAAATATTTTTATATTTCCAATTACTATTTATAATCAAAATTTGGACCTGTGTAACTTTACTTAAAAATTGTTTTAGTAAAACAACTCATGTTTGTGTCAATTTAATTTTAACATTAAATAAAAAGTTATTTATGTCATTTCCCAACCAAAGTGTCTCCATGGGGTCCCCAAGTTGTCCCATGGCTTGTCTTGGTCGGACATGACTCACCCAATAGGTTTAGGACAAGTGTCATGGTGTTTTCACATTCTTATAATATCATTTTTACCTTAAATTACAATAATTACCTCTAATCGCGATTAAGAACTTAATAAGTTACTATTCACCAAAAAATTATTATAATCTCATTGAACCACATTTTACTTCTTAATGACAACCATGTATGTAGGATTTTTTAAATTCAAAACACAATGATGGTAAAATTTCATTTAAACGGAAAATCAATTTTTATAAGTACCACTTAGTGGTTTCACTATTCATCAAAAATTGAAGTTTTTCAGAAAATTACCAAAAATTCACCCGAAGCTATATTTGATATTCCGAATTCAAAAATGAACTCTATTTTACAAAATTCAATACATATAAGTCACATTAATTAATTTAATAATTAATTTTCACTGTCATAGCAAATAGCGTGTTTTTATGAAATAATAAGTATCAAAAGATTGACACTAGTTTAAGTCTGTTTTCAAAGTGAAATTAATTCCAACGACCACTATTGGATTTAATGGTAAAAATATTTTCTAATTTAAATTTAAAACCAATTCAAAAGATAATATAATCATATAAATAAATTAGATTAAAAAGAGGTTTTGAATTAAAATACAACATTTTACACTATTCATTAAAAAAATGAACTTTATCAGAAAGGTACCAAAAATTTACACAAAGTAAATTTTGATGTCCCGATTCTAAAGAAGAGTTTTATTTGGTCCAAAAGAATGTATAAGATCGATCAAAACTATATTTAATGACGGTTCTCCGTCAAAAGGTGATAAGTGGACCTTTCGTGAAAATTAGGGTATAAATGCCTAAAATTGAACTCTTTCCGTATTTTAAGCCTTTATCTTTTATTGGGTAAATATAAAAACATTTAAAAACATATATAATCATATTTTAGTTATTTCTATCCATTCCCGCCAGTACAACGGCTACTCGTTAACTAAAATTTAAAATAATATTATTTTATTACTTGTGTGCAACGTAAGTTTTCAAAGAAACTCATCGTTGCGTATCGAGTACGCTATCGAATGTAGAAACCCCTTTTAATTAAAATTAATATTTAATTCGTAAATATTAATAAATATGAAAATTATTTATTCTTTATTTACCTGGGATGTTACATTCCTTGATGGGAATCTAATTTGAGTTAACCAACATATAATTTATTAATAAAAAACCTAACTACATGACTTGTAGCTAGATGTATATACCGGGTGACAAGGTTACCCCATATTTGGTACACAACAAGTGATTTTTGACATTTAATTTGGAATTATATATTTTCATAATTATTTTTCACTTTATTCTATAAATACATATCTTTTATAGTTTTAGTACATTCCATATACATCACAGGCATCGCTAGCGGTAGATTATACATATATTTAATTCATTTTATGTTGTCATAAATACTATACAGATTAAACGACTTGAACCATGGGAGAACATGATATGTAATATTTCGACACACTGTGTAGGCATAAATGCTATGTAAGTACATAGTACATGACAAGGAATATACACAATATATTTCACGTGTTGTTTATGTGATAATATACATCGTGTAAACTGTTAAACATTAGAAATGGGTTTAGTCAGTTACAGAAGGGCATAAACCATATTGCCTTAAGAACATGATGTGTATATTAAATTCTAGATTGAAATCAAAATATAAAAAGAAGGGTACGCACTATGAGCCCCTCAGTACATGTTGTGTAATAAATAATTTAAAATTTAATTTAATTAATTTATTGAAAATTGTAGAGGATGTGAATCTCAAGGACTGTTGGGATGAATAATTAGGATAAAAGAATTAATAAATTAATAATATAATTAATTTATTAATTTTAGAAATATATATTAATAAAGGATGAATTGAAATTAATTCTATCTAGTATAAATGTGTAGTGATTACATGTTATAGATGATCATGAGTTTTATTTACCTATGAACATGTTATGTTTTTATTTAATTTAATTATTTATTTTATGGTTTTTTTCATGATAAATTTATTATTAAATTAATAATGACGATCAGTGTATCATCCCTTATTATTATGTATAGGTCCATGTGTCTACATTTTATTAATATAAACAAAAAACCCTTGGTTCCCTTCACCTACACGTGAGTAACCATATGTGAATGAGGGAGATCCATGTGAGTGGGGATGGTTCAAGAATAAATTGCGGTGAAACCAACCGTGGAGATGCAAAGGTTAAAGGTGGAATTCTACAAATTGAGTAAGTTATCGACTCAAGGAGTCATTCCCCTAGGGTTAAGGGTTGGTTTATATTTTTCTTCATAAACCATCTGGTAGTAAAAGCTAATGATCATATCACATGACTTTTTTTTCAAGTGCATGATTATTTATTTATTTATGTGATAAAATTTTTATTTAATGTTTAAACACAATCTCATAAAGTAAATTAATTAACCAGCATATAAGATAAAATAAAATAAAGTTATAAAGTATAAATTATTTTATCAAACATGGTTGATTAATTATATAAAATTCATATTATATCAATAGGGATGTAAATGTTAAAATAAAGAATATTTATGAATATTTTAAATAAAATCCACCAAGAAAAAATCGATAAAGATACCACCTTCCATCTATTGAATTAGAATTATACCATAGTTCGAAGTACCTGTTCGACCTAAGTCGGGGTTATTTTAATTATTGAGGACTTCCATCAAATGTTTTGGATCAACTGAACCTAATTAACATTAAAGGTTTATTACTTAAGAAACAATTGGTATAATTTAGATGTCACGACCCGTCCTCGGGGCCCGTGCCGTGACTACCCCAAGCCCGCCTTCCATAGGCCAGGGGCTGGCGACTAGAACCAAAGGCATAAAATCCTGATAACTGGGAAGGCATTGCCTTTATAAAAGAAAACAAGCACCACAGAGTACAAGCGGAAAAAGTAAACACTAAGTAAAAACTGAGTACAACAGTAAGTGCGGAAATTAAAAAGGGGCTGGAAATACAAGCCCAACTGTAAAGTACAACTCGAAAGGGAAAAAAACAACTGAAAAGTAAAGCTGCTACGCCGAGCTGTCCACTGGAAATCCCACCTGAAGGGTGGGTACAGATAGCTCCTTTGCTCCTCAGGTCCCGCCGTCCGCTCCGAGTATGTCTCGCCCAGTGGTCCACCTCCGGGTACCGCCTCGTCGTCACGTCCACCTCTGGGTACCATCTCGTCGCGAGGTCCTCCTCCGTGTACCATCTCTTCGTATAGTCCACCTCCAGGTACTGTCCAGTCCTCGAACACTCGGCCTCTGTCAGCACTGCCCGTCGTCTGCAACCAACACAACGAGGTGCGGGCATAGCCCGTGCAGGGGTGAGTATAACGATACTCAGTAGGGACCCCGAGACCCTCAAGATCTCACTAAACCAACAAGGATAACCACAAAGAAGATCTCAATAGATAACCTCTCTTAGGTATATGCCCATACATATACCTAAGTTATCAAGTAACCCATCTCAATCATGAGGAAACACAAGGATTGTAAAATCAACGGATAACCACTACCCGGGTATATGCCCATACATATACCTAAGTTAGCAAGTGACCCATCTCAATCATGAGGTAAACACAAGGTCAAAAGTCTCAGCTCAAACCAGGATTTTCATTATCGAAACCGTAACTGCTGAAGAGCTCCGTCTCTGGAGTGTACAGTGGTCCTGTCAAGACTCTGAGGTACTTCTCACTAACCTAAGACTGCTGAAGAACTCCACCCATCGAGTACTGCGGGCCAGCTGCTACAACCAAGCGCTCCCATGTTCCGCTACAACCAAGCGCACCTCTGTCGTGGGTCTGCCGCTACAACCAAGCGCTCCCATGTGCCGCTACAACCAAGCGCACCTCTGTCGTGGGTCTGCCGCTACAACCAAGCGCTCCCATGTGCCGCTACAACCAAGCGCACCTCTATCGTGGGTCTGCTGCTACAACCAAGCGCTCCCATGCGCCGCTACAACCAAGCGCACCTCTGTCGTGGGTCTGCCGCTACAACCAAGCGCTCCCATGTGCCGCTACAACCAAGCGCACCTCTGTCGTGGGTCTGCCGCTACAACCAAGCGCACCTCTGTCGTGGGTCTGCCGCTACAACCAAGCGCTCCCATGTGCCGCTACAACCAAGCGCACCTCTGTAACACACCGAGTCGTTCGATCAGTAGTCGTCGGGTCTCAACCAGCTACACGGTCTCCGTACTCCGCACGCTCATCACTGGGCGGGTCCGCTCCACGAGCTACAGTTCGATACTCCAAGTATCTCAAAGTCCCATGAAGAAGTATCTCAAAGGACTTCCACATCATAGGGGTCTCAACGCAACAGACGGCGCGTCAATCGGACGCCCGGTCTGTGAGTTATTAGCTTTTTTGTTCCAGGGGCCCGGTTGGATTTCGGTGTGATCCAACCCGACCGCACTCCTTCGGCATCCAAACCTCGAGCGGAGTAAGCCAAAAGATCCATCTCACTTAGAGGAATTCAACGAAACAGACGGCGCGTCAATCGGACGCCTGGTCTGTTATTTATTGGCCTTTCCGTCTCACACCCACCCTGGGAAACTTCCCAGGAGGTCACCCATCCTGATCAATACTCTAGGCCAAGCACGCTTAACTATGGAGTTTTAACCACGTAGTCTCCCAAAAAGGAAGGTGCACCTTGAGTATAGTATACCGAAATGACCGTCTCGATCCAAGGATCGCGTTGCCGCTGACGGCGAGTCGTTTGGAGGCCCGTAGCCCAAGATACGAGCATTTGACCAAACCGCTCGGTAACGGGGGTTTCGGGCCCGGGTCGTCCCGGCCCGAGACCCCCCCGGATGGCCCGAACCGGGTCGACCCGCCCCGGACGGGGTTGACCCGGCCCGACACAGCCCGGCCCGGCGAACCGGCCAGGCGCGCCGGTTCGGCGCAAGGCAGCGCGCTGGGCGCGCTGCCAGCTCGGCCGAAGGCCAAGCTTGCCGGAAACGGGGGTCCGCTTACCCCCCCTTTGTGAAACCGGCCCCCCCTCATAATGGGGGGCCAAATAACTGCCCGGGGGAATTAAATTCCCCCAGTTTCCACCAACCCGGCCGGCCCGTCCTGGCCGGCCGGCTTCTTGTCAACAGGACCGGCAAGGGCCGGTCCTCTTCCGTCTTCCGGCACCGGCGGCCTGGCTGGCCGCCGGTCATCATGATCCGCCGCGACCCGGTACCGGCCGCGGCCTTCGCCATCCGGCGCAGTGCGACGACACCACACCCCTCCGCCATGGCCCCGCTCCGGCCGCGGCGTCTTCGTTTTCCTTCGACGCGGCGCGACGGTGCCGCACAATAATTTCCGTGTGATTCCCGCGTGGTGCGACGACACCACGCTATCTCGTTTTATCCGCAAGAAACATTCAAGAACAAAGGTGGGGGGTTTGGCAGTGTTTGTGCGGTCCGGTCCCCCTCTCGTTAGACGATAACACTTAATCGTTCATCCTCAAGTTTGTCATGCTAGAACCAAGAATGGAAAATAATAAAATAAAGCAACAACAAACCCCTACTTGGATATTTGACGTCACACGTCGGGCGTCGCGGAGAACGGCGTCGCGGAGAATGACGTCGCGGAGATCGGACGTCGATTCCATGGATGTTGGGGTACGTCCAAGGAGGAAACGACGTCTCCTCCCTTGTTGCGGAGATGAAGAAGGAAGGCGCGTTGTCGTTGGAGAGTTCCCTACGTCGGTGTCTTCTCCCTTGCTATGGAGGAAAAAGAGGATGAAGAACCATGATCACCGAGTCGTTCTAAGTTGAGGGATCGATGTTCTTCATCGGAGAAGAACCGTTCTTCACGGAGAGGAGGACGTTCTTCAACGAAGAAGGAGTTTCCTTCTTCTATCACACAAAGGCTCTTTCTCAAAAATCCTCCCACCACAATTTAACCTCTCAAATAAAACAAGGTTTCCCCTTATTTTATTTTAATCATGCCATCCATTGTAAGTTCAAAATTCAAACACTTAACTGATTAAGAGTTTCAATAACTTAATTTAAGTGCTAGTTGGCATGAGTTATGAGGGAGAGAGGGAGAGAAGGAGTTTCAAAATAAAGAGGGAGTTGAGGAGTTTCAAAATAAAGAGGGAGGTGAGGAGTTTCAAAATAAAGAGGGAGTTAGGGGGTTATGGGAAAAGTGAAGGGGTGGGGTTCGTGTGGGCCCCACCTCACCTTAAATCCTTCCATGGGTGGTTAACTCCAAGTGGGTCCCACCCCTAACTCCCTTACATAGGTTAAAACCACTTAAGAGAGGGTCAAGTGTTGTAACATAACACTTAATCTACTTAACAAGAAAATAAAAATTGTAGATAAGTTATAAATTAAACTTCCACAATTTTTATCATCTTCTCTTGGATAAACGCAACTCCGGAAATGGCGTTCTTAAAAAATTACCGGCACTGCGGTTCCATCGGTGCCCTCGGAATTTGATTCCGGGCACCGGTTCAAAAGATAGAAATTCCCGCTCGCTCGTTCACTGAACGTACCCGAGCCAAACTTTGGAAATTAATTACGGGCACACCGGGCCTCGGAATCAGGCTCCGTCAGAAACTGCGTTCTTGTAAAATTCCAAAAAAAAATTAAGAAAAAAAATTTCCTTGAAATTTCTGGATCTTTACATTACTCCCACCTCAGGGATTTACGTCCCCGTAAAGCTTCAACACAAACTAGGGTCACAAAAGTGGTACCGAGCACGCATCTGAGCCTTCCGCTCCTATGTGCTCACCTGGTGGTTTCGTACTGCCAATGAAAGTGCACCCGAGGAATCGATCGTCCTCCTAGGATATGCCCCTGTAGATCCTCGATCCCCACTGGAATCTCCGTGAAAGACACCCCATCGCCATCGTCCAGCTCCTCATGGGCGATGGTATACAAAGGTTCGAGCACGTATCTCCTCAGTTGAGATACGTGGAAGTCGTCGTGCACCTGGTGCAACTGTGGTGAATGGGTCAAGCAGTAAAACACCCCGCCTACCTAGCTGGGGACCTAAGAAGGTCCGCTGAACCCCGGAGATAACATGCCGCCTTGGCCACATCTCCGTAAACCTCGTCGAGGTGAGACCCGTATAAGGACGTGATCGTCATCCTTGAACTCCAGAGGTCTCCATTTTCTGTTAGAACTGGAACTCGAAAGGCTGTTGTCATGAGGGTAAGGTTGAACGACTCAAGAGTGATCGGTCACACCCTCCTGTGAAAGAGTTACCCTGCGCTGTCTGGGGTTTCCTTTTCCGCCGACCAAGGAAAACCCATCCCGACGTTTGCCTAAAACTGTCAATTTGAGTATGAACAGTTATTGCCCATTCCATACTCAAACAAACGTCATAAGGCCTCGACGCTGCCACCAAGAGATTCCAACCAAAACTCTCGCCTCGAGGGTCTGACCACACCATCGGCGTAAGTGTGATTATCGAGTCTCCTCCCAAGGTATCTCCAGACATGAGGGTCAAGTCCACGACTTTCTGGAAACTCTAGGTCTGGAACAAGATTTGTGAAAGCAAGGAATGATTCACATCGACTTCCATTACTACAACAGCCAGTAGTGGACACAGACTGTCCCTTGAATCATTTCTCGAGCCATTGGGTCACACTCCTTGACCGCAAGCAATCACATTCTTCCTCCGCCCTCCATCTACCTGAGCCTGGCGGTAATAACTAATGCGGGAGGTTGTACCATGTTAGGATGTACACCACCTCATTCTGCTCTCCTAGCTCTACATCCACGTCTACTGCTTCGTAGACTCATCTCTCCTTTAAGCTTCCTCTTCTTTAACACGCCCGAGTCTCTAAGACTGGCACAAGTTTCCTGTTTCTTACTGCACTGTGCAGTCTTCATCCTCTCTTGGATGTCCTGGACCTCCTTTAGTCTCACAAGAGCTGCTATGATTTCTTCTTTACCGATAAGAGAAACCCGGTCTCATCCCCTGGATGAACCACATTCGTTGCCTAATACAGTCAATCCTGACATGAATGATGCATTCATGCCATGGATGACGTCGTAAGGCCTCGACGTAACTACTAAGAGATTCAACTGTCACTCTCGCCTCCAAGGGTCGAGTCACACTGTCGGCATCAGTGTGAGGTCACTGGGTCCCCTCCAGTAGAAATCTAGAAAGTGAGGGTCAAGTCAACAGTTTTAACCGGGACCACTCAACATCAACCAAACAAAAGGATAGAAAAGCAAACAAAGATAAGTGTCTTTTTATTATTGCAGCTCATAGTACAAAGCCACGAATACAAAAGCAACATGGAACTAGAAGTAAAAAGGACATATCCACTAGTTCCTCTCCTTCCCACCTGCTCTTAGAGCTCTACTGCCTTGTCCACTGCTCGGCTGTTGCTCAAGAACTCGCCGCTGCTTCTGTCTTAGTGGCTCGTCCAACACCCGCTGATCAATCGTACGAGGAGTCGGACAGTCACGTGCCAGGCGAAACTTTCCGCCGCAGGAGTAACATTGTCCGTTTCTGGCATGCCTGGCTCTGACCCCACCTCGGGTGCCCCGCACCACCGGTCCTAAACCCCGAGATCGTCCAACTTCTAGTCCGGTCCTCCTGGACCTCTGCATCATCTGTCTACTGCCCACAGATGACTCGGCTACTGATCAAAAAACACGCGGCAAAGGCAGAAGCTCTTGTACACGCTCAGGGTGTAGAGCTACTGACACAAACTTCACCCTGAAGAAGGTCTCGAAGTCTTCCCATGCTAAGTTCATCCCATCGCAAAACTGAAACAAGTGGCTCCACCACCTGCCTGCTGCTGCCTGAAGGAGGCTGGCTGCAAAGATCACCATGAAGTCTTCCGGCATCCCTACTAGCCTGAAGACTCCCACCACAGCCTCCAGCCAATCCTCAGCCGCCTGCGGGTCCGTCTCTCCCCGGAACCTGGGTGGCCTCTGGCGCTGGAACTCGTGCAGTGCACTAAAGTGGCGTGCATCGCCTACTGCTGGGGCTGGTGGCATCGGTGGCCCAACATATGGTAGTATCGCTGGTGCCTCCGCTGGTGCCTCAACTGCAAGAGGGCCCTGTACCGAAGCCTCGTCGCTCGACAGGCTGTCAGTACGCACATCCCTATGGGCTATAGCTGGTCTTTCGTGAAAAGGCATCCTGAAAGAAACAACGTAACACGATCAAACGATTATACGTGGTGAGCTGACCTGGTTTGAGCTGACATTTAAAAACTTCTGGAAACACACACGCAATCAGTGTTTTCGTGCACAAAGTCGGAAATCAGTTGTCAGGGTCCTGGTGTATGGATACGTCGGCCGCCCGCACCAACACTGGACTCCCTGAACTGAAAACCACACTCAGTACCCTTAACACTATTGCTTCACAGAAAGAAACATCAAAGTTATAAGTTCTGTGGTAGAACCGAACTCCTCTGATACCAATTTGTCACGACCCGTCCTCGGGGCCCGTGCCGTGACTACCCCAAGCCCGCCTTCCATAGGCTAGGGGCTGGCGACTAGCACCAAAGGCGTAAAATCCTGATAACTGGGAAGGCATTGACTTTATAAAAGAAAACAAGCACCACAGAGTACAAGCGGAAAAAGTAAACACTAAGTAAAAACTGAGTACAACAGTAAGTGCGGAAATTAAAAAGGGGCCGGAAATACAAGCCCAACTGTAAAGTACAACTCGAAAGGGAAAACAACAACTGAAAAGTAAAGCTGCTACACCGAGCTGTCCACTGGAAATCCCACCTGAAGGGTGGGTACAGATAGCTCCTTTGCTCCTCAGGTCCCGCCGTTCGCTCCGAGTATGTCTCGCCCAGTGGTCCACCTTCGGGTACCGCCTCGTCGTCACGTCCACCTCTGGGTACCATCTCGTCGTGAGGTCCTCCTCCGTGTACCATCTCTTCGTATAGTCCACCTCCAGGTACCGTCCAGTCCTCGAACACTCGGCCTCTGTCAGCACTGCCCGTCGTCTGCAACCAACACAACGAGGTGCGGGCATAGCCCGTGCAGGGGTGAGTATAACGATACTCAGTAGGGAACCTGAGACCCTCAAGATCTCACTAAACCAACAAGGATAACCACAAAGAAGATCTCAACAGATAACCTCTCTTAGGTATATGCCCATACATATACCTAAGTTATCAAGTAACCCATCTTAATCATGAGGAAACACAAGGATTGTAAAATCAACAGATAACCACTATCTGGGTATATGCCCATACATATACCTAAGTTAGCAAGTGACCCATCTCAATCATGAGGTAAACACAAGGTCAAAAGTCTCAGCTCAAACCAGGATTTTCATTATCAAAACCGTAACTGCTGAAGAGCTCCGTCTCTGGAGTGTACAGTGGTCCTGTCAAGACTCCGAGGTACTGCTCACTAACCTAAGACTGCTGAAGAACTCCACCCATCGAGTACTGCGGGCCAGCTGATACAACCAAGCGCTCCCATGTGCCGCTACAACCAAGCGCACCTCTGTCGTGGGTCTGCCGCTACAACCAAGCGCTCCCATGTGCCGCTACAACCAAGCGCACCTCTGTCGTGGGTCTTCCGCTACAACCAAGCGCTCCCATGTGCCGCTACAACCAAACGCACCTCTGTCGTGGGTCTGCTGCTACAACCAAGCGCTCCCATGCGCCGCTACAACCAAGCGCACCTCTTTCGTGGGTCTGCCGCTACAACCAAGCGCTCCCATGTGCCGCTACAACCAAGCGCACCTCTGTCGTGGGTCTGCCGCTACAACCAAGCGCACCTCTGTCGTGGGTCTGCCGCTACAACCAAGCGCTCCCATGTGCCGCTACAACCAAGCGCACCTCTGTAACACACCGAGTCGTTCGATCAGTAGTCGTCGGGTCTCAACCAGCTACACGGTCTCCGTACTCCGCACGCTCGTCACTGGGCGGGTCCGCTCCACGAGCTACAGTTCGATACTCCAAGTATCTCAAAGTCCCACGAAGAAGTATTTCAAAGGACCGCCACGTCATAGGGGTCTCAACGCAACAGACGGTGCGTCAATCGGACGCCCGGTCTGTGAGTTATTAGCTTTTTTGTTCCAGGGGCCCGGTTGGATTTCGGTGCGATCCAACCCGACCGCACTCCGTCGGCATCCAAAACTCGAGCGGAGTAAGCCAAAAGATCCATCTCACTTAGAGGAATTCAACGAAATAGACGGCGCGTCAATCGAACGCCTGGTCTGTTATTTATTGGCCTTTCCGTCTCACACCCACCCTGGGAAACTTCCCAGGAGGTCACCCATCCTGATCAATACTCTAGGCCAAGCACGCTTAACTATGGAGTTTTAACCACGTAGTCTCCCGAAAAGGAAGGTGCACCTTGAGTATAGTATACCGAAACGACCGTCTCGATCCAAGGATCGCGTTGCCGCTGACGGCGAGTCGTTTGGAGGCCCGTAGCCCAAGATACGAGCATTTGACCAAACCGCTCGGTAACGGGGGTTTCGGGCCCGGGTCGTCCCGGCCCGAGACCCCCCCGGATGGCCCGAACTGGGTCGACCCGCCCCGGACGGGGTTGACCCGGCCCGACGAACCGGCCAGGCGCACCGGTTCGGCGCAAGGCAGTGCGCTGGGCGCGCTGCCAGCTCGGCCGAAGGCCAAGCTTGCCGGAAACGGGGGGCCGCCTACCCCCCCTTTGTGAAACCGGCCCCCCATCATAATGGGGGGCCAAATAACTGCCCGGGGGAATTAAATTCCCCCGGTTTCCACCAACCCGGCCGGCCCGACCTGGCCGGCCGGCTTCTTGTCAACAGGACTGGCAAGGGCCGGTCCTCTTCCGTCTTCCGGCACCGGCGGCCCGGCTGGCCGCTGGTCATCACGATCCGCCGCGGCCCGGTACCGTCCGCGGCCTTCGCCATCCGGCGCGGTGCGGCGACACCGCACCCCTCCGCCATGGCCCCACTCCTGCCGCGGCGTCTTCGGTTTCCTTCGACGCGGCGCGACGTCGTCGCGTTCCTGATAATTCTTTCCATGGCGCGGCGCGACGGTGCCGCGCAATAATTTCCGTGTGTTTCCCGCGTGGTGCGATGGCACCACGCTATCTCGTTTTATCCGCAAGAAACATTCAAGAACAAAGGTGGGGGGTTCGGCCGTGTTTGTGCGGTCCGGTCCCCCTCTCGTTAGACGATAACACTTAATCGTTCATCCTCATGTTTGTCATGCTAGAACCAAGAACGGAAAATAATAAAATAAAGCAACAACAAACCCCTACTTGGATATTTGACGTCACACATCGGGCGTCGCGGAGAACGGCGTCGCGGAGAACGACGTCGCGGAGATCGGACGTCGATTCCATGGATTTTGGGGTACGTCCGAGGAGGAAACGACGTCTCCTCACTTGTTGCGGAGATGAAGAAGGAAGGCGCGTTATCGTTGGAGAGTTCCCTACGTCGGTGTCTTCTCCCTTGCTATGGAGGAAAAAGAGGATGAAGAACCGTGATCACCGAGTCGTTCTAAGTTGAGGGATCGATGTTCTTCATCGGAGAAGAACCGTTCTTCACGGAGAGGAGGATGTTCTTCAACGAAGAAGGAGTTTCCTTCTTCTATCACACAAAGGCTCTTTCTCAAAAATCCTCCCACCACAATTTAACCTCTCAAATAAAACAAGGTTTCCCCTTATTTTATTTTAATCATGCCATCCATTGTAAGTTCAAAATTCAAACACTTAACTGATTAAGAGTTTCAATAACTTAATTTAAGTGCTAGTTGGCATGAGTTATGAGGGAGAGAGGGAGAGAAGGAGTTTCAAAATAAAGAGGGAGTTGAGGAGTTTCAAAATAAAGAGGGAGGTGAGGAGTTTCAAAATAAAGAGGGAGTTAGGGGGTTATGGGAAAAGTGAAGGGGTGGGGTTCGTGTGGGCCCCACCTCACCTTAAATCCTTCCATGGGTGGTTAACTCCAAGTGGGTCCCACCCCTAACTCCCTTACATAGGTTAAAACCACTTAAGAGAGGGTCAAGTGTTGTAACATAACACTTAATCTACTTAACAAGAAAATAAAAATTGTAGATAAGTTATAAATTAAACTTCCACAATTTTTATCATCTTCTCTCGGATAAACGCAACTCTGGAAATGGCGTTCTTAAGAAATTACCGGCACTGCGGTTCCATCGGTGCCCTCGGAATTTGATTCCGGGCACCGGTTCAAAAGATAGAAATTCCCGCTCGCTCGTTCACTGAACGTACCCGAGCCAAACTTCGGAAATTAATTCCGGGCACACCGGGCCTCGGAATCAGGCTCCGTCAGAAACTGCGTTCTTGTAAAATTCCAAAAAAAAATTAAGAAAAAAAATTTCCTTGAAATTTCCGGATATTTACATTAGAGGTAAGTGTCAAAAAAATATAACTGGCTGAAACTTAACTTTTTTGTTATCAAAACACGTTTGAGGAAAAAGTGAGAAACCACATGTTACATACAATTTAACCAATTAAAATCATAAAATAAGTTAACCCAGATCATGAATACAAAGGAACTACCCCTACCTAGTGAATACATTATGATTTCAAGCCTCCACATTCGTTTAATAGCTCGAAAAAATGTCTCATGTAGGGCCGTACATGCCTGGTACCGATGGAAAAGCCACACCATCTCATTCATCCAAATCCAAATAGAAATTCTCTGTTGAATGATTCCTACTCTAATCCTCATATAGAGCTGATACTTATAGTCCTCTGGTTACTTTCCAAAATAAAAATAAAAATAAAATCATATTTCAAAATGCTTCCTCATATCCCAACCATAAATATTTCAAAAAATCGCCTATGAAATCCAAAATTCAAATCAAAAAATCTGTTAACCAATTTCAAACCACGAACCACGCTCTGCCCGAGATACCAACCATCGAGGGATCACTACACCACTATCATCACATCGACAGTCAAAACCCATCACCATTTTCATGACTAACATCACCAAGGTCTTAATCCTCGACACCTATTCCACATCGAACTCTGCTTCAATGTCAACCACCTTCACAAATGATGATGGCTGGACCTTTGATTCCAAAACAAGCCGACACTACCATCAATTTCCCTGAATCTCAAATATCACCGACATGAAGTCATCAATGTCAGGAACAACACCAATAAACACTATCTTCATCAAAAAAATCACTGAATCCAAACCACCAACGTCACCATCATCGTTGTTCAACCATCCCACCATAATAAAGAAATATATTAATAGAAACCACAAGCATGATATTGTTCCGCAGACAAACAGCACCAGAAAAAGAAACTGCTAATGAAAATAAAAACCGACATCAAGAAATAATGAAAACCTAAAACTAGGGAAAAACCCTGAAAAGGCCGAGAATGTTACCCTAAAGAAGACCATGGATGAGACCAAAAAAGAAAACTCAATGACTGAAAACCATATGACCCAAAACCCTATGTACCCATCACTCAAACTCTGACCTAGAGAGAAGCTGTGAAAACCTAGGTCAGAGTGGATTTGGGCACCGAGGATGAAATACCAACTCAAGCAGCATATTGAAACCCAATGTCCACCACACCATAGACCCAAAGTCTTAGGATAACCCCACACCACCCCCGGCTTGGAGAGGCATGAAGTAACTTAAGACCAGAGTAGGTTAAGGTGGCAAAGGGCACCCAAAATACATACCTTCGATGAAAGAATCAAGTGAAACACAGATGAAATTCCACATCTAAAAGCACCAAAGGAGTGGGGAAGAGTGAAGGGGAGGATTCAAAAGATAAGGGGAGAAGCCAAGGTTGAAAACTAAAACACTAAAAGAAAGGAGAAGATGATCGTTGAGAGAGCCCTCTATGGAGAGTGCGAAGAGTGATTTCAATGGTTGTGAAACATAAGTGTTGAGGAAATATGAGTATAAGATTTTAGGATTATGGAGTAGACTAAATAGAATAAGGAACTATACGTTAATTTAGTTGGAAAGACTACTTACATAAATACCATTGAGTAGTTTTTCAGGACCAATTTTAGATTATTTAAAGGGGAACATGGATCCTTGCTACTAGAATATCCATGTGATAGGATATTCTGAATCCAATGGTGAAGGATATTTGAATTCAATAAAATAATAATAGAATAATAAAAAATAGTTTATTAGATCACACATAATAATCAAGATAATGTACTAAACTCTACATTCATTTATTTTAGAAAATTAAAAATAAAACCATGAGAACACTTCAATTAGGCATGGACAAAGAAAATATCCTCAATGACAACATTTTTAAAGAGTGTTATAACAATTTATAAAATACACTTCTATAATAAAATTTGTATTGTGTGTTCGAATCCCTTATTCCTAATCAAACACCCCTACGAGCGACCAAGGATGGGAAGGATGCTGACCAAAGATACATGGAGTATTCTTCAAATGTTAATCGCATCATTTTATCTACTATGTATAGAGAGTTAAAGTTGAAACATAAATATATAACACATACACTATGATAAAAAAATCTCTAAGAACATGAAAAGTAAAAAGTGAGGCTAAAAACAAAAGAGATTATCACTATTATGTAAAAGTGTAATATGGAATAAATGTATATAGTTAGTGATCTTTAATTCAAAATGTTTAATTACATTGATCAGTTAGTGATGTTTAGATTCTATATAGATAATAAATTATTTGTTATTATTATATTATCATCATTTCCACTGAGATTCTCTATATTCATTAGGAATTATATGATGAACTATATGGATAATCCTATCAAGAATATTTTGACTATGATTTTATAGGAAGATAAGTATTTTTGAGAACATGGTTTCTCACCCCTTCCTGTGAATGAAGTGAAAGAATAGTTTGAAAAGACTATGATGAGTTAATAGATAATAGAGACTTTATAATTCACTTTAAAGAGATAAAATATTCATATGAGGGAAATTAATAGGGGTGTATATGTTTCACAAATGGAAAGAAAGGTCATTAGAAGAAGAAATATAATGAATTGAGGAAAAATCAAGAAGAAGCTTTTACTTCAGGAATATTCATAATTTTATGTAACATTTTTTTCTTTATATCTTGGGTATTAAATATAATATATATATCACATATTTGTATTCAAATATATAAATCATGTAATTTCATAAATATTATAAGAAGTAAGGTGTATTTTATAAGTATCTGAGAGAGGGTGATTCCTGAGTATGTAATGAGAAGAGCACAAATTCAGATATTCAAGTGGACTAATTCTCATAAAACTATTATTTTTTGTAGTATATTACCAATACATTTATCATAGTGTCTATTTATAGACATGGTGAGGCATTATTTCCTATTTTAAATAAATTTTTTATAGTACTTCAAACATAATAGTTTAATAATACTTCTTTTATAAAAATCCATTACCAACAATCAATGATGAATATAAAATATAATACTCATACTCAGTTGTGGAATGATAATTCACTATCAAGTAAAACTAAATAAATTTTCAAGGATTTTCCTAGTAGGATGTTTGTTCTCTTTGGAGCTAAAACTATTAGGACATAACATACTTAGCAATTAATTTTTAGAAAATAAACCTTTAAGGTTGAAGGTATAACCACAATTATTCTAAAGTTAGTTTAGGAGGACCATGTGAACTATTCTAAGGAGAAGTATGAAGAAAATTCATATACTCCATGGGATTAATTAAAGAGATTTTAAGAATCTATAGTGTGGGTAATAAATGAACTTAGTAAACGATATAAGATCCTATGGGTGGGATTATTAGAGAACATGTTAACTAAATATTCATCGACCACTTAGATATAAAGTGGATCTATTACTGAACTTATATTTCCTATAGACATCTAATAGGTGATGGTAATACAAGGAGGATCAATAATGAGTCTTATATGTATTTCATGTATTCCATATTTCCTTTCAATACATGTTTCATAAATAAATGCAGATCAGGGAATCAAATTCTAACTAGATTGACTAATGGATATCATATTGGTTATGATATAATGATAGGCCATTATGTTACAACCTCATGTGTTTGAATGGAACCATTTGTTTAAGATGGTTTATGCTACAAACATATTCCAAGGAAAAAACTAAGTAAATATTAGTTACTTATCCTATAGCTACCAAGAATATTAACATCCCTAAGATAGAAAGGTATTAGTCAATATTGATTATATTCTAATAAGAGGCAAAAAAAACTCTTTTGAGATATTATGAGTAGGATAGACTTTAATAAAACTAAGGTTTTAGATGCACATGAGTTGGTATATGAATGAAAAATCCACTAGACTAAGTGGGTGGAGTTTTCCTAGAGACACATACTGAATAAGAAAGCTAAAACCAAAGAGTTAGGTTTATATTAAAAAATATAGGTGATGTAACACCCCAGGTTTTAGGAGCTGTTATTATTATTATTCATGTCTCTAATTTTAAAGAACATTTCTATATTATTTCTAAAGGACTGAAACATGTTTATAAAATGTGCCCTATAAGATACGAATCAAACTAAAGACACTTTATACATTCATAAGGGGGGAATTACAAAAAAAGCACATAAAACTAAGTATTACACACCCGAAATTATTACTCACCATGGATGAATTACTTCCATTAAATGTGCATAAATCAATAAGGGACAATAGATGAAAAATAATAGAATCTTCATGATTAGAAAATCTCTTGGATCATCTCCAAACTTGAGGATCACCAATATATAAACAACACCAATAATGAGCATGATAACCATAAAGGGGAAT
This sequence comes from Viscum album, assembly GCA_963277665.1. Classification (NCBI taxonomy): domain Eukaryota; kingdom Viridiplantae; phylum Streptophyta; class Magnoliopsida; order Santalales; family Viscaceae; genus Viscum; species Viscum album. The sequence continues at coordinate 561,300,058 of OY728131.1, forward strand.
TCATTATAAAAAATCTATAATATTAAATAATAACTATGCCTTTTCAGGTGATAGTATAATGAAGGAATGATTTAGTAATTATATATAAAGGAAATAAATCTATGCGTTATAAATATGGTCATTCCAAATATAATAGTTGCACATATGATCATTGAAAATATGATTGATGGTTATATATCCAATAGTTATATATAATTCAGGTATTATTAAGAATAAATTTTAAATAATATAACTCATAATGAAATAAAAATATGATATTAAAATATGATATATATATTTATGCGTTACGTATATATATTAATACTAATATTATTAAAGTATCATATTATGCATATATAAAATTAAAATAAATATTTTATTATCAAGGGAGTAGTTAAATAATATTTTAGAATATAAATAAATATTTTTAATATTATTTGTTTAAGAATATTTAATATAAAAGTAATATTTCCCTTTTCCAAATAATTGTTTTTTTAAGTATTGAATATTTTATCCTAATAGATTAAATTAATTTTCTAAAATATTATTCTATATGAACTCACATATTAACATATTTATAATTACAAATTGATATAAAAAATATTAAGAACTCTTAATGTTTAAAAACATCATTTTTTAATAAAATCATTTTTTCTTTACATATTTGAATTTTCATTTAAAAACCAAGTTTATAAATTATAGAATATAAATTATATAATACTAAATTAATTTTGGGATTTATATTTTCAAAAATAACAAATCATAATTTTTTTAATTTTTTCTAAAAGATTTATTTTTAGGTGAATAGTGAAAATAACTGTTTGACAAATAACATGATTTTTATGAAATTATTAGTATATAATTATGAATTGGAAATTCATGAAACATTTTTATAAGAAAAAATATGTATTTATAAGGAAATTTATAATTTTTAAAATGTTTTTTTAATTTATAAACCCATATTTTACATCTTAGAATTCAAGATATATATTGTTTTTCAAAACATTGTTTTTAATACATTATACTATTAGAATTTTAAAATTAATTTTTATAACTTTAAAAAATTGAATGAATAAAAATATATTTATAATCTATAATAATTAATTCTAAATTATATAATAATTACCATTTTATTTTTGGGCATAAAGGATAAATTACCTAGGTAAAAACTAGTTACCATAGTAAAAAAAAATGGTAAAAATGAGTAACCTAAGAGATAAGTGGACAAACATGTTAAAATAATGCTTTATTTGATAGTTTGAGGTGTTTATAAAACTTATATATTCCCCTCTATATTATTTCTCAATTTTTGTGTAATTTCCTTGAGATTAACTTTCTTTTATCACAAATTTTTCGGTATTTACAATAATACCATTCCTTTTCACTTATAAAAGGGGCTCTCTTCTCTTCACTTACCTCATAAAAAAACCCCTTATTTCATAAAAAAAATCTATATAGACCTCTCTTAAACACTCTTATGCATATTAATGAGGTTTTTTCTTCTCAAAATACAACCCCTTAAAGGTTTACTCTCCTTCGAAAATGAGATAACCCAAGGAGCGAGGTATATATTTCTAAGAACTTCTTCATCTTTTCTTTTTTCCTTATTCATATTTATTATTTCGGAAATTTATTTAAACCATATAAAAATCATAAAATAATAATAATTATTATATTGGTATATTATTATAATGATTTTACAAACTTTAACCACTCTTTTCTTTTTCCTCAAGAAAAGAGAAAATGACATTTGTGTGTGTGTGGACTACCACCTCAACAAAACATCATATTTAACATTCCTTGACCACCTTATATAGATGTAAATATTAATTAATTAAATAAATAATTATGTTTTTTTTTAAAATATTTTATAATATTAAATTATTAACATATTATTCATTTATCTAATTCTATGGGAAATAAAATTGTCATCCATGCATACCTGTGGACTACCGCCCCCATGAGACGATTGATTTCCATTTTATTTTCATCACCTACTTACATGGATGGGCTTGATAAAGTTTTTAATGGATATATATATATATATATTATTTAATATATCATTAAGGTTATGTTATTAAAAATTTTATAACCTATACATGATATGATCAATAAATGATTATCATTATTTCAATCATTTTAAACAAGCGTAATAAGAGAAACTTTTTTAATTCAATTATTTAATATTTTAATATCCATTAATTATTCTAAATTATTTATAATTATGAAATATAAAACCAAGAAAAAATTAATGATATCATTATGCTACTGGTGTAATGATATTTCAATCAAATCAACTCATAATAATCAATAATCATGGTATGTTCATGTTTGGGTCAGTTTTATCACCTACCAAAATAATGATATGAAATTATATCATAGATGATTATGGAAACTTAATTATTAGTGTGATATGATATAAATACAGAAATTATAATTTCTTATATCTGTAAAAGATAAAATAATATTTAACTCATTAATCAATAAAACACCTTCCATAGGTTAAAAATCACTAAAAAATGTTTGTTGTTAATTTCATATTCTAGGATAAAGAATAAATTAATCATGAAAGAAAAATTAATCTTCATAAATAATTATAATTCATCCATTATAGTAAATTTTAGGAAATTTTAATTTTGAAATATGAAAGAATAATGAATAACGACACTGCTCCTATGAAACTTGATCAAAACCATCAAGATTACCCATACTCGACATCGAAAATAGGTAATAATTAAAAAATATAAATAAGAATAATAATTAAAATGAAGTTTATAAAAGATAATTTATATAATAAAGTTTATATAATAGGTGATAAAGATATTTATGTTTGTTAATAGGATCTTATAGTGCATTCAACTAAGCAGGGAAACATAGTAAGGGGTTCCTTGCCTCAAATTTAATTTCTGAAGACTTATTTCTTAACATGCACCATTATACTTTTAATATGATGTGGTTAATGTCTATTGAATTAATTTTAAAATATTAATTGGTTTTGAAGAGATATATAATTTATTTTTTTAAATATAAATCTATTCAAAAGATACCTCACTTGAAAGTGGTTTTGATCAAAATGTTATTCAAACTATAAGGGTTTCATTGGTAATAATATTCTCAAATCATTATTGGTTTAAAAAGATAATAGTTATGGGGATTTTATATTAATTATAAATACTAACATAATTTCCATTTTATATTCAAGGGGATTTATATGACCCCTCGACAATTCACTTCCTCTTGTCTTATATTTAACTCAAAGGGTTTCTTATAAGTAAAACTGACCCTCTCTATTCTTTCTAGTTCGAAATCTCTATTTTTTCTATTCCCTAATTAATTGGATGATTTTTAAAATGTACCTATATATACCTTATTAATTGATTAAGGTCATTTTATTCAACTTTATCTTTTTCAAAAAGTTTTAGTTAATTTTTTAACATTTTCCGTATGGGTTATTTTCATCAAAGTGTAAAAAGAATATATTTTAATGTTTTATTTGTGAAAACATAATTCCTCCATCATGGTCATTTTCTATGAAACTTCATTTCTAATATTTCATTATTTTATAAAATGAAATCTTATTCTCATTTATTTATAAAATGTTTTCAAAGAATCATGGATGTTTTTATTTCCAAAGCGATTTATTTGGGGAAATTTTTGATGTAATTATATAACCATTATCTATACGACTTAAATACCATAAGTTTTATTTTCTTCATTTAATGATATTTACCTATAAAGTTAATTTATGTTATTGTGTGCCTATTTATTTTCCATGGGTTTATCATGTTATGATTATTTATGGAATTATTAATTATTTCCTTATGTGAATCCACATGAAACCCATTTTCTTCCCAGGGGTTCTTTAAGATATGTTGAATAAAACCCATTTTCTTTCCATGGGTTATTTATGATATAAAAGTGAATTATTATTATTTGGAATTTTTTTTGAAAAATATTTTACTCCCATGGTTTCTTTATGACATGATAATTGATTGATTTAAATGACACTGATAACCGTGGATGATGACCAGTGGGGTCCTATATCACCCTCTACTGATTTGGTTTATATTTAATATCTCAAGAGATAAGTATTTTTGAGTAAATTTTAGTTGCTCAAAAGTGTGGGAACTGAGGGATTGGATCACGAAATTAATGTTCCCAAAACTAATGTTTATTCCAATTTTGAAATATGCTTCATATTTTTATGTCTATTCTCATGACTGTGTTATGATATCATGGATAATTTTTGTTGAATCATGTTTCTACACTATTTTGACTCACATATTATGTTATAAAAATTCATATTCCACGATTTAAGGTATATTATTTATCGGGTATGCATTTTTTATCAATTATTAGTACACCCATATGCTCATCTTATGTTAACTTATGATTTTAGATTGTTATTGGTTATTTTAACCTTTATAGAGCATTGAAGATCACATATTTATTATGTTTACATTTACCTAGGTTATAAATATGAGTATAACATATAATAATTATATGGGGAAGTCTAGTGCATCTAAATTTTTGATAAATGCTCACAGGGTTTGTAAAATAAGTTTCTTCTATAACTAGCCCTCAAAGATACTAAACCTTTCATTCTTGGGATTATGTGATTATTTTTGATATGTAAAGTTTTCCTTATAAAAAAAATTATAAAATAAATGAATTTCTTGTAAAGACCCGCAAATTTCAAGGAAATTTTTTTTCTTAATTTTCTTTGGAATTTTACAAGAGCGCAGCTTCAGACGGCACCTGATTCCGAGGCCCGGTGTGCCCGGAATCAATTTTCGAAGTTTGGCTCGGGTACGTTCAGTAAACGGACGAGCGGGTTTTTCTATCTTTTGAACCGGTGCCCGGAATCGAATTCTGAGGGCACCGATGAAATCGCAGCGCCGGTATTTGCTTAGAAACGCCTCTTCCGGAGTTGCGTTTGCTCATGCGTGGTTTTTAAATTTTGCGGCTTTAAGTCAGAAATAAAATAAAGTTTGTGCGACAACTTTATTTTATTTCACTCAAGCTGCTTGGAAGCCACTTGAAGCCACTTAAAGGCGGCTTGAACTGAATTGAACTGGATAGGATGCTATCCAGAAATATCCTACCCCCTTTGGTAGGATATTTGTGCGGTGGGACCCGCACGAGCCCCGCCGTTTCTTTCGCTAAGTAACGCACCCGCGAAAACCCGTCAAAGTAACTGAAAAGTCAACCGACACGTTTTCTTTAATTCTTAACAGACCATTTAATTGGGCGGTTTATTTCGTGAATTAAATGGGTCATTTCTTTCGTTGAATTAATTCAACGAATTAAGTGGGTCGTTACTTACGCGTTTTGCGTTTGTTGGCAAAATAATAAAATAGACAAACTTGTCTATTTTGGAGGATTGCTATTCCTCTGAGCCTCCACCCTCTCCGCGAAGAACGCGAAGAACGCGAAGAACGCCGGCGACCGGAATTCGACGACGCACACCAAGATCTGCGACGTCGACGAGATCTACCCGCGACATTCTTCGGCGACGCCTCTTCTTCCGCGGCCGACCCTCATTCGGCAACAAAGGTGAGAATCGGATCTTTTTATTTCTCCCTTTTTAATTTCAATATCAACGGATTTAAACTAATTAAATCCGTTGATCTTGATCCGGAGATTGGCGACGCGACGAGCGATTCCGCGACGACGCGGCGATCTCCATCTTCCGCGACGAGCAATCCCGCGACGATCCCCCGTTCGGCAACGACAAGGTAAGGGTTGATTGGAATATTTTCCTTCCCGTGATTTATTTCTTTTAAAGTAAAGAACTTGATCTTCGAACAATTTTAACATTTAAAATTGTTGTTGATTGTTTTATTGTTCCTCCCGTGGATTATGACTAACGCGGAGGGTGCGGGTCTAATGAACAAGACCCGGCAACCCTCCGCCGATCTTCTCTTTTTGTGCGGATTTGGCGTACGACGACGAACCGTGCGGCAAGGGCAATTTGTTGGTTCCGCAGTGAAGATCGTCCCCCGGGAGGAGCATCGGCGCAGACGGGAAAGAAATCGGGCCACCGGAGCATCTCCGGCGGCCCGCGGAAGGAGGCGGCGGCGCGGGTCGCCGGCGCGGCGGCGCCGGCGACCGGAGGCGGCGGCGCCAGGCGCGCTGCCGTGGAAATCTTCCGCCGCGGCTTCAGCCGCGGCGGCGGCGGCAGCCGGTTCCGCGGCCGCGCGGAACCGGGACGGACGCGGCGGCCCGGCCGCGTCCGCGTGACAGGCGGCCCCCCGCGGGGCCGCGGTTTCTCTCAAGCCGCGGGTCAACCCCGCGGCGGCGGCTCTTCGGCCGCTCGGCCGAAGACCGAGCCGGCCGGGCCGCGCCCAGGCCGGACCGGACCCGGCCGAGCCGGTTCGGGCCGGGTCGGGCCGACCCGGTTCGGCCGACCCCAGGGGGGGGTTCGGGCCGGGTCGCCCCGGGCCCAGTACCCCCGTTTCGGGCCCTCTACGGTCTTTCGCCCATATCTTGGGCCTGGGACCTCCGATTGATGAACCGTCAGCGGCTACGCGATCCTTGGATCGAGACGGTCGTTTCGGTATACTATACTCAAGGTTTCGGAAGACTTTGGGTTCGGCCGGGTTGGTTCGTACACGAAACCAACCGGGCCCTCGGAGCGGAAACGCTCATAACTTGAGCTACGGACGTCCGAACGACGTACCGTCAGCTGTGGTAGTTTCCTCTAAGTGAGACGGAACTTTTGGCATACTCCGCCCGAGGATCGGATACAGGCGGAGTACGGTCGGGTTGGTTTTGCCCTAAAAACCAACCGGGCCCCTGGGACGAAAATGCCAATAACTCTCAGACCGGGCGTCCGATTGACGCGCCGTCTGTCGCGTTGAGATCCTGTTGTCGATACGGAACTTTTGGATACATCAACTTCGGACTACGTGTCAGTTGATGTATCAGCCCCTCGGCTCGTGGAGCGGACCCTCCTAAACGAGCTCGCTACGTGCGGGAACCCTAGCGCTGGCTGTGACCTCGACGACAGAGCAGAGATCCTCCGTGGACTGCGACGACGGCAGAGCAGAGATCCTCCGTGGACTGCGACGACGGCAGAGCAGAGATCCTCCGTGGACTGCGACGACGGCAGAGCAGAGATCCTTCGTGGACTGCGGCGACGACTGTGCAGGGACCTCAGTGGACTGCGTCGACTACTGCACTCAGCGATCCTACGCGGATCAGTGCCCGATCCTGTGTGGGTCCTACTACCGGTTCTGTGTGAGCCACTGCCTACCGGTTCTGTGTGAGCCACTGCCTACAGGTTCTGTGTGAGCCCGATCCTGTGTGGGTCTTCTGCGGGGGTTAGTACCTATCGATCCTTCGTGGGTCCGACGACTGAGACGGATCAGTGATCGTCTTTGACGTCATCTGAAAAAGTATACCTGGTTGAGCTGAATTTTATGTTACTCTCCTTTGTGGATTGTGTTGAACTATCCTATGTGGATTTACTATTTACTCTCCTTGTGGATTTGAGTCTTGCTTTCCTTTGTGGATTGAGTTGTTCTTGAGCTCGTGAGCAGAGCTAGAATTGGGGACTTAGGTATATGTATGGGCATATACCTAAGTCGAGTCAGATGTTACTTCGTGATTGCATCTTTCTTTTGTGCTATATCCTTTGTGGATTTCGGGAGACCTTCGGGGGTCTCGGGGTCCTTACTGAGTAGTTGTACTCACCCCTGCACGGGCTATGCCCGCACCTTGTTGTGTTGGTTGCAGACGACGGACAGCACTGATCGCGGTTCGGGCGTGGAGCAGGACGGTACCTGGAGGTGGACCACTGGGCGGTACGTACTCAGAGCGGACGTGGGACCCGAGGAGCTTGGAGGCTATCTGTACCCACCCTTCAGGTGGGATTGCCAGTGGACGACACGAGGCCACCGTCTTTTCTTCAGTTGCCGTACTTTACTTTTCAGTTGTACTTTACAGTTGGGCTTGTATTTCCGGCCCCCTTTACCTTTCTGCACTTTACTTTCCGCTTGCTGACTCTGTGTGGTTGTTACTTATAAAGGCAATGCCTTCCCTGTTTACTGGGATTTTACGCCTTGGTGCTAGTCGCCAGCCCCTGGCCTATGGAAGGCGGGCTTGGGGTAGTCACGGCACGGGCCCCGAGGACGGGTCGTGACAAATTGGTATCAGAGGTGGTCGGTTCTACCGCGGACTCTGATCGTCCTTTCTTTCTATGTGAAGCAATAGTGTTTAGTGTATTGAGTGTGGTTATCAGTTCAGGGAGCCCAGTGTTGGTGCGGCGGCCGACGTATCCGTACACCAGGACCCTGACTCCTGATTTCCGACTTAATGCGTGAAAACATTGATTGCGTGTGTGTTTCAAGTTTCTTTGTGATTACTTGTGTCAGCTCACCGGGTATACTGATCTGCTTATGAAAGTCTCAAGTTTTCCTTGTGATTACTTGTGCCAGCTCACCAGGTATACTGTTCTGACTGTGGTGCTCTTGTTCTCCTTTTCAGGATGGCCCCGCGACGACAGCCAGCTAGGGTTCCGAGTGTAGGGCGCGACGGCAGCCCACCGAGCGACGAGGCCTCGGTGCAGGGCCCTTTGCCAGCAGTGGCACCGGCGGTAGCTTTACCCGCCGAGCCACCGATGCTACCAGTACCAGACGCTGACGATGCACGTCGCCTCAGGGCACTGCATGAGTTTCAGAGCCAGCGACCGCCCAGGTTTCGTGGTGAGGCGGACCCCCAGGCCGCCGAGGACTGGCTAGAGGCGGTGGTACGGATCTTCAGGCTAGTGAGGACACCAGCGGATCTCATGGTGATTCTCGCAGCGAGCCTCCTGCAGGCGGCGGCAGGACGATGGTGGAGCCTGATGCTCCAGGTTCACGATGAGGCATCCTTGCTTTGGACGGATTTCGAGAGCCTCTTCCGCTCTGAGTTCGTCCCGGCCACCCTCCGAGCGGTGCGTATCCAGGAGCTTCTCCAGCTGCGCCAGGGCAGCATGACGGTCGCTCAGTACGCGGCGAGGTTCACGGACCTATCTCGCTACTCGACCGACATGGTACGGGACCCCTTCTTCCGGGCCCGGACCTTCGAGCAGGGCTTGCGACAGGAGATTCGGGCGTCGCTGATCTCTCTCAGCATTCCGACCCAGGCGGGAGTGCTGGAGCGAGCCCTCCTGATCGAGAGCTTCCTGGCAGAGCCTTCTTCAGCAGCGAGACCTAGCGCAGGGCGGCAGGTAGCTGAGTCATCGACAGCAGGCAGCCGACGGATGACTCACGGGTCCAGGCAGACCAGACCCCCTCGCAGACGGCCTCAGGACACCGGCTCAGCAGTACGAGGCACACAGCGGAGTGCCAGCCTTTCGAGAGGCAGGCTGTGCTACTCTTGCGGCGGGCAGGGTCACATGGCTCGTGACTGCCCGACTCGCCGATCAGAGGAGCAACAGACGGTGGAGGGGCCACCCAGGCAGAGGCAGAGGGTCGACCGTGGCGGTCCGCAGGGAGGAGGCGGACGAGGCAGAGGAGCTGGCCGAGCAGCGGGTGGTGGGCGACGCTTCCAGGCTCTACCCCCACCACCACCAGGAGGGCCACCTCGACCACAAGGAGCTGGCGGGCAGGGACAGGCCCAGCTCCAGGCAGTGGAGGCCTACGACCCCGACTTGCCAGAGATGATTCGAGGTACGATCTGTGTCTATTCCACCCTTGCTGCAGTACTTATAGACACAGGAGCGAGTCACTCTTTCATAGCCTCTGCCCTTGTTCGGAGCTCGAAGATTCCGACTGAGCCGTTGGCTCGATCCTTACGGCTAGAGACTCCTACGGGAGCAGACTCGACGATTACGCACTGGTGCCGGCAGTGTGAGCTTACTCTAGGAGGCGAGAGCTTCGGCTGGGATCTCCTTGTAGCGGCGTCGAGGCCTTACGACGTCATCTTGGGCATGGATTGGTTATCCACGGTTCATGCCCAGATCGACTGTTTTAGGCGCAAGGTGCGATGTGTTCGTACCGACGGGAGCAGGTTTACCTTCACCGGTGAGAAGGGAACCTTTGCAGCACAGGATGGACTTCCGCGGAGGAGAGTGCAGCCCATCTCTCATCAGTTGGCTAGCCTCATCCTAGGAGCAGTGGATGTGCGGAGTCCGGCTTTTCCTGCAGTGGTGGACCAGTACGTGGACGTCTTTCCCGACGACGTTCCAGGGCTACCTCCTCGTAGAGAGGTAGACTTTTACATCGACTTGTACCCCGGGACAGCCCCGATATCTACTCCAGCATATCGGATGGCCCCCGCCGAGCTTCGGGAGCTGCGGGTACAGTTGGAGGACTTGCAGAGCAAGGGGTTTATCCGACCCAGTGTTTCACCCTGGGCTTCCCCGATTTTGTTCGCCAAGAAGGCGGACGGGAGCTTGCGACTATGTGTCGACTATCGTCGCCTGAACCAGGTGACAGTTTGGAACAAGTATCCGCTGCCACGGATTGATGACCTCTTCGATCAGCTCAAGGGAGCGCGGTGGTTCTCGAAGATAGACCTCCGGTCAGGCTATCATCAGCTCAGAGTTCGAGACGAGGACGTGCAGAAGACGACCTTCAGGTGTCGGTATGGCCATTATGAGTTCTTGGTTATGCCGTTCGGCGTAACCAATGCTCCAGCAGTGTTCATGAGCCTCATGAACAGGATCTTCCAGCCATACCTCGACCGATTTGTCGTTGTCTTCATTGACGACATTTTGGTATACTCGACGACTGAGGAGGAGCATGCCTACCACCTGCGAGTTGTGCTAGACACACTCCGAGAGCACCAGCTTTATGGCAAGCTCTCAAAATGCCAGTTCTGGTTGCGTGAGGTCCATTTCTTGGGACACGTCATCTCTGAGGCGGGAGTTGCAGTGGATCCCGCGAAGATCGAGGCAGTGCTAGCTTGGGAGCCACCCAGGAGCGTGACAGAGGTGCGGAGCTTCTTGGGCCTAGCGGGATACTATCGGAGATTCGTGCCAGACTTCTCCAGAGTTGCGGCACCACTCTCAGCGTTGACGAAGAAGGGGAAACCCTTCGTGTGGTCAGACAGATGTCAGCAGAGCTTCCAGGAGCTGAGACAGAGATTGACCAGCGCACCTATCTTGAGGATGCCTGAGGAGGGAGTTGGGTACGTAGTTTACTGCGATGCATCAGGGACTGGACTCGGGTGCGTCCTGATGCAGGAGCGGGCCGTGATCGCCTACGGATCACGTCAGTTGAGGCCGCATGAGCAGAACTACGCCACTCATGACCTGGAGTTAGCAGCAGTGGTCATCGCTCTGAAGACTTGGCGGCACTATCTGATGGGCGAGCGCTTCACAGTCTTTTCTGACCACCAGAGTCTCAGGTATATCTTCTCTCAGAAGGACCTGAACCTGAGACAGCGGAGATGGCTTGAGTTCCTCCAGGACTATGACTTTGAGATAGTCTATACTCCTGGGAAGGGGAACGTGGTAGCCGATGCCCTCAGCAGGAGGACGGGCATTCAGCTGCTTGAGGAGGCGACGGAGCAGCTAGCCTCCTTGCAGATATCCTTCGTGGATAGAGACGGAGCAGCCTTTCTTCAGTCTCTCACAGTCTCTCCTCCACTTCTACAGCGGGTCAGAGAGGCTCAGCGTGGGGACGCTGACTGTGAGACCCGGCGTGCACTGATATCCTCAGGTCAGGCGCCTGATGGTTTCTCCCTTGGAGCAGAGCACGACATCCTTTTCAGAGGACGTACCTTCGTACCAGTCGCTTTACGAGAGGAGGTGCTGAGAGAGTTTCACACTTCTCCCTTGGCGGTACATCCCGGAGTGGCGAAGATGTACCAGGATCTCAGACGACAGCACTGGTGGCCGGGCATGAAGAAAGCTGTGGCAGAGTTCGTTTCACGATGCCTCACCTGCCAGCAGGTGAAGGCTGAGCATCAGGTACCAGCAGGCTTGGTACAGCCCTTGGATGTCCCGGAGTGGAAGTGGGACGGCATATCTATGGACTTCGTGACTGGACTTCCACGTACTTCCAGAGGTCACGACTCCATTTGGGTGATTGTCGACCGACTCACCAAGTCGGCACACTTCTTACCTATCAGAGAGCAGAGCTCAGTGGAGAGCTTGGGACGTCTTTACGTCCAGGAGATCGTACGGCTTCACGGTGTGCCATCATCTATCGTCTCCGATCGAGATGCTCGTTTCACTTCCCGGCTCTGGAAGGGGTTGCAGGAGGCGTTCGGGACGCGGCTCCATCTGAGCACAGCCTTCCACCCTCAGACGGATGGTCAGACGGAGAGGACCATACAGACACTCGAGGACATGCTCCGTGCATGTGTTCTCGACTTTGGTCGCAGCTGGGAGGACCACCTACCCTTGGTGGAGTTCGCGTACAACAATAGCTACCACTCCACCATCGGGATGGCACCATACGAGGCGTTGTACGGCAGACCCTGCAGATCACCGTTGTGCTGGACAGACCCTGGGGAGTCAGCACTCGTGGGACCAGAGATGGTCCGAGCCACGACAGAGAAGGTCCAGATCATCCAGGAGAGGATGAGGACAGCTCAGAGCCGGCAGAAGTCATATGCTGACAGGAGGCGGAGGCCACTGGAGTTCGAGGATGGCGACCACGTCTTTTTGCGTGTCTCACCTCGACGTGGTTTACGGAGATTTGGCCGAGGCGGCAAGTTGTCTCCACGCTTCATCGGGCCTTTCCAGGTCCTCAGCAGGATAGGAGAGGTGGCTTATCGCCTGGCTCTACCACCTCAGTTGCACCGGGTGCACGACGTCTTCCACGTGTCTCAGCTGAGGAGATACGTGCACGACCCGACGCACATCATCGACTTTGGGGAGATGGACGTGGACGATGGGGCGACTTTTGCGGAGGTCCCAGTGGAGATCGAGGATCGACAGGAGCGGGTCCTACGTGGGCGGTCGATTCCTCTTGTGCGCGTCAGATGGCAGCACGGGAACCTCCAGGAGAGCACTTGGGAGCGGGAGGCTCAGATGCGTGCTCAGTACCCCCATATGTTCCCCTAGTTTTTGATGTATCTTTACGGGGACGTAAAGCCCTGAGGTGGGAGTAATGTAAAGACCCGCAAATTTCAAGGAAATTTTTTTTCTTAATTTTCTTTGGAATTTTACAAGAGCGCAGCTTCAGACGGCACCTGATTCCGAGGCCCGGTGTGCCCGGAATCAATTTTCAAAGTTTGGCTCGGGTACGTTCAGTAAACGGACGAGCGGGTTTTTCTATCTTTTGAACCGGTGCCCGGAATCGAATTCTGAGGGCACCGATGAAATCGCAGCGCCGGTATTTGCTTAGAAACGCCTCTTCCGGAGTTGCGTTTGCTCATGCGTGGTTTTTAAATTTTGCGGCTTTAAGTCAGAAATAAAATAAAGTTTGTGCGACAACTTTATTTTATTTCACTCAAGCTGCTTGGAAGCCACTTGAAGCCACTTAAAGGCGGCTTGAACTGAATTGAACTGGATAGGATGCTATCCAGAAATATCCTACCCCCTTTGGTAGGATATTTGTGCGGTGGGACCCGCACGAGCCCCGCCGTTTCTTTCGCTAAGTAACGCACCCGCGAAAACCCGTCAAAGTAACTGAAAAGTCAACCGACGCGTTTTCTTTAATTCTTAACAGACCATTTAATTGGGCGGTTTATTTCGTGAATTAAATGGGTCGTTTCTTTCGTTGAATTAATTCAACGAATTAAGTGGGTCGTTACTTACGCGTTTTGCGTTTGTTGGCAAAATAATAAAATAGACAAACTTGTCTATTTTGGAGGATTGCTATTCCTCTGAGCCTCCACCCTCTCCGCGAAGAACGCGAAGAACGCGAAGAACGCCGACGACCGGAATTCGACGACGCACACCAAGATCTGCGACGTCGACGAGATCTACCCGCGACATTCTTCGGCGACGCCTCTTCTTCCGCGGCCGACCCTCGTTCGGCAACAAAGGTGAGAATCGGATCTTTTTATTTCTCCCTTTTTAATTTCAATATCAACGGATTTAAACTAATTAAATCCGTTGATCTTGATCCGGAGATTGGCGACGCGACGAGCGATTCCGCGACGACGCGGCGATCTCCATCTTCCGCGACGAGAAATCCCGCGACGATCCCCCGTTCGGCAACGACAAGGTAAGGGTTGATTGGAATATTTTCCTTCCCGTGATTTATTTCTTTTAAAGTAAAGAACTTGATCTTCGAACAATTTTAACATTTAAAATTGTTGTTGATTGTTTTATTGTTCCTCCCGTGGATTATGACTAACGCGGAGGGTGCGGGTCTAACGAACAAGACCCGGCAACCCTCCGCCGATCTTCTCTTTTTGTGCGGATTTGGCGGACGACGACGAACCGTGCGGCAAGGGCAATTTGTTGGTTCCGCAGTGAAGATCGTCCCCCGGGAGGAGCATCGGCGCAGACGGGAAAGAAATCGGGCCACCGGAGCATCTCCGGCGGCCCGCGGAAGGAGGCGGCGGCGCGGGTCGCCGGCGCGGCGGCGCCGGCGACCGGAGGCGGCGGCGCCAGGCGCGCTGCCGTGGAAATCTTCCGCCGCGGCTGAAGCCGCGGCGGCGGCGGCAGCCGGTTCCGCGGCCGCGCGGAACCGGGACGGACGCGGCGGCCCGGCCGCATCCGCGTGACAGGCGGCCCCCCGCGGGGCCGCGGTTTCTCTCAAGCCGCGGGTCAACCCCGCGGCGGCGGCTCTTCGGCCGCTCGGCCGAAGACCGAGCCGGCCGGGCCGCGCCCAGGCCGGACCGGACCCGGCCGAGCCGGTTCGGGCCGGGTCGGGCCGACCCGGTTCGGCCGACCCCAGGGGGGGTTCGGGCCGGGTCGCCCCGGGCCCAGTACCCCCGTTTCGGGCCCTCTACGGTCTTTCGCCCATATCTTGGGCCTGGGACCTCCGATTGATGAACCGTCAGCGGCTACGCGATCCTTGGATCGAGACGGTCGTTTCGGTATACTATACTCAAGGTTTCGGAAGACTTTGGGTTCGGCCGGGTTGGTTCGTACACGAAACCAACCGGGCCCTCGGAGCGGAAACGCTCATAACTTGAGCTACGGACGTCCGAACGACGTACCGTCAGCTGTGGTAGTTTCCTCTAAGTGAGACGGAACTTTTGGCATACTCCGCCCGAGGATCGGATACAGGCGGAGTACGGTCGGGTTGGTTTTGCCCTAAAAACCAACCGGGCCCCTGGGACGAAAATGCCAATAACTCTCAGACCGGGCGTCCGATTGACGCGCCGTCTGTCGCGTTGAGATCCTGTTGTCGATACGGAACTTTTGGATACATCAACTTCGGACTACGTGTCAGTTGATGTATCAGCCCCTCGGCTCGTGGAGCGGACCCTCCTAAACGAGCTCGCTACGTGCGGGAACCCTAGCGCTGGCTGTGACCTCGACGACAGAGCAGAGATCCTCCGTGGACTGCGACGACGGCAGAGCAGAGATCCTCCGTGGACTGCGACGACGGCAGAGCAGAGATCCTCCGTGGACTGCGACGACGGCAGAGCAGAGATCCTTCGTGGACTGCGGCGACGACTGTGCAGGGACCTCAGTGGACTGCGTCGACTACTGCACTCAGCGATCCTACGCGGATCAGTGCCCGATCCTGTGTGGGTCCTACTACCGGTTCTGTGTGAGCCACTGCCTACCGGTTCTGTGTGAGCCACTGCCTACAGGTTCTGTGTGAGCCCGATCCTGTGTGGGTCTTCTGCGGGGGTTAGTACCTATCGATCCTTCGTGGGTCCGACGACTGAGACGGATCAGTGATCGTCTTTGACGTCATCTGAAAAAGTATACCTGGTTGAGCTGAATTTTATGTTACTCTCCTTTGTGGATTGTGTTGAACTATCCTATGTGGATTTACTATTTACTCTCCTTGTGGATTTGAGTCTTGCTTTCCTTTGTGGATTGAGTTGTTCTTGAGCTCGTGAGCAGAGCTAGAATTGGGGACTTAGGTATATGTATGGGCATATACCTAAGTCGAGTCAGATGTTACTTCGTGATTGCATCTTTCTTTTGTGCTATATCCTTTGTGGATTTCGGGAGACCTTCGGGGGTCTCGGGGTCCTTACTGAGTAGTTGTACTCACCCCTGCACGGGCTATGCCCGCACCTTGTTGTGTTGGTTGCAGACGACGGACAGCACTGATCGCGGTTGGGGCGTGGAGCAGGACGGTACCTGGAGGTGGACCACTGGGCGGTACGTACTCAGAGCGGACGTGGGACCCGAGGAGCTTGGAGGCTATCTGTACCCACCCTTCAGGTGGGATTGCCAGTGGACGACACGAGGCCACCGTCTTTTCTTCAGTTGCTGTACTTTACTTTTCAGTTGTACTTTACAGTTGGGCTTGTATTTCCGGCCCCCTTTACCTTTCTGCACTTTACTTTCCGCTTGCTGACTCTGTGTGGTTGTTACTTATAAAGGCAATGCCTTCCCTGTTTACTGGGATTTTACGCCTTGGTGCTAGTCGCCAGCCCCTGGCCTATGGAAGGCGGGCTTGGGGTAGTCACGGCACGGGCCCCGAGGACGGGTCGTGACATTTCTATTCTAGGTATCTATAGTTGGTATTAGAGTAGGTTCTAGTTATTTTGGAGGATTAATTTAGTTAAATTTGGTTTTAGGGTTGGATAACCTTGGTGAAAACCTTAGGGATGAGTATAATTATAGGATGGTATCCTGAAAAATTGACAATGTTTTTTATAGGTCAATTTATAAGTAAAACATACCTATATGGATATTGGAATGTGGATGTTGAATCTTTAACTGTTTTACTTTGTGTTATTAACCCTAAAGTGGGCATGTTGGGTATTAACTCAACTATGACCTGGTTCTAAACAAAGAGGCATAAATTCACATTTGGTTAGACACTCTTGAGGGATATGCTTTGGTTGATCACATGCGCCTTATGAACCACTATTAAAGATTGATTTAATAATTACATTGAGGGTTTTGGTTGTGAAGTATATGATAACCCAACTTAAAGTAACCTAGTTTAAAATAATATTGATATACATTTAATTAAAGTAAATATATGAAATTATGATAATATATAAGAAAAGTGTGTTTTAAAGTTGAAATTCCTTTTATGATAATAACAATTCCACTATATTATTAATGATTTTTTGATTATGTGAACCCTTTAACTTATAGTAATGGTGAGAACTATAAGGAATCATGGATTTGAGGGAAAATGTGGAGATTAAATCAATTAAAAACACATCATAATGGTATTTGGAATGATTATCCTTGTGATTATGCCAAACCAACTGTCATGGAATATGATTAACAATGTAAACTTAGTAGAATACCCAAATACACCAATGAAATTTTTTTTGGAGTGTCATAAAAGATCATGTGATAAATATAATTAAGTAAAAAATATTCAATTTCCTATATGTCAAAATTTTGGGAAGAAACAACATTCAAATTTCCTTAAGGGAACTATAATATGATTTACTTGTGAAATAGTAAGTCATAGAGAATCAAATTTACATAGGAAAATAAATAGTCTAGTTAGTATGATGGGGGTGGAAAATTATCATCCAAAATCAATACTAGTAGTCCAATGTATTATGTATGAAAAACATGGAAATTATCCAAGTCAGTTTCATAATCCCATGGATGATAAGGATGATCAGTGTGAATAACTTCCACATCCAAGGGAATAAGGTGGAGCCTGTTCAATGACTACTAATGAGATAGATTTTGATATCTCAATCATCCTCTATACAATTGTGAATATGATATCATTATTCTACCCAATATAAGTTTCCTAGATTGTTTTATAAGTGTAATAATTTGATTGTTTTATTAAATAAAATATCTAGTTTTATGATGGTTTTATTTTGAAATTTATGTTTATACGGATATAAAACTTAGTATGGGTCTTTCATTTTAATTTGACATAATTCTGGTAAAATATTAACTATTTCAACATTAAATCCATATTCACTGGTCACAGTTAGATTACCCACAACATCCTCACTATTAAAAAAGGACAGAGGCAAAAATATTAACTATAAACCACCATAGATAGATCTTAACATCACTGCAATAAAATACAAAAACAACGAATCATCTTTACCATCATTCATCAATTGTCCGCCACAACATTTAAACCCCAATGTTTTCAGAGAATTGGAAATCACCATTAAAATGGTGGATATAGAATACCACCCCCTCTACTACCATTATTATAACATAACATAGTGGTAATGGAAAAAAGGAGGCCTCATAGTGACCTTAGTGCTCAGAGAAGTTTGAGCATCAGGTTCGATGAGCTAGGGAATTCGATCCCATGCATCATTTGTGGGAAACCGTTCAGGTCATAGAAGGACTTATTTGGGCACATGTAGAGGCACCCATACTGGAGGTGGCATGAATTTTATCCCCAATAAGCTTTATCTAAGAGGGTTTCATGGATTTGGCAATGCAAGGGTTGGTGAAGAAACCGAGTGAGGAGATGGGTGGTTATCTTATAAAGATAGAGATACTAAAATGGATAATATAAATATTGATCAAACCCATGCAGTGGAGTCAAATACTCTAGAATGGGTTGTTATGGGTCTAAATGTGGATCCCAATGAGCCTTATTAGGGGGATCATCCTTCCTCGATTTCATCATTTAACCAAAAATTTCCACCCAAATTTACAATTGGATAAACCATGATGGTTGGTAGATAGGTGTGTGTGATGTGTCTATTATAAAAAGAGAGAATCACATTTTTCACCATAAACTAATTTATAAAAATATATCACATTAGGTCTGAACTATGAACTTACGAAAAATTAAAATAAACATCAACACCAAACTGTGAGATGTATTTAACACAAATGGTAAGGAAGAAACACAATATTGGGATTATTCTTATTATAAGAATACATATGTGATTGATTCATTATTAAAAAAAATTAAATCTTAGGTTATCTTATAGATACTCTTAAGTAACTTTGTTAGTAAGTACTAAATAAAAATGCAAGGATGAGATTTATTTAGGTGGGGTGGGGGGTGTGGGGAGAATGCGATTCCCCTAGTTTTAAAAGCCATTATTACTGTCATTATTATTTTTTATGTCTATAATTTTAAATAATGTTTATATATTCTTTCAAAAGGATTGAAACATGATTATAAAATGTTCCCTATAAGATACGTACCAAACTAAAGACACTTTATTCATTCATACATGGGATATTACAATAAAAGCACATAAAAATAAGTATTGAAAACCATGGATTATTACTCTCCATGGATTAATTACATATAATAAAAGTGCATAAATTAGTAAGGGAAAAAAGATATAAAAGAGTAAAATCTTTATGATTAGGAAATCTCCTCAATCATCTTCAACACCACGAATTACCAGTAGCAAAAAACCCATTGTTGAGGAAGATCATCATGAAATGAGAAAACATTTTGTAAAATCTATAATATTAAATAATTATTATTCTTTAGAATATGAGAGTGGAATGAATGAATGATTTATTAAGTTTATATTTAGAAATGAAGGATGGTCGTTATAAATATAGTCGTTGAAAATGTGGTCATTGCAAATATGACCGTTGCAAATATGGTTATTTAAAATATAGTCATTAGTTACATATACCCTAGTTATACTGAACTCATGTATTGTTAAGTAGTAAATTTAAAATAAAACAACTCAAAATGAAATAAAAATATGATATTTAAATATTATATATTAATAAATAAATATTTATTTATGCGTTACATATAAATATTAATATTATTACTGTCAAAGTATGATATGATGTATATATAAAATTCAAATATATATTTTAATTTCCAAGGTGTAGTAAAATTAAATTTTAAAATATAAATAATTAATTTTAATGGTATTTATTTAAGCTTGTTTAGTACAAAATAAATATTTTTTTTTCAAAGAATCATTTTGTTAAATATTTAATATTTTACCCTTATAAAAGTTTTTTTTTAAATATTATTATATATGAACTAATATATTGAGACCATTTAAACTATAAATTGATATGAAATATTATTAAGAACATTTAATGTTTTAAAACATCATTTTTTAATGAAAACAATTTTTATTTATATTTTGTATTTCCATTTAAAACTAAATTTTAAAATTTTAAAATTTAAATTAGATAAAAATAAATTTATTTATGGATTTATAATTTAAAAATTATATTAGCATGAATTTTTTATATTTTTCTAATTAATTTTTAGGCAAATAGTGCAAAATACAATTTTTATAAATAATATGAATTTTATGAGATTATTAGTATATAAGTATGAGTTATAAATTAATTAAAACTTTTTATAAGTATAAATATTTATTTTATTTGTGAATATATAATTCTAAAAACTTTTTTATTATTTTATAAACCCATATTTTACATTTTAGAATTTAAGTTCTATTTTTTTCAAAAAATTATTTTTAATACATTATACATTTCATATTTTAAATTTTTTTTATCACTTTTAAAAATTGAATAAAATAAAATTTATTTCAAATTTTGAATCTTTAGGTCTGAATTATATAATAAGAAACATTTTATTTTTAGTCATAAATGATAAATTACCTAGTTAAAAACTTGTTATCGTGGTGAAAACCAAAATGATAAATATGGGTAACCTAAGAGGTAAAGATCCAAACATACTAAAAACATGTTTTATTGAATTTTTGAGGTGTTTATTGACCTTATTTATTATTTAATCTATAATTTCTCAAATTTGGATCTATTTTTCTTATGAGTGACTTTCCATTATTGAAAGGTTTTGGGTATTTACAAAAAAGACACTCCTTTTCACTTATAAAAGGAGATCTCCTATCCACACTTATACTCAAACCAAACCCCCATTATATAGTCCCAAAATTTGTCCAAATATCTACTTGAAACTTATATACACCTTAAGTAGGTTCTCATATTCTCAAAATACCATACCTCAATGGTTTACTCGCTATCATAAAGGAGATGATCCAAGTAGTGAGGTGTAGATTTCTTACCGCTTCTTCGTCTTTTCTTTTTCCTTATAATAATTTATAAATTCTCAAATTTCTTTTCAGTATAATAAAATTATATCATAATTATACTTATTATACTGGTATGATATTATAATTATGGTATAAACATTGACCACCCTTCTCTTTTTCCCTAAGAAAATAGAGAACGATCCCCCGTCTTCGAGGACTACTGCCTCCACAAAATGTTAGGTTTTGTTTTCCACAACCACATTACAAAAATATTATTCAATATAAATTTAATAAATAATTATAAGAACTATAATATATTTTATATTAATAATGATAAAACATATTATTTATTTCTTTGATTCTATGGAAAACAAAATCATCTACCATGTGTAAATGTGAACTACCGCCTCTATGGTACAATTGATTCCCATTTTTATTTTCATCACTGCTTTACATGGATGGCCATGAGAATGTGTTTAATATATAAATATTATTTTTACTATATCATTAAGTTATTTATGACAAATCATAGATACTATTAATGATATATTGAATAAACTATCATCATTAATTTAATCATTTAAAATAAGTGTACTAAGAGGAAAATATTTATTTTAAAATTATGAAATATATTTATGTACATTACTTAATGTTAGAAATATTATATAATTATAATATATCACACTAATAAATACTAAATGATATCATTATGCTACTGGTGTAATGATATTTCAACAAAATCAACTCATAATAATCAATAATCATGGTATGTTCATGTTTGATTCGGTTTGACTACTTACTTGAATAGTGATATGAAATTATATCATAGAAGTTTTTGAAAAATTAATCACTAGTATAATATTATATATTTAAATAATTTTTATTTTTTGGTTCTAGAAAATATACATTAATATTTAACTCATTAATTAAGAAAATACATGTTGTAGGTTGAACATCACAGAAGAATAATCATTATCAATTTCATCTTCTAAGATAAAGACTAAAGTACTCATGAAAAGAAATATGTATTTATTAAATAATTTTAATCCATCCATTAAATCAACTTTAATGAACTTGGAATTATGTACTTTGGAAGAATAATGAATACCGACACCGATCCCGCAAAACTAGTTCAAAATGATCAAGATTACCCACACCAAATATCAAAATAGGTAATAACTAACTAAGATAAATGTAGATAATAATCGTAAATGAAGCTTATAAAAGTTTATGTATATGAAAAAGTTTCAAAAATAGGTTATTAATTTTTTTTATACATGTGCTTATATTTTATTTGACTAAGGGGGGAAATAAGGCATAAGGTTCTTTGTCTCAAATTTAAATTCTTAAGAAATAATTCTTAATGTGAACCATGATACTTTTAAAATTATTCTATAACTTCATAATTACTATATTTTACCATATTAATGGGGTTTTAATATCCATATCTTGTTATTTATTTAAATGGAAATCAATTCAAAGGATACCCAACTTGAAATTTATTTAGATCAAAATGTTACTCAAATAATAAGGGTTTCATTGAAAATATTATTTTCAAATCAACATTATTTTTGAAAGATAATCTATCTATTGATTTTTTTTCTATATAAAACCTCTCATAATTTTTATTTTATATTCGTTGGGTTTTATATTCCCACTCAATATTTCATTTCCACTTGAATTATATTTTACCCGAAGTGTTTCTTATAAGTGGAAATGACCCCGTCTCTTCTTTCCTGTTAGGAACCTCCATTTTGAAATGTCTTAATACATTGGAGGGTTTTGAAAATTTCCTATCTATACCTTAATAATTAATTTAGGTCATTTTTACTACTTTATATAATTTAAAAAATTTAAATAAAATTTTAACAATTTCTAAATGGTTCGTTTTCATAAAAGTGTATAAAGATTCTCATTTTAACATTTTCTTTACGAACTCCTCATTCTTTCATTCTGGTCATTTTATAAAATAATTGGTTTCCTAGAATTAATGATTTTTTAAATGTAAACATTATTCTACTATATTTATAAAATATTTCTGTATATTTTTTTTAAAAGGATCAATGATCTTTCTTATTTACAAAGTGATCGGTTTGGGTAAATTATCAACTTAACCAAATACACTTTATCTATATAGTGTAAATACCATATAATTTATTATCTTGATTTAATGGTGTTTATATACAAATTTACAATATGTAATTGGATACCATTTATTTTCTATGAGTAAATATTATTATTAATACTGATGAAATTATGAAGGCCTTTCTTATGTGAATCAATATGACACCCAATTTTTTTCCATGGGTTCTTTAAGATGCATTATATGAAACCAATTTTGTTTCCTTAGGTTATTTATTATATAAAAGTGAATAATTCTCATTTATAAAGTTTTATTAAACCAAATTCATTTCCATGGGTTATTTATGAAGTTATAAGTTATTGGTTTTATATGGAACTCATAAATATGGATGATAATGAGTGGGGTACTATATCTTCCTCTAATTCAACTATTTAAAGTTTATATATCACAAGATAAGTATTCATGAGTGAATTTTAGTTTCTTATAATTATGGGAACTAATGGTGTGGTTCATTAAATTAATGTCCTCTATACTAATGTTTGTTCCAAATTTGAAATATTTTTCAAAATTTTATGCTTATTATCATGACTGTGTTAAGCTCTCATGGATCAGGTTTTTTGAACCATGTTTCCACACTATTTTGATTCATGTATTATATTATTCCAAGTCATATTAAATTATTTGTGATCTATTATTTATTTATTATGGATTTTATTTTTAATTTTTATTATACCAACATTCTCATCTCATTTTCACTTATGATATTTAATTATCATCGCTTATGTTTACCCTTACTAAGAATTCGAGATTACCCCTTCCTTATGTATCTATTTCCCTAGGTTTCGAAGATGAGTATAATGTATATGAAGTATAGGGAGATTCTAGTGTGGCTCAATTTTGGATAAATGTTCACAAGGGTTGTAAAATAACTTTCATATGTAACTAGTTCCCGAAGACACTAAATCTTTTGTTATTGGGATAGTGTAATTATTTGTCATAAGTAATTTTTACTATATATAAATGTTGTAAAATAAAGGATTTTATATAATGGGTCACCATAGTTGATAGATAATTTGATAATAATAATGAATACTATAAGGAATAAGTAATTAACAATATTCTATGATTGTAAAGTTCATAATAATTCAAAAATGTATTCCATTTATCAAAACCTAGTTCTGTATTTTGGTAGTTTCTTTAGTTTATGCAAAGATGTTAGTGGATATCTAAACATTTTTTATGAAGAAACATTAGACCAAATTTTATGTTAAAATTTATTAAAATTATACTTTTCATAACAACCTTTTATAATAATTTTATATTTAAATTAGATTTCAAGAACACCTTCCTTGATGGAATACCTTTGGAAGATGGCTATATGATATAACCATAAGGATTGATGAAACAAAATAAATCTAATAAGGTATGAAAGATATATAAATCCATTTATGGATTTAAGTAAGCATTGTGATCATAGAATTTTCCTTTAATTAAACCATAAAATTTTGAATTTATTAAAAATGTTACCGATCCATGTGTCTACAAGAGGTTAGTGGGAAAACTATAGTTTTTAAAGTCAAATATGTGGAAACCATATAAAAAAATATATCACATCTTACAGTTAGTTATGAATAAAGAAAAATAATTATACATGAAAGGATTTAAGTATAAAATCAGGTATTAGAAAATACAATCTATAAACATATATATAGGATTTCTTATGTCAAGTCACGGGGAATATATTGATAAGGTATTTGAAAAATAAAAGATGGAGCACTTAAAGAATGAATTATTGTCTATGTCACATGGCATGAAATATCTCCAAGTTCAAGAGTTAAAGAACATGAGGATATTGATACGATGAAAATAATTCCATATAACTAATAGTAGTTTGGAATATATATTTTTTCCATGATATTTACTGAGATATTGAGAAAATGGGATTATATTACATGGTAAGCATTCATACATGGTTATTGTCGTTGAAAAATTAACTTCTTTCTCTATGGTTTCATTGACATGTTTCAAGATGTCAATCTTATAATTTAAGGACACTCTTAAAATGCCATTGATAAAGAGTTTTAGAGGTTCATACACTAAGTGTTTTAAAAAATATTAGTTAATTTATATCTAAATTTAAGAGTTTCAATAAATATTATTCCCAACTTATCGTTTAATAATTATTCAATTTTAGTTGATTGTATAAAATTAACTCACTTATTATTTAATTTAAAATATATTAAGGTTTAATATTAAAAATATATATATTCCCAATATTACTTTACTTTTTTTTATTTATAGAATAAATATTATAATGATATTTACTTAAATAAATATTTATTATTTAAGGATTTATAAATGAAATATGGATTAAAGGATTGAGTTACGAGCTAGATGGAAATGATATATTTTATTTAAAATCATTTAAATAAATATTTAATTAATTATTTAATTGATTGTATTTAAATATCTATGAGTTAGCATATGTAATGGAATATAATAATAATAATAATAATAATAATAATAATAATAATTGATGTAGGATTTAATTGAAATAATGAAATTAGGTAAGGGACTCAACGAAATTACTAATTGTTTAAACCTTAGTATATAAATATGAACATATAATTTTAGAGGATGTAAAGAATTTTGTGCACGATGAATTATCTCATGAGAATTCTCTCAAGACCGAGAGAACCTTCTAAAAACTATATCAAGAATGAAGAGAGAATCATCCTCCTCCCCCCTCTGAAGACTGAGAGAATAAGTGAAGAATTTTTTCGAGGTCGAAAGACATATTTTTATGGATAACGAAGAATGATACACGGAATTTTGTCCCTTCTAAATAGAAACTAGAATACCAACAATGACATTTCAAGATTTTGGGATCGCATTTGGATACTTCAAAAGAAATTCTATATTAGATTCTCTATCGTAATGATGAGACTATGAGAATAGTAACTAAGTTAATCAACTACAATTAAAGAACTATCAAGATGATGTAATTATTATCTAAAATTAGTAATAAATTATATGTGAAAAAATCATCTATATAAAGAATCCAGGGTAGATTCATCATGTTCTATCAATTTTATCTAAAGAAACTAATTGAAAACATTATTAGGCATGGACCCAACTACTTCAATTTTTCCCCATAACAATAATTATATATATTATAATTTCAATCCAAAATAACTTGTATATATATAACTAAGTACATGATCCATCACAACCCATACTATGTCTGATGAGGGAACAAGGAAGAGGGAGTAATCAACCACTAGTTCACTTTACAACCTAGACATTGGTAAGGAATCCAGGAACCCATGCACCCATATGTGTGTTGATAATGTTACCTAACTCTAGTGATGGTGCATATGAAATAACAAGAAAATAAAAATTATACAATAAGACAAAAAAATCCGAACAGAAGGGTCAAATCATAAACTAAAACACCTTAATCACTGTTATTAATAAAATTCACTTCATCCCTGCTATCAAATACTGAAAAACATTTCCATAACTAGTTACAACACAAACCAACCACCACACTTACAAAAACAGCTACACAACAATGTTATATTCTCAATTTATCACATCATTATTAAATTATAGCTTTATCATCTTACCAAACATATTATATTAATTTTTCATATTTAATGTCAAATAATTGATTAATAATTTTTCAATTTCAATCCTAAAATTTATCATTAGCTAGAATTTTCCCAACCATAAAATGTTTTATTTAAATAATACACTTACTAAATATCACTTAATAATTACATAAATTAATATTAATAATGCCTCCTTAACCCATCAAACCATTCCACTTTTGTCGAATTATTGTTTTTTCATTTATTTTAATATCAAATCATATTATTAGGTATCTACAACTCAACTGCACCAACCCCTCACAATACTATGATAACCACTACACAATCCTATAAAAATAACCACCACAACCTCGCCATATTTTTCATAATATCCAAAATTATCATTTTTTCATTCCACCTTCCACACCACCACTACAATATCATACAACAACTCATCATTAACTACCACAAAACAACCACACCTCATCATCGTAACGATCCACTATATCCAACCAATATCACTCTAAAAAAAATAAGAAGTACTCTACTAGAAATAGAAAATAATGGAAACCATAGTATCAAATCACATTCAAAAACCTCTTATTAACCCTTCAGATATATTAGATTAAAATTTCATAAACGATTATCAATATCACAATTCCAAATTTCTATACTACTATTTAATTACCATATTTAAGTGGTTAACCTTTTATATTTGTGATTCAATCATTTCAATAGTAGTAAAAAAGAATTATCACAACAACATGTTTGAATTAGGTACCATATATAAATTAGAAATATCATGAAATTAAGTAAGGCACATGAAAATCACCCATTAATATTCAATTTATTTAATATGGTTTATTATCTTATTTTTTTTAATACATATTATCTACACAATGAAAGAAAAATCAAAATTTATCCTTATTCATACATAATTAATGTTGAATAAGTCTCAAATACCATATTCCAACCAAATATTTAAATATCAAAACACAAGATTGAGGAGAGAAAGGGGATCACAAAGCCACAAATATGAAAGGAACGCCCTAAAAACCTATAACACAATAACCTATATCATCACTCAGACTAACATAAACCAAAAAAGTATATCCACTACCTTATCATCTTAAATAATAAAGAGTAAAGAATAAAGAGGAAGAGGGAAGGGAATCCTTTAGGATCATAAGGAGTTTATCTCTTGAGGATAAGGGAAAAAAATATTCAAAGGATTTACAAATATCTCTAAAGACGCACTACTGATTTTCAAGGGTTCAAATTAAGTTATAAAAAATGATATAATTCAAGATATAGATAGAATTTATACTTATTTCAGAAAATTAGAAGACTGTAACATGATAGGGGTGGTCATGCTGTAATACATAGCTAATCCAAAAATCATGATGCATTATCCCCTGAATCCCAAAATTAAACCACATTAAAAATGATGCAATAAATGATGATAATGACACAACCAATATTGTAAAATAAAATTCAGAAAATAAAGGAACTGTTGTGTGAATCTTTCCCTCCCACCTTCAACCTAATACACATCAAATAAAAAATACGGTGCAATGATATTCACCATTGTGAAATGGATTCCAAATAGGAAAAACTAAGGAACCTAACCACCGAGACCACCATGACATGACACTTATCTCTATGATGAAAATATATTTACTTCAGATAATCCAACATGCCTTTACATCACAAAAATTTTCATATCACCACAAAAAAAATCCTTAATACTTATATGGAAACTCCTAAAACTCATGACCTGAGTCCCATGCCAGAAAATCTAGATCACATCATAACCAAACCCATCACGACACATTGCATAGGAAAAAAAGCTCCTCTTATCCATTCAAGTGTCCATACCTCAATATCCAATGATAATGGCATGTTCAAGATAGATAGATAAAAAAGAGAAATCTACCATCTCTTACATTCATCCTCATTTAAAAATTGCTTGAAACCTATAAAAATTAATAATCATAAAGAAAATTTCTATTACCAAGCCTGGATATAAAATAATAACCAAAAAACCCAAAAACACCTGAGAGAATCCTCCCAAATAGGTACCCTACCACTACCAAAACTGAATAATAACACAAGAAAGAAACAACCTCAATCATATGAGAAAAGAATAAAATATTTCAATATTAAACCATAATTAAAAACTACATGGTATTTTATGCATGAATCTATAACTCACTATCCCATTTATAATCTTCCAATCCACGATGCTTATAATAGCTCTGAACTCACCCTCTTATATTCCACACTAAAAACATAATCTTTACATTTCTAAATTTGATACCTACATGACCCAATTATATCCATACAAAATATATGACAAAAAGGTAAATATTGGATCAATTATATATCCAAATACCTTTTAGATTTAGAGTTTTAGTGAATTAGGAAAAACTCTAACATAACAAACATTACATTTCTGCACAACATCTATTTTTCCACAAAACAATCTCTTTATATAGACAAACGTGCTTTATTCAAGGTTACTCCCATATCTAGAACCATGACTTTATTAATGGTTATACTTATACTTGTGGCATATAAAAAATCATTTGGAAACATGGGATGCTCAGAAAAATGATTATTAAGGGATTTGTACAAAAAATAAAGGAAAATCATTAGTACATTTCAAAACCATGATATCATAAAAGTGAGTTTAACTTTAAAATAAAAAACTTTGAACTCAAATAATTGTTTAATTACACATGAAATTTGATTTAATACCAAATTTTTTTCATAATAAACTTTATAATAAAACATAAATGAAAAATAATAATAATTAGGTTTTCTTAGAAAACATGAGAATCCATGAAAAAAATTCTAAAAAACTTGCGTTTTACCCTTAAAGTGAATACTCATTCATTTAAATAAAATACCATTAACTTACCTTATGAAGTCAAAATATTTCCATGGAAAATAATTCTTAATTATAGTAAATTCATTTAGGTACCTTAGGATATCATCTTCATATAACCCTTACAAGAACCCATACAAAAGGATAACATACTCATTTAATTCCACAATAATTCTCTAGAGAACATAATCATTAATCAATACATTAGAGAGCTATATCAGGCTCAAATATAATTATGAAAATTCACAAGGACCAAAAAATACATAAAAAACATATAATATTTAATTTTCATTATAAAATATCATAAAATATTTCATTGAATACATATTTAAATTTACTTTTGGACTTCTTGTAAAAATATGGATAAAAACACTTTTTCTAAAAAAATTATTTTAACAAACATTCATAGAATAAAAAAATAGATATTGTTTAGAAAAACTATTAAAACATAAAGATGAATATTATTAAACAATAATAGTAATGATTTTGGGAAACTCTTCTCATGTCATATAATTTTTAAAAAGTATTCCTTTTACACTTTTTAAAAAATTTAAAAAATAACATGTTTGGAAAACATTAAAATGTCTTAATTTAAAACCATCATAAATAAAGTAAAACAAGGTTTAATATTAATTTTAATATAAATTTAGGTATATTAATAAAATCCAAGAAAACATTTTAAAAAACATGGATATTATAGAAAAATATAAACAAAACTTTAAAAATTTTAAAATATGGTTTTAAATAAAAAGACCTCACCACATCCCCAAACATGACATTTACATTCTTTAATTCTAGTATAATGAAAATATATAAATTATTTTCTTTCTTAATAACCATTTTAAATTTTATTACCATATCAAAATATCATTTATTTTATTTATTTCCATGTATTATATAGCTAATAAATCGATTAAGTTCATCTCAAATGTTTTTTGTAGGTTGAACATCCTAAATGGGGTTATTATTCAATCCTATAAAGAATAATAATTATGAAATATTTATAATATTTATACATTAAATACATTTTTATATCCAATGATGAAAATTAGTTGTAAAAAATAAAAGTCAATGGCTCGTGAGGTGGTAGTCCACACGTACGCACGAGCGATGTTTTTACTTTTCAATGAATTGAAAATAAGGAAATAAAATAAAATATTATAGATAATCAATTATTGTAATTTTATAAACATAAAATAACTTCATAAATCCACCCCATTTACTAGATTTTTTAGGTGGTTTTTGAAAAATGAAGTACATTACTACGCGGAGATGGTAGTCCATAGGTACACACATACGGTAATTTTGTTTTTAATGATTAGAATGGCATGAATATTGATGATATATTATATTTATAGAATAATAATAATGTCATTAATATCATATATATACATTAAATCCATTATAATAACCATTCTTTACAGATGGTAATGATAAATTAAATACATCGGTTCGTGAGGTGGTAGTCATGGCATATGCATGAATAATGGTTTC
This sequence comes from Viscum album, assembly GCA_963277665.1. Lineage (NCBI taxonomy): Eukaryota > Viridiplantae > Streptophyta > Magnoliopsida > Santalales > Viscaceae > Viscum > Viscum album. Next base: position 561,331,031 of record OY728131.1, read on the forward strand.
GTATCCAATTCGATGGAAGAGGAGTTGAATAAGGTTATTAAATTAAAATAATAACATATAAGTATATGGTATATACTTATGTTATTATATTTTAATGGTTAGTTCATAACTGAATGATGTATAAGAAGAAATAAAATGAAAACACCCAACTAAGACTATTACCTCTTCTTTGAAGAACCTCCTTTGGATCTCTCCTCAATGACCCTAGGGATGGTATTTTAAGAAAAAAATCACATGTAAAATTTATATATGTACTTTAAGGAATGTTTTTTCTGGTTTTTTCTCAATATGTGGCTCAACAAGTTCGAGGAAGAGAGGATATTTGGTGTCCTTATATAAGATAAGAGATAGGCATACTTGGAATTACTAAAAGAATTAAATTAATATATATTTAGTTTCATGTTCAAGTGGAAAAAAATTGATAAATTTAAAATATATTATGGATATAAGTCTAAATAATCTCATAAAATACAATTTATACATGTTTATGTGATGTTTTATCCCATATCTCTTTGTTTTGACATCCCACGAACCCTTTTAAGATCTATCATGATAACAAAATGTTTTACTCTTTAGGGGTCAATAAAGTTACACTAAAAGGGAAAGTGACCCATAAATGGATAATGGATTATATTATAAACCATTAACAATTAACATTCAAAATATAATATTTTTATGAATTTTAAATCATTTAAAAAAATATTATTTAACATAAAATACCATTAAAGTCATTTTCAATAATATTCACATAATTTGAATTTTAAAAATATAAATATAGTAATATAATTTGGATATTAAATTTTTATATGTAACTAATAAATTATATTTAACTCTAAAATTCTTATAACACCATAAATTACAAAAAACATTACTTTTATTATTCATAAAATCACTTAGTTTATTTCTTCACTCCTTGAATAAGAGTTGTGTTGGTGTTACGTAAGAATCTAAGGTAATCATTTCATAACTATTTTTTTTTAAATTTTAATACTAAATAATAATTTAGTCATATTAAAAATAATTTCTTTTACCATTAATATATTTTTTATCCTTGTCACAAAATATTATATATTTTAAAGTCATGAAAGAGGCATTTTGGAAATTTCCTTTACTTTAAATTGAATAATGGTATTTATCGAATAAAAATGGCAGAAAAATGATATATTTTTAAATATTTTTAGGGTTTAGTTGAATTAAACTCATAAAATAAAATACAGGTAGGTCTATGTATGATTTTGAAGCCTTATTTCATAGTTTTTACATTGTTCTACCCGTTTTACCCTTACTATGGTGACAACATTTTTACCAAGGTTACTAATCATTATGACAAAAAATAAATTTTAAATATTTAATTTTTTTAATAATATTATTAAATATACAGAATAAATTTTATAAAATTCAATTCTTATAGGTGGTATAAATCACTTTTAAAACAAACATGCAAAACATGATGAAAAATAATTTTCCATAAAAATACATTTTTAAGTATAAAAATGTTTTGGTACCAAAATTAAGTATAATTTCAATTTTAATGATATTAATTAGACTATTGTAAATTAAAATTAACTAATTAAAATTTAAAATAAATTCAAAACAAAATGGGGCTTTTTGAATACTTGAATGAAAAATAATGTTTTATAGAAAATCAGTATTTTTCTCACTATTCACTAAAAAATTAATTTTTTTAGAAAAATTAGATAATTTCACCCTAAGATAAATTTGATATGATGATTTTAAAATTTTTATCATTTTTAAAAAATTTAATTTCCAAAATCTTTATAAATTAATTATAATATTCTATCCTAAAAATAAATAAAAACTATTTTTGAAGAAAACATATTTTTGAAGCATAAATTGAGTTTACTAAAAACAAAGTTCTTATTTACTAATAATTAATGAATAAATTTATATTGATTAATATATATATATATATATATATATATTCATGATGTTTTTACTTCTATTCATACCCAAAAATTCAACGACTATGTTGTAATGATCATATTTAAATTAATTTTATTTCGTGGTTCATTTACATTTGCTGTTGAATGTCATATACACTATCAAACATAGTCATATCTTAAAATATTTGGGTATTACATTATACCACCTTGAATAAATTTCAACCTTGCAATTTTATATCATGTACCATATAAATGTTTTAAAACATTTTTAACAACAATTTCAAGGAGTGGAAGATAAAACATACATTGATGAAAGGAAAACCTTTGTAATATTTTATTTAAAAAACATATTCATTGAAAAACCACACCATAAAAATGGATAAATATATCCTTATGAAAAAGGGGAAAATGGATTTAGTAACTTCATCTGTATTAACACATAATTAGGTTCCAAAATAAGGATAACATTAGTGGTAAGTGTAAACATGGAATTGGAAGGAACATAAATTTAAGAGATAACATTATATTTTTTAAAGAAGATAAGAGGCCATAAATAAATCATAAATGAAAGTAAAATGGTAAATTTTTTATTTAACGACTTTTTCCAAGGGTTTATGAATTCTTATAATATTAGGATATATAACATGAGAAAATATACATACTTGATTTATTTCTATTTCATAAGTATAATTTTATCCTTTGGTTGTTCTTTGATCAATTTAAAATTCTATATTAACTCATACCCCATGAAATGAATTTTTAAGATGAATTTTTCATGCTAAAAGCACTAACATTGACTTTTATTGGATCATATGATCCATGAAGGGATAAAAAGTTATTTATGATGACTTTTGAAATTAACCAAAACCAAAATGGTTAGAACAAGGTAATATAATATCTAATATGAAGAAATATTAAATTAATATTATAATCTTGAATAATAAAACTAAAAGGTAAAATATTATTTTTATACAAATAAATAATCATAAAAAATTTCAAAATATCTGTGACAAAGTTTAAAACTCGAAAATCTGAAGGAATTGGTCACATATTCTTCCAAGATCAGTTTAACATTAATCTAAAAACAACATTAGTCACTAATAAATTCATATAACCAAAAATATATATATGTTTTAATCATATAATATCCAAAATATGATAATATTTTATATAAATAATTTAAATCACAATAAATCCAAAGTAAAATCATACTTCAAAAGATAATTCAATATTTATTCCTAAAATAAAATCCCATCTCATCCTAAAGAACTTATATTTACCTTAATCATATAATATTCCCAAAATAGAAAACTTATTAAAAAATAAAATTAATTACATATTCACAAAATAACTTTTAAATCCCATGGTTATTTATATGATTGAAAATGTGTTCCCAAAATGTAATTACCCTTTTATCCCAATTAACCACAATTACCTCAACATCAAATATCATCTTAACCCTAAAGGTTATCAATTAATTTATAATTATTTCCAAAAAATATCAAATAATTATTCCTAAAATAACCTTTTCAATACAAATTTTTTTAAACTTAATACCTTATACATTTATCAAAACATAGTAAACATATCCCAAACTATCATTAATAAACTTAAAATCTCATTAACATAAAAGTTAAAAAGGGGTTTCTATGCCTTTGAACTTATGATCAAACTTAATCTTATAAACCAATGATGGTATCCACAACTTTTATATTAACCTCACATGAAATCATCATAATATCTAAATGTATATAAACCTTACTTGGATACAAAATGTGATAGCCTTGAACCCTCACTCCTGGATTTGGTGCTGAAAACATAATCTTTACATTTATGGATTTGATAAATATAAACATGAACCAAATTTAGTCATCCATAAAAAATAACAGAAAACCAAAATATTGGATCACATACCAAATTACATTTAATGTTTAGAGTGTTGGAGAATCTTGACAAATTTTGACCTAAAAAAGTGGACGTTTACATACGGTAGACATTTTCCCATAAAACAAGTTCATTATAAAGACACACTTTCTTTATTCAAGGTAACTCTATATCTAGAACTCATAAATTTTTAAAATTTATACCTATCCTTAAGACCTTTGAAAAATCATGTGAAAATGGGGGATGTGAAAAAATCCTTGTAAGGGATATATACAAAAAATAAAAGAAACCTATTAGTCTATTTAAAAATCATGAGATAATATAAGAGAGTTTTCCACTATAATAATTAAACTGTAGCTCAAATAAAAATTTACTTACACATGAAATAATATTTATTGTAATTTTTTATTCATAAAACTCTTCATAAAAATCCATAAAGGAAAAATCATAATCATCTGGGTTTCTTATAAAACATGAAAATCCATGATTTTTTTAAAAAACTTACATTTTTACCCTTGAAGGGCATAATCATTCCTTTAAATAAAGGATAATTAGCTTACCTTATGAAATAAAAATTATTCCATGAAATTTAATTTTAAAGAATGGAAAAGTGAAGGAGTTACCTTGGGAAATCATCTTTATAGAACCATTATGGGAACCCTTTCAAATGGAATAATCTTATCATTTAATTCCAACATAATTCTTTGGAGAATTTAAAAATTACATAGGGAATTTAAGAGCAATATTGGGCTCACCCATCATCAGAAACAATGTTCAAGGACTATAAAATACATAAAACCCATATAATATTGCATTTACATATGAAAATCTCATATACAATCCCATTTAACACTTATGAAAAAGTACTTTAGTGCTTTATGTAAAAATAGGGATAAAAATACATTTTCTTCAAAATCTATCTAAATAAAATTACCAAAAAATAAAAATTAAATATTCTTTTTTCAAAAAAAATTTTTAGCATAGTTTTCTTAAATAATAATGGTCATAACAGTAGGAAATTAATCTCATGCTATATATGTTAAAAATGACCCCTTTCACACTTGTGTAAAAATTTGAAAAATAGGATGTTTGGAAAATGTTAAAAAGAATTATTTTAAAACCTTAATATGTTTTGAGGATGTTTGTTTCATAATCCCCAAAACATCTTCGGTAGGTTGACCATGGTCAAAGGGGGTAATTATTCCATAATATATTGGATAATAATCATGAAATAAATCTTATTTTTATAAATTAAAGACATTTTTTATTTATTCATGAAAATCAATCATGAAAAGAAAAATACATCAGCTTGAGATGCAGTAGTCTGCATGTATATATGAGTGATGTTTTTATTTTTCATTTCATATAACTTAAGTCAAGAAAATAAATCATTAACTTTAATGAATTATTATATTGTTATTAAAATAAAATAACATCATTAATCCATCCCCATGACCAGCTGTGAGATTCTATTTTTCAAAAATGAAGTACATTGCTACGTGGAGATGATTGTTTATACGTACATACGTGCAATTTTTTTTATTGATTGGAACGGTATACTAATAGTTGATATATTATATTTATAGAATCATAATAAATTATTAGAATATCATATATATTAATTAAATACATAATAACAACCATCCATGAATGATGATGATAAAAAATGAAATACATGAGTTCACGAGGGAGTAGTCCACACATACAAACGAACGATAGTTTCATATCAAATTTTATTGAAAATGAGATGGATACAGTTAATAAATTAACATAATAAAATCTAAATATATGGGAGATATTGATTTAATTATATTTGGATGTTTACGAAAAAATTTAAGGAAGTACAAGAAGAAGTAAAATGAAAACACCTGGTTAAGATGATTACCTCCTCTTCAAAGAACATCCTTTAGATATCTCCAAAAGGATCATAGGGATATAATTTTAAGAATAGAAAAACCTATGGAATGTATATATGAAATTTAAGAAGATATTTTTAGGTTTTTTTCAATATAAGTATCTAAATAAGTGTGGGGAAGAAAAGATATCTGGTGTCCTTATATAAGAGAGGAGAGGGGCATTCTTGGAATTAATTTGCATATTAAGATAATATAAATTAAATTTCGTCTTCAATTGAAAAAATTTATATATTTATAATATTTAATGGATATAAGTAAAAAAAATCTCATCCAATAAAAATTTTAAAAGTTTAGGTGATATTTTAACCCTTATATCTTAGTTTTAATCTCCCGTTAAAACTTTTAATGATCACCGTGATAACAAAATATTTTACTCTTTAGGGGTTTAGAGTGTTATTATAAAAGGGAAAGTGACCCATAAATTAAAAATGTTTGATATTTTTAACTATATCCCATTAAATCCTCAATGATAATATTTTTATGAATTTTAAATTCCTTAATAAAATATTATTTATCATAAAATACTATTAAAGTAATTTACAGGACTATTCAAATAATCTGAGTATAAAAAATATAAATTAAGTAATATAATTAAAATATAAACATTTAACATGAAACTAATAAATTATATTTATCTATTAAATTATTCTAAAATCCAAAATTCGCCAAAAAAATATTAGTTTTAATATCCGTAAAATCACTTTATTTTTTTACTACTTGCATAAGCACTATGTGGGATTTTCATAATCATATAAGGTAATTATTTCATTACTAAAATTTTAAAATAAAATATCATTATGAAAAAATATTTTATTAATATTCATAAAAACCATTTATAACTTGTTTTTATCCTAGTTAGAAAACATTATAGATATTAAAATCAAGAAAGAGACATTTTGGAATTTTCCTTAATTAAAATAATATAACGGTCCTTATCAAAGAAAAATAGAACCCAAATTCCATATTTTCACATATTTTAGGTTTTTAGAAGAATTAAATTGATAAAATAAAATATATGAATGTCTATGGATGATTTTGAATCCTTATATCATAGTTTTAACCTTTTTCTACTCGTTTTACCCTTACTATAGAGACAACACTTCTACCAATGTTACTATTAAATATGGAAGAAAATAAAGTTGACCAATTTTACAAAATTTTAAATAATGATTCCAAATATAGAATTAATTTTATAAAATTAAATTAATATAAGTTTCAGAAATTTCTTTTAAAATAATCCCACAAAACATGATGAAAAGAAATATTATAGAAAAATACATATTTAAGTATAAAATTTTTAAATTTTATAATAAATTTCAAATTAAATTTTAGTTTTCAAATACTAGAATGGAAAAGACAATTTTCTATTAAATCAGTATTGTTCACTATTCACTGAAAAATCAATATTTTTAGAAAAATATGAAAATTTTACCTTAAGATAATTTTGATACGAAAATTTAAAAAATGATATAATTTCTATAAAATAAATTTCTAAAACTTTTAGAAATTAATTATAATATTTTCTCTTAAAAAGCAATAAAAACCATTTTTAAAGAAAATGTATTTTTAAAGCATAAAATATTATACTAAAAATCAAGTGCTTATTTCTTGAGAATTAATAAATAAGTTTATATTTAGTAGGACCAATATATATATATATATATATATATATATTTCATAATGAGAATACTCTTATTCATACCCATTAATTCAATGGCTTGGTTATAACAATCATATTTAAAATAATATTATTTTTATGGTTTGTTTAAAATCATTATTTCATGTTGTATATGCTATCAAATAGTATTATTTTAAAATATCAGGGTACTAAAATAACTGCACATGACATAATACAAGGGTATAACATGCCCATGAAACACTATCTTATATCAATCTTGAAACTTGATTGACCACTCCATGAACACCACATCCTCATGAACATCCAACTCCCCCTAATCAATGACATGAGAATCTTAATAAAGATACCAATGAGTCAGAAAAACACAAAAGATATCATGGATCCAATATATATATATATAGGAAGATATAATATGTATCCCACCACTCCAACATAATCTAATACCTTGAAATGATTGATAAACAAAGGGGATATCTTACTCCCCTGAACAAAACTCTATTTCCCATAATTAGGATTGAAAGAACCAATTTGGATCTTTGTGATCACTAAAAGGGGAACATGGTAAATTAGTGATCTTATCTTTTTATTTTTTTTACTTAAGAATTTTTTTATCTGATTATTATGAAATTATCCCATTGAAAATAATAACCAAGCACAACCATATGAACATAAGTATTTACAAGGTTCACTACTCAATAAGAGTAGCTGGTACTTGGAATAGTTTAGAAGAAATCCAAGACCAAAAAAATCACTAGAAAATAATAATTTTTGGGGCTATAATAACTAGAGAATATCTTTTCACTTGAATCGAAATATAATCAATCAACAGTGAATGTGCTCCTCATATAGATAAATGATATAAAAAATGTTTTGTAACAACAGTAAAAACCTTTAGTAAAAGTCTTAAACATATTTACACTATGATTTTTGAAATTTATGAAAACTTTATCTTCTTTTATGTACATTTTCTTCCACTTCACTTTCTTGCACAACAATTAGAAATAACTTCTTCCTAGACTTTTTTAGAAAACTTTCCTTTCAATATTTTTCTCTATCTGGTATACACAATTTGATAAACTCGATCCTATTCCCTATTTATCTAAACAAATATTTTTGTCAAATGAATTATGTTTTATTGATCATATATTCTTATTGTTCTTACACTTCATCTTAAACTTGTTTAAATAATCATATATTCTTACCTCTCATTTTATACCAACTGATGGGAAGACTCTGTTCAATATTTTTTAAGGCGATGCCACTAAACCCTATTCATTAGATCATATATTATCATCAATATAAATTCTCCCAAATATAAAAAATTCGATACACATTTTTGATTCAATAACCCCCTTCATATTGGATGCTGTTATCCAAATTTCATGGAAAAATCATGTAATTCAAATTCAAACTTTCCACTTAAACTTCAAAACATCCTGCTTTATACTTTCATTTAATTTTCAATGTTAAGGTTAATTTATTATATAATTCAAAAATCCTTAAGACACGATGTTAATGATGTCCTTTTAACCTTACTTAGATCTAGAAGAGGATCATGATTGTTTTCTTCATGTTTTTTGGAACATTGATAGAACATCTCTACATTTTCACATTTAAAGTATTTATTCAAACATCATAAATAATATTAGAACCTTCCATCTAGTTAAAATTTATAGAAATTTTTTCATCACATGAATCGTCATATAATTCTCCTTCAAATTATTTTAGGAAATAACATGGAAAAATTTTTCAAGACAATTAATTTTCTAGAATAATTTTTCATAAAACTTCATTTGTTACCTTAACATGGAAAACTATGACCAATGAACTTCATATTATTACTCCTGTCTAATAAGATTCATTAAAAAACATACATCTAATGACATTATAACCAATAATTCAAAGGAAATTAAAATTATACTCTATTTGAATAACTTTAACTGATTAAATTATTATGATTTTCACAATAGTATTTGTTTTATGTCATTTTCCAATTTAATTCTGATTAGAACTTATATAAACTTCCTCTAGTCATAAATATTTTAAAAAATAGATCTATCTGATGAAACTTTATACCTCCAAAAAATTATATCTTATTAGAATTTAAACATTGAACTTTTATCAGAAAAACCTTTGTCTGATGACATCCATATGGTGATATCCATAGAACTTCATAGCATAAAATTTGTACGCATGGATGATATTCTCCCCCTTTCGACTCAAGAATGAATCATGATATCTTTTAGTACACAAGATGTTAAGAACTTTCAGAATAACAAAAAATTATATGATTTAAAATTCATTTAATATTTTTTCTAATGAAAAATTTATGCCTTATTGGATAACCGATTAGCTCCATACTTTGTTCTATTACATTAGTATAGTAAACCTTGTTTAATAGACTTGATACAATATAATCAAGCCATTTAACTTTAACTAATGATGTGAGTCTAATGGAAAAACCATATGATCAATTCTGTAACAAAACAAAATTAAGTGATTTATTTTCTCAACAATTTATTTTCATTATATTGAAAAAAATACAGCCCTTTCAAAAAAAACTTCTTCATAACAACTCTATCTACTTTAAAACATCTCAAATGTCAAAGACACAAAAATATACCCCTTTGTAATGTATTATCAACTAAGTAAAATAAATCCCTAAAACATTGAAACTAAAGAAATGGATCACTTATCCAAAAATTATATACCTTCATGGGAAAACTCAGTATAGGAAACAAGAATCATTAAACCATAATACCATGACATCCTTAAGAAGTGATTTAAGAAACTTTACTTAATTTTTTTAGGATTTTTATTTCGATTTGAACTGGAAACCTATAAAAGAAAAAACACAACACATACACTTAAAAAACTATTAAAATAGTTCACACCAACTGGAATAATAGAGTACCATTTTTAAGAACCCCGCTAAATATATGTTTTTCCTTAAAAAAAGTAAAACACATTCTAATGGATAGATTTATGTTACATATTTTCTCCCCCTTTGATAACTCTATCCAAAAACAATATGAGTGAGTGGATTCGAATCACATAACTTAGCCTTGAACAGAGTGAGATTGTACTCCCATGATTAATCTTGATTTCTAAAATTATTCCTTTGAAAAACATTTTAAAAAAATATCATCAACTTTCTCCATTGTTGGAACAAATTCCAACCTTAGTTCATTTCTTTCCACATGCCCTTTGATTGAGTGATATTTTATATCAATGTGTTTGGAACAATAATTTTTTACTAGATTATTAGTGAGATTTATACTATTTTTATTATCATCACCTAAGGTAACGGGAACCTTCATATCAACAAAAAGTATTTCAACTGAGTCTTCATCCATGTTAACTATATAACTGCTTGAGTTGAAACTACATACTTAGCCTCATCCATGCTGAGGGTTACTGAATTTTACTTATTTATATTCCAAATCATATATATTTTTCCTAAGAAGAAATATGAACTAGATGTTGGTCTTTTATCATCCACACCACCTTCCCAATCTACATATGTGTAACTAAACGGATCAATATTTCCTTAGATGTTATATTTTATTCTAAAATCAATTATGCCTTTGTTATATCTAAGAATTATTTTACCTTCCATAAGATGAGATTATTTTCAAGAACTTTGAAACCTATTAAAAAATGTAACAATATATACTATATCTATCCTTTAATCTATTAGATATAACAATATTATAACAAACTTAATAAACTCCTTAGAATCAACCTCCTAACTTTCTATATCTTTTGAAAACTTAGTTACCATTAAAATTGTTGTGGAAACTGGATTTGAATATTATATGATGAACTTCTTCATAAGTTCCTTAGTATACTTCCCTTGATATATGAAAATTTGTTTCTTCTTTTTAGAATATTTTAATCCAAGAAAGTATTTTATTTCTCATAGAATAGAAATTTTAAAGAACATCTTTATCTCCTTCATAATCTTTTCACACATTTCTTTATCATTCCATGAAAATATGATATCATGAACATAAACAATCAAAATAAGGTGAATATATTGATTTTAGTTTATATAAAGGTAACTATCAATTCTTAATTTCTTTAAGTTCAACTTCCCTAAGCAATTAATTAGTTTAGAATACCAATATCTCATAGATTTATTCAACCTGTTCAAATACTTCTTCAAAATTCACACACAATTTTTTTTCCAAGAAAGAAGCCACATAGTTGTTCATTATAAAATTATTCATTGAGATTTCTATTAAAAAAATCATACTTTAAATATATCTTAAATATCTTATATATTCATTGAATAATGATAATAGAAAAAACTCTGATAGTTTCAAGACTTGCTACTGGGGAAAATGTCTCATCAAAGTCAATGTATTTAATCTGTAAGTAAACTTTACAAAATATTCATGCTTTGTTTCTAATCAGTTTAAATTTCTCATTAAATATTTTTCAAAAAACCCATTTTCTACCAATAAAATTCTTATTTTTTAGTTTTGGTACAAGTTTATATGTTTTATTTTTCTCTATCGAATCCAACTCTTCATTTTAACATCAATCCACTCTTAGTGTTCCAAATATTTATCAACATAATTTGGATCATCCAGTGAATATAAGGAATTAAAAAAAACTATTCTTAATGATATTATAGTTTGAACCTATTTCCCTTGATCAAAAATGATATTTTTCACTTTTAAATTATTTTTTACCCTAAGATGATATGAATGAGTTTGTTCTTCATCACTTTAAATATCTGAATATACATATACATCCAATTATTTGACTATGATAATTTAAGTTATTCATAACACCCTTAGGTATTTCAAACACATAGTTTATTTGTGATACATATTATGAAGATTCATATTAGATTTTGGATTATAGAAACATAAATTTTGACTATGAACTGATTCTTTAATATCTTTCACCAAAAAGTACTGAGAAGTATCATGTTCAATCAAGATATTTCGTGCTATATTCACTAAAATTATATTTCTTCTTTTAGAAAAACTATTATATTTTGGTGTGTATAGTTAACCAAACTCATGATGAAAGCCATGATTTTCAATATGATCTCTAAACATTCCATTTTTGTATTCAGAACCATTATCAGTTGAAATATTCTAAAATAAATATCCACATTCAATTTTTTCACTTCTCTTGAAAGTCTTAAACTTTTTTAGAGAAAATGTTTTATGTTTTTAAAATATAATACATGCAATATGAGTAAAATAAACTATAAAATAAATAAATTAAATAGCCTCTGTTGTTGATTGTTTTCTCATGGGACCATAAATTTTCGAATATATCATATCTAAGGGATGAGTTGAATTTATCTCAAATTTATTGTGTCTTGAGTTTGTAATCACCCCATTATATCATAAAGAATAACAAAAATATCTTCATCTTATCATTTCAAAAATATCTTGTATACTTTCTCTCTTTGTTATCCTACTCATATTCCTCGAACACATATAACTAAAAGTCATATTCTATAGCTTATTTTCTTCCATCATGGTTTGATATCATGAACTATATAAATTACCAAATTAAAAAAAGTTTCTCTTGGTTTGTTTCCCTCTTGTAATAAATTTCCTATATTCAATCTGTTTAACAATGAAAGTATATCTTCTAAAAAAATTTAGTTACCTTGACCAAAAATTTACGAAACACTCATCAAAGTGAGTTTAATCCCATAAAAAATAAATCACTTTTGGATTTTAAGTTTTAATTTGCAATGATGGAAGATCCAATAACTTTTATTCTAAGGGAGACATCATTTCAAAATGTTACTGTCCCTTTTTTTTAATTTTTCATATTATTTAATAAATTTAAATATTCAGTCATATGTGAAGAACACTAACTATCTAATATCCATGGTCATTATCCATTTATATATTTGAGAATAGTTTCAATAACTAATTCCTTTTTCATTCACTTTTCTTCCATATCATGTGGATTTTGAGATTTTTATGAATACTTTATTATGTATATAAAATAACAAGACCTACTTTTACAATATTTACATGATATTAACATATTTAAAAAATCATTACTAGTGATTGGAATATGTTTTTGAACTTCAAATTAACTTTCTCAGGTAGTCTTCTTTGAGTAAGTTGTCTCTCCCTCAAACTCTACCTCCAGTTTCTTCTAGATTCATTTTACTATTTATGATTGAACCAAGTCATATTTTCTATATTCCCAAAGACTCCATAGTACCATAAATATCTATATAATGTATTCTTTCCTCTGTAACTTATATACTGTTTAGAATTATGTTCATTCTTTTCATTATTTTTCTTCCCATCAATCTTGACATATTATTGTGTTCCAAAGTTTTATTAACCTATCAAAAAATTCTTTTTATGAATATATTTATCCTCCTCCTTAACAAGATCACTAGTAGTATAATCTTTTGGTTCATAATTTCCAACCATTGAAATTTAAGTATTTTTAACTCCACTTTTTTTGGTTACAAACATGGTATTCTTCACTTGTTTTTTATTTTTAACATATCCAATTTTTTAAACATCTGAGGATGTTTTTGTGAATATTTACAAGGTCTTTGTTTATTTAAAATATCACCAACTTATAAAATAGATTTTTAGAATATTTTTATTTCTTTCCTAGCTCAATATGTTTTTTTGAACAAGATCAAATTCATTCCGCTTCACCATTATCTTCTCTTATGCGCAAATGATATATTTTTTCTCTTCATGAGGTAACTTATTTAGATAATTAATCTCTTTAAGTAACATGGATTTATTCTTAATAAAAGATTCTTTTTGGTTTCTAAAATATCTTCTTTCTTTATATTCTAGTTATGATTTTCAAGTATAACAATATTTGTAAGACATTATTTTAATTTTCTATTAAGAATAAAATCTATACAAGTCTCCTATAATTATTCAGAGATACTTATTTCAGAACTGAGGAAAATTTCATCATTCAATTTCCAATAAGTAATTTTTCAGCAACATCTTCACAAGAGTTTTTAGCTTCCATCACACTTCCATCATCTCCCACACATTTAGACAAAAAGTTTCATGTTTTTTATTTTTAGAACTTAATATATTTTTCCTTAAAATAGAAATTTTAGTTTTCTACCTTCTTCATGAGGGATATTCTTGAATTTCCATCTTTAATATAAATTTCTTCATCTTCCTTTCAGCATAGAAAATTTTCAATGAAATATCTAATGGATCCACAACTAAATAACTTAAAGTTAAATTTTCTTTTTTACTTACCCGTGCCTCTTTTAACCCTTTTAGAAAAAAAGATATAAATTAATCAAATTTCTTTCATACCTCATCTTTGGAGTTAGTGTCACTGAACTATTCCTCAAAAAATTTCTTAGATTTTATTTTTTTAGTAACTTTTAAGTAAAGTTCTTGATCAACCTTTCTTTCTTCTTCATAACCTTTTCTATTCTCATTTTTAAGGGATGAGAATGCTATGAAGATCATTCATAGATTTAGTTTTAGGATATATATCTTCTAATTATGTAACGTTAGTATCAAATTTGTCTATAATAATTCTAATAACAATTTCAATAATAGATGAATCTTACAACTTATATCTCAATTTTCTACTAAAAGTAGATAAATATGCTACCATTACATATTATACTATTTATTTTGAATGTATTTTAAGAGACATATGAAGCATAGAGCATATTATGATTACTGTTCACGTGAATGAACATATCAAGTAGCATTAATTTGACTCTTTCTAATAACTAAATGTGAGTTTTTATGATTTTTTTGGAGAAAGAACACAAATTTCCAACAAGAATAATTATAGGACATTAATGAGTACCTTGACCACCATATATTGTACTGTTTCATCTATTATGCATGCACATGCCATTAAAATGAAAAGTACTTCAGAATGACTAAAGTCATTAATAATTAAAGTGTATGAATTTTTCCTTATATAAAACATCTCAAAACCATTATTATATGTGTATAGATCATTTCAAAATAACTATAATACTATTAAAGACAAATGTAACATGTATGAACTTCATAATATGTTAATCTAAGAGGAAACAAGAGTAAAAAGTCTAGGAATCCACTCCATTAATTATGTAAATCATAATAGAGATAATAATTATGGTATAAATAATCATAGAAAGATAAAAAAGAACATTGAATGTTAATAAATCATTTCATAAGATTTAGGAGAACAAAAATAAAGACAACTACCATTTATGTGGGAAAATTCAACATTTCATGAAAGATTTTTTGAAATGAAAGGCTTGGGAAGAAAAGAAGTATAATGAAAATACGTATATATATATATATATATATATATATATATATATATATATTAAATTTAACTTAATGAGGCTCCGCACAATATATGGTTATTTTATTTTGTTTGTATGACTCATATTTTCAATAGGTTGTAGTGATTACTTGTAACCAGAAACCCAATCCCAACTAAAAATATTATTTAGATGGGGTATATAGTAATATTTTTTGTTGAATAAATTATGGATTAAAATTTATTCGTTAACATTAGATATCATTTGGATTTATTTGAACCCTTTTATATACCTTATATATGTAGAAATTTGGGTTCTTTGTAAGAACATGATATTTATGGATAATTTTTCAACATTAAGAATGCATGTTTTAGTTTATTTAAGCATACTCATATGATTAAATTAGGTATATTATATAATGGATTATATAAATTTAATCGTGATTATTTATATTCTAAAATTTTTATAACATTAAATTATAATAAAGTTATTAAACATTGTTTAATAAATAAATGAACTGTTTATTTTTGTTATAATCTTTAAGTTTATATTTCCAAATAAAGATTTAAGAGATGAATATGATAAAAAAAATTAGATTACACTTACTTGAACATTGTTTTTGAATTATTTTCATGGAAAAATAAAAAAAAAATAAACAATGATTATAATAAAAGCACTAAACTGATTAAAATTATACATACAGATATATGTGACCCTTTTGTAATGTCCCAACCCATAGGGGCCCTACCCAAGCCAGTAGTAAGATGATTTTTTTGACCCCAATCCTATCTCCATGGGGAAAAGGGATAGAAACTAGCATCTATTAGGAATATCAAATAGTGTAGGAGGCCTTAGCATGTAATAACATACAATAGACATGTATCTCTAATGTATAATCATAAACAGAAGCACCAATTTTTTTTTTAAAATGAACAATTGAACTGTATCCAAAACAAGATTGAGATAAAAATTTTAAGAACAATTCCACACTAAAAATACATAAATGATCTGTACAATTGACTAGTCATAAAATATGACAGACAAAAGGCTTTAGAAAGATCATCCACACTACATTTCCTCCTAGATTGGCCTACAATCGTAGTGATCAATGCCACCATCATGAACCATGCACCATTAGGTGATGCTATGTGTCTCCTTGTTTTAGATATAAATAATACACTTTGATACAATGTCTATGAAGGACATATTTAAAAATTATTTTGAACAAAAAGAGACAAAACATGTGGGAAAAAATCCTATATAGGGTTGAGTCTAAATATACCAAGTATGGTACCCTGAAACCGCAAAGTAAAGATAAGAAACAAGTAAGCTCAAAATACATAGTATGAGAGGGTAAATAGTAAGAAAATAAGAAAATATGTAGATATAATCAACTACCAGAAGTCTCAGAAATCACATAGAAGTTCTAATCATCTCAACACCAATACATGAAGTTCTATATCTTTCAAGAAACTAAAGATTCTTAAAGTACCATAAAGACCACAAAGTCTGAAGTTGATAGCCTAGGTGCATGCTATATCTAAATGGTGACCAAGGGTTCCAAAGTATTCATAAGTCTCAAAGTAACTGATATAAACCAGATATCCAACTCCTACATCTCCACAGGGAACTATAGAAGGGTTACCAGCTCCTTGTAGAGGCAAGCATGTCATTTGAGGAAATACTGCACCATCTGACCCACAATATATTTTACCATGATATAGAACTTTATACGATAACCATAAACTTTTGGAGAAAAAATAATAACCAATTGGGTATTGACCCCTAAAATCATAACCACTAGGTATGAAAAAACCCAAAATACCTCACTAAACCCAAATTGGTGAACCCACACATCATCTAAAGACACCTTTGCCAAGGAAGTACCAAACCCAATAAAGGATACTATTCCCCAACTGAGTTCTTAGATATTTGTGATACCAAATTTGAAGAAAAGGGATACCACACCCTGAGTATATGGTGGTAATACCAAACCTACCTGTAAAAAACCCATATATAGAGTACCACATTCCCCATGTATCATAATAACAATAGGGGGAATACCAAACCAACCTATATAATGAGAATGCTATAATCACCAAATGCAAACCCCATTGTCAACCCTCCAGACCCAAATTCATAATTTTACTATCTCACCTAAAAAATTTCTTTATATGTTTAAAAAAACCACTCCATTTGGATATGTGAAAAAAAACACAGGATATTCTATTTATTTGATGGAAATGGATAGCTGGTGATAAATTTATAAAAAAATGCCACTTAGGAAGATAACTAGTCACTTGGTGGCCTTCAGGATTGCCACATGGAATTATGGGTGAGGATTCACATTCTCAGAACATAGTTGTACCTCAATATTTACATTGGTTTGTGGAAGTGTGGGTACCACATGCGTAATGGTTTTTTCACCTGGGTCAGTTCTGTTGGACTTGGCCCAATGTTCCCCTGGTTTTCTTTGAAAGAAAGTTGAATGTCCAGGACCCATACTTTGTTGTCCAATGCAACCCATCCTAGAAGATAATTGCTGATTTTCCCACTCACCTACTAAGTGGTATGAAGGCCATTTTGTGATCCCAAGTGTAATGAATGGGTGGTGGAGGGGGTGTGACCTATGTGCCCCATTTCCCCCTTCACTGCACCATGATGACCACACATGATACCCCCAATAACTTTTGTAGGACAATTAATCAGGAAACCCCTTAAATTAAACTTTTAACCACCATTTATGGGAATCCCTATTCTATCTTCACTAGGATCATGCCCCTGTTCTCACGATGTGCCCTATTCCATGGCCCCTGACCTCTAACTATGCCATCATCACCTCACCCTCACATAATTTTCCACCATTGCATTATCCCCTTGCTCAAATGTTTCAAAACACTGGGATATCATATGGAACCCCTTAACTATTTCTTTTCACAACCATTTTTCATGAATAAGGTTAGAAACCCATCATGTACATGTAAGAAAGAGAGAGGATTCATGATAGAGGGGGAGATAGAGAATAAAGAGAAATAATGACCTCTTTTTCTTCATCAACCTGCTGTCAAAATCACTTAACCTCTAAGAAAGAAGTTTGGGATAATCAGTTCCACCCAAAAAATCCATGGCATTTGGTTTAGATATCTAAGAACTGGAATTTGTTAATCACAACATTTTTAGAGAAATTGAAAGAATAATCACAAATAATTATCATTGAAAACAATTCATAAATAATGTGGATTATAACCCATCAATTTCAGAATATAATTCAAAAATAATATAGAAACAAAAATAAAAATCCCTTACCTCATGTTTGGATCAATTATTGATGAAGGTCGTGTCCATGTCAATTTCTTTTGGTGATTACGTTGCAGAATTCATTCATCGGTTCTCAATTCCACCACCACCTCCTCCTCTCCCCCTTTTATAGCTAGGGTTTGTGTGACTAACCCTTATGATAAGGGTTTAAAATGAATTTAAAGAGATATTTTTGGGTTAGTGACTAATTAATAAAATATAAAATATATAATCAATTCAGTTAATTTATTCAATTTTTTATCCAACTACGATGGCTCAAACTCGAAAACCCTAATGTGAACTTAAATAATACTAATACAAGGTAAAACGCCAAATTTTGAACTCAACCACAGGTTTTGTTTTCCCATTCAAGACCCCATTTATGTGATATAATAAATTCCTCAAAAATACATGCACTTAATCTAAAAATAATATATATATTTTAATATTTTTCTTTTCAGGTCTTGTAATAGTCAAAACTTCATGTGGACTTAGTTTGAGTGTAAACACTACACCCTATAATTAGTGGACCCATAATAATATTTTTAAAGGATTTTTCTAGAGTAAATTTACCATTTTACCCCTATAGAAGTGCCGAGACTCATAAATTAAATATCAAGTTAAGTCTCGATTAGAAAAAATTTGGGCTGCTACATCCCCCCCCACATTAAAAATTTTCATAATTTAAATAAAAACTACATGGGATATTAAGAAAATAAACTCACAAGACAAACTCATGGAAAAAAAAACCCACCTAAACATGCACTTCCTTTGTCTTTGGGGGTCCAAATCAAATAGAGCTTGGTGAAACACCAAACAATATGGGAACGTCCTTTCTCATCATCGATATCATCGATTCAAACTCATCTTGAAGAAATACCTTAACATAAACACACATTCAATCTATGTGAGTCTTTCTAAGACTTATCACTCAAAACCTTCTCTCATCCATAGGTTAAACCACCACATGGGATGAAGTGAAACCTTATTCCATTCACACCCATCCCAAAAGGGTATATAGATAAGGTTATCACTGGTGGGGGTGATTTTCCCCATCTATAAAGAGTGTTCTAGATGGTTGTCATTTGCATATACCTTATCAATTCTACACTCCACCACTAAGGGATTTAGAAATATTTCCCACTAAATAAATAAGAGTTAAAAGACAACATGGTCCTTCATACCCACTTCAAATACATTTTCATCCATTTCCCTTAATGCTCGAGCACCTACGTCACTAGCCCATGACACAAAAGTGACATGTTCCTTCTTCATTATCCTCTTCACAATAGCCACATTAATTTTCCATTTTTTTCTGATATCTAATAGGTTCTAATATACAATAAAATATTTATTGGTCATGTCATTGTCACTCTTTGGTGAAAACTATTGACAATAACATCAAAAACAACACCAATATAATAAAACCACTCAACATCACACCACTGCCCACCAGGTGGACCAATACCCCACAATCTGAAGTGTATAGTCTTGAATATTTAGATAAACCTAATTTTCAACTCTATACCCAAGGATAATTCCAACAAAACTAGAGTGGTTTTAAGATACAACATCTCAAGATAACCAATTTCACAACTAAATGAGAAGAGTTTCTTTGTTATGAAAATTCCCACAAAGAATCTGGTGTGCATATTGTAATGAGGGTAACACTCCACTATGTTTATTTTTACTGATTCCAATCCCATAATTCACTAATAACTTGATGGGAATACCACTATACACTGAGGAAAGTGGTGGATTGATCCCCAAATTTTGGAAAACCTTCATGTCCCATTGGATGATAAGGTACAATCATATAGTAACACTAACGTGACATCAACACCATAGGTCTTTGACACACAATGAAAGTTGTGGGACCATCACCATCGAAAAAGGTGAGAAACATCTCCCTCTATAAGAAATATCGAATTATTATTTTAATTTATACCTCACCCAATGAGAGCTTACTGAATAGTTGGTACTTCCCTGATAAGGATTTAGAATCACCTAGAATTCTTAGAATGATCCTCCACGAACCAATACTAGGGATGATTCAGCCCTAAAACTTCATAAACACCACAAGGTAGTTCATCATCCCATTTAGTAAACAATTTAAATGTTATCTACATAATGAAAGATTATACACACATGAAACTCCTATCATGAGACAACCATTGGTCACCCTTCATAAGTATTTGTGTATTCCTCCACACTCATAAGAAATGAATTCATATCCATGAACACAACACTCAAATCTATTCATAGCATATGATTCATAACTATCTAAAACTTCTTAATAGTTGGCTCTACTATCCACACCTAATGGGATTCTACTAATTAATGGGGGAATATTTCATCACACTTACTCGACTATGTATCACTATGTAGAACTATAATTTGACACAAATATATATCTATTTAGGTACTAATGGATCTCAACCCTAGCATGAAGGATTTGTTTTGAAAAAACTCTTTATAGACTAAGGAAAATATCACTCTACCAAAATGGGTGAGTGAGAGATGGTCACTATTAATAGAATCTATTCCTAAAATATTCTATATAAGGGTTCCACTAGAATATCCAACTCCGAAATATAAAATTTAGAATAAAAAACTCATTTTAGGGATATCTAGTATGAGGGTCCTTGAAAGGATGACAATAATATTACTCTAAACTAAATTAATCAATGACTGAGCATAACCATTCATTACATACATATTATTTCTTGTTTGACTATCATCACCCCATGCATGATAGGAAATAACCATGGGAAGTGATTATAGGAGAGGATTGAGGCATCGTCCATCACCATATACTCATACATCACCCACTTCCCAACCAAAAATAGATATTTTATAGACCACTACCTTCATAAAGTAAATATATGATTTTATAACTCTTTTAGACATATAAATCCATCCACAAGACCATTCTAGGCTATTTTCAGGTGAAATGATAGGCTATTTACAATTCCAGGGTATATATCTATCTCGAAGCCCCAATCTACTAAATATTTCTTAGAGTCTCTAGCATTCCATTTCTTTGGAGTCATGACCTAAACCATTGAGATAGAACAATTTCACCATAAACCACTTCTAGGGAACACCTTTTGAGGTACATGAGACTTAACACATATTTTGACACGGTTATACCACCCTGTGTAGGATATTACATCCATTCATACAACTACATCTTATATAATGACTCAAATTCTAACTACAACATTATTTTACCATAATGAGTTTGAGAAAAAATACATTTTTAAATAGATCAATATATATTTAGGGAAACTTAATACAAGGAATTTCATCTTGTGAATAAAAGTTCATACTAGATGGAAACCTGAGTATCAGACCCTATCCAAACATCCATCACCCAAGGATTATGCTCTCATCACAAACCCATGAAGTATCTATCATTGGAAGATACATAGAATATCTGACCTATGGGTAGTATTATCCAAATTATTGAGGGCTATATTAAGACCCCAAAGAAAGATATTCATTATGCACAAAGGGGAGAGATACCATATTATATCATTGGGCCCATATATGCCTCAAATAAGTCTTCAAAACAATTTCTCATCTCTCACTACTAGAGGCAAGAGGTCCATCTATATGAATGAACTTTTCATGATCCTTTGTCAAAAAACAAGCAAGCTATAATTATTTCAGCAACATTGGGATGTTATTCATCTAGATGTCTCAAGCTTGTGAAGTCTTTCTTTCGCAATGGATTCCTCCCTCATGTTCTGAATGCTCAATTTATTACTTTAATCCCCAGAGTGGATAATGCATCCTAAATTCATCAATTTCGACCTATTGCGCTAATAAACACTCTATTAAAAATCATTTCCAAAATTCTTTCTAATATACTTTCACCTAAATGTAACAAAATTGTTTCTTGGAATCAGTTTGGCTTCATTCAGGGAAGGTCTATACAAGACTATATCTGCCTCACCTCTGAATGCACCAAAAATATTAATAAAGTTACCAGAGGAGGAAATGTTTCTATCAAACTTGACATTAGTAAGGCTTTTGATACTATTGACTGGAGTTTTATTTTTAAGGTTCTAGAAGGATTTGGCTTCAATGATACCTTTATCAAAACAATAAAAACTTCGTTCAACTCTACATCTTTGTCCATCTTGTTCAATGGAACCCCCAGGGGCTTCTTTGAATGTATAAAAGGGGTAAGACAAGGTGACCCTCTCTCGGAAATTTTATTTGTAATTGCCAAAGATTACCTCAGCAGGCTCCTCTCTCATTTGGTAAATCAAAACAAACTTAAACCTATAAATGCGGCCAGAAATCTTAGAGTCCCTACCCACCTATTATATGATGATGACATCATCTTTTTTCTTCAAGGGGACCAAAAAAATATCCAAGTTCTTAAATAGGCCCTTAATCACTATGAGAATGTCTCGGGTCAGGCCATTTCTTGGCATAAATCGCACATTTTTCTTTGGTAAAAACTTCTCCACGCAAAGGAAAAACACTATTACCAATAATCTTGGTATTAAAGAAGGTTGCTTCCCCTTAACTTATTTGGGGGTACCTATTTTTTGGGGAATACCCAAAACTATTTATTTTTCTAACATAGTGGATCAAATTATTAATCAACTCTCTAATTGGAAAGGCAAATCTCTCTCCATGGCTGGCAGAATCTGCTTGGTCAAATTAGCCATTGTCTCCAAAATGGTCTACTCCCTTATGATTTATAAATGGCCTGTTGGTACTCTCAAAAGAATTAACACCTATATTAAGAACTTTATCTGGACAGGAAGTATCTTTTAGATAAAACTTGTCACCATTCCCTGGGCAACCTGTTGAAAACCTTTGGAAAAGGGGGGTATTGGAATTAAAAACTTAAAGCTGTTTAATGATGCTCTTCAAGCTAAACTTACTTGGAGACTGGTCAATACTGACTCGAAGGCTATTGAATTTCTTAAAAGCAGATTCATTCCCAAACTTAAGAGGGGGGACCTCAATTATATCTATTCCTCGATATGGCCTTACATTAGGTACACTTATCATAAGATCATGGAAAACTCTTGATGGATTGTGAGCACTGAATCCAATATAAATTTCTGGCTTGACAATTGGACTGGTGTTCCTCTGACCTCGATGCTTACCCCTAATTCCGATCTGGTGGACAGTAGTCACACTATTAAAGATTTTCTCCATTCCCATAGGGATAACCTTCCTAACAATGTTTCTCAGATCATTGATAACTATCCTTTTATTAACTTTGATGATTTCCTTGTCTGGAAACCTGCTTTGAATGGTATTCTTGACCCAAAAAATTATTATATGCACAACTTTCTTGGAACTGAATCCATCTTTTAATGGTTAAATTATTTCAATAAGACGTGGATTAAGCCTTCTAGACTAACTCTCATTTGGCTCATTTCTCATAACAGATTGCCCACTGAGGTTTGCCTTCAATATTTTGGTATCCAGTTATGCTCTAAATGTCACCTATCTAATCAACATAGGAAAGACACTAACCATATATTTTTATCTTTTGCCACAGCTTTCGCTCTTTGGAAATATATTTTTGACATTTTTAATTGTATATGGAATACCCCTGACACAATTTGTACCCTTCATATATGTTGTGTTCAGCGCCAACCCTCTCAGCAAATTAAGAACATTTTCCTAGCTACTGTTCCTGAGCTCCTACATGAGATCTGGTATGACAGAAATGATATTCTACATAATAAATGCTCATTAAATCTTAATTAAGGGAAATCATGGATCCTCATTGCGATTCGAGAGGCTGCATCAATCCAAAAATCTCACTGCAATAACTCGGTTGATGATTGGGAGATTTTGCATAAGCTTCGGGTTGATGGCATATACTGCCAACCTCTTCACACCTTTGAAGTATTCTAGAAAACGCCAATGATGGGATGGATCAAAGTTAACATGGATAATGCCTCAAAGGGAAATCCTAGACCTGCCAGCTGCGGAGCCATTTTCAGAGATTCTGTTGGCATGTGACATGGATGTTTCTTTAGTAACCACGACATAACTTCGTCATTAGAGGCCGAGATGATGGGAGTAATTCATGTGGTCAAGTTTTCCATTCAAAAAGGCTGTAGGAAACTATGGATTGAAAGTGATTCTACCACCATTGTCCAGGCCATATGGAATGGTGTGACTCACCTTACCTGGCCCTTGATTAATCTTTGGATGCAGTGCCTGGACTCTCTTCATGAAATAGACTACATTGCCACACATACCTTCAGAGAGGCTAATGTTGTTGCTGATGCCCTTTCCAACAAGGGTGTTCATCAGACCATGACCTGGATGGACACCCTCCCCCCAGATTTACTTCAGCTATTTGATAAATATTGTAAAAAAATCCCTTCTTTCCGTCTCCTGTAATCCTTTCGACTATTTTATTCAATAAAATGTTCTTTGTTCTTTGACCGAGGCACCACTTTTCAAAAAAAAAAACAAGCAAGATACAATTAGTTAACACATTCCATTTGATATAATTAACCCATAATTGTTAGATTATATATGGATGATGTAACACATGAAATACATGAAAGATCAAAACTAAGTACTATATGATGCATATATCAACTTTTTGACACCTTGAAATAATATCTTAGAGCTTCGAGTTGACTAATTGGTTATCAGGGTCCTAGAGAAAGTAATCATTGGTCGCCAAACCTATGTTGGTCTCTTAGGATAGATAACCAAATTGAATACCCCCTTAACATAATTTACATAAATTTTGAAACTAATAATTATAAGAATACTAGCTCCAAACATAGTCCCTAGAGAAGAACTGTTCAGATTCCACTCTCACATGACCTAACCCACTAGGGCCCCATATGATATTGTAGTAAGTTGAGTTTTCCTCCCCATGAATAACTTTACTATGCTTGAGTTTTGTGACTAGCATTGAGTAGGCATATTTCATAGCGAGGGAGGACTTAGCCTATAATAACCTACAACAGACATATATCTCCAATGAATTATTATAACCTAAAAAAAAATTATATATATAATAAAAAATAAAATTTATAAAATAGTTTAATGATATAATAGGTATAAGAATGGTGTTACACTGTACATAACCAAAATAATTATACAACCAAATATCCTTCAAATTGGATAGACATAATAATTTGGAAACTTCATCATTATTGTGTGTGTTACTAGATTGCCATATAGAAACGATGATCATATCCACCAACATAAACCATCTTACTCCATCAAGAATCACAAAGAGTCTCTAGGTGTTATAATTGAAGAACCCACACCATCACCACATATACTAAAGATCATCTCTAAACCATTCATTTAATTCATATGGACAACAAATGTGTGTTCAAATCTCATAAAAGGGTGAGTATAAACATACCTACTAAGACACACCAAATTCATAAAGGAATGATAATAAAAAATTAAATTCAAAATACTTGGTATAAGAGGGTAAATAAGATGAAAAATTAAAAATATACAAACTTGAAGTATATGATTTTTAAATAAATAATATTATTAAAAACCTGGGATGTTACATATGAATGTATCATTGAAATCTTTATGAATTCTCAAACTTGAATAAGACTAGATATTAGCTATGTAGTTGGTGTATTGTTATGATTTGAAATCCATCTTTAATTAGATCATTCAAGAGATACAAAGAAATTTTTTCAATATCTTAGATGAACAAAGGATTACCTGATTATATAAAATAAATTTAATTAACTGTGATTATATATCCAGATTCATATTTTTCTAGTTCTTTTAATTTATAAAATATTTGTATTGTTGTATGTTTATTTTAGTTAGAGGGATTATATACGGGAAAAGTGATAAAATTAATTCATTGTTGCTTTGATAGTAGGAGATGAATTTATATAATGATTTGAGGGTATAATATATGGTACATTGTTACATAATTATATTTCATAAAATAAAATAATTGAAAATATTACAAATCTCTTAAATACTTATTTTAAAAATACAAAAACTATATTATTTTGAAAGAGTAAAATGTATTTTAATGTTACTAAACATATTTAATTAAATCACTTTATTTTTATGGTGGATGTTAAAAAAAGGTATCAATTTAACATATTAACATCAATTTCATGATTATTGAACCTTTGATGAAATGATTTCCACCTAAGGAAATTACTAAATATATTGAAATCATAGGAATTATTTTTAGATGGTTTCATGTGATGTGATGATTTTTATTATAATTTTATTTTGAAATTCATTATTATTTTTTATTTAATTTTTATGTTTTCTATATGTACAAATTATTGAATTGAATAATAATAACAATGTAGTCTTAAATAAATAAATTATCATGTAACCAATCATACATATCCCTTCTAAATAATTACATGAAAAATATCAATTTTTTAGTACATAGAAAAGACTATGTGAGTAGATGATGTACTATCCCCTTGACTTATGTTTGAATTATCCTTAGTTATGATAAATGTTTTATACATTATAGAATAAATTTAAACATATATTATACTTGATCACATTATTAAAATTTATGTTTCAATATCACATGAATTAATAGAGAGAATGTTAGATTAACTCAAATGAAATTAGTGTAATAAAATAAAAAATAATGGAATAATAAGGGGTAAAAACCGAAAAAATTGTTGGGATTTGAAATATATTGTTAAAAATATATTTTTTTGAAATCAATATTTACTACAAGATATTCATTTAGTGATCTATTTATCCCTATTAATGGGTTCCATACTTTTCCATGAAGCCTCACTTGATTGATTTTGATACATCCAATCAATTTCCATGGAACACAGAAACAAACACATGATATAAATCAATTTTAAAGGAAAGACTGTACATGTCAATAGATCAAGGTACGTAAAAATATTAATTCAATTTTTATTCTCTCTTGAATATTTTAATACCAACAATAAATAATTTTTTTCAAAACCTTATTTTGAATTTTATAAAATATTGAATTTAATTTAGAAACAATATCCCCTATTAGACCTAGTATTTTATTTACCATCGACTATTGATCCTTGAAAATAATTATTTGGTTCAAATTTAGCTGATGAGATAGATTTAATTAATCTTATTATAATTTTGGTCCCAAATTGGTTTAAATTTTTTAACTCGTTACCAATGATTTAAATATTTCAATTAACTATTGTTTATTATTTATCAAACTGAAATAGAGAACTCTAGTAATTAATTTGATTATTATTTTTATTATAAATGTTGTAAATTAAAAAAATTATTTATAATGCCCTAAAAAATTGCAAATAAAAACTCATATTACATAAAAAATAAATGAAATCATAGAATAAATTGATATAGAGGATTGACATGCTTCAATCATTGTTTGATTAAATCCTTGACTTGGACATCACAAACAATATTTCACTACTATAAAAAAATGATACATGAATTTAATAATAAACCATAACTCATATAATTTTCTAACCACTAAATGTTTTCATTACCTTAAAAATAAAATATATCCTTTACTCATGGGTAAAAATGAATCATTGAGATGAAAATATAAAATCATTGAAAAAAACATTTATATTGAATGATAAGTTATCATATAAACAAATACTAAGAATCATATCCAATATTATCAAACAAATTCACTATATTATTTGAGTTATTGGTTTTCCCTAACAAAGAGTATTGGATTTTTTTTGAAAAAAATGACAATTTGAGTCTCAAATAAAAATATATAATTTTGATATGGAATATTGATTAGTTATTCCGGACACTTATATACATTAAATTTAGTGAAAAAAACAATAAAAGATCAAGTCAATATTGAATGATAAATGTTTTAGATAAATGATATGAAATGAATGATAAACATTTTTATGAATTATTTATTGTTATTACTTCATTATGTTTGATGAATTCTGATAACACTATCTGAATAGATCCACCCCCTTATGTAATTTACCAACTATGAAATATTAAATCTATTCTAGACGATCTCCCAAGAAACATATTTTATAAATAATTATTATAGTAAAAGGTAGAGAGAATGATAATCTTTTTAATTGGTGAATCAATAATCAAGCACATGATTATTATAATGATTAAATCTCATTAAAATATTTGTTTAAAATTAAATGAAATAAAAAATTTTATATAATTTCTTAAACAATTCTTAAATTAAAAGTTAAAAATTGTAATTATTATACTATTAAAAATATTCACAATTTTATATTCAGTCACTAAACCCCTAAATGATTAATGAAAATATTATTATAACCCCTTGAAACAAATATTTTAAGTCAAAAACATAAATAATAGTGAGATCAGGGACCCAAATTATCCAATTATTATACGATTTATTTTTTATTATATATATTTTATAAAATTGGAATTTTAATATTATATAATTCTCATGGATTTTTTTCTTATCACACATTCTATTAAATTTCATATAATAAGTTTTGAAATGATATTCAAACTCCATTGGAGTATACTATCATATATTCTCTATTAGATTTTTGAAAAATATTATAATTGAATGAATCCACATCCACAGATATTTATGTGTAACCTTTTATTAAATTTTAGCATTGAAAATGATTATAAATTGTTAATACACAACTATAAAATATTTATGACATCTAAAAATAGGTCAAGGTGACTCAAATTACAAAGGGTCTTAGTTTGATATGCATTTACTAGATATACATCCATATAAACACTTATATACTCATATAGTATCTTTGTCTATTGATATGAATAGAAGATATAGAATATGTTAATCCAATATAAAAAAACCCATTAATTATTGATTCTCTAAGTATGGTGAATAAAATATTTGAATAAATCATTTTTATTCTCCCATGTCGATAATCACATCACATTTTACTCAACTAAGAATGAGCATGAATATTTTAAGTCTTAATCAATTGAGGGACTAGATGTTATTCATAACCCAGGAGAGTAAAATTCATATCATGGTTAATAATTCTACCATTCATGATCAGATTCATACCCAACCAACCTATAATTATCCAATTATAAAAATAAATTTATGTTGAGTGTTAATGTATGATTATTCATATGTAAGAAAACCTATTGAGCTCAATTATGATATTAATTTTAAATAGACACCCTAATTATACCAATATTAGATACAAATGAAATTCTATGTGGTAGACTTAAAATGGTCCAATCATTAAAATAAGTTTAAATTTTACCCCATGAGTGAAATGTTTATCTCTATAAAATTATTACACACGTTAATATTAACATATTACCACAACTCATGACTTTACATGAAAACTATTGATTATGGATAAATCTAATTTGTACCTATAAGGGGTTATTTTTGATATCATGTATTATGTTATAAATTCATTATACATGAATAAATGATGATTTAAAGGTTTATATTAATTGTAAACTCATGATAAAAGGTATTTTCCTCATATTTACATGACATATATAGATTTCTAGCACATATACTAATGAAAATAATATACTTTATGTAATTGTCAATGTACCTAATGTGAAAAAACTTTACATGATCCTCAGATTTGTACTACATAATGGATTACAAGACCTTTATATTTATTGTGTGAAAGTGATTTTTTTCAATGGATCTTCTATATTATAAACTACAATTACCCTAAAAATCTATATATTAACTATGTTAATAGTCTCTATAATAATTTGGTATCTATAAATGATATTTTTTAAGTATAATGATATCATTGTATCTAAGATAAGGAAATCGATCATTTTTTTGAAAATAGATCTTTATAGGGTTTTCAAGTAGTATAAAACCATGTTAGAAAAATGATCTTTCATACCAAATATATTCCATCACCATATCTGATGTTTCAATATATTCCTCTTGTATTCTAGAATTTATCATGATTGATTGATTGTAACTCTTCCATCAAAAAAATCTGTTGTTCATGTAGAATAAATTCCTTGAGTGAGACCTCAAATACATTTTACCAATTAAAAGTTAACATTTGTATTCCCTTTTGTATTAAAAACTTATTCATCTTCAAATAATATGACTATATTGGTATCCCATATCATGTACATAAGAATATTATTGGTTGTATCCCAATGGATTTTACCATTGGACAATTTTTATATACTTGTTATAGTCAAATCATTTAAGACATCTATCCATATACTCAATAAAACATACATGATTGATAAAATAATGAGGAATAAGGGATCTTATTTATGTGGAGACTCTGGAAATTATTATTTTAGATATTGTAAAGTTTATAGTGAAAAAATGCTCATTTTTAACTAAAATGGTAAATTGATATTTTTTAGCTAGCAAATGATCCCAAAACTCAAATTTAACCCCCCTAATTAATAATCCAATATGAAAATTTCCCGAGGGTGTAATAATGTTCATTTATGATAATGTTGATATTTCATCCTTCTTGTCTTGTCAAGTTGATTATAGCGGTAATTGGTGGTGTTTTTCAATAATTAGTGTTACGGGGCTTCATTTTCTCAATACTTTCCATTTTATATATTTTATATTACTTTATGATAATTTTTATAAAGATTTTTATTGAAGGAAATATCTAATTTAATTTTAGAGGATGTATAACACGATGATTAGCATTCTACCAGAGTTCACCTTCTAGTAATAGTGAGTAGCACTATCCAGTGTTTAGTTCCTCCTACCAATAGTTTCATTCATTCCTTTTTATGTTGTAAATTTTAGCATTATCCTTTTAGAGTAAATATATAGTGGTAGGTGACTCTGTTACACCTATGATGTCACTTGAAAATGTGGAATTAGTTATTTATTTGTTTTATTATATATATTTTTTCTTTAGAGTGAAATTTTAAAATTTATAGGGAATTTTACAGGATATATGGTTTTGGTTAACGGTTACCCTAACTATATATTTTCCCAATTTAGGTTAATTTTTTTGAATATGGTTGTTGTGCATGGTTAGGGTAATCATGAAACCTAACTATGTCTTCTATAGAGATTTTTTATTTCTTATTTTCACCAACTCTTTTAATTTTGGGGTTCTTTTTTATTCCACCTTACTTCTTTAGAACTTCACCAGAATCCCCATGGATGGAACCCCTCCTAGTTTCATTCTCTATTATATTCTTCTCTTGATTCCTCAATGTAATATCATATTTTTTCCTTCTGTCTCCTTCCACTCTCTTCATACTCTCTTATTCTTCCTTCTCATTGATTACTATATTGATGGTGTTTGAAATTATGTATAAGGTTTATTTAATCCATATGGGTTTAATGGTTAGGAGTTGTGAAAGATTTATATCATTATAATATTATCATATTTAAATGATTCATGTCATTAAAATTCCTACTGATGTTGGAATTTTTATGATATTTCATTTATTTTACATTACACTTGGTGCTTGAGATTTCAAAAATTAATTGTTACCAACTTCTGACCTACACTTATTTTGTCTATTTAAATTAGATATGTTTTACATTGTATTGTGTTCTTATTGTTTGTTATAAAATGTATTATATATATAATTTTCATTTATATTTCTAAAACCATATTTTATAGAGTATATGTGTTTAAAGAATGTTCCTTTGATGTATTTTAAAAAAGAATTTGATCCTGAAGTGGTGTTTTCACTTCCAATTTGTTTCTATAAATGGGATTTCATGTGTTCAATATATTTTTTAGATTATCATGTTGTTTTGGGTATATAAGGTGTTTTCTTTTATCACTCCCTTTATTTTTTTTGAGTTATTTGTTTAATTATTGTGACTTATATTAGTTCAAATTGGATTCACATGGATGGTTTGATTGTTGATTAATTTTTAAATATTTATTTATTGTCTTTAAATTCTTTAATAAAACTAAATAATTATTTTTCAAATGATTAAATAATTACCATTATATATTACATTCCCTTGATGTGATTTCCTCATTATGTGGTAGTTTATGTGAATATATATTGTGATATGTTAATTATTTATTATTAGACATAAATATAAATAGAGATGACTTCGTGACTGTATTTTAGAGGGGATTACATGATATGTGGAATTGATATCACATAATGATATATTATTTATGTTTATAACCTTGATTATAAAACACTATGGTATTCTTGGGAAACAAATATGGAATTCTAGGGATTTTTTTTATACTAGTTGTGATTACATACCAGGAAGTTTCCTCTAGTTTAGTTTTTTCCTTGGCTCAAGGTTTTTCACTAAGCATGGGTGGTTGAGAGTATGTTTGGAGTTATTTTATTAGTAACACATCAATGATTGATTGACAATTTCACATGATCCCATATAATATTGTATTCTTAGAACCTATTGTGTTTCCCATGATGTATATTATAGGACATTTTTATTTATATTGTGTTTCTTAGTGAAGCTTCTTATTTAAAATCTATTTATTTTTCTGTTGATTATGTTGTTTCACATATTATTTCTTTGATGTTGTTAGCTGATCATGTATGTACTAGAATTAAATTTATTAATCAAATTTTTAGTGTTTTATTTATACTTAATTATTTTATAGTGATCTCTTGTGATATCTGTTTTAGTGTTTTATTATTACTTTATTTTAGTTTTTTTTCCAATTAAGTTTTAAAGTGTTTTGAAGGGAAGGTAAAATGGTTAGTTTAGTTTTTTTAGCCATCTTCAAAGATCCAATTTATTTATTTATTTACTTCCTAGTTTTTATCAAATAAATTTTATACCTATTTGATTTCACTAAAACTTTTTTTAATTTTTTTAAAAGGAAAAATATGAGTTGTTTTTTTCATCACTTATTCTTATAAATTAATGGAATTTTTTATTTTAATTTATATGTGTAAAGATCAAATACCTCTAAATGTGTCTATTAATTAATCTTTGTGGAACTAGACCATCATTGATGACAATTGACACCTACTATAATAAAATCCTAAATTTATATAACCTATTAAAAAAAGTTCCAAAATTTACATAATCAATGAATGCCTCATAGAGCAGCATAATGACTCCAATACCACAAACAACTGGGTGAGAAGGGATCATAATAGAATCATTGTTCTACTATGATAATAATCTCTATTTTCTATGTAAGTTTTCCATTATTTGGGGAAATATACAATCCGAATCACTAAAATAAGTATACTAATATTTTGATGTAAGGTAATGTAACCACCTGGGTTCCAATGAAATTAAGAGGAGCTGAATTCTGCTAAGAATATTTTCTTATACAATATATCTTTTTCTTATGTTAATAAAAACTCAAAAACATGTATCAGTAAAAAATCTATCACATTATTAGAGTAATGCAAATAAATCATAGTAATGTGAATATTTTACATGATTCACCAAACAGTGATATATTCCAGGGGTATAAAACAAAAACATGATATAGTATCAATATATATTAACTCACTATTAAATCAATATAATTTTTTGATTGGTGTACTATAGATTACAAGGATGACCACCTATTTTTTCTCTGTAATTAGTATTTCAATATAAGGTTATAAGATATAATCTTTTAACCTTTACAAATATATCATAAAAGTAAATCAATAAACCAAAATGATACATGTGTTTCACTTCAAATCCATCTTAATTTTTCTTTTCAAATCTCTAGTTAAGCTTGAGTTGTTTAGCTATATCATAAAAACTCTCCTAAAAAACCAAGTGCTCAATACTTCCTTCTCTTGTGGTGATTGAAATGTTCTGTTTTTATGCTCTTTTATATGTTGACTAATTATCCTCTAAATATATATAAGTTGTTATTCTACATTCCAGTCAATAATATTTATTTTAAAAAATACATAATGGATGACTTAGATTTCACATAAATCACTCATATATTCATGTCATAAAAATTATTTAAATCCATAAAATAAATCGAAATATCCTAAAATACAATGTGTTTATGTGTAACAATTTTCATTCTTCATTAAATAACACATCTTTTAAAAATTATTCTATATTTTAAATCCAATATTAAAAATAATATTCACTACGGGAAAAATCAATATTTGCGACGGGAATAAATCCCGTCGCAAATAACCCGTCCAGGAAGTTATTTGCAACAGGGAAATTTCCCCGTCGCAAATAACCAATTATTTGCGACGGGTTTTCGTCTCCCGTCACAAATAGTTTGGCGCGACTTGCGCACCAAACCGCACGACATGTGCGCCAAACCGCGCAAGAGTATTTGCGACGGTACCTGTCGCAAATACCCGATGGCGGTTAATAGATTTTTGCGACATGATGTCATCCCGTCGCAAAAAGAGTGTCGGCAGGAACTATTTGCGACAGGCCCTGTCGCAAATACCGCCATTTTCGACTGGTTTCCCGTCGCAAATAACCCCGACGCAACTAATCTAACCTATATATACCCTCATCCGTTTCTTCCCAAATCACTCAGAACTTCCCCTTTCTTTTCAGTCTTCAATTTCAAGGAAAAAAATTTCTTTTAGTTAAATTTTTTTATACGAGAGCAATTGGAGGGCGCCAATATCTTCAGAATATCAAAGTTTAAGGTATTTATTTTTTATTTTTTTATATTTATTTTATTTTTTTATGTTAATTTTAATTGTTGTTTATTAGTTGTAATTAAATTAGATTTCAATTGATTTATATTTATATTTATTTTTAGTAAGAAATTGATATTGTTAGTGATAATTATAAATAATTAGTGTTAATTTGCAATAATTAGATATAATTAGTAATAATTAGTAATAATTAGTAATAATTAGATATAATTAGTAGTAAATAGATATAATTAGTAATAAATAGATATAATTAGTAATAATTATTAGTAATTAGATACAATTAGTAATAATTAGATATATTTAGTAATAATTAATAATAAAAAAATTATATTATCATTAATTAGTAACAATTAGATATAATTAGTAATAATTAGATATAATTAGTAATAATTAGATATAATTAGTAATAATTTGTAATAATTTGTAATAATTTGTAATAATTAGTAATAATTAGTAATAATTAGTAATAACTAGTAATAATTAGAAATAATTAGATATAATTAGTAATAATTAGTAATAATTAGTAATAAATAGATATAATTAGATATAATTAGATATAATTTGTAATAATTAGATATAATTAGTAATAATTAGTAATAATTAGTAATAATTAGTAATAATAATAATAATTAGTAATAATTAGTAATAATTAGTAATAATTAGTAATAATTAGTAATAATTAGTTATAATTAGTAATAATTAGTAATAATTCGTAATAATTAGATATAATTAGTAATAATTAGTAATAATTAGTCATAATTAGTAATAATTAGTCATAATTAGTCATAATTAGTCATAATTAGTCATAATTAGTCATAATTAGTCATAATTAGTCATAATTAGTCATAATTAGTCATAATTAGTCATAATTAGTAATAATTAGTAATAATCAGTAATAATTAGTAATAATTAGTAATAATCAGTAATAATTAGTAATAATTAGTAATAATTAGTAATAATTAGTAATAATTAGTAATAATTAGTAATAATTAGATATAATTAGATATAATTAGTCATAATTAGATATAATTAGTAATAATTAGTAATAATTAGTAATAATTAGTAATAATTAGTAACAATTATTAATAATTAGTAATAATTAGTAATAATTAGATATAATTAGTAATAATTAGTAATAATTAGTAATAATTAGCAATAATTACTAATAATTACTAATAATTAGTAATAATTAGTAATAATTAGTAATAATTACTCATAATTACTAATAATTAGTAATAATTAGTAATAATTCCTAATAATTAGTAATAATTAGCTATAATTAGTAATAATTAGGTATAATTAGGTATAATTAGCTATAATTAGCTATAATTAGTAATAATTAGCTATAATTAGTAACAATTAGCTATAATTAGTAATAATTAGCTATAATTAGGAATAATTACTAATAATTAGTAACAATTAGCTATAATTAGGAATAATTACTAATAATTAGTAACAATTAGCTATAATTAGTAATAATTAGCTATAATTAGTAATAATTAGTAATAATTAGTAATAATTAGCTATAATTAGTAATAATTAGCTATAATTTGATATAATTAGCTATAATTAGTAATAATTAGGTATAATTAGTAATAATTAGTCATAATTAGTAATAATTAGGTATAATTAGTAATAATTACTAATAATTACTAATAATTAGGTATAATTAGTAATAATTAGGTATAATAAGTAATAATTAGCTATAATTAGTAATAAT
The DNA here is from genome assembly GCA_963277665.1 of Viscum album. Taxonomy (NCBI): domain Eukaryota; kingdom Viridiplantae; phylum Streptophyta; class Magnoliopsida; order Santalales; family Viscaceae; genus Viscum; species Viscum album. Next base: position 561,368,175 of record OY728131.1, read on the forward strand.
TATCTTTAATTTGTAATAATTAGCTATAATTAGTAATAATTAGCTATAATTAGTAATAATTAGGTATAATTAGATATAATTAGGTATAATTAGATATAATAAGATTTAATTAGATATAATTAGGTATAATTAGTAATAATTAGGTATAATTAGTAATAATTAGGTATAATTAGTAATAATTAGGTACAATTAGTAATAATTATGTATAATTAGTAATAATTAGGTATAATTAGAGATAATTAGGTATAATTAGTGATAATTAGGTATAATTAGTGATAATTAGCTATAATTAGTGATAATTAGCTATAATTAGTGATTATTAGCTATAATTAGTGATAATTAGCTATAATTAGTGATAATTAGCTATAATTAGTGATAATTAGCTATAATTAGTGATAATTAGCTATAATTAGTGATAATTAGCTATAATTAGTGATAATTAGATATAATTAGTGATAATTACCTATAATTAGTGATAATTAGCTATATTTAGTAATAATTAGCTATAATTAGTAATAATTAGCTATAATTAGTAATAATTAGCTATAATTAGTAATAATTAGCTATAATTAGTAATAATTAGCTATAATTAGTAATTATTAGCTATAATTAGTAATAATTAGCTATAATTACTAATAAAAAAATATTATCAATATTTGTGAAAAAACAATATTAATATTATTAAAATATTTAAAAATTTATAAAATATTAAAATTATCAATATTCGCAACATGCTTTGCTGTATTCTTAGCATGTTCAAATCTTAAAGGTTCCCCAATTGTCAGGTCATGTGCAATAAAAAGTTTGTGTCAGCCATGTCCAATGTAAACTCTATAATTTTCCTTGTATGGTTGATCACCTCACAAGTAGTGTTGAGATATGACAGCCCAAGTCATGCCCTTCTCATCTATAAGAATTATCTCACATAACCCTTTATAGAGACCATTATTCCTTGAAAATTTAAGGGAAAGATACTGATATCCCCTCAAATTTTTAAGGAAGAATGATATATGTAAAGGGAGAGAGATGATTCTTAGAGACGAGAACGACATTACTTTGGTCATCTTATTGCATCATTACTTGCGAGGTGATCAACCATGCAAGTACAATTATAGAGTTTACATTGGACATGACTGACAAAAACTTTTTATTGCACATGACCTGAAAATTGGCAACCCTTTGAGTTTTGAACATGTTAAGAATAAAGAAAATCCTGTTGCGAATATTGATAATTTTAATATTTTATAATTTTTTTATTATTTTAATAATATTTATATTGTTTTTTCATAAGTATTGATAATATAATTTTTTATTAGTAATAATTAGTAAACGAAAACTGCTTGGATAATGAATGAAAAATTTGTAGTCATCTCCACAACGATGACTACCAAATTTCCTTTCATTATTCAAGTAGTTTTTATTTTGCTAAGTATTGCTAAGTATTGCTAAATTAGTAATAAATTGTAATAATTAGTAATAATTAGTAATAAATTGTAATAATTAGTAATATATTGTAATAATTAGTAATAAATTGTAATAATTAGTAATAATTAGTAATAATTTGTAATAATTAGGAATAATTAGGAATAATTAGGAATAAGTAGGAATAATTAGGAATAATTAGGAATAATTAGGAATAATTAGGAATAATTAGGAATAATTAGTAATAATTAAATATAATTAGTAATAATTAATAATAATTAGGAATTATTAGCAATAATTAGCAATAATTAGCAATAATTAGCAATAATTAGCAATAATTAGTGTGAGAAAGATGCAATTAAATGATCCGTAGGACAAAAGAGTAGCCGTCAATCCACTGGAAATTGTGTCGCCCTTAATTAATGGTAATTATTAAGTAGTTGTAATTATTTATCTTCTCTTTTTAGATAGTGTTTTTATAATTTCAAATTATTCAAAAATAATGATGGTTTTATATTTTATGTAGAAAAATATGGAACAAGGAAGTCGACATCAGTCTATATTAGATGATCGCGCTTGGATAAATCAGCGCAGAAATCCAAATGGTTTGGGTTTAAATCCTTTATATATTGAGAGTGTTGAAGCTTTCTTAGCATTTGTATCATCAAAACCAGAATATGTTTCAGAAGGCACAATTAAGGGTCCTTATAAAAAATGTTCTCTGAGAACATTTGAAACATTTGACAAGGTTGGGGGACATCTCTTGAAGTTTGGTTTTCAACCAGATTATGTTTTTTGGTATCAACACGGTGAACGCAGTTCTAGAGAAGATACTAATAACTTGATTCCGGATCCATCACGGTTTCAAAATTTTGTACATGATGTTGCAGGTCCATCTGTGCAACAAACTGAAACTCATGATGATATTGATTTAACTCCTGATTTGAAACCATACGAATTTTATGAGTTGTTGTGGTATACTAAGGATGCATTGTATCCTGGTTGTAAGATAAGAAAATTAGAAGTGGTTGCAAAATTTATGGCTATTAAATCAGATAATGCAATGTCAAACAACTGTTTTGATCAGATATTTTCTTTGGTTAAAGCACTGTTACCTGAAGGAAATGCGTTGCCTGTAAATTACTATGAGAGAAAGAGGCAGATTCGTAATCTGGGCCTTAGTTATCGAAAGATTCATGCATGCACAAATGATTACATCTTATATTCTAGTGAAAATGAGTCATTGGATTGTTGTCTCACATGTGGACAATCGAGGTATAAAGAAGCTCAACCAGGGAAATCTAGACCAATTCCAGTAAAACAATTGAGATATTTCCCCCTTACACCCAGGTTGCAGCATTTATTTATGTCTTAGAACATAGCGTCAATGATGTCATGGAAAAAACAACATTTCAACTGAGGAGGAGATGCATCAATGGCAGTAGTAGCATCACGAGCAGATGGAGTACATGCACCATCTGACTCGTAGTTTAGGGAGGGAGTTTCCTCCACCAGCTCCTTCAGCTCCTCCACCTCCTCTAGAAGACGTCCCCCCTAGTGATTTCTTTACGTTAAAATCATTTGAATTTAACATTGTAATATGCATTATTTACATTTTCTATCTTTTATATCGGTGTAAATATTACATAATTTAATGTTTAATATTTTATTATTTTTTTATATTTTTTGTGAATATTGAGAATTCTAATATTTTTTATTTTTTTATTTTAATAATAATAATATTATTTTATTAAATATATTTTTTTAGTATTATACTTTTTAATGTTTGTTTATTTACTAATAATAATAATAACAATAATATTTTATGATTTATTTGTGAATATTGAGAATTTTAATATTTTTTATTTTTTTAACAATAGTAATATTATTTTTTCATTAATCTTAATTTTATTAAATTTATTTTTTTAAATGAATTTATTATTTGTGACGGGACCTTTTGCGACGGGACCCCATCACAAATAGTCTAGCTAAATATTTTTAAAAAACATATTTGCGACGGGGCTACTTACGCGTCACAAATACATTATTGCGACGGGCCCATCGCAGAACGTTATATATATATATATATATATATATATATATATATATATATATATTTGTGATGGGACGACGGGCCCATTGCAAAAACTATTTGCGATGGGCCCGTCACGAAAAAGTTTATGTATATATAATATATATTATCGGAGACTTATTTGCGACAATGATGTTTCCTGTGGGAAGTTCCATTATTTGTGACAACGTTTTCTACAACGGGCTATTTAGGACGAGGACCCGTCGCTAAAACCTATTTGTGATGGGATCTTGTCGCAAATAGGCCTTCGAAATTACCAAGAATCCCAGTAGTGATTGATTTTGAACTTAGTTAATCTATATAGAAAATAATCAATGACATGTTAAATAGAGATACAACATTTTTTCATTTCTTTTATAGAACCATAAACTTTGACTATGTCATTTTACCCTTTCTCATTCTACTCATCATAGAATAATTCAAATAGAAATATCTTCCATTAAAACCATAACATAAAATAATTTAATGATGTATATCACATGTTTGGTGGACCCAAATATTTCCGTTCAATTACTATATATTACAAATCATGACCTTTACTCATTAAATATTGACGATTCTTTGTTATCTAGAATTTTATTGATAAAACCACTACTTCCCAAAACCATATGATCAATAAAAAATATTGAAAATAAATAATACATTTCTTTATATACTTACATATAAAAATTTTAATGTAAAACATGAAATGACTATGATGTGTTTATACTTTACAAGATGTGGTTTTCAACCACTTCAACACATAAACCTAAAAACTTCTTAAAAAATTTCTAACATTTCTATAACCTCCAATAATACCATATTTTATCAATTTAAAAAATTGAAAATAAAACAACACACTTTTATAATATTATAAAATTCTCCTATTTTGAGCATTATATTTTTCAATATCCCCCATATTGGGTTTGTTGGAAATTTCCATGTCTTCTCTGTTTTTAATGTTTTGCTGAAGGTTTCCATAAGCAATAATGTTGTAATGGAGAAATTTTTTGATATAAAGGAGGAAATTGTTTTTTTGAATAATGTAAATTAGATGTGATTCAAAATGATATTATAAAATATCCTAAAAAAATTAATAACTTTCAATATCAATTGAATTGGGGTGATTCAAAGTAGTTGAACTATATTTTAAATTATTGTTATTGATGGATGAACATTAGAGTGGAGTTTTATGTTATAAAATATTTTTATTCAATATTTTTATTCTAGAGAAAAAGGAACACCATTGAGGTTATTAAACCACATCACGATTCATGTGTCCGAAAAATATATTTTTATGGTTTTAAAAGAAACGAGATTTATAATGGGCATGGTTTCTTAACATGTTAGTAGAAATTATTAGATTCCAAGGATAATCAAAGAACATCATGGTTTGATATATTTTTTAATGTTTTATAAATAAAATGATCACGAGATAAAGAAAACCCCATGGATCTTTTTGATGTTGAAGAAAATAAAAAATGTCTAGGTTTTGTAATTGAAATATTGATAAATATGGATACTGTTGAAAATATCATGTTGTAATGGTTAACTATAGTTTAGGATAGATTATTTTAGTTCTTCATTACAACATTATGAGAAAAAACATGTGATATATGTTTTCATGGTTCATTTAGAGAAGAAAAATTTTGAATAAAAATTTCAGGGCTAGGCTATTAAGGTCATGTTTTTTTTATTTTGACTAGTTCATCAATATTTGTGTGTTTAAAGAGAAAAACGCGGTCTTTTACCCTAACATGACATAATATGTAATGAAATATAGATTTATGAGATGAATTAATTTAATATGTTGTTGTTTTATGGGTGATACATGGGACATATCTAACTCATCCCATAATAATATTAATTATATATAAGTTTAATTAAAGGTCTAAAGTTTTCTAAATTCTCAAATTAATTTAGGAGAATTTTCATACTACTATTGTAATGTGGATGAATTTGAGTGTACAAGAGTAAAGGAAGATTGTTTGGATAAATAATAAGATACCCAATTAAGTGGAGATTCAATATTTTATCCATCAAAACATTTATTGTTGTACGAATACTTAAAATGTGAATATTTACTTCTTATACTGAAGAGGATGAAGAGAAAATTTGGTTGAATAGTATTCTATTGTATATCTTTTTGTTGGGTGATGATAAAATATTTATCTTCACATCAATTCTATGACAACCCATTACTTCATACATAGATATTACATCTGAATAGATATACATTAAATATATAACATAACAAAAACACACTATAACTATATGAGTTTAATGTCTTTGAAAAATTGGAAACATAAAAAACTGGTTCATAGAATATTGACATCATCTCCCTCTCATTCCTTTATAATTATAACCCTTTCTGACATATCATACATTTTACCTTTCTTTATATCCTAGGGAAAATAAATAAAGGAAATGGTGATCTCAAATGATCAGTAAGGATGACATAACAGATATAAAATCATGATTATATGAAATCATATGATAAGAATAAGGATACGTGATTATGAAAATAAATTACTAAGTTCATACCCATCATTTCATAGAACATAAACGTGATTCATGGCATAAACATTAGCATTTCAAAAAACCTATACCATAAGAGTGATAAATCAATCATAAACCATAAGATAATTTCATAAAAGTGTGGAACCATCATAAATATATAAAACCATTATATGTGTAAATTTTTACTACCAAGGACACTAACATAGTGGATCAAGACACACTTGTTTCTTGTAGGGGATCAGGATGCACCTATTTTCTATTATAGATCTGGACACACCAGTTTCCCTTAGTAGATTAGGATGTACCTATTTCCCATAGCGTACGAAGCCAATAGAAATATTTATCCTTGTTATCCCATGAGATATTAATCATTATCCAATTCATTCAAGGGAGATATATGTTACACCCATCACATACTAAAAACCATACTTATGTGTTCCATAAGAACATAAATCATTCATTATAGTAGAACCATTGATAAGGAATGAGTTTCATAAATATCATTCCATCATAAACATAAACATATAAAAAGAGAACAACGATAATATCCTTGAATAATATCTGCAAGAAATCATAAGTAACCTTAAATAATTTTATCTTAGATGGAAAATTATTTTGAAAGATCACTTGAAATAATTCTTGAAAAAAAACATTTTCATTTTCAAATAATTTTTTTAAAGATCTGAAAAATTATAAAGGAAAGAATTTTATTTGAAAATAACCTTGTAATATTGTAAATGAAATATAAAATAATTAAAACATCATGATGGTGGGAAAAGATTCTAATGTAGTAAAAGTTATGAAAAACAGTCTTTCCGTATTTTTGTTAGAAAAATCAAAAAGATCCTCATTTAGAAAAGTATAAAATAATTCCTTAAAACCATTTTTTAAAAAGGGAAACATGATTAAAAATGAAATTAAAAAATCATAAGATAATAGTACACACATTTTCCAATTTTTTTTAGAAAACATGGACATGGAAGGAAAATATAGTTTTAAAGGAAATTTTAAAAATATAAATTTTAAAAGAAATTCCCTTATAAATATCATACCATTTAGGTAATAATTAATCAAATGAATCAATAATTTGTACCAGATATAAATCCACTTAAAAGAGTGGAAATATAACATATGATAATAAAAATTAATTTCACATATAATCTTAGCATGAAATAAAGTATAAGTTTAACCCAATGAATAGAAATTGAGTTTAGGAATCCCTTAAAACTTTGAAATCAATCGAATTGTATTCTCCATAAATGTAATAATTATCAAATGAAAATTTTAATACCATGAAAATAATGAGATTAATGATATGATATATTAAAGTTTATTATTTACACCTCACAAAATAAATAAGTGATGAATAATGAATATATCACATAGATGTAAAATTGAGATGAGAAACCCTTATCTGGCACTTCCATTTAGATTTTTATACTTTTACCTAATATAAACTGGTTTAAATATTGTTATTAATTAATTGAATAACTATAATAATATTTATAATACATTATATGATACTTTTATAACATATTAACACATGTTCGTTAGTAATAATTCATTATATTCATTATTTTGGGAGTGTTGGTTTCTTGGTTTCATGATTAGCTCTATATCAACCCTGCTCTTTATTACACATTATTTCATGATTTATTACACAATATCAAACATAATAAAACTAAGAAGATTGATAATTCTAGTGTGTCTGAATTTGGTACATTACATAACATTTTAAAACATCAAATACATCATCTCTATTGAAAACTTCCTTAACATGCTCGTACATAAAACTACTTGGGATAACCTAAAGACATATAGAAGAAAGGGGTGATCTATAAAGACAAGTAAGGGAATAAACAATGAATATTAAGAAGAAATTAATACATGTTAGAAAATAGTAATATAAATGGGTCATAAAATGAGTGATAATCATAAATATGAATAATGAGGCATGATATGACATGATAACAAAAAGGAAACATAGGAAAATGTGGCAAAAACTTAAAAAACTACATCATAAATATTGGTCAAGACGCACTGCTAATAAATCATGATTGAAAAACTCTCATGATGAATTAGGGTATCCTCATAATCCCATTCATGATTTCTCATGAGACTAAAACATTAACCAATGGATTGGAGAGCTGTATAATTTTGGGGGCACCCATCACATTCATTTCATTATCATGCTTAAGTGTGACACAAAGATCATATATAATGGATTCATTCATGCCAACAAGCCCGTACCCGAGTGGTAAGAGCTTCTTCTTGGCATCCAAGAGACCCGAGTTCAAAACCGGTTGGAGGTGAATTTCCAGGGGACTGTAGCAGTCACTGTTCAGTACTGTAGCAGCTGGAACTATTCACCCAATTTGGGCCTTCGAGCCACCGGTTTGGGACTATGGGTCTCCAGGGCCTTCGGGTCATCAAAGGCCTTCGGGCCAGAGGGCCTTTGGGTCACATAGATCATGGAGTATCCCAGTTCACACAGAACATTCCCCAGAAGAGGATCAGAGCAACAGGAGTAGCAGCCACCAGATGTAGAGCTAATCGGATTGGAAGAATGAGAGGGTATGACAACCACCATTGGGACCAGACATCGTGTAGCTTTGTACGAGGCAATGCTAGCTGATCAGTAATGCAAGGTGGAGAGATAGTTGATCAATGATGCAGAAAGTTAGGGAGGGGCAGTTCAAGTGGGTTGGGCCTATAGTTCATGTATTGGGCTTGGTATGCCTCTGGGCCTTCGGGTCATGTATTGTGGGTTTTTCGGGCCTTGTTCCTTGGGCGTATGGGTTATGTACGGGTTCCCCTTAAACCCTTAAAAGGGGGATTATCCATAATAAAATAAAAAAAGAAGGCCTTCAGGCCATTCAGGATGGATTCATTCATCATCATATTTTATTCCATGATTAAGGAGTGTGGCATAAATAAATTTAATTCCACAATAAAGAATTATATGTTCATAAAGGTAAACACCATTGATAGGAAATGAGTATGGGTATTAACTACACATTTGTTTGGCATGGAGAATAATGGTGAAATTTTGGAAGCATAACAGTGTCCCTTAAATATCCATAAAATTGTTTGATGATAGTAAAACGGGTCTATAATAATTTCTAAATAAAATATAAAGTAATAGGTACATTGAAAAAAAAACCCAATAATAGTAACTAGAAATAGAAGGCATAAGATAATGATGAAACCTGTATAAAGAGGAGAAAGAAAGGAACCCTAACCTTGAGAGTGTGATTCCAACTGATTGGGAGGGGCTTCTTGAGAGATTTGGGGCACCACAGGAGGACTCTAGAGAGGGTAGGTTAGAGTAAAGACATTCTAAAAGTATTTTTAGTGAAGTTAAATGGGATCTTGTGTGGGTTATATATGGAAAGTGTGGGTGTTTCTGACGCTTTTACACCGGGGCACGCGTGCGTGTCCGTTACGCATGGGAGGACGCGCGGCTTGTTGCCCCACATTCTCGCTTTCCAAAGGCGGGCGACATCCGTTCCTTGTTCCGGGACGTCTGCTCTTTGATCGAAACCGGGATGATGGGATGTCAGTTCTTCCTTCTGTGGATTCCTCCTCGGAGCTCGTCACCTAGTCCGGGTCTCCCTCATAGATTTAAGATGGGTTCGTGAAGCTCGTTCCCAGCGTCATATCTGCATGGACGCCAGTTAATTATGCTGCTTCCATCGAGACGCTCCAAGGGGTCTTGTCGGGGCAGCAAACTTCGATGAAGAGAATGATCACGTTGGGGTGTCGTTGGCATTTCTTGACGCTGGGGATTGATATGTCTGTCTTCTGTCCCTTATTAGAGGGCTTCTCAAGGGCGCGGAAGCCCGAGGCATCCCACATCGAACGCGGGGATTGTTTACCATCTGAGGTTTTCCTCAGCTTCCCATTTTTAACACGGGGTATGCCGCGAGTTTAACATCTTGCGGAGATGGATCAGACTGATCGAAACACTGAGAGTTGATCAGATTGAAGGACCCCCTAGGGGGAAGACTGATGTTGGGACCACCACATGGGCAGTTTCGCTGATACCATGGAGTGGGATGGGGTCGCATGATCTCACCAGGATGTGGCGGCCCGGGTAAGGATCAGGATGGGTGATGGAGTGATGGGCTTGAACCTCGTGGAGGCTTCCTACGTATCCCCATGGCAGGGAATCAAAGTCCGCGTAGTTCGGTGATATGGTGGGACACCTGAAGAGGCGACCCGTGAGAATGAACGCATGGATTAGATCCTGGAGGAAGTAAGACCTCCGGGCTAGGGCATGAGCTCCCCAAGGCACGTGGGATCAAGGGGGAGGACATGATGAGACATGGGTGTGAGGCATGGGGATTATGCTCTGAGACGGCCCAAGAGGGGGAATACGATTTAACGTCATGCGGGACGAGGTACAGTTTAATGTCATGCGGGACAAGGACATACAGTTTAACGTCATGGGGGACAAGGAATTTGGGGATTACGCTCTGAGGCAGCCCAGAGTGGGTATGGGGATTACGCTCTGAGGTGGCCCATGGTGGTCGGGGAACCGACGTGGATAGGTCGGAATGACCGGGTGGTGGGTTTGAACCTCATGGAGGCTTCATACGTACCATGCGTTAACACCGATCAAAGTTCACGTAGTTCGCTGAGATGGGGCTTACGCTATGGGGTGGACCATAAGAGGATTTCATAGTCGATGCGCGCTCTAATCCCACGTGAGTTATGCTCGGTGTGAGAAACAAGAGGCAGCATGGACCAGACGATCACGTCGCAAAGGGTGCATCTGTGAGAAGCGGAAAGGGGCTTACGCATTGAGCGGCCCAAAGAGGAAACAGGGGCTTATGCGTGGTTAGCAGCCCTGGGTGTTGGGGATTACTCTAGGATGGAGGCCTATGGTGCGACAAAGAGCAGTGGGAAAGGGACTCCACTGGCCTTGGCAGGGGGGAAGTACGGAGGTGCATGGGTGCAACCTTCTGTAAGAGAGGCTAGGGGCCTACGCTCTGAGGAAAACCCTCCCCCATAGACAAACGCCACTCCAAAAAGGAGGATATCATTCTATGCGAGGAAGAGTCCATTACCGTGGAGATGAGTGTGCGTAAAGAATGCCCGAGTCGGGGGGACCCTACGTGTGAAGCACAGGGTCGGACCACAGTTTAACGTCATATGTTAAGGACGAGGTGCTTAGCAGTTTAACATCCTGCAGCTTGGACGAGGTGGGTTCGCTCCACACCCCTAGGGCTTACATGCCCAATGCTCTCTACCCCTTGTGGGAGGGAAGGAATCGGCAAGGCCGCAGTGAAGGGGGGCCGCAGGGCGAACCATTGAGGGGTCCACGTTAGCGTGGCTATGCAAATAAGCAATAACCGTTAGCGTGCCTATGCGGAGAAGCATAAGGCAAAGCAACACAATGGGAAACACCACCCAAGGGACCTTGAGGTTACTTCATACGATCCTGGAAGGCCGTACGGGAAAACAACGCATGGAGCGCATGCCCGGCAGGGAAGACATCAGGTGCCGGCGCGGAGAGGCAGCCAAGGGGCATCAAGGTAAAGGGGCCGGGGTGTTGCGCGCAAAGGGAAGGTTTGCGCGCAAAACACCAGGATGGTGCGCAATAAGGCCATAGGATTGCGCGGATAGGTGATTGCGTGCAAAGTATTGGGATTGTGCACACAGAAGGGGATTGCACGCATGGGGCAAGGATTGCGTGCAAGGGAAGAACCCGGAGGAGTGGGAAAATTCACTTGATCCAGTGGAGTTGCGCGCAAAGGCGAACCCCGGGGAAAGGTTGCATGAAAAGGGGAATTACCTGGAAGTCATATTGCATGTGGGGGGAGTCGAATGGCTCGCACGGGAGCTGTTCCGAATTCCACAACCCCAAACCGTTTGGGGTCTCCTTCTCTTTATAGGCATCGGCCGACGCAGAATCTAGGCAGCTTGCGAAATTTTCTGCTCCGAGAACCGTCGGTGCACAAAACTTCACTGCGAGGAACCAGGGCGTGCAAAATTGCGCGCCTCACTAGCTTTATTATGCGAATCCCAGGGATGCTTCTCGCGCACATCATTATTTCGCGCAAGTCCTCCTTTATTTCGCGCACCACTTCCTAGGACTCCGGACCGGGCCTCTGATTCCGAATATGACTTCGCTTTACCATTTTGAAACTTCCTCTAGGAGCTATGGAATTTTTCAGCATCTAAAAATTCCCCCGCTTGGAATTGGATTGGTGAGAGGTCACAACGGTCGGATTCCGAGGGAAACGCCGAAATGCTGAAGCAGGGCCACTCCTGGGTACTTAGCATGCAAACAACCCACACGGCGCTTAAAACGACGGATCGGCGGAGAATTTGCTTTCCACGCGGTGCGGAACCCTGGCCTCACCTATAAAAAGGGGTGTTGTATCCTAAATCCGTACTCCATCTTTTCTGCACGATAGGCTTATCGCTCTCATGCGCGAAATTGCTCCCGCGGCTGCGCGTAAAAACGCTCTGGCAGCGCAGAATTCCTTTCGAATTTTGGCCGTCCTTGCACGCCTACTCGGGATATTCCGTGCTTAGAGTGCCGATTGCACGCCCATATCCTAGATTTCGTGCCGCCACTTCAGATTTCACGCAGCACTCTCCGATTTCGCGTACTACATCCTAGTTTCGTGCAACTCCCGAGATAATCGAGATGGCCGCAAACCAAGTTGATGAGGGGGAAGCCGCCGCTCGTAGGAACGAAATGGCGGCGAACGAGGAGGTTTATGGTGCCAAGGTGATCGTTTACAATAACCTGACCTTGTTCAATCTGCTGACTCCATCCCAGAAGACGTATCCCCTGTTTGACAACCTCCTGCTCTGGATCTTTGGCATCCTGGAGTAGGTTCCCCTGCCGGGCTTCGAGGTGGACACACCGTGGTCCTGGGTGACCCAGGAGGACGAGCTTCCTCGCTACAACGTCACCAACAACGGCCGTCCTACCAGGGAAATTAGACATATGGATGTATATGTCCTGAACCCGAGGACCAGGACCATTACCAGGGACGAGCCTGTCACAGAGAATTCTCTGGCCCTCTACGCGAGCACGTTCCATCAGAGCGTCACAGATTACATGAAGGGTTGGCTGAAGGATTGGGACCTGTGGTCCATGGGAAACTTCACCAGTGAGTGGGCATGGTCGTTCTGGGTTTTCCATAATTGCGACCAATTCGGGGATGAACTGCGGCATATTGGCCTGTTCGAGGCGGTGTGGACGTCGCAGTTCCACTTCCACCATCAACCTGAGCTCGGGCCGGAGCTATTCACCCAGTGGTCTCCTGATACCAACACATTCCACCTTCATCATGGGGAAGTTGGAATCAGTCTTTGGGATGTTCACTGCATCGGAGGTATCCCACTAGAGGGCTACCAATACGACGAGTTCATTCCTCCAAAGAACACCTGGGAAGACAGGTCACAGACGCCTATGCTGATGTGGCACCTGTTGGAGCTGGCCAAAGAGAGGATGGGGGTCAAGGAATTACTGAAGGATATTGCCTAGAAGATCAGGTTCATCCAGTTACTTGAGAAGGATCCGACCTTCAAGATGCCAGGACGGGGTAAACGGTGCCCAACCGCAGCTCAAATGAGCAGTTATGGGTCATAATGGAGGACCTTGGAGGCGGGGCAATACCAATAATGGGGCTACCGCGTCATTGAGACCCAGGACCCGAACGTACAGTACGCCGCGTTCCTCGCCACCTTCCTGAGCGGGTGGCTCCTGCCAGTGCGGGATGCGAGGATAGGCGTTCATCCAGCAACACTGATGATGGAGGGCACCATGGCCGCCAACAAATGGTTCAACTTGGGGGGTCCCTGTTCTGGCCAATATGTATGCCATCCTGAGACGCATCTCATGAGGGGGTCACCTCGGAGAGTATGTGGCCCCTTCCAGATCTTCCACGGCTAGGTGGCGACTCATATCGGCAGGTACACTTTCCCAAACGCCATCCGTCCTCCGGGCAATGGCCTGCGACTGTCCTTGCTGAACATCGCCGGGGTGGCACCGATGACGCTCAATGAGGAGGGCATGAGAATCCGAATTGGTAACGACACCAACTTCCACTTCAGCCCGTTCCCCACCCCGATCGGCCAGATGGTGGACAATGGGCGAGGCTCTCTGGAACAGTAGGAGTATTTCCAGAGCATTCGAGGTGGGGTGCTCCTGGCTCGGATCGACGGGAAGGTGATATGTGAGCCTTACGTGCCATCCTGATTCACCAGGAAATTCGGGTGCCTCGAATGAATTCTGAAGAAGGTATTCATGACTATCTAGAAGGAGAAGAATCCCTACGTTCTACGCCAGATGTTGTTGATGTTTACCACTTTTGGCTCCGACGATGTCGTTACTCTTCCTCCCACCGGGGTTGACGCTGGCCTAGCAACCGAGTATGACGAACACTGAACCATCGCGTACCCTGAGGGGATTTTACGCAAGTGAGTCCGGCAACTCGAGGTTTATCGTGTGGAAACTGGGCGATGGGGGAGAAGGAAAGGTGCTACTGAAATGGGGGAACCAGGGGTGCGTCAGGCAGCGAGGCCTGCGCAGGCCGGGACTTCAGTAGCGGGAACATCACACAGCATCGCCGCGACCTCGTTTCCCGTAGGGGGGTCACATGAGGCGGCCAGGGAGCTGCCCGGGAAGCATATAAGATACCTGCTCGAACCTTCCCAAGATGAAATCCTCCCGGCACTATGGTCGGCCTGGATGACCCTACGACAATTGCTGAGCGTTGAAGCCATCTGGTAGAAGATAATGAAAAATGAGATCTACCTACCAGTGGTCGGGCTCGTTTGAGTTACCGACCGAGTAAATTTCCATCGGCGGCATTCTTATCTGATGGCCATGGACACATACGCACGCCAAAGGGGTCGGTGTGCGGATCCAACTTTGCTAGGGAAAGTGATGCTCGACCAGAAGCATGATCTGGAAGTGATGCTGCCTGGAGAAGGAAACAGTGATGAGGAGTCGGAGGGGGAGGAGGATACCGGAGAAGACGAAGGCGAAAGAGAAGATGAAGAAGATGGAGAACCCGAAGGTGAGGGGTCGCAGGGGGAGACCTACCAAGGGAGTCACCAAGAGAGCGGTGAGATTGTCAGCTCTGATCTCGACATAACCGAGATACTTGAGGTCTGTCTCTATCTTCATTCATTTTCCTTCTTCATCCATTCTCATTTTAAATTTCCAAACCATCTCTCTGCCTCACTCAAGAGCGGCTGAGTGTTGGACGGGCGTCCCCACTAGAGGAGGGAGGAGAGGAACCGGTGGGACAGGATGGGGATCCGACACCCATCATTGAATTAACAACCGCAGAGGGGTATCCCTTCATGGAGGCTCCTGCAGCGGCCAGAACACTAGAGACCGATGCTCTGGACTCCTGTAAGTCTCACGCTTCACTACTGGCGCTTGTTATCAAAAGATCCCAACCAATCAGTGTACGCCTTGCGCAGTGATCTCAAAATCGAAGGCTCATCAGGCTGCGGAGCCTGGGCCATCCGTGAGTGGACCAGTGGCGGACATACCACCTCATTCAGAACATGCTCCCTACACCGTGTCGACCTCGAAAATTGGTGAGCAGGGGGCATCAGACGTCAGTGGTGCTGTTCTTGAGGCGAGGATGGAAGCTGATGGGGGCACCGTCACTGCTGGGGCGAGAGAGGAAGGTCGCCTGGACGTCAAGGATCCTATTCCTCATGAAGACATCCCTGGGGAAGATCCTACTATCGATCTGCTGGCTGCCTTCCCTATGTACTGACCCGCTGACCCTGAGGAGATAGATGACTCAGACTCAGAGGCAGTCGAGGAGAGCCGAATGAGATGGCGCAAAGGGTGGAAGTGTATTCAGCACTTTCTCAGACAGCCCCAGTCGAATTGGCTGAGGCGGATGGGATCACTCCAGACCTGGATGCGCTTCCTGTGCGCCGGAGGGGCTGACGCTCAATGCCTTCATCTGATGGTACGTGATTACATGACCAAGAAGATACGCGAGAGCAGCCGGCGCACCGACGTTGCTCAGTGTCGGGAAAGATCAGCGAGCGCCCGAGCATTGCTGAGGGAGGAGAGGGAGGTCCGACACCTCGAAGGTAAAGCGATAGATAAGGAGGCCTTCATTGCAACATGCTCTGAGCTTGTGGAGCAACTGACGGCCCAGCTGGCTGACGTGCAGTAACAACTGATGGAGGCGAGTCACCAGATGACCGTACTTTGAACTGAGCAGGCGCAGGCACAACCTAGGATTGGCCAGCTGCGCTCTGCGGCGGCTGATGAGGAGAGAGTCTTCAAGGAGCGAGAAGCGGTCTTGGAGGCTACCAGCCAAAGGGTAGCAGCGCTGGAAAGATCGATTCAGCACGCTGATCCTTAAGGGATTTGTTTTAGACACCCCACGAACTTCTTTCTTGTACTACTCATCATCTAAATCCAATACATGGCCAAATACATTCATCTATACCCTTTGTTTAATATGATCAACCATAATTCTAAAATGAATAAAAAATCACCCCTAAGCTCTTGTGGGTCGCACCCAACGCGAGAAGCAAATGATACTCGTGCTATCATTTCGTCCAACTGTGGGGCATTAACCAATCTTCAGGCATCCAAAATTGGGCCTGGATTTCTGAGGAGAAGACCTCAGAGCGATTGATATATCACCTTCTAAATGTGCTCTGACATATGAGCGGGGTAATTTCGGGGGCATTGAAATCCATCTGAACATAGGGAGATGGAAAGGAAAGGTGAATCATGCTACCCGAATTTGGAACACTATGGGGTGCGACGATGGAGGATAACTGTCAACTGAGGTGGAAAAACAGCATCCATATCTTGTTGGCCTGGAGTGGGGACAATAAATGAGGGCTGACCGCTGACCATGTTCTCAACACGAGGCCTAACTCAAATATCGCTAGTCAGTTCTCCGGAACGTTGGCCTAGGACAGCAGGCGGACTATAGGTCTATCATCCATATTGCTACAATAGGCGGACCAAAGGTCTATCATCCAAATTGTGGCAGTAGGTGGACCAAAGTCTATCATCCATACTATTAGGGGGTCCCGTCAAACATGACCAGTCCTCCAGAACATTGGCCCATGACAGTAGGCGGACCATAGGTCTATTATCCATAATATTAGGGGGTCTCGTCAGATATGAAAGAGAATGACGATCCGAATAAAGGGGAACAAAAAGCATGGAAAGTGGAGCGGTGGTTTGTTCGAACAGAGTCCAACACTCCTGAAATTGCGCCACCGTGGTAGAGGTGCATTAGGCGGACGTACCAACCTGATCACGTGTCATCCCATTTTTCAGGTAGGACCTCTCTGGAGAGAGAACTACCGCTTCCCATTATTACTATAGGGCATCCGAAACTTATTCGGGGTAGATGTCACGATTACACCACTTCCCAAGAAGTCAGGCCGAGGGGCTGAAAATAAGGAGGGACGGGGTTTGGTAATCTCTGGGGCTGGACCCAAGAAGAAATGTCCGGGCATTTCTACGTATCTCATTAGGATGAGAATCAAGCCACACGTAGCTCTAGAAGCATAGTTTAACGTCATGTTGGATGAAATACAGTTTAACGTCGTGTGGGATGGGGGACACATCTCATCTGGGGATAGGCACGACACGATGAGTAACCTGACGTGAATGAGGACATAATCCCGCACCACACCGTATAATCCCACAAGAGAGACCGAGTTGTGGAAAGCCAAAGAAAGGATCCTAGTTTTAGGTCTTAGAACTCAGACCAAGGGAGAATGGGAATGGGAGACACATGGTAAAGCGGTTGCAAAACCCAACGTGAAGGGGGCAAATCCCTGCTTACTATGTGCTCATAAGAACACATTTAGGCCGAGAGACCAAACGTGAAAAGTTAGGCTGGGCCTGTGGGGAAGTTCCCAGGCGCTCCTACGTATCTCACAAGGATGAGAATCAAGCCATACATAGTTCTTGAAAGGCAGCATGGCGCGATATGGCGCCTGCGCAAAGGATGAAGGAGTCGTGCGGGTCTAGCCCTCACACCAAAAGAAGCGGCATTTGATATATCTTGTTTGTTCTTGAAGGTAAATGGTTTTTATTTTGTGGGGCGACTGGACTAGGTTAGAAATTCCTGGAATCTCCACAATAATCAATCCATAAAAGGCGTTGAAAAGCGGCATGGTAATCGACCAATACCTGGTGTGATGTCCCCCATGGGGAGGTCATCACAATGCGGTGCCATTTTTCGTCGTGCGGCCAGGACAATATCATCATAGTTTAAGGTCGTGTGGTAGGACCAACAACACAGTTTAAGGTCATATGGTTTGTACCAACAGCACAATTTAAGGTCATATGGTTTGGACCAGGAAACACAGTTTAAGGTTGTAAGGCTTGGGCCAACAGCACAGTTTAAGGTTGTATGACTTGGACCTGGAAACACAGTTTAAGGTCGTAAGGCTTTGACCAACAACAAAATTTAAGGTCGTATGGATTAGACCTAGGGGAACACGCACAATGCGATAAATCATACCTGATGTGGGTGAGGGTGTAATCCCATACCATCATCGCGCGTGATCCCGAGAGAGGAGCCTCAGGCCAAAGGGGCCTACGAGGGTTCAACAATCAGGGGGGGAACATAAGATGCTAGATCCCAGCTATGCTGGTCCTGAAACGCAATGTCCGGGCAACTCCTCGTTCCCCGTGGGGATGAGGGTCAAGCTGCACGCAACCTGTAAAGAAGAAACCCAATCACATACTCTAGCGCTCAGATCGCGGGAGCCCCAAGAGACACCATTACGCAGCTTGGTCTGTCTGACGTGTGGGGGTGTACTGAGGGTTAGTACAAGGAGTGTCAAGATTCCACCTTGACATGGTGGGGCAGAACACAATGTGAATCATGAAACTAACATTCAAGGCCTGAGGAAGCCGGTGTGACGACTGAGGATTAATTCTAACCACGTTCTCAACACAGCATCCTGCGGCGTTAGCCTAGGAGTGGGGGAAAACAAATGAGTATCAACCACTGAACACATTCGCAACACGAGATTCGTATCAATTTGTTGCCTAAAACCGTCGGGGGCGTTGGCCCGTGAGGGTAGGATAGCCCTTAGGCATTGTATCCAGGCCGTTCTTGGGGGTCCCTCCGGGTTTGAAGGATGGTGGGGCCTGAATGAAGGGGAACACGAAGCTTGAAAAGTGGACGAAAACTTTCCTAAGTCGAATCTGACACTCCAGGTCCTAGACCAGAGTACTCTGAACACATTAGCAGACCACTGGAAAGGATCAAAGGGCTTAGTCTGAGATTGGCCAAAAGATGGCGGATTCCCGAGGGAAGGGCATGCCAAAATACCGAGGCAACCAGGAGATCGTGGGATCTCCTAAGATACGGGGCTGGACTTGAAATCTAAGTGTTCAGGCGGTCCTACATATCCCATAATGATGGGAATCAACCCACACATAGTTCTAGAGACACAGTTCAACGTCATGTTGGACAAAATAAGGATCTTAGTTTTAGGTCTTAGAACTCGGACCAAGGTGCAACTTAGGGTCGTGCAGGACCATAGAGTTTAAGGTCATGCAGGACCAAGGAAAGAGAGAGAACTAGGGCTGGACCCAAGAAGAAATGTCCGGGTGTTCCTACGTATCTCATTAGGATGAGAATCAAGATACACGTAGTTCTAGAAGCACCGTTTAACATCATGTTGGACGGAATACAGATCTTAGTTTTAGGTCTTAGAATTCGGTCCAAGGTGCAGTTTAGGGTCATGTAGGACCGTACAGTTTAAGGTCATGCAGGACCAAGGAAAGAGAGAGAACTGGGGCTGGACCCAAGACAAAATGTCCGGGCATTCCTATGTATCTCATTAGGATGAGAATCAAGACACACATAGTTCTAGAAGCACAATTTAATGTCATGTTGGATGAAATACAGATATTAGTTTTAGGTCTTAGAACTCGGACCAAGGAGCCAAGATGTAGGGAAAAATGTAGTTTAAGGTCATGCTGGACCGGGTGCAGTTTAAGGTCATGCAGGACCATAGGAGGATCTTAGTTTTAGGTCTTAGAACTCGGACCCTTGGTGCTCAGGCAAAATACTGTTTGAGGAACCTGGCGTTAGTGGGAGGAGTGAGATGCTCACCATCCATAGTCACCAGGGAATACACGCCATTGGGATAGACCTTATGGACAATAAAAGGCCCCTCCCATTTGGGCTCCAACTTGGGTGGTTTCCTGCCGGGAATCATTGGCGCTCTGAGAGCCAGCACCAGGTCACCTTGTAGGAAGGAGAAGAGGCGAACCTTCTTATTGAAAGATCGAGCCATCCTGCTCTGATGCCTTTCTAAGTTATGTAAAGCGCAAAGCCTACTTTCGTCCAGCGCTTCCAATTCGGCTAGACGGATTTCAGAAACTCTATCCGGCGCTTGTTGGTCATAGACCTCCATGCGCAATGAGGGGAACTAGATCTCGATGGGAAGGACGGCCTCAAATCCGTATACCAGGGAATACAGAGTCACCTGGGAGGAGTTACGAGTCGTCGTCCTATAAGCCCAGAGGGCGTTGGGGAGCTTTTTAGGCCAACTTTTCTTATTCTGACCAACCATATTTTGCAGAATGTTAGAGAGGGCTTTGTTAAACGCCTCAATCTGTCCATTCGCCTGCGCATGATAGAGGGAGGTGTGGTTAGAGCGAATGTTGTACTTGGTCTACAATCTCTTCAGATCGACTACTCGGAATTTGGTTCTGTTATCCGTGAGGATAGCGCGAGGTACTACAAACCGATAGAGGATATTGGAGCTCATGAAGTCAGCGATAGAACAGGCCTTGACTTCCCTGAGTGAGATTGCCTCTGCCCACTTTGAGAAGAAATTCGTAGCAGTTAAGATGAACCGGCACTGGCGGGCCGTCGCTGGCGGGTAAGGCCCAACGACATCCAACCCCCAGACTAAAAAGGGCCAAGAATACTTGGTAGTATGGAGAGGCTCCGGTGGCCGATGCACAAAGTTAGCATGAACTTGGCATGCATGACACCTCTTGGCATACTCGATGCAGTCGTAGATCATGGAGGTCCAGAAGTATCCCAGCCTCCGAATATAGTGGGACAACTTCCACCCGGCCTGGTGGGCGCCACATGAACCAGCGTGCACTTCTTGCATGACCTGTGGGATCTCGACTCCGTGAAGGCAACGGAGGAGAGAACCATCAAATCCGCGCCTGTAAAGGAGCTTCTCAAGGCTGGGACCACTTTAAAGGGTGAACTGTGGCGCGCGATGTTGGATTCACTATCGCTCGGCTCGGTCCGGTGGAAGATTTCCATGCTAGAGATATTCAACCAAGGGCGTCCTCCAGTCAGGCACTGTCTCGATTACCGCACCTGAAGCCCTTGGGGATCCTGACGTAGGGGAACCAGCGGTGAGATAGTTCACTCGCGGGCCACGATCGCCCTCTGGAATAACAGGAGCAATGAATCTCCGGTGCACCACGTGGATGATTAGGTCATCCAGTTTGGGATCCTCAAGTGATGCGGCCAGGATGGCCAAAGCATCTGCTTGACTGTTCTGCGACCGGGGAATGTGAACAACCTCTGGCCGGGAGGGGAACTTAGCAATTAGACAGAGGGTGCACTCCAGAAATGGCACGAGTTCTGGATTTCTGACAGCATAGTCACCATTGACCTACTTGATGACTAGCTCGGAGTCCCCTTTTACATACAGATGGGGTACATCAATCTCGAGAGCCAACTTGAGGCCAATGATGAGGGCATGATACTCTACCTCATTGTTGGTGCATCCCTCTAACAATAGGAATGAATACGGAAGAACAACTTGCTCCAGGGTGATGAAGACGATACCTAGGCCCACTCTATTGACCCTAGGATCATTGATCCTTCTACCGGTGGGGCTCCGGGAGGCACCGTCAAAGTGAATCTGCCATCATGGGGTGGCGTGATCGACTGAGAGGATTGCCTCATCAGGAAAGCCTAGATACAGTGGCTGGTCCGCGGAGGTTGGGTGGGAAGCTAAGAAGTCTGCCAACGCCTGTCCTTTGATGGCCTTCTGAGGTACGAACCTGATGTCGAACTGCTGGAGGATCACTTCCCAGCGCGCCAATTAGCTGATCAACAAAGGTCATTTCAGGATGTATTTCAATGGGTCTACCCGAGAGACCAGCTGTACCTCATGGTGCTGCAAGTAGTGCCGTAATTTCTGCACGGAAAATACGAGCACCAGGAAGCTCTTCTTGATGGGAGAATATTTAATTTCTGCGTCGAGGAGCATGTGGTTGATGTAGTAGAGGTTATTCTCTGTTCCCTCGTTGTTCTTCTGGGCGAGAAGTGCGCCGGGGGATCGCTCCAGGGTAGTCACGTAAAGGACCAACGACTTTCCGGAAACAGGTGGCATCAAGATCGGAGGTTGAAGCAGATACTGCTTGATTTCCTCAAAAGCGATCTGACACTCTTCATCCCATTCATAGGCAGCACCTTTCTTCATGAGCCGAGAAAAGGGCTTACACTTGCCGGCCAAATTCGCAATGAATCGGCGTATATAGGCTAAGTGGCCTTGGAGGCCTCAAAGCTCCCGAATATTATTTGGGGGAGGCATCTGACTGATGGCCTTGATCTTCTCTAGGTCGATCTCGATGCCTCAATACCTAACAATGAAGCCAAGAAACTTTCCAAAGGTGACCCCGAAGGCACACTTCAATGAGTTCATCTTCAACTGGCGAGAACAGAGGAAGATGAACACTTTCTCAAGGTCTTTGAGATGGTCCTGGCGCTAACAAGATTTAACCACCAGGTCATCCATGTATCACTCCACCAGTGTCCCGAGGATCAGCTTGAATATGCTATGCATAGCCCGTTGATAGGTGGAACCCGCATTCTTCATGCCGAAGGGCATAACCTGGTAACAAAAGGTACCTTGGGGAGCCCTGAAGGCAGTGAACTCTTCATCCTCAGGGGCCATCTGGATCTGGTTGTACCCGGAGTACCCATCCATGAAGGAGATGGTTTGGAACCCGTCCATGGCATCAATCAACAACTCTGTCACGGGAAGGGAAAAATCATCCTTCGGACAGTGCCGATTAAGATCGCGGAAGTCGATACAGACCCTGATCTGCCCGTTCTTCTTCCTGACTGGCATAATGTTGGCTAGCCACCTGGGGTACTGGACTTCATTGACAAAGTTGTCTTTGATGAGCTTATCAACTTCGGCCTCAACCATGGCACCGTGAGAGGGGTGCATCTTTCTGGGAGGATGCTTGAACCCACGATGGTTTTCTGGAAGGCCAAGGTAGTGGACGGCTACCTAGGGATCTAGTCCTGACATCTCATCATAACTCCAGGCGAACACATCACAGTGCTGTCTGAGGAAGTCTACGTACCGTTGCCGTTCCTCAGGGGGCATAGCGGCACTGACCAATGTAGATCTTGGGTCCGACTTGCTACCAAGGTTCACCTGAACTAACTCGTCGACCATGGTGGGGACGCCCTCCTCAAAGGCAGGAGGAGCATATTCTATGTCTTCCTTTCCGCTTGTGGAGGGATCATCCATGGGGGGAGCCGTTTTGGGGCTGCCAGACCTTGATGGGAAGCTGGTGCCGGCTTGGGAGGCAGAGGTCGTCACGTCAGGAGACTCATGCACTACGGAGACCATGGCGACAAAGGTGGTTGATCCAATCCCATCCGGCCTTCGAACCAAGGGGCCACGCTTTATGACATCAAAGTAGTAGTGGAGCGTTGGCTTGATCCGATCGATTCCAGCCCGGCGAAACAGACACGTTTGACGTACTGCCGTTGCGATGAGCCCAACGTCCTGATATCGTATAGGGGTAGGAGGCTCGGGGATCACCTGAGCCTGGTTGGTGTAAGAGTACGAGGTAATTTCCCGCCGTCGCTTAGACCCGGAAATATGCCTTCCTCTGGTACCCAAAACAACAAAGCACTACCCCATGTCAGGGGTCGTGGCCTCCAACCAACAGATTGGGAAGACATATGCGTCATCCAGACCTGCCCAGGGATCACTCGCGACAGTGGCGGGCTCGACCTCACCTGCCAGGATCTTCTTGACTTTGCTCTTGTAATAGTCAGCGTCTAGATAACGGGCTTCACAAGAGGAAAAAGGAGACACATCTCCTTGGAGCACGCCCACTCGACCCTTAAGGGACTATTTGAGTCACTTGTGATATGATGAGGGGACCGCTGCGTGAAGGTGGAGCCACGACCTGCCCATCAACGCGTTGTAGGTGGTGTCCTAAGAGACAACCATGAATTCGGTATTGGCAATTAGGCCACCAAACTGGGTAGTTAGATGAATCTTACCGAGTGGGGTTTGCTCGGTCCTGTCATACCCCTGGATCCTGAGGTCTGAGGGAGTTGAATCATCCTCAGACAACCCCAATTTCCACAGTGTCCGAGTTGGGATTAGGTTAATGGCAGAACCCGTGTCAACAAGACAACGGCGGACTTCCACGCCATTGAACTAGACGGTGATGTAAAATGGGTGAATGTGCCCCTGTATGGGAAGGTCTTCATCTTCACAGGAAAACGAGATAACCTCCGGACATTCGGTGTCCTCAATCCCCTCGGTGTGGAAGGCTTCTGCGGCCGCCACCTCCGTCTCAAACTGGAAGGGGCTCCTGAGAGCCTCGGCGAGCACCTCACACATTTCAGATGACAGGAAAAGGGCCTCAAGGATAGAAATCCTTTCCGGAATGCCGACCAGGTGCTTCAGAATATCATACTTTCGAGCCAAATGCGATCTTATTCTTACAGGAAGCCGCTCTGCGATTGGAGGCATGACGGGACCTGCCGGTGGGACCTGTGACTGACTAGTACTAGGAACGTCTCGCTGTTCATTAGTCGAAGCCCAGGAGGTGGCTACCGTGTTAGGAACGGAAGGCTGTATTCGGCCAGTGGCAGGGCAGGGATGGTTGTGGAATTGACGGGGTGGTCCCTCTTGATCCAGCAACACAAACGGTGGTGGAGGTGAACCTGTCGACACCGGGTGAGGGGACCGTGTGCGCTGATATCTATATCGGGCCTACTGCCTGGTCTCAGTAGCATTCACGGCCTGACTGGAGGTGAAAACTGCCATGCCCCGGTGATTCACGTAGCCACGGCTCCACCGACGTTGGCGATGGCTGGGGACATTGGGGAGGTCCGCCTGGCGTTCTTCATCGTCGGGAGTCAAAAAGGGATTTACCAACTCTACGGTGTTAACCGAAGCGTACCCCGGACTTTCACTCGAGGAGTCATCCACTACCAGACGGAGTATCGGAGGGATCCCCATCTCTGGGGGCATAAAATCTCCAAGCGTGCAGGAAGATGAAGGCACTGGCAGGGCGCGTTGTTTCTTTTTGCACCACCGCTTGCTCTTATGGGAAGAGGTAGGCTGGGATGACGATGCCAAAGCGGCGCTCGCAGATTCTGAGGGCTCTGGCTGACTCAGGAAAGCACGGATGATGCCATGGGAACGGGTGACCGTACTATGGGCCATCCAGTCATTATACTTCTAGGACCCACAGTCGGAAACCTGTTCCCACTCATCCTCGTTGCCACTGCTGCCATCTGATCTCACGAAGACACCTGCCACCTGCGCCGGGGCCAGGCCCAACCTGACTATGTTGTTGTCAATATGGTCTTGGAGCTAGTCCTTGAACACATAGAATCGCTGGATAGTGTGCCCCAGGGTCCGGTGATAAGGGTAGTAGTTATAGTGATCAGTGAGACGCGCCTCTTCTGGCTTCCGGAACTCAGGAAGCTGCACGATCCTCTACTCCAAGGTGCTACGGAAATAACCGGGGACCTGGGCCTCATCAAACTAGTAAGTCTGATTCCTTCTATATGGAAAGGGGGATCTTGGAAGATGACCATGACCAGGGGCCGGAGGAGCATGACGAGGAGGTGGAGCCTGATTATCTCGCCTGGGTGGTGGCGGTGCGTTACGCAGAGGCGCCTGCCGATTTTGAGGTGGTCGCTGCTGGGCTGGAGGCTGTGCCCATGGGGGTGGAACCCTATGGGGATGCTAAGCTGGCCTTACTGGTAGAAACTCTGGCTGTCTGGGGGCCTCTATCTGGGCTACAGCAGCGGGCTCGGCTCTGGCGGCTCTTCTTACAGGGATTACAGGAGGCAGCGGGCGTGCCTGACTGGCCTGTTGCACGGCTTCTTCAAGGTGCTGGGCCTTGTCTGATAAGTCTCGGAACCCTCTGGGGTAATTCTGAGTGATCAAAGAAGGAACTAGCTCTGCCTTGACATTCCCTATACACATTTTCAGTAATTTCTCCAGAGTTAGTGGCATGTCAAGGGAGTACGTGAGCCCCTTCCACCGGCCGACGAAGTCCGTGACCCGCTCATCGGGCCTTTGTTTGCACCTGAAGAGGTCTGTAATGTTCGTCTTCCGGGTTGTGGAACTGAACTGGTAGAGGAATTGCCGGCGAAGGTCCTCCCAGCTAGTCACAGATCCAACAGGGAGCTGGCTGTACCAGACGAATGCTGGTCCTTCCAGTGTCTGAACGAAGCAACGGAGCTTGGTAGCCTCCTGCTGCGCCAGAGTCCCTAACATAGGCCCGCACCTCGAGTTGAAGTGGGCCAGGTGTTGTGGAGGGTCTCCGTTCCCATTAAAGGGGGCGAAAGCGGGGTTCCCAAATCCCGGCGGGGTCGACATATCATCCACCCATGCTGGGTATGGCTTACCGTCCGGTGGGATTGCCACCTGCCGAGTTTCCAGGGCCTCCAAGCGGGCGATGAGTACTTCCATTAGATCATCTGAACGTGGATTCCTGTCCTGACGGGGATCTCCAACCACAATCTCATTGTCGGGATCTTCAATCCGGTAGTCAAGCTCAGCGGCTCGCAGGGCTGCTGGCAGAGCGACTCTTGGGGCAGCGGGAGGAAACCGAGCAGGGTCCCCCAGGTGATCCCGCCGCTCGGGAGGGTTCGGCGAAACATATCATACCCTCTTTACAGGGGCTCCGACCACTCCCCTGTCGGCGAACGCAACATGGTCGCAGTTTTCCGGGGGAATCTCGGCAAGGGGTAGATGCTCCTGCCCCTGCTGTCCTAGACTAGGGTTATCGTAGTCAGGCCGCCACTCTGCAATGCGTTCGGCCAAGAGCTCATCAACCAGCCTCTTTTGCTCAGCAAGTTGTTGGCGTAGCATGGCCTTCTCGGAGTCTTCCTCTGCCTTCTGCACCGAGACAGATGGGTTGGCGAGCTTGACAACCCTGACATGCTCTTTACCCTTGCTAATGTTTCAGCTCAGTGTTAGTGCCTCAGTGGGTGTGGGGAGACCTAGGAGGCTCCTCTGTTGGTGAGTAATCCTCCAAGACAGGTTCAGTAGCAGCTTGTCCTCAGGGGGTGAGTCCCCATCGAGGATCTCCACACCGTTTCCCTCATCTAAAAGGTCATCCATGTTGACCACCACTGCCCCAGACGGCGTTCCCTCAAGGCCACTCAGTGAGTCGTGCTGTCGGCGGATCGCACAGAAAAGAACGGCAGTATACTGCCCCCATCCACGGACGTGCACGTGGGGGGTGGATTCCTCGATAACCTTGTGGAGTACTTCAATACTCTGGATGCATTGTTGTTGGGGGGCCCTATGATGGCCAAGTGACTCAGGTGCTGAACCGTGGGGAGCGCAGCCAGGTCGACCCGACGACACTGCTCACCGATATCCTCAAGATGTGCTTGACTCCCGGGATAAGGTGCTCGCTGATAGAGAAGATGGGAGTGAGTTACCTGAAGATTCTAGCGGGAACATTCAAACTCTCCCGGGGTGAGTGACTTTGGAATATCAAAATCCGACCCTGCGACCGGCCAAAACTTATCAGGGAAGTGGCCCGCTGTGAATACGGTCCAGAAGCTCCATGACTCCAGTTCGGGGTCCGGATCTTGCTGCCCCTGCTTGTCAACCGAGAATGGACGGGGAGCTGGCAATGGCGCCGAGGCAGGTCGCCAGGCCAGTGGGATGGCCGACAGGGAATACGACAAATAGGCCGATTGGCCGCCGATCCCTGAGTCGTCCTCCAAGGGTTTTAGTACCCTGACTGCCACATCACGATAGGATGGGCCAGAGAATGGGCCTCCTGTCATAGCGTCGGTGCTCGCCGAAGGCGTGTCACCTTGCAACTCTTCCGTCAGTCCCCAGAAAAGTTCCCCACCCTCCCTGACTAAGGTGGAAGGTGCTTTCGGGGAGGCCAGTGGTAACTGCGGGTCTGACCCCTGGGGGTATGCCAAGTCCTCGTCCTCCTGTATATACCTTCGTAGGGAGGAGGGAATCATACAGATCTCGCATTCATGGAGTACGAGACTGACGTGCCATGTTCCCACCCCTTCCCTCAACTCAAAGGGTTGGGGGGAAGGTTCCATCGTCGAGTCATACTCCGCCTCAGAGTCTGAGAAACAGACTAGTCTAATTTCTGTCTGGACTCCCCTAACATTCCTCTTACGGCGACGACGCCCCGCCTTCCTTCCCCTGGGTGGATCCTCATGGTAAGGATGATCTCCGTCAAGGAGTCCCCTGGCCGCAATAGTGCTGGGGCAGAGGGGATTGAAGGCTGGGGTGTGGGATGCACCAGGACAGATGTTGAAAGGGACATGGGGAGGACCTCCACGTGAGTGAGTGACTGGATACGCAACAGCTCCATACTCGCGGCCAGCAGTAGGGGGAGTGACCTCATACCCAGTGCAGTGGGTGATAGAAAGAGTCATACCCGGAGCGTAGCTGTCGCAAAGAAGCCTTCGGATTTCCAGATCAGTGGCACAGAATGAGCCTTCATGGCGGGTGGCACAACCACAGATTGGTCCGCGGTAGCCATTGCATGTGCCCGCGACTGGGAGAGTCGACCCAACCTGCCTGTAGGGCGGTCAGGGCTTTGATCCCAGTCAAGCATGTGACTGCCCCTACTCAACGTGTGCGGGGGTCTGGTAACAGAAGTCAGCAGTGGCTCGGGCCAGAGTGGTTGCTGACGCTGGTGCCCCAAGACGGGAATTCTCTTCCGCTCATGCCCGACGCTGGCGTCGGGTCAGATGGGTTGGAGTCGGTGGTGCGGGAACAAAGATCGCTTGTTCCTCAGCTTGGGGAGTCGGGTGATGACATCGATGTAGCCTAGCGGGGGTTCTTTTCGTTAACCCATGGGACGGGTCTCCGATCGGGCGAAACCGGACATCCCCCACCTCATTAGCATAGGGGACGGATGTGTCAAGGCGCTCCGGGGATAGGCTCCCGAAGCGGTTGAACGTCGGAGTGGGGAGTGGTGGCTCCCTATGCGGCCCTCGGGGGCGGAGACGATGGTGAGGCACAACCGCCTCTAGATCCAAACGGGCCATGCCCCTAGTGGGGATGATCCCTTCCTCATCATACCTATGAACCAGGTCGTTGATCACACTTCGCTAGATGATTTCTGATGGGGAGAGGGGGCGAGAGTGCCCGACAGTCGTGGAAATCGGAGCCGGAGTGACTGTGGAAAAGGCGAGACCATGCGGGGTAGCCACGTCGGTAGTTCCCCTGCCCCTACGCCGGTGGGCAGGTGGAGATCGAGCTCCGGATGCAGTGATCTGATTCCTGGAAGCAGGGAGATGAACCCATTAGTACTAATAGGAAAAGAAATCAACAACCAATAGACCAGTGTCATTCCGTCTCCCGTGGTCGGCGAGAGGGATCCACGCTGACGACGCCACAGAACGGAGTGATCAACATCCTGACTGCCTTAACCCCTGGCGGGTTTCACGTCCCGGTGATAGGTACCCGGACCTGGTGACATGCAAATCTTCTGACACCTCGAATTCTACCATTCTCCATATTGAGGAGAAGAGATTCATGTCGGGTTCACCATTTTCTGTTTCCGATGCTTTTACACTGGGGCACGTGCGTGTGTCTGTCATGCATGGGAGGACACACGACTTATTTCCCCGCATTCTCGCTTTCCAAAGGCAGGCGACATCCGTTCCTTGTTCAGGGACATATTCACCTTGATCGAAACCAGGATGATGGGATGTCGGTTCTTCCTTCCATGGATTCCTCCTCAGAGCTCATCACCTAGTCCAGGTCTCCCTCATAGATTTAAGACGGGTTCATGAAGCTTTTTCCTGGCGCCATATCTACATGGACGCCAATTAATTACGCTTCTTCCACCGAGACGCTCCAAGGGGTCTTGTCGGGGCAGCAACCTTCGGTGAGGAGAATGGTCACGTTGGGGTGTCGTTGGCATGTATTGACGCTGGGGATCAACATGTCTGTATTCTGTCCCTTATTAGAGGGCTTCTTAAGGGAACGTAAGCCCAAGGAATCCCACATCGAACGCAGGGATTGTGTACCATCTGAGGTTTTCCTCAGCTTCCCATGTTTAACACAGGGTATGCCACAAGTTTAACGTCTTGCGGAGATGGATCAAACTGAACGAAACACTGAGAGTGGATCAGATTGAAGGACCCCCTAGGGGGAACACTGATGTTGGGGCCAACACGTGGGCGGCTTCCCTGATACCATGGAGTGGGATGGGGTGGCATGATCTCACCGAGATGTGGTGGCTTGTGTAAGGATTAGGATGGGTGATGGAGTGACGGGCTTGAACCTCATGGAGGCTTCCTACATATCCCCATGGCAGGGAATCAAAGTCCACGTAGTTCGATGAAATGGTGGGACACCTGAAGAGGCTACCCGTGAGAATGAACGCATGGATTGGAGCCTTGAGGAAGTAAGACCTCCGAGCTAGGGCATGAGCTCCCCAAGGAACATGGGCTCAAGGGGGAGGACAGGATGAGACGTGGCTGTGAGGCATGTGGATTATGCTCTAAGACGACCCAATAGGGGGAATACAGTTTAACGTCATGAGGGACGAGATATAGTTTAACATCATGCGGGATGAGGGCATACAGTTTAACATCATGCGGAACGAGAAATTTGGGGCTTACGCTCTGAGGCGGCCCAGAGTGGGTATGGGGCTGACGCTCTGAGGCGGCCCATGGTGGTCGGGGAACCGACGTGGACAGGTCGGAACGACTGGGTGGTGGGATTGAACCTCGTGGAGGCTTCCTACGTATCATGCGTTAGCACGGATCAAAGTCCACACAGTTCGCTGGGATGGGGATTACGCTCAGGGGTGGTACATAAGAGGATTTCATGGTCGATGCGTGCTCTAAGCCCACATGAGTCATTCTCGATGTGAGAAACAAGAGGCAGCAGGGACCAGGCGATCACGTCGTAAAGGGTGTGTCCGTGAGAAGCGGAAAGGGGATTACGTGTTGAGTGGCCCAGAGAGGAAACAGGGGCTTACGCGTGGTTAGCGGCCCTGGGTGCCGGGGCTTACTCTAGGATGGAGGCCCGTGGTGCGACAAAGCATAGTGGGAAAGGGAATCCACTGGCCTTGGTGGGGGGGAGAGTACAGACGTGCATGGGTGAAACCTTCCGTAAGAGAGGCTAGGCGCTTACGCTCTGAGGCAGCCCTTCCCCCGTGGACAAACACCACTCCGACAAGGAGGATCTCATTCCATGCAAGGAAGAGTCCATTCTCGTGGAGACGAGTGGGAATAAAGAATGCCCAAGCTGGGGGGACCCTGCGTGCGAAGCATGTGGTCAGGCCACAGTTTAATGTCATGTGTTAAGGACGAGGTTCTTAGCAGTTTAACGTCCTGCAGCTTGGATGAGGTGTGTTCACTCCACACCCCTAGGGATTACATGCCCAATGCTCTGTACCCCTTGTGGGAGGGAAGGCATCGGCAAGGCCGTAGTGAAGGGGGGCCGTAGGGCAAACCATCGAGGGGTCCACGTTAGCGTGGCTATGTGAAGAAGCAATAGACCTTAGCATGTATAAGGCCCCAACCTTAAACCTTACTTAATCTTGAGTTATTACAAGATTACACATTGAGTATCTTTTTAGGTTTAGAGTTTTAGAGAATTAGATCATGAAACTTGCATTACATTCCACATTTAGACAAAGTGGTTACATAAAAGACAGTATTCATTCTTCCCATCAACGGAAACATATTTAAAATAAAACATGGATTCTTTCTTGAAACATCCTTTACACTGTCATCACATCATGTACCCTTCCCTTGACCTGTGAAAAACATTTCAAAAACTTGGGATGAGCATAAAAAGCTCAGTAAGGGATATAAAAATATGGAAAGGAATCATGAGTACATGTATACATAAGAATGAAATCATACTTTACCCATAAAACATAAGCACTTTAACATACCTCATAAAATCATAGAAATCATATGACATAAAGTTAACTTGAGGCATTCATAACATTCTTACGTAGGGAGTAACCCTCTTGGTTACATTTGGAATACCCATCACAGTATATTCCCTAAATCTCTTCGGAAAAACCATAATGTTTCACTACTTCGCGTTACCCAATGCATTGGAGAGCTATATCGGGCTCACCCGCCCTTAGTTTATCACGGAACCACCCGTCTTCATAATAATTCCCAAGAACCTCAACATAATCGTATCACATAAAACATGCATAAAGGAAACATAACATTTCCACCTTTCGATCACAAGATATCAATACAACACATTGATATAAAAACATCATGAAAACCATTTTAAATACCAAAAAAGAAAATAAAAGTAAAACATGGTATTTATTTTTCTTTTAAAAACAAGGTATGGCTTGTATAGGAAGCCGAAACCCAAATAATGGTCACGGCGGTGGAGAAGTCGTTGCCGCCGCATACATACGACAAAAACATTCCCTTTTGTCGTTTAGTAAAACGCTTCGTATAAAAAATATTCCTTTTGGATAAACGTAAAAGTCAAAGGGGTTTATACACCATATAAAAGAAGGTTGTGTATAAAAGAAAATATGCCTCAATGAAAGGAGATTGAGACGAAGTCCCATACAAAGACGGTATCCTTGGATTAAGGATAAATCAGTTACATAACTATGTGTGACAAACGTATACATGAAATATAAGTGGGTATTAAGTGTAAAACAATCAGAAGACATTCACACATAATCATAGAATGACATATTCAAGGTGTACAAGTTTATCCCAAAGAATCGAAATTGGGTTAAGAAGTTCCCTTGCAATAATTAGACAGCCTAACAGCGTCACTTCAAAATTCAGAAAAAGAGTTGATGAGAGATAAAAAGGGTATCTCATCAATTCACATCAATAAGGATATAGAAGAACATATCCCAAAATAATATTATGTGAATTAAAATACATAACAAAATAAGTCTTTTAAAAAGAGGAGGGTGAAAGGTTCCCTTACCGACATGGGTATCCTTCGAAACATACGCCCTGTGAAAGAAAGACAATACATCATTGATGTAAATACTCATAAATGAAATAATATTACACAACGAGTAAAATAATGGTCAGTACATACACCAATCAAAGGAAATTTTGGTAAATATAGCATAAATCTCACGGGAATAAAAGTGAGATGAAAAATCCCTTATGAAAACTTGGCAGCCTAACGACGCCACTTAAAACTTCCAAAATGGATTGATGAGATCAAATAGAGTATCCCATAATATTACAATAGAATTTACATCAAGAGGAATATAAAAGAAAATCCCCCAACATAACAAATAGGAGCTTAAAAGAAGTGACACAAAGGAGAGTACTTAAAAAGAAAGAGAGAGGTTAGATCTCTTATGAAAATTCGGCAGCCTAATGGCGCCACTCAAAACGTCCAAAATGGATTGATGAGAGAGAATAGGGTCTCCCATCACATGAACATAAAAATTACTGTAAGATTAATATAAAAGAACATCCCAATAACAAGAAATATGAGCTTTAAAAGGAATGACATAAAAGAGTGTACTTAAGAAGAAAGAGAGGAGTAGGATCCCTTACCTCGGGTCCGACTTGACTCGATTGTTCTTTAATCTCCTGAATAATAAACCTGAGTTAATTTATACTTGATTAAGAACCTTTTTCAATATTATTATTCCTTTTATATCACTTATTTACATGTTATAAACATTATGTAATCATTAAGTTAATAATGACTGTTTTGTCGATATTTGGTTCTTAAGTCGAAAGTGGACTTCTTACAATTACATGTTGTTCGTGTGGTCAAAGGTTCTTTATATCTAGAATGACATTCATGATTTGGATATCATATATATCATATATATACAGAATATACATGTATTTATAATATCACATAATCATTTAGAGGAATGAAATGAAATGCACCGTTCATGGAGACAGTAAGCCGTACGTACGCATGAACGCTACTTTCATTTCTATGTCGTATTAATGGAATTAAAACTATATGAGAGGTATGTATATTTTAATTCCAGAATTATATTAATCATTTAGATGTATCATAAATCATATATATCCATTATATATATGTACTTATAATAGTACATAAAATTTTGAGATAAGAAATGAAATGTACCGTTCATGGAGACGGTAAGCCGTACGTACGCATGAACACTACTTCCATTTCTATTTAGTATTTTCTGGAATGGAATAATAATGATATAAGAGTATATTATAATTACAGTATAATAACATATATAATATCATTAACTTTATCCTTTACAAATCCCACATATGGTATTAACGAATCAAATCACTTTCAGGGGGCGGTAGTCCGCACTTCCTAAAATGAAGATATCGTGTTTACCCATAATGGAAACAATAATGGTATAACATAAATGAAAAATACAGAAGCTTAATGAAAGAGTAAACATATTATATATCATATATAAAAATAGTGACATCATAATGGCCACCTTTGAAGGTGTTAAATGATTATTGAACAATCATCGTTTCGGGAGGCAGAATTTCGCCATCCACGGAAACCGTATGTTATTTAACCATTTGATGTATTTGTGTGAGAGTGTAGCTCGAATAAATCTTATAACAATATCCTAGTATATTGAAGATACTGGTGTTGTTACAAAAGAAGTAAATAAAAAGATTTTAGGGGGTTGGAGAAGCAAAATAAAACAAATGAACATGAGAGAATGAATTACCTTTAAAAGTGTAACTCCTTTTGATTTGAGCCTAAAGGATTCCTTTGAAAGGATTCTGCCCAAATAGAATCCTCTAGGATGAGGATAGCGATGTGTAGAGAGTAAATGGGCAGGGTATGGCCGAGCCAAAGGCTTGAGGAGTGTGTGAAATGAGGTAGAGGTGGGGTCCTTTTATAAGAGGAGAGGAGGGGCACTTTTGGAAATCATGAAACTATTATTTTATTTTCCAAAGTGTTTCGAATTTATAAGATCCCATATTGATATATTTCGAAGATAAGATGATAAGTCTTCTAAATATTCCCATCCAATAGTTTTTGTACAAGTTTAGGTCTTAGATTTTATATTATCGTTTTATTTTATTTAAACTGTTAATTAATGAGGTCATCATTGCATCATCATGATGTCATAATTAAATTAATTTATTTAATGTATAAAAATTATAAAAAAAATATCCTGATGTAGGAAATATTTTTATCTTTCCAAAGAGTATTTATAGACAAAATCATGATTATTATAACCCCTTCTAAAAATTATTTTAGTAAAACAATTTATGTTAGTGTCATTTTCACCCTTATTTTTTTAAAAAAGGCATTAAAGTCATTATCTCACCCAAGAGGCTCCATAGGGTCCCCTAAATTGACCCATGGGTTGTCTTGGTCGTCCGTGAATCATCCAATAGGGGTAGGACAAGTGTCATGGTGTTTTCACATTTTTATAATATCATTTTTACCTTAAATTACACTAATTACCTCTAATCGCGATTAATGAAAAAAAGTTACTATTCACCAAAAAATTATTTTCATCCCATTGAACCACATTTTACATACTAATGACAACCATGTTTGTCGGATTTTCCAAATTCAATACACATTAGTGGTAAACTTTCATTTAACTGAAAAATCAGTTTTTATAAGTACCACTTAGTGGTTTCACTATTCATCAAAAATTGAAGTTTTTCAGAAAAATCCCAAAACTTCACCCTAAGCTATATTCGATATTCCGAATTCAAAAATGAAGTATATTTTACAAAATTCAAAACATATAAGTCACATTAATTAATTTTATAATTAATTTCCGCTGTTAGAGCAAATAGAGTGTTTTTATGAAACAATAAGTATCAAAAGATTGACACTGGTTTAAGTCTGATTTCAAAGTGAAATTAATTCCAACGACCACTATTGGATTTAATGGTAAAAATATATTCTAATTTAACTTTAAAACCAATTCAAAAGATAATATAATCATATAAATAAATTATATTAAAAAGAGGTGTTGAATTAAAATACAACATTTTATACTATTCATTAAAAAAATGAACTTTATGGGAAAGATACCAAAAATTTACACAAAGTAAATTTTGATGTCCCGATTTTAAAGAAGAGTTTTATTTGGTCCAAATAGAATGTATAAGAGTGAACAATACTATATTTAATGACGGTTCACCATCAAAAGGCGATAAGTGAACCTTTAGTGAAAACTAGGGCATATACGCCTAAAATTGAATTCTTTCCGTATTTTAAGCCTTTATCCTTTATTGGATAAATGTAAAAACATTTAAAAACATATATAATCATATTTTAGTTATTTCTATCCATTCCCGCCAATACAAAAACTACATGTTAACTACCATTTAAAATAATATTATTTTATTATTAGAGTGCAACGTAAGATTCTCAAGAAACTCGTTGTTGCGTGTTGGGTATGCCATCCAGCATAGCGTCCCCTTTAAAGTCATATTAATATTTTATTCACAAATATGTATAAATAATAAAATGTCATATTATTTATTTACCTGGGGTGTTACAGTATGCCTATGCGGAGAAGCATAAGGCAAAGCAACGCAATGGGAAACACCGCCCAAGGGACCTTGAGGTTACTTCGTACGAGCCTGGAAGGCCGTACGGGAAAACAACGCATGACGCACATGCCTGGCAGGGAAGACATCAGGTGCCGACGCGGAGAGGCAGCCAAGGGGAATCAAGGTAAAGGGGCCGGGGTGTTGTGCTCAAAGGGAAGGTTTGCGCACAAAACACCGGGATGGTGCACAATAGGGCCATAGGATTGCGCGGATAGGTGATTGCGCGCACAGTATTGGGATTGCGCGCACAGAAGGGGATTGCGCACACGGGGCAAGGATTGAAAGCAAGGGAAGAACCCGGAGGATTGGAAAAATTCACTTTAGCCAGTGGAGTTATGCACAAAGGCGAACCCCGGGGCAAGGTTGCGCTAAAAGGGGAATTACCTAGAAGTCATATTGCGTGCGGGGGGAGTCGAATTGCGCGCATGGGAGCCGTTTTGAATTCCGAAACCCCAAACCGTTTGGGGTCGCCATATCTTTATAAGCATCGACCAGCATGGAATCTAGGAAGCGCGTGAAATTTTCCGCGTCGGGAACCGTCGGCGCGTAAAACTTCACCGCGAGGAACCGGGCCGCACAAAACTGCGCGCCTCACCAGCTCGATTACGCGAATCCCAGGGATGCTTCGCACACACATCATTATTTCGTGCAATTCCTCCTTTATTTCGTGCACCACTTCCTGGGCCTCCGGACTGAGCCTCTGATTCCGAATATGACCTCACTTTTCCATTTCAAAACTTTTTCTAGGAGTTACGGACTTTTTCGGCATCTACAGTGGGTATTTCTTTATTATTTCTCAAACTTAGGTTTTGGTCTCTATATAATAAAATAACAAAAAACACAATCCTTCACATGATTTTCCCATGGTTTCTGAAAAAGGGGATTATATTTAATTATTTTATAAGTAAGAGGGCTGAAAATAATAAAATAACACCCTTTATGATGTGGAAGGGAGTCATAATCTTAAAGAAATGATTTTAAAACCTTAAAATATATTATAGGTTTTGGAGGATTCATAACGGATTTATAAATTTAATAAAATAAAAATAAAAACACATTATTTGAAATTATAATCTTATATTTTTTCATGGATACCATTTATAGTATTTATTACATCTCTATTGGTTCATTATGATGTCATTATACACATGGTATATTTATACAATATTGAATTTTTACCAAAAAGTCGTATGTCTCATAAAATTATGAAAAATTAAATATTGGATACTTTAAAATTTATGATTGAAGTAATAATATTTATTTTATAAAAAAATTTCTACATATATACATTTTTACTTTTAAAATAATAATAGATATTTATTGTGAAAAGATAGGGTTTTTTACAAAAAAATAGTTTTCGAACCCTTATAAAAATTACATTTAACTTCATAAAAATTACATGATCATTTATGTTTAATAAATATTATTTAAAAATATTATTTTATTAATATAATATTTGTTTCAAAAATCCATTAATTAATCAAAATAGGCATCTTAATTGAAATTGAATATTAAAGATACCATTTGTATTTTATTGTATAAAAATCAAAATCATTTATAAAGTAACAACAAGAAGTAAATATGAACATTATTATATTGAAAATAAAATGTAAAAATTCATATTATTATGGTTTTGATATATATAACTTTAATACACCATAAATTACCAAAGAGTAAGGTGTGCGATGGTGAGACTTTCATGACGTGTTTGGACATACATGGTTTGGGGCGTGATCTCGATGAGCTTGAACTTCTCCCATAAATGGTTTCGTTCATGCTTCTGTTTTCATATATCAGATTAAGATTGGTCAAGGAAGAATACTAGTGATTCTATATCCCTTAAAATATCTGATAAATGGGATTTATAGGGTTTAATCCTACTAGTTGAGTCCATCACTTCCTTTGTCTATGTCAAATGGATTTTTTAAAACCCTATATTTATAATAATCATGTGATCAATGTTTAACAGATATATTATCCTTGATAATGATGTTTTAATCATTATTTAAATCCTATAGGATATAATAAAACCAAATAAGTTCATGTGTTTTCTATAACCATTTTACATAATAATACATTTCATTAAATCATAAGGGTAATTTTATTTATAAATATTGGGGTTGTTATTGGTTCATTTGTGTATAATTTTCGATTTTCTTGAGAAATGAAAAATAAAACTCCCAAAGTGAAATAAATTGGTATTAATTAACTTGTATATGTTCAAATTCTCCCGTATATCATTTTTCTTTCTTAAATTAGGATGTTTCATTTGATAAAATGTTAACGAAAAATGTTTTGTTTAATTTGTCCATTTTCCAACCACCACGAACATGTTAAGTTTTATTAAATATTATTTATATATATTAGTTATAAAACCTGAAGTAAGTTATAATATACATATTAAAATATAATTTAACTAGAATAATAGTTTTATGACCATCCTTTAAGGTGGTATTGTAAAATAAAAACTCATTATCCACGAAGACGATTATCCACCATAATTCAGAAAATTGTTTCGTTTCATTGAATAAGGGGAGATAATAAGAGGGATATATATAACATATTCCATTATAAATATAAAATTACATTATATAAATGATAATTTATTTATTATTACTTGATGGATGAAGGAGGTGAATTGAATGTAGAAGAATAAAATAAATTAATAGTGGTTTTTTGAGAAATTCACATCTTGAATATCACCTCCTTGAAGGACCCCTTAAGAAAATTGGAATTGGTCTTTGGGTGAGAACAGTAGCATTGGGACATGGGGAGAGTGGATAGGAGAGGGTATGTAAGATATTTTAAGAGCTTCAGGGATTTTTAGGAGAAAGGGGGTGGTGATGAGTGGTATTTATACTTGAGGTGTAGTGGTTTTAAGTGATGAAATAATCATTATTTTATATTTAAGGCTAACCACTTTTTGGTGGAATTAATTCCAAAGAAATTTAGTTAACGATTAATGTTTTAAATGATGGTTAAGTTCTATAAAAACATTAACCACCTATTTAATTTTTTCATTTTTTTTATTTTAAGCTTTTAGCATTTAACTTTGACCTGCTACATTATTTTACCTATCCTACGATAAATCATTTTTTACCCTTGTAATTTTTTTATGAATAAAATTTAAAATGAAATTATAAAATTATTTGGACCTCCTAATTCCTTATATGGAATATATTTTTAAAAATTCAAAACACATAATTTTCAAAATTATATTTAAAATTAAATTGTCAAAACACAATGAAAAACAGTTTCTTTTTTAAAAAATGTATTTTTATGGCCAAAGATATTTTTATACCAAAATATGGTACAAATATTTGTTTAAATTTAAAAATTTAGATTATATGTAACAAAAAAGTACTTAATATACTGTTATATAAATATAAAATCATAAAATTACTTTTAAATATAATGAAAATGAGGGATTTATAAAAATCAATATTTTTTACTATTCATATCACATCAAACTAATTAGAAAATTATAAATAATTCATCCTAAGATAATTTTGACATTAATAATACAAAAATAATTTTAATTTTATCTAATAAATTTTTTAAAAGTTTCAAAAATTAATTATATTTAGTTTCTCATAAAAAATATAAATATCATTTTTTTGAAGAAAACATATATTTGAAAAAAATGACTTTACTAAAAATTTTGTGCATATTCAAAAAGCATTAATTAATACATTAAAAATGAGTTGTATAATTATATATTTTTATTTTGGTTAATATTATTCATTTCCTCCAATTTAATGGATAGGTTTTCATGGTTGTGTTAAAATAATATTATTTTGGAGTTCATTTAAGCTCCAGGATCTATGAAATGTAATATATCCATGAGATTATATTTATTTTAAAAAAAGAGACATACCATAAAATCTTGTAGTGTTAAATTCTACCCTAATAAAAAAATTCCCTTGAAATTCTCTACTCAAATACAAATAGATTAGGGAACCTCTACCTTATCACATCTTCATATTCCCACATAGCTTCATCAAAATGGAGGTTTCTCCATAAACCTTTAACCAAGTGATTGGTATTATTTCATAGAACATTATATTGATAATCCAAAATTTATACCAATTGTTCTTCATAAGAAGGTTCTTTCTCTAGTGGTACGACCTATGATTTTAGTACATGTGATGGATCATGTATGTAATTCTTTTAGAGAGATATATGGAACATATCATGAAATTGATAGAGATTCAGTGGAAGAGACAATCGATAAGATACAGTACCAATATGATTAATAATTTCAAAAAAATTACATCCTTGTAATCAAAGGCAGATTTTTTAAATTTCTTTTTTAGTAAACCCACATCTTAAAAAGGTTTAATAAAACTTCCTCTTAAAAAGAGGGAAAATACAAGGAGATAATCACTATAAAACATAGATTATGATTAAGAGAATATTAGTGGGAAGTGAAAATATAGACATAGAATATAGTTCTAACTATCTTGTTTTTATGATGAATGATAGAGAACATGTCCATTATAAGGTTAATGACCACAAAACCATAGACCAAATCAGTCTGAAAAATGTCATTGATATCATCAGAAATGTTGATAATAGGATGATACTTTATTTAAAAATCATTTGAGAAGATATACTTACTTGATTTTATCTCATAAGTGCAATATAACTCTTTGGTTATGTATTGATCAATTTATGCTTCGTTTATTACTCCATGAAATGAAGTTGAAATTGTAAGGCCTGAAGAACACATGAATCACAATATCTGTACTGAAATAAAAATTCATTCTTTCTATTTATAGTTATCATAAAAAATGGTTATCACATGTTATCCAATATTCATAAATCATCATATTGTTATGTAATAAATTAATATCCAAAACATTTCAGAAAATCCATGGTAAAGAATTTCATAAATAGTCACCCTCATGAACCTTCCAAAAAAAATTAAAATCCAATACTTTCAAATGAAGGTCACTAAATTTTCAATATCAACTTAGCATTTATCCCCATACAACTTGATGTTTCTTTTAATTTTAATTCATCCAACATGTGAATATAATTATCATGTATTCCATTAAAACCTAGTAATAATATGAATTAACATAAATCCTTAGTGAAAACATGTATGCATTCGAAAATTATCTCTTCCCTCTTACCATAAATCCAAAAATTCTATAAAATCAATCCATAAACCACATTGTCATCATATTACTAATTAGTTACAAGTTCATTAATACTATCCAATAAATTTTATCACAAAAAAACATATATTTATCTCTTTATTATCCCAACATCATGCATATATTATGGGTTTTCTTTCCCTTAATAACGTGTTCTCAAAAAATATCACCTTACCACCTCAATCATTTTTCATGGTTACCAGTACCATTCAAAATATACTTTTAAAATTTTAAGTAAAAACTACACCGGAACAATTTTATATGTTTTAATATTCCATAATACCATAAAATTACATCTACCACATTATTTTTTAATTACAATATGTAAGAACTCAATCATACCACTTCCTTTATAAACAAGTAACCATGATTCCTTATTTTATTCCCTAATACTTCTTCTATATTATATGTAATTTTTAGTCTCTTAATCATTGTAAATATTATCATTATTCATACATCCTTTCTGATTTACTTCACAAGATTCCCCATAGGAAATATATTTTCATAATTTTCATACATTACATATTTTAAACAATTAACTGTTAATGATGTCTTAGGAATACCATTATTCTCATCCATTACATTAAATGAACCTTTCACTTATCATTTATAATCAATTGTTTTGTGTAATTCTTTTCCACACCCAAATAATCTTCTGATTCCTTTGAAACATTCTCCTTCTTACCTCTTCCCATATTATTTACATAAGGAAAATTAAACATTCTTTCCTCTGTGGTCACCATGAAACTCCATATTTCTCTTATTAGATAGGATAGAAAACTCACTAAAGTTGAGATTATGGATCGTATTCAAATATTTATAATTAGTAATAATTAAAAATATTCACGCTATGATTCCCATTTCATTTGGTTTCTCATGAATAACATCATTACATTGTCCATAACATTCACCAATAACATGAATCCTCCTAGTTCCATCCATTGTCTAAAACCCAAAAGTATAATGTGAGTAACAATAATTATTGAGGTAAACCACATATTCGAGATATATTTCTTATAAAATTTCAATATATGACACCTTATATTTAATCCTAGGTTATTCATGATCCTGACAAAAAAAATTAGGTTTGTAACCTTGACTTACCCCGAGGGATCTTACTATGGATTTCTCATATTAGTTTTCAAATGTTAACTAAACCTTTATCTTATACCAACTATAACGAACCATTATTTCATATAGAGATATTACATATTGATAAATGAATATTCATTACATAACATAACAAAACCATTCTTGTACCATATGAGTTTAATGTATTTTGAAACATAGAAACATAAATAATGGGTTCATAAAACATCTTCATCATGTCCTGGTTATTCCTTTATAACTAGAACCCTTTTTGACATATCATACCCAATATATTTCTTCATATCACAAGGAAAGGAATACTAAGAAATGGTAAGATTAGATTTTTAGAAAGGATAAAATATGAGATATAGATTCTTGATTATATGAAATCATAAGATAATTAAAAGGATATTTGATTATGAAATCAACTTACTAAGTTCATACCCAACCTTTCATAGATCATAATCATTATCCCTCGAATAAATATTATCTTTTTAGAAAACATGGACCATAAGAGTGAGAAATCATCATAAATAAATCATGAACCATATGATCATTTCATAAAAGTGTGGAAACATATTAAATATATAAAAATATTTCATATGTCAAGGGTAAATACCACGAATATAAACATAGTGGATTAAGACACATATATTTCCCATAGTGGATCATGATGCACTTGTTTCCCTTTATAGATTGGGATACACCTGTTTCCCATAATAAACTAGGATACACCTATTAGCCATAGTGGATCAATACCATGAAGGTTTTTCCCGTTAGTATCTCATGATATATTAATATTTACCTAATTAATTATAGGGAGATATAGGTCCCAACCATCACATAATAAAAACCATACTTATGTGTTCTATAAAACATAAATCATTCATCATATTATAACCCCTGAAAAGAAATGGGTTTCATAAAATCAAGACATCATAAACATAACCAACCATTAAGATAATAAGTATAGAATCATTGAATAATATCCCCAGTAAAGCATAAGTTTCATTAAATATTGTTATCGTAGATGGAAAATAATTTTGTAAGATCACTTGAAATATTTCTTAAAAAAAATTCCATTTTCAAATAATTTATTTTTAAATATACACATAATTATAAAGGAATTTTTTTTTCATTTAATATAATCATATAATATTTCAAAAGAAACATAAAATAATTAAAGTATCATGACATCAGGAAAAAACTGTCATTCCATATAAGTTAAGAAAAACATTCCTTCCATATTTGTATAAAAAATCC
Source organism: Viscum album (assembly GCA_963277665.1). Classification (NCBI taxonomy): domain Eukaryota; kingdom Viridiplantae; phylum Streptophyta; class Magnoliopsida; order Santalales; family Viscaceae; genus Viscum; species Viscum album. Next base: position 561,412,484 of record OY728131.1, read on the forward strand.
ACAAAGAACCACATTTATAAAATTAAAAAAAGAATCCTTTCAAATAGTTTTGTAAAATTTCAAACATGAGTAAAAATTAATTTAATCAATAATAATATAATATTAAAAAAAATTCATAAACAATTTTATAAAACATTGATATGGAATAAAATGATATTTTTAAGTGAAACTTTAAAAAGATAATTCTTAAATGAAAGTCCCTTATAAATATAATATCATTGAAGTGAGAGTTAATGAAATGAATAAATTATGTGTATAACCTATAAATACACATAAAAAATTGGGAATACAAAATAATATAATCAAAAGTCACTTCACATGTAATCTTACTATGACATAATCAATGAATTAGAATTTTGACCTAATGAATGGAAAATGAGTTACGAAATCCCTTACCACATTGTAATCAGTCGAATTGTATGGACCATAAAAGTAAAAATTTTCAAATGAAAAATTTAATACCATTAATAAAATGATATTAATGATAAGATATATAAAAGGGAAGTATATTCACAATAAAAAATAAATAAGTTGTGAATAATACATATATCTCACAGAAGTAAATGCGAGATGAGAAAACCCTACCTCATGCTTCCCTTTAGTTTTGAATAACGTAACCTCATGTATAAAGGTTTAAAGAATGTTATTAATTAATTATAGAGATATATTCATATTTATAGTACCATATATGATAATTTTATAACATATTACCACCCATTATTTAGTAACATATCATTAATTTTATTGTTTCGGGTGCGTTCGTTTCATGATCGGTTCACTAGTGTATAATTATGGATTTATATGTAAAATAGAAAAAAATAGAATTGAAATTAAATGGTATTAATAATATTATATAACTTTAAATATTTCCATATGTCATTTTTTCTTCTGACATGATAATGATTCATTTGATAAAATGCTACTGATAAATGTTTAGTTTAATTTTGGAGTTTTTACTAACCATCACAAAGTAGTTTCATTTTATTTAAAATTATGTATATATATTATATAAAGAACATGAAGTAGTTTATAATATAACTATTTATATTTTATTTAACTATAATAATAGTTTTATGATCATCCTTGAATGTGGTAATGGTAAACGAAAACCGACAAACCATGAAGATGGTTAATCGTCCAAATTTGGACTATGGTTTAATTTCTTTGAATAAGAGAAGTTAATAAAGGGATAGATATAAGATATTAAAATAGAATTATAATATTAATTAATATATATGATACTGGATTTATTATAAAATTATGGATGATAGAGGATTGGAGAAGTTGGAATCAGAAAATAAATTAAGAGAGGTGGTTTGAGAAAGTTATCTCTTGAATATCACCTCCTTGAGGGACCCATTAAGGAACTAGGAATTAGTCTTTGGGTGAGACCAGAAGCACTTGGACATGGGGAGAGAGGTTAGAATAAGGTTATTTAGATACTTTAATATCTTTATTATTCTTTAAAAGAATGGGGGTAGTGAGGAATGGTATTTATACTTGAGGAGGGGTGGTTTTAATTAATTAAATAATTATTATTTTATATTTAAAGCCAAACAAATTTTGGTGTAATTAATTACATGGAATATAGTTGATAGTTAATGTTATATTTTATGATTAAGGTTTATAACCTCATAAACCACCCATTAATGTTTTTAGTTTTTAGGTATTTTAATCTTTTACCTTTTAACTTTAACCCCTTACATTATTTTAACTATACTACGGTAAATATTTTCTTACCATGGTAATTTTGTTTTTCCTAAAAATGAAAATGAACTTATGACTTAATTATTACCTATTCATTAAAAATATTAAATTATTTTTTCAAAATTAAAATCACAAATTTTCAAAATTATATTTAAAATTAAACCATCAAAACACAAAGAAAAACATTTTTTTTGGAAAAATGTGTTTTTAATCCCAAGAGTGTACTTATACCAAAACATTGTATAAAGAATTATTAAATATAAATAATTATACTATATGTAACAAAAAATTACTTATGTTACTTTGAGATCAGTCTTAAATCATAAAATGACTTTTAAATATAAATAAAATAAAGGATTTCTAAAAATCTGTATTTTTACTATTCACTGAAAAACTAATATTTTTAGAAAATTATAAGAACATCTTCATTAGATAATTTTTACATGATTAATACAAAAATTAGGTTCATTTTATCAAATAAAATTTCTAAAAGTGTCAAAAATTAATTATATTTGTATTATGATAGAAAGAATTGTTTTTGTAGAAAGCATATATTTGAAGAAAAAAATGACTTTACTAAAAATTATACGCATATAAAAAAATTATTAATTTATACATTAAAAATGAGTTGAAAAATTATATTTTTTATAATGTGGTTAATACCATTCATTTACTACAATTTAATGTCTAGATTATAATTCTCATGTTTAAATAATAATATTTTGGTGTTCGTTTAAGCTTGGTGTTCTATGAATTGTAAGATATCAGAGAGTTTAGATTTATTTAAAAAAATATACATAACATAAAATATGAGGTTGTTAAAAATTATTCTTAGTAGAAGTTGATATAAGATTTTGGGTCATCAATGATATATATTTTTTCACTACATTTTATAATTTCACTAATTGAAGAGGAAGAGAAGAATTTGTATTATGTTATAAAATACTTGGAGATTCGTATTAGTGATTTAAAATCCTATTTTAAATAAAAATTAAAATATATCCTGTATTTTTATTATTTATAATAATAATTTTTAGGATAAATTTATATTCATAAGATTTCATGAGCACATTATTTGTTTCAGTGTAAATTTTTATTTATACAAATTCAGGGATAAAACCTATTAATTATTACTATTGAATGATACTAAGAGACCACAAGGTAATGGATGATACAATTACATTAAAAGGAAGTAAAAATTATTTTAGGAGGGTGAAACTTGTACATTTTTTCATTCATTGTGGTTGATAGGTTTTTTTAAAGTGGTAACCCAGTTGAATTGATTAACTTCAACAAATTTAGTATTGAAGAAGAAAGATTACAAGAGAGATTGATTATTGTCATATTAAATGGAGATTATTATTGTTTACTTGGATAAATTTTAGAATATATTAATTCATCAATTCACCCCTCCTAGTGAATATATGTGGGATCTCATTTTGTTTTAATATTTGGAATCAAAGAAGTGTCTTGATTTTTATTTAAAGATGTTAAAGCTATTTGATATTGAAGGTCTAAAGATCTCTAAATTTTTAATTGGAAATTTAGATTTTAATTTTATACCAATCACTGATCATTTTAACTTAGTAAATAGAATTGGTGTTTCCATATTTTGAATTAAAATTATAATATACTAAAGGATTTAATGTGTCTGTATTTTAATCATCGGGAGTAGATGTGGTTGATATTGTAAGTTATTGTTTCACTCATATTTGGAAGGTTAAGGGATGAATATAGCTAAATAAATTTTTTTGATATATATGATCATGTAAGAAATGCTATCTTGGCATAATTTTAGAAAATGAATTTATTAAAATATGGGTAACAATATAGGGGAATGTATTTTGAATAAGGAACCAAATGTTTATTAGTGGAATGTTTGAGTGAAGGTATAAAAATAGAAAATACAGAATTTCAAATCTAAATATGTTTTGTACTCTTTAAGGATAAATATTTGATGATTTATTTTCTATGTTGAATGGTATTTTGGACATTAAATGTTATTTTGTAGAAAAAAGATCTAATTTAATGATTATTAAAAAATTATTTCATATCATACTACATATGTTTGTTGCAACTGTTTAGTTTCTTGATGATTAATACTTGGATTCTTTTTCATTGGATGAATTTAATATTATCTTTTTATATTAGATGATAAAAGGGGATTTTTTTCAAGCAGAGATTGCAGGATAAGAAAGATGATCATTTAAACAACTTAATAATGAGAAGTCTCTAAAATAATTTTTGGAATTTTATGAAAATTATAATTTATATGAGAATATTGATATAAATATTAACAATATCATGTCACTCATATAAATTATTGTTTGAATGGGAAAATCTAGATATCATGATAAAATACATTTATATTGTTTTAGTTGTGTGGGTATTTGTGATTTTTTAATAAATTTTTCCAGTCTAAACCATGATGAAAGTGCATATATGGATGTATCGTCAAGGATGTTCCCTATGGTGATGGTTTCAAAATTTAGCAAGAATAGGTTTCCTTATAAGGAAAGGGAACTATATTTTTAAAAATTAAAAATTAGAAGTTAATTTTCCTATATGAAGGATGATAATTATGATGAAAATGAAAGTGAAGATAATTCATCACCTTGTGATCATTGTGAGAAATTGTATTATTACTATAGTGAATAGAGATGAGTTAACTAGTGAAAGATAGAAAGAATAAATAGATATTTATTACTGTTTAATAAATAATTAATAGAGTTTCAATTAAATATTTTTAAACTTTATAAGAGGAATAAAAATTTGGTAAAGGTACATCAAATATAAAATGAGGTTGATAGTGTTCAATGAGAAAGAGAGTAACTATTGGTGAAAAACTTTAAGTGTTTGAATATTACACTTACCAATGAAAAGAATATAAGTAATATTGATGAGGATATTATTAAATAAAAGGAAAAATAACTTGAATATAGTTATAAAATGTTGTTGGAGGTGGAAAATAATTTTGTAAAGTTCAAGTTTGATTTTGAATGATCTATTAGAGAATTTTATGAAAGTTAAAGGGAATTGAGAAGTCTTGTGAAACATCTAATAATATTCGTGATCACTTTATTTATCAAGTACCAAATCCTATAGATTTTAAAGATCTTTTAGTTAAATAGAATAAGTATTAAGATAATATAATGAGAAATGTTTTTGAATAACTCTTCTCAATAAGTAAAATTATAAAATTAAAAAATATATGGAAATAATGATTAAAAGAAGAGATATACTATAGATGTTTGGGTTTAAAAGTAAAACATTGTCACATAAATAAAAAAATGTCATGAAAATCATATAATTTTGGTTTCTAATATGAATCTTTGAAGATTAGTCAAAAATGTAAAGAAGGAAAAGTTTTATAGTCTAGAACATAAACAATTTTTCTTAATGTATTTTTGTTTTTTGGATTTTGTTGGTTCCATAGTGGTTAAGATCATAATAAGATGAGTTTTTGGTTAAATACAAGATATTTTAACAATTATATAATATTTTAAAGATATAACTTTATGTGGATTTAACCTGATGAAAGAATATAAGTTCATGTAGAAAACAAAAAATTCGAGGGTTTAAATAATGAATATGATTCATGTGTTGAATTATGCTTGTGGGAGATGTGATAAATAGGTTAAAATTATTGATAATTACTTTATCTTGTTTTCAACACAACTGAGTATGAATTAGAATCAAATATTATAGAGGATAGAACAAAAATAAAAATAGATAAATTTATTATATAAAGAGGAAATGAGAAATATCATATAGTGGTAATATATTTAATATAATATCAAAAGAACCATACATAGATTTATGTAATTAGGTGTTTTTCATAACTGATAGTGATATGATACTAATAAAAGTCATCAAAAAATACAGGGAATAATTTTTCAAATTTTGTAACGATGGATCAACCAAAATCAATGGAGTTGAATAAATGAAAATTAGAAAGAAGAAGCTAAAATAAATGATTAATTGTTTTTTCGATGGTCTAAAAGAAAATATACTAAATTTTTTGAAACCATGTGATGATGTAAATGGAGTGATATTTCATAAAGATTAATGTTCGGTGAAATAAATGAAATATGGATGTGTTATGACTTGGATAATGAGGACTAGAGGTAAACTATTTCATGTTGGGGGAGATGAAAATTCTTATTACTTGAGGATGAATGAGTAGAATTATTCATGGCATTGAAGACTTGGTTATATTTTACAAAACTGAATGAATAATTTGACATAAGGATATTTTTTATTGATTTTATGTTATTTAAAAAGTTACAAATTGGGTGTGTTGTACTTTCCAAAAGGGAAATATTTTTATTTATTTATATAAATAAGTAGAGATTAAAACTACTCATCCCTTAGTGCATATAAATTTTGATATATGAAAATCATTAAAAAATAAATTACTAAATAAAGATAAATACAGTCTCTCATTTATCAGATCAAATGCGTCATTTTCATGAGTTCCATGTATGGGACCTTCAAGATGATTAATAGTTTTAGTAGATGTATTTAAAATTATTGTGTTTATTTATAGAATATATTTCATTAAGATAATGGGGATTGATATTAAAGTGAATGATTTTAATATTAGTTGGGAAAGCATGGAACATGGCCTTAGTACTATGAAACATATACTCTATAATAAAATGGTATAGTTGAGAGTAAAAATAAAAGTTTTATTGAGATGAATTGATCCATATTAGTGGATCATGGTATTATAATTTATTTTACATGTATGAAATTAAGATAAGAGTTTATATTCAAATACATTTCTTTTTATTTTTCAAAATATGATTTGTTATTTTGTGATATGTATTACAATAATACCCAAATATTTAAGTGTTTAGGGGTCTTTTTCATCCCATGTATCTGCAAAGTGAAGACTACAAATATGAACAAGTTTGAATATGTGGGATTTTATGGAATTTCCTTGGTTATATACCAAAAATAAGGAGATATCGTTGTAATAAAAAAATTAATAAAAGTTATTAATAATGGTGAAATAAAGGTCTTAGAATAATTATTTAATGAGTGTTTAGGGGTGTTTTTCCTCCCACACATCATTAAAGTTAAGAATAAAAATATGAACAAGTTTTAATATGGTGGAGTTGTTGGAATTTCCTTGGTTATATACCAAATAGAAGGAGATATCATTGTAATAAAAAATTAATAAATTTTATTAATAATGGTGAAATAAAGGTTTTAGAATAATTATTTAATGAGTGTTAATAGTTAATAAAACAATTTAATTTTAATGAAAATGATAGATAATTGGTTGGATAGAATGTTGAAATTTCTAGAAATGTGGATGATTCAAGTGATAGGATTGAATAAAATTACTATTAAACCTTATACAATGATAATGAATGAACACATTTAGGTCATTGATTATAAGGAAGTGGTTTTAGGATTATAATATCATAGGCGATCATGAAAACATTATTTATCCAATGAGGTCTCTAAGGATGTACACATTATTGGTTTCTCAGGTTAAGCCAATGATTTTGAATACAAATTTAGTTAAAAAAGAGAATATTCATTCAATGAATGAGGAATTGTACATGGATGTAAAGAATAACACTTGGTGTGTTTCTGAAGCCAATAAATATTAATTTTATTAGAAGAAAGCGGGTGTGCCAAATTAAGTTGAATGAGAAAGGGGAAGTTATAAGAGGTAAATGAAGGATTTTATATAAAAGATACACTTTTGTTGAATGCATTTAATTTGTTAAAAAAAATTTATACAATTTCAAGGATTGAAACTATATGATATTTCTTTCTATCACTACTAAAAAAAGATACAATATTTTTAAAATGGATGTCAAATCAGCCTGACATAAGGGTGGACTGGAGATGGGAGTGTTTATTGAGTAAATTAGAGGATTTATGGTTTGAGATGATGATGCATGTGTTTTCAAATAAAATAATGTGTTTTGTGGGAGAAAACGAAATCCTAGAGAAAAATATTCAATACTTGTCTCATGCTTGATGTTGATTAATTTGATATTATGGAGAGTTGATGAAAAACTTTGCAACAATAATGCATTTTTTTTCATTTTTATCATATATAATGATTATATTATCTTTACTAAAAATAAAAAATATAGTTTTTATATTAATTTCCCACTCAAATTAATGAGTTTTTTTAGATGTCAATTCACATTGTGATGAAGTACTTCTTGAAATATAAAATTTCATAATTTGAAGGCCATAAATTTCTTTATTAAAAAGTATATGCTCTATAACTATTGAATAATCTCAAAATAGTGGAAATTAAGCTAGTTTTTACACTAATTACAATAGGATAAAAAAACTCAAAATGATTATAATGAAATTTATGTCTATCAGAATGATTTTAGAATTATTATTGGGTGTTTTATAATCATAACATCTTCGAGATTAGATATTTTCTATGCCATTACATTTTATGATAGATATAAAATTATGAATATTGTGTCTCATTTCATAGAAATTATGTGAATTTCAAGGTATATTAATGGAACTAATAGTTTTTTAATGGTTTATATAGTTAAATAAAAAAACAATATTTATATATATGTTGATGCATATTTGGATGGAAGTGTTTATGATTAGATGTCCACTTTAGGTGGAGTGGTTTTCTTGAAAGATAAGTGTGTAATATAACTCCTATATAAGATAAATTCTATTAATTTGAGAACTATATATGTAGGAAATGATTTTCTATGGAATAAATAAAAAAAAATTAATGTATATGAGGACCCTACTTTAGGATCCTAATGTGGAAGTTATATTATAAATATATTACCTTAAGCATTACATTGTATAATGTTTTTTAAACTAGAATTACAATTTTAGGATCCTTTTAGTTTGGAGTTTTAGAGAATTGGGAAAAAATATTACAAAAATAAAACCATAAATTACAAGTGAAAACTTATATTAAGGATTATTTTTTTTCCACAAAAAATTATAAATAAAAACCTTCACTATTTGTCTCCTTTATCTCATCATTGTCCTTACTCTCCCTTCAATCCAGTAAAAATAATTTTAAAACATGGGATGAAAAAAAAATATTTGGAATGGAAACGAAATAAAAAAATCCATTAGTTTAATGAATAAAATGAAACTCATATAACTTTTACCTTTACCTTTAATGTTTTTTTGAGAGTATGAAATAAAACATTTTCACATTAAAAAAACACATGTCTTTTATCAAAGAAAGCATTTAAAACCCATAACAATAAATTTAAACCCATTTTAGGTGAATTATAGAATCATATTAATAATGAAATTCTACACCCTATTAATTAGTATAACTATATGGCCATCTTCTAATATAATATTTACGTAATTAATTAGAGAGATATAAATGGGTTCACCCCTCAAAATAGATATATCTAGCTCCCCTGTTTTTAATGATCTATAATGGGGATAAAATCTTCTTATAAGATATATCGAGATGAAACATGAGCTATAATGGGAATCATCCCCTCATATAAGTTGTATTTGGCTCACCCATGAGCTTTAATTGGGATAAAACCTTCATAGAAGCTATATTGGGATAGCCAGTTTCACATATAATGATCAAGTATAGTGTTATAAATAAATTTTTTGTAATTTACCATTTCCTCATAAAATATTTGAATAAATATATAAAAAAAATATGTAAAAATATTTATGGTATCAAAATACCATTTTATTTTAACAAAACCATTTTAATACCAAAAATACGTAGAATAAGGTAAAGGTGGATTTTCTATGAAGTAAAGATCACTAAAAATCATTTTTGAGGAAAAATAAAATCTCTATTTTAAAAATAGTTATTTTTTTAAAGTACTGCAGACTTGTAAATGAAAATTTTTCTATGAAAATAGTCTTTTAAACTTTTAAAGTAATCTTCAAATAATTAAGGGTTCATGATGGTGGATGAAAGTTCTCATGCTGTATGAGTCAAAAAACATTCTTTTGGACTTTTTTAAAAGAAACATGAAAAGAGTATTTTTAAATGAAGGTACCTTACCTTGAGTCTGATTCTTCTCATTAGTTCATTATCCTCACGGATAATTTTTTTTGGTAATTATTTACTTTATTCACAAAAAATTTCATTTTTATTATTCCTTTTATTTCAATTATTATAATGTTATAAAAATTACTTAATTATTTTTATCGAACATTTTGATGATGCTCGGTACATGAGTCAAAAACCACTTTGGTATGATGTATATAGTCAAAGTGGTCATTATTCCATCATCTTCAGAATAATAATCAGGAAATAATTATTATTTTTATACATAAATTATACTTTTATATCCATATATTATATATGGATATTAAAAATGAACTATGTTACAATCATATTGACGATAGGCCGTACGTACACATGAGTATCATTTCCATTTTTCTATGATTATTATATAAAGTAGGTAAGTATAATTTAATATTTATAGAATGGTAATAATATAATATATATTATATTAATTCTCTAAATATACTTATATATAACATACATGTGATAGGGATATGAAAAAAAATCACATCGCTTCGTGTAGGTGGTAGTTCACACGTACACACGAACGATGTTATCATTTTTAGGTACATGGAATGGTAATAAGGTAAATAATATATTATATTTTAATTATGATAAATATTTAATTAATATAATTTATAAAAAGAAACTCCATCATTATAACCAGCTGTGATTGATAGTGATGGAAAATGAATTACATTGATTCGTGAGACGGTAGTACACCGTACACCCGGATGATAAATTATTTTTCCATTTGATGGAAGAGTAGTTAGATATGGGTCATTAAAAAAACATAATAAAATCTATGTATATGTAAAATATTAGATTTATTATTTTTTTAGGGTTGAATAATATTTTATTGAAGTGGAAGAAGAAACAAAACAGAAACACATGATTAAAAATAATACATCTTCTTCAGATAATCTCCTTTTCTTAACAACTTATGACCACAAAGGGTAGTGTTATATATAAAATAATACATATATAATTTAGGGATTGATTATATGAAGGTATTTGAGTAGATATTTTCTGAAAAAATAGGTTTTTATGTTTGAATAAATGAGAACAAGAGGTTCCCCTTTATTGGAGAGGGAAGGGGCACTCTTAGCATTTCTAAAAACATTAAATTAATATAAATTATTTTTTATTTTAAAATGGATAAAAAATTATTAATTTAGAGTATAAGATGATTTTATGTCTATATAATCGCCTACAATAAAACTTAGATATGTTTTGACTAAATTTCTACCATTATCTTTCAGTTTTAACCCTTATTTAACCCTTCTAACTCTTATTGTGAGAACATATATTTTTACTCTTTTAGGGTCATTGTTATTAATATAAAATGATGAAAGACCCAAAGATTTATATTATTTTAAATTTAAAACCTTATCAAAATATGTGGGTTGAATTTAATATTTTTAGGAATTTTATATCATTTAATAAAATATTATATATTTTAAAATATCATTAATGTCAATTTTGACTATGTTAATTATTTTGACTTAAAAATATCAATACAATAAGATAATTTTGAAAAAAATATTTTAATATATCCCTAACAAGTAAAATTAATATAAAAAATTCGTATATTAGATTAATTATCTCAAAATATATTTATTTGAATATTTTTATTATCATTTATTTGATATATCCATTAATTGAATAATTTATGCATCAGTGTTTTATCAAAATTTAAGGTAATTATTTAATCACTAAGAATTATAAATAAATTTATATTATGTATATAAATATTTTATTTTTCATATTACTATTTATAGTAAATGAAAGATACTATATAAAACTATATAAAAAAATATTATACTTATCAAAAATAATTATGCGACATGTTTGAATTTTAATTAAATAAAATATTATAAATGTTATAATCTCATCCAATTGGATAAAAAAGGTTATAATTTTGACCTTTTAAAGATTAATGTTGAGAATAACTCATAAAATAAAACTGTAGAAAGTTTTATCGTCATTTTCCAATCCTTATCACATTATTTTTACCCTTAATTACCCGATTTACCCTTAACCATGGTTAAACATATTACCATAGTTACTATTGACATTGAACAAAAATAAAATTGAAATATTTTATGAATTTAGACATCTTGATTAAAAATATGGAATTCATTTTTAAAAATTCAAAACAAATAAACTGCAGCATATAATTTAAAATTAAATCATAAAAATGCAATGAAAAATAGTTTTTAGGAGAAATCCCATTTTAAAACATAAAATGTTTTTATACTAAATTTAACTATAAAATAAAATAAAAAAAACAGAAATTTGATTATTTGAAATAAAAATGAGAAAATAATATTTTAAAAAAATCCAAAATATAATTTTAATATGTAAATACTTGAAAAGAAAATTCATTTTTCAATAAAAATCAGCTTTTTACACTACTCGTTGAAAAATAAAACTTTTTAGAAAATTCTAAAACTTCTCCATAAGATAATTCTAAAATGCATATTTCAAAAATAATATTTATTTAATTTAATAATTTTTTAACCTTTCTATATATTAATTATAGTGTTCATAAAAAATTATTCTTGAAGAAGGTGTTTTAGAAATATAAAATGACTTTACTAAAATTAGGTGCTTAATTTTCTAAGAATTAATTTGTAAGTTATTAATGAGTAGTAATATTTAATAATTCATAATTTAGTTAATACTATTCATTACCTTCAATTTAATAACTATATTACCATGTTCACATTTAAATAATATTATTTAGTTGTTCTTTTAAGCTCGATATGGCATATCTTGTATGCTATCAAACATAGTGTTTCTTTTAAAAAAATTAGGATGTTACATTATCCCATATTTTGGAAATTCTATCACTAAAATTTTGAATTCGGGATTAGTTACAAATGTTTGACTTTTCAAAATACCATTAATGAAATCCCATATAATAAAAAGTGATAATAGAAATTTCACTTGAAAAAAAGGTAAGTTCAAAGGATATATGAAATTACAAAAAACAAGGTTTCCATGTAGGAAAACATGGAAATATAATAGAAAATATAACTCCCAAGGACTGATATAGATTGATAGAGAACATGGTAATGATAATGTTAACCATCATAAATCCATAAATCGATGATGGATTAAAAGGTCGTTGATTTCCCGATAAGAAAAGAAAATAGATAATGTTTTTATTCCAAGATATCTTTTTTCTTGAGTTGAGGAATTACATTAACATTTATATTAATAACATAAGGAAACATACATGCTTTAAAAGTAGAGTTTCATGCACTAATCTATTTCCACAACAAACTCACCATTTTCTCAAAGTGATGAGTATTCAAGATGGTTTTTTTCTTGAAGTATTAGAATAAACCTCTAGAGATCATTAAATAAGAAAAAGAAAATAAGTTATTCATCTAGTCTCTAATCATTAAACAAAACCAAATTTATTAGTAATTGTTAATTCTATAAAAATAAAAACCTTTATATGAAAAAACACTATTTTAGTGTAACAACCCATAACTTTATCCATGAATTTCCCTTCTTATGTTTATTTCATATAGTTTAGATCACATATAATCACTTATAGAACACAATTAAAACTTTATAAATGAATAATTGATGAAATAAGTGATATTTCCAGAAGTTAAAGAACCTATACTGATGAAATAGTAAGTTGACCTTAGGAATAGTAATATGAAACTTATGAATAATAAATCAGAATAATGAATAATAACCACACCCAAGAAAGTATAAATAAAATTTAGGAATCTCATATGTTAAAGTATGATATAATTATATCAAAGTACAAGTTAATGAACATTTTAAAATTATTAATTAAGTGTTTATATTTTTGTGAGTAATAAATATTTAATTATAATTTTGTAATTAATAAAATTATTTAAAATAAAATTAATTTCTATAAAATGGATTCATAAATCAATATTTTGTTGTCTTATTATTTTAGGATATTTTATGATACCTTATTTAATTTTTTAGAGTGTTATAAAATTATTTTTAAATTTAAATTATGTATTTCTCACGTAAATAACAACTATATTTTAAAATTAAATTTCACATATTTAGAAAATTATTTTGATAAAATGTTTCCAATTTTTTAATTCTAAATGATAAAAAAAGTTTATGGTGAATTTTTGGGATTTTATAAAAAGATATGAATTTTTAGTGAATAATAAAATACAATAATTTACAATAAATGTTTAATACATGATTTATTGACTAATAGGTGATGTATTGATGATGAAAACCCATTATCTCAAACAATCCTTTATTATCTTAACATATTTTATAATAATGTTCAAACTATTCATATTCTTGAGCCCAAATAATAAATAAATGAATTAGATATTCATAAATCACCCCTCTCCTCCACTATAAATACCACCCCTCACACCCTCTTATCCTCACTCCTCTAAGAGTTGAAGCATGTCAATGTACTACCCAAATCATATTTTCTAGTCTATCCCAAATTCCAAAATCTCTTTTTCTTATCAAAATACCCAAACACCTTTCCTTTAGGAGGTTCTCAAGGAGGATAATTTAAGAGGTAAACCCTCTTCCTTTTTATTTCAATTTCAATATCAATTTATTTTATTTTCTTATCCTCAAATAATATTTCTATATGACCATTATAACTCAAGTATCGTCTATATTCTATAATGATATCATGTTAATGGATGAACCATCATTAATCACCTTTCTCTCTCTCTCTCTCTCTTTTATTTTAAACGAAATCATCATCTGAGAGGTACTGATTGACAACCTTTCTGGAAAACAGACCTTATTTCTTAAATTTATCCATCAAGAATGGTCATGAAACTATTATTATTATTGAAAAAGATTATAATATTTTTATTATAATATATTTAATTTTCTTTAACCTGTATATGTATATAATATTAATTCATACAAAAAAACATGCTCTTAATAATTGAAATACTGCCAAAATAATCTTAATGACTATCACTAATGTTTTACCTAATGATTCGTCCTCATACCATATAACCAAATGAATAATATGACCATTTAATATTCTGTATGGTCATTAATATCATATAAATTCAATTTTTCGTAATTATAACCATTCCACATGAAATTCCATACTCATTTACAATTATACCGATTGTGAAAATCAAAGAAACAAACGTTCCCGAGCAATACAGTTGTATCTTATAATTCTTCTAAAAAGACATAAATGAACTTATTAATATTAAAATAAATAATATACATGTATATAATTATCTCTATTAATTAATTAATGGATTTAATATGATTATCTAGGATTCTAATGTAAGGTGATTAACTCATTTTGACATAAGGTAAGGGATCCTAACTGAACTTTCATTTTTTCCTTCGGGTTATTCTTTCACTATCATTACCCTAATATAATGATTCTTTGTTTTTTGTGTAATTATTATATATACTATTTATATGTTAAAAACTCATATATCTAGATTAGTTCATCTTTAATTTTTGGTAAATAGACATTTTACAAGGTTCCCTTCTCAAATAAGAAAACTAATTAAAGGGAACATCTCAATTTCCTACTCATTTTGAGTACAATCCATAATATATTTTAAGACACTGTTATTTTTATATAATTATTAATTTTTTCTTGAAAAAATATATTTGTTCATTTCTGGTTTTATACATGAAATCATGACAAATAAAAATGAATTTTAAAAAAGAACTATTCTTTGCAAAGTAAACGTTTTTTTCTATCAAGAACCCCTTAATGATTTTATTAGAGTATTTGCATATATTTCAAAACCTCTATTGAATTTTATTCATTACTAGGGATTATATCTTATTTTTAACATTCGAAATATTTTACTAAATGGTTTATGATCCGATTGATAATGAATGTTCTATTTAGATACCATTCACCTTGTTACTCAAAATGGTTAGTGATTATGTGAATAGATTGGAAAAATTTATTTACATTTCATATTTATATGTTGTTTACATTTAACCCCATTTATATGAGGAATGAATTGGAATTAGTAATTTATGGATGGGTCTCTCTATATCCCCTCAATGCATCAGTATGTCTCATGATACAAAATAGATATGGACTTGGCCAAGGTCTTGCCAATTTTCAGATATAGTTATGGCTGAGGCCTTAATCATTTTTAGTTGTCTTGGTCAAGGCCTCAACAATATGATTCTAATGTCCTGCATTATGCACTCCCTCATTATGAACTAGTAATTGATATTCCAGGTGATTATTTGTCTAATATAATATCCATGGTTATGTTTTATTATGGAATTATTTAATCAACCTTTACTCCATCCATATTATGATCAAGTTTATTTTTATTGGCATCTGTGTTTTGTTATTCACCATGACTAATATTTATGTTTATGATATCTTCCACTATATATTTTACCCTTACTGAGCATTTGATCTCACCCCTTCTTATGTTTTATTTTTTCTAGTATGTGAAGAAGTATATTATGAATGACCTTTAGGGATAATATAGGATTTTTGGATGTTTTCAAAGAAATTTCTATATTTTATTTCCTTTCAATTTTTAATGATGAAATTATGTATGTATCATTTTTTACAAAGAAACTAAACTATTCAGACCTTCGGGATTCGTCTTCCTTGTTTATATACTAATGTAATTAAATAAGGCACCGACTTTGAGAAATAGGGGTCAGGGTCTCTACAGTTGGTATTAAAGGAAGTTTTGTAGAAAACATGGAAACTAGATTTATAAAATTATGATTAGAAAAGAAACCAAGTATTGAATTTGATGATAAGAATACAATAACATCCTATAATTTTTTTAATTAAGAGAATATTTGGATCTTCCTAGAAATAAATCCCTATTTAGATACTATAAGTGCACATAGTTCTGAAACAAATGTATCTAGGGGTAACAACTCTAACAAGGTTCCCTAGGCCTAAATCAGGGTAACCTGGTACATGAAAATGGGCCTTAGTGCACACTTGGTTTGAAACTCCTATGGGATATACTGAGGATAATTCAAATTTTCTTTACAATCCATTATGAAGGATTTAAAATTTAATTTTTCCTCAAAGATACATTTTTTATTATGATGGTATCCGCTATGCATATGATTTAAATTTATGTTAATTTGATATTATATATTATGATTCATAACCTAATTAACATGTGGGATTATTTAGAAATGGTTCCTAGTAGAAGGAATGGATACCACTTGAACACACGTATCCCATGTAGGTATTTCTCTCCAATGTAAGATAATGATGTCAGTATTAGAGATGAGACTAGTGCTAATCAGCTTTATAACTATACTGGGATAGCTGAATCAGGTTATTAACAATAAACATACCCATATGAAGCATCCTGATCCACTACATGGAGAGGCAATGTTAGACCACCTTGTGTGATAACAACCTACATCATTTAATGGGACAACAAACCCATTTATAGCGGAGCAATAGATAAGTTATTTAGAGAATATATTTATCCCATTGGGACGTAATGAAAGGGATAAGGTTATTATAGCAGTTTATCATCTCTATAGAGATATATATTAGTGGTGGTTGTTGATTCAAAACACAATGGAAGAATAAGAGATTGAAAATTTGGAATGGAGGTATTTTAAGGAAAATTTCCAATAAAAACATTTTCCATGTGAACAACAAGAGGATATGAAGAGTCAATTCATGGGTCTCAGGTAGAAAGAGGAGAAAATATTGCAATGTATGAATCCTAATTTACAAGGTTAGCAAGGCATGCCACAAATTACATACATAATCTATGGATTACGATTTATCGATTATTTTATGGTTTAAATCCATTCCTCAAAAGGGCACTAGTCTCCCAATGTTTCTCATCATATAAAGATATTATCTCATGTGATATAAAAAAATAGAAATAATTATCTATGTATTATGAATTTAAGGGAAAACAAGAGAACAATAGGTTTTCAGAGGATAAAATGGATAAATGGAAGAATAATAATGATAATTTTCCAACATGTGATACTTATGGAAGGAAACACCCTAGTGCCTACTAAAATGGAAAAGAAGTATTCTAAAAGTGTAGATAGAAATTCCATCATTCTGATGACTTCAATGGAAATAAAGAATCTATATATGTTTAATGATATAATTGTAGGGAGATGGGACACTATGCAAGGGATTTTACAAAGCATCAAGGAAACATGCCTTAGAAAAGGCCAAGGGAGCAAAGCCAATCTTATGTGATCATAACTGCTGAGGTTTGCGTTACTAATGATGTGGTGGTATGTACTTTAATAGTTTCATCAAACTTAGCCAGTGATTTATTTGATTATGGATCAACACATTTTTTATATCTTCCTAGTTTTCCAAGGAATTTAAATATTTAAAATTTGATTTAATAATGTATCTTCAATCAAAACTCCTAAGGGAAGTATCATCCTAAAAAATATGTGTCGTTCAATCCTCTTTACGAAACTCAATCATGATTTAGTTGCTGACATTTTCATTATACCCATGATTGAATTTGATATAATCCTCAGTACATATTAACTTTCAAATTATGATGTGAAAATATTTTGGAAAAATAAGGAAGATACAATTTCTGTGAATGATATAGAATCCCTTATCTTTAGAGAAAAAACATCATCATTTGATTCTTGTCTAGATCCCCCACTAGTAGATCAACTGAATGCAATTCTTGGGGATGATGATAATGAAATATCTGTGGGTGAGGAAATAAATCTTCAAATTGAGTATCTACCTATTGTGCAAGAATATATTGATATATTTCTATAGGATATACCTATATATTCTTCAGAGCGGGAAATTAAGTTTTCTATTGATTTAATTCATAGTGTAAGACCTATATCAAAGACTCCTTATAGAATGGACATAGTGGAATTTGTGGAGTTTAAGACACAACTAGAGGAGTTTATTAGTAAGGTGTTTATTATCCCTAGTGTTTCTACAAGGGGAGCTTCTGTTCTTTTTGTTAATAAGAAAGATGGATCTATGAGGATGTGTATTGACTATAGGGAAATCAAGGCTATTACAATAAAGAACAAGTATAATATTCCTTTTATTGAATATTTATTTGATCAACTCCATATAGACCAATATTTTTCGAAGATTTATCTTTGATCTAGATATCATAAGTTGCATGTGATGAAGGAAGAGATTCTAAAGAAAAAATTTCAAACCAGGTATGGGCATTATGAGTTTACTATAATGACTTTTGGACTGACTAATGAACCCACTATTTTGATGGATATATATGAATTAATATTTCTTAGAATATACTGATGAAATTATTTTTTTATTTTTTGATGATATCTAGGTATACTCCAAAATCGATGAAGATCATGAGAATCACTTGTGCATTATTCTGAAGACACTTAGAAGAAACAATTTATATGTTTAGAAAGTGTAAAGCCTACCTTCATTTTTTTCTAGGCCATATTGTATTTATGAATGGAATATTAGTAGATACTACAAAGAAAAGTGTATTTTAGGAATGACCTACACCAACGAACGTAACCGAGGTATGTAGTTTTATTGGTTTAATAGGTTATTATCATTGTTTCATTCATAAATTCACCCGATTAGCCAACCTGTTAACCAAGATTACTCGTAAAGGGATTAATTTCACATGGAAAAAAGAATGTGTAGAATGTTTTGAATAATTAGAGAGAATATTAGTGAATTATCTAATCATGAAAATACAATAATAAAATGGTGGATTTTTGATTTATAGTTATGCATAAAATAAAGGACTTGGATATATCATTATGTGTAATGATAATGTTATTTCCTATGCATCAAGGTAGTTAAAAAATCATGAAAAAAACTATTCAAATCATGATCCTGAGTTAGCAGCAATAATATTTTCTCTGAATATATAGATACACTATCTCTATGGAAAAATATATGAGACATTTATGGATCACAAGATCTTGAAATATTTCTTCTCATAGAAAGAACACAATATGATGTAAAGGTGATGGCTTGAGATACTTAAGGATTCTGATTGTGCAATACAATATCACCCTGAAAAAAAAGTATCCGAGGAAATGATCAAGAAATATCATGGAGTTATAAACAAAATGAAAATTTCCAAGGATCCCATTTACGTAGATCTAGAAAATATGGATATGGGTTTTAGAAAATAAGTTGAAATGTCATTACTTTTAAATTAGTTTCCCAACCATCTTTATTAAAAAGGATTACAAGTTCTTAGTTTGATGATGAGAATCTTTAAAAGAAAATTAAAGGTGTGAATGATGTAATGTTTGCTGACTTCATGTGTGAGGATGGAATTTTGAAGTCTGGGAAGTGGATTTTTGATCCCTTTATACTATAACTAAAAAGGGAGTTATTGGATGATGCACATAGTTAAAATTTCTCTATACACAATAGTATCACTAAGATATATATAGATTTTAAGGAACATTTTTGGTGGGATAACATGAAGAGGGAAATTGCTGATTATGCATCATGATATTTAGTCTATCAACATGTAAAGGCTAAAAGAAAACATCTTAGAGGAGTCTTACAACCTATTCCTATTCCTACATTGAAATGGGATGAAAATACTATTGATTCTTTCACTGGAATACAAAAAACTCCAAAAAATATTGATTCAATATGGGTAATTATTGATCACCTTACCAAATATGCACACTTTCTCACTATAAGGGAGAATTTTCCACTGGTGCACCTTGAACGACTCTATATTAATGATGTTTTAAGACTTCATGGGGAACCTCTCTCAATTTTGTCAGATAATAACCCATGATTTACATCTAAATTAAAGAATGGTAACCAAAAAGCTTTGGATATTGAGATTAATTTGAGTACTTCTTATCACCCTCAAACTGATGGGAAATCATAAATGATGATCCAACCATTTGAAGACATGTTGAGATCATGTTCCCTTGGCTTTCAAGGTATATGGGATCAGTATTTTCCTTTGATAGTGTTTTCCTACAATAATAGTTTTTATTCTAGTATTCATATGGCACCATGTTAATATTTGTATGAAATAAGATATCGTACAAAGACTTGTTGGGATTAAGTTGGTGAAAAAAATATTGTGGGCCTATAGCTTGTGGAGGAAAAAATAGAAAAAGGTAAATACTATTCAAACCCATATCAAATTATCATAAAGAAGGAGGGATTTATATGCAGATAATCGAAGGAAGGATTTATAATTTCAAGTGGTATGTCATGTTTTCTTGAAAGTATCTCCATGGAAGGGTGTTATGAGATTTGGGAAGAAAGGAAAACTGAGCCCCAGGTACATTGGTCTTTTTGAAATCCTTGAGAGAGTTGGAGCTATATCTTATTGTTTTTAAATTCCACACATCCATTCTAAAGTACACAAAGTGTTCCACATCTCTTTGTTAAAGAAATACATGATAGACCCAACACATGTACTCACTTTTGAAGGAATATAATTGGAACCCCGCTTATCTTACACTAAAGAGAATATCTAGATTATGGACACTAAAGAATATGTGTTGAGGAATATAATGACTTGGATGGAAAAGGTACTCTATAAAAATCATAAAATTAATAAAACAACATGGGACCCTAAGGATATTATGATAAAGAACTACCTAAATATTTGTATGAGGTAAAAATATGGAAATTTTGAGGACAAAATATTTATAGGAGGGGAGAATGTAATGACCCATAACTCTATAAATGAATATCCCTTCTTATTTTTGTTTCATATACTACAGATCCCATGTAATCACTTATAGAACACAATAAAAAATTTATAAATGATGAATTAACGAAATAATAGGAATTTCCAGAAGTTAAGGAACATATACCGATGAAATAGTAACTTGAACTTAATATAAACGTTATGAATTGTAATACAACAAAATGAATAGTAACCACACCCATGAATTTATGAATAAAATTTATTAATCTCATAAGTTAATGCATGATATAATTATATCATAGTATAAGTAATTAATAGTTTTAAAATTAGTAATTATGTGTTGACATTTTTGTAAGAAATAAAGATATAATTACTTTTTTATAATTAATAAAATTATTTAAAAGAAAATTAATTTCCATAAAATGGATCCATAAATCAATATTTATTTGTCTTATTATTTTAGGATAACTTTATGAAACCTTAGTTAAATTTTCAGAGTGTTATAGAATCAGTTCTAAATATAAAATCACTATTTCTCAATTTAATAAGGATTTTATTTAAAAATGAATGTTCACATATTTATAAAATTATTTTGATAAAATGGAGTAAATTTTTGAATTCTATGCATCAATAAATGGTTACGGTTAATTTTTTGGTTTTTTCTAAAATACTTGAACTTTTTGTGAATAATAAAATATGATAATTTACGATAAATGTTAAATACTTGATTTATTAGTCATAGGTGATCTATGGATGATGTAATACCATAATATAGAACTCTCATTCATTATTTTAATACATTTTATGATAATTATCAATCCATTCTTAGTCATGGGCCAAAATAATAAACAAATAAATAAGATATTGAAAAATCACCCCCTCCTCCACTATAAATACCACCCTCATCCCCTCTTCTCCTCACTTATATAATCCTTGAATCTTGTCAAAGTTATAACAAAATAATCTTATATATTCTATCCCCACATCCAAGAGCTATTTATCTTACCAAAATAACAAAAACTCTTGCTTTACAGAGGTTCCCAAGGAGGATAATACTAGAGGTTAACCCTATTCCTTTTTCATTGAAATTTATTTTCAATTTATTTTATTTTCTTATATTATCCTCACATAATCAATCCAAATGATCATGATAAATATAGTATCATATATATACTATAATTATATATTTTTAATGGATGATCCATCATTAATATACTTACTCTTTCTCTCACTCGCTCTTTTATTTTAAACGAAATCATCGTCCAAGAAGTGCCGATTTACAACCTTCTTGGACGAAGAACCTTGGTTCTTAAATTTATCCTTTAATTATGGTCATAAAACAATTTTTTATGGTTGAAAAAGAATATAATATATTTATTATAACCTATTTAATTTTCTATAACTAGTATATATACAAAATATTAATTCAAATGACCAAACTAGGTCATAATAATCAAAATACCGCCAAAATACTCTAAATGATTATCACTAATGTTTTATCTAATGAATCATCCTCATACAATATAAAAAAATTAATTATATTACCATTTAATCTTATATATTTTAATTAATATCATATAAATTAAATTCTAGATAATTATAACCATTTCAAAAGAACTTCCATACTCATATACAAGTATACCGTTCGTGAAAACCAAGGAAATGAATGCTTCAGATTGATAAAATTTTATTTTATAACACATAAAAAAGTCCATAAATGAAATTTGTAAAACTATACCAAATAAAATACGTGTAGATAAGGTTATAAATTAATTAATTAATGCATTTAATTTTATTATCTAGGACGTTAAGGTCAAGTCCTTAACTCATTCGTATATAAGGTAAGGGATCCTACACGAACCATCATTTTTTCCTTTGAGTTTTTATTTCACTATCATTACCATAATATAATGATTCTTTATTTTTGTTTAATTCTTATATACACAATTTTTATATATTCCAAACTCATATATTCTTATCATGTTATCTTTTTTTTATGATAAATACACATTTTATTAGGTTCCTTTCTCGAATAAGCAAACCCAATTAGAGGTAACCTCTCAATTTCCTACCCATTTTCAAGTACCATCTGTAATCTATGTAAAGAAACCATTATTTTTATAATATCACTAATTTTTTCATGAAAAACTATATGTTTTAATTTCTGGTTTTATACCAATAATCACGAAAATTAAAAATGAATTTTCCAAAAGAACTCTTCTTTGTAATGTAAGCGTGTATTTTCCTCAAGAATTCCTCGATGGTTTTATTAGAATATTTTCATCTATTTCTATGAATATATTGAATTATATTATTTAATGAGGTTTATATATTATTTTTGACATCCTTCATATTTTATTAAATGGTTTATGATTAGTTTGATGATGGATGTGCTATTTAGATACTATTTACCTAATTACTCAAAATGGTTAGTGATTATGTTTATTTATGGGGAAAGTTATTTGAATTTCATATGTATATGTTTTTTATGTTAAAATACATTCATATGAGGAATTAATTGGACTTAGTAAGTGATGGTTGGGGCCCAATATATCCCCTCGATGCATCGGTAGGTATCATGAGACAAAATAGATATGGACTTGGCTGAGGCCATACCCATTTTCAGATATGGTTTTGCCCGAGGCCTTAATCATTTTTAGTTGTCTTGCACAAGGTCCCAATGATATGATTCAGATTTCCTGCATTATACATTACCTCATTATGAACTGTTAATTGATATTCCATGTGACTATTGGAATAATATAATATTTTTGGTTAGGTTTTATTATGGCATTATTTAATCATATTTTATTCCTACCATATTATGTAGAAGTTTAATTTTAAAGGAATGTGTGTTTTGTTATTAACTGTACCTAATGTTTATATTTTATGATATCTTATGACATATCCCTTACCCTTATTGAGCATCAGATCTCCCCCCTTACACTACTAGAAATAGTATATTTCCCAACGGTTCAGAACCATTTGGATAGGCTACAGAACCATTGGTATATCTTATACCAACAGTTCTGCCAACCACAGGGAAGTAAAATGTTGGGAAAAAGTTTTTCCAACGGTTTATGTAGAACCGTTGGGATAGGTTAGTTACAGTAACCTATCCCAACGGTTTGGTTGAACTGTTGGTATAAATTTTTTTGACGGTTCAACCAAACCATTGGTAAAAACCTCTCCTAGGAACCTGTTTCCAATGGTTTTGTAAACCATTGGGAAAGAGGTTTTACCAATGGTTCTCATAGAACCGTTGGTAAAAAAATCCTACAAAATGTATGCCAACGGTTTCAAACATTTGGCATATGCTATTCTGTCCAAATTGCACAGCAGCCTGCAATTTTCACAGGTCTGCAATCCCATTCCTGTCCATTGTGCTGTCATTCTCCATTCCCTATCCTTTCCAATTATTTAACATATAATGCGTACAAATTTAACATTACACCCTGGAACTATACACATCCGGAATTTAATCATAATTCAAAACATAATTATAAACATACATAATTGATTTAGAATTCAATTTAACAATTAGATGAGAATTATATGTCAAATCCAGAATTCAATTCATAATTGAATACATAAATAATTTAATTATCAATTATCAATAAAATAAATAAAAAAAACTAAATAAGTAATTATATATGTTTTACACAATTAAGAATACATACAAGTGGTTTTTACTAAAAATGATGTCCATTTTAAAAATTATACATACACTTGGAGTGATATAGGCCAAAACGTGTCTCGGATTGAGGTGGGGTTGACTCGTACACATCACATATGACCCATGGATTGTTGTCCTAAAGTATCAACATATTTTGAAAGCGTTTGGTTGGTTTTCTGTATGCCAGTTGTACTTTTCACTTAAAATGTTGTCCATTTCAAATAAAACTAAGAAACTTTGAGTTGTGATGGCCACACTGCACCTCATATTTAGGCGGGGTTGACTCGTAAACATCACATATGACCCATGGATTGTTTTACTAAAGTTTTAATGGAATATTAATGCACTTGGTTGGTTTTCTGTATATCATTTGTTGTTTTCACTCAAAATGATGTCCGTTTTAAACAAAAGAGAGACACTTTGAGTGGTTCCGGCCACAACACACCTCGTATTGAGTTGGGGTTGACTTTTACACATCACATATTACCCATGTATCGTTTTCCTAAAGCATCAACACATTCAGAATGCGTTTGGTTGGTTTTCCATATGTCAGTGGTTGTTTTCACTAAACATGTTGTTTATTTCAAAACAAATGAGACACTTTGAGTGGTTGAAGTCACACCATGCCTCAGATTAAGGCAGGGTAAAATTTTACACGTCATATATGACCCATTGATCATTGTTCTAAACTTTCAACACATTTTGAATGCGTTTGGTCAGTTTTCCGTATGTCAGTTGTTGTTTTCAATTAAAATGTTGTCCATTTCTAATAAATGTGAGATACATTGAGTGGTGCAGGCCACACCTGGACTCAGATTGAGGCAAGGTTGACTCATACACATCAAATACGACCCATGGATCGTTTTTCTAAAGTTTCAACAGAATACGAATGCATTGTTCGGTTTTCCATATGTCATACTTTGTTTTCACTTAAAATGAAGTCCATTTTAAATGAAAGAGAGACATTTTGAGTGGTTCCGGACACACTGCACCTCAGATTGAGGCAGGGTTAACTCATGCACATCACAAATGACCCATGGATTGTTGTGTTAAATTATCAACACAATCATAATCCGTTTGGTCGGTTTTTCGTATGTACATAAATTATTGTCCATTTTAAACAAAAGAGAGACAATTAGAGTGATCTCAGACACACTGTGACTCAGATTGAGGCGTGGTTGACTCGAACACGTCACATATGATCCATGAATCATTTTCCTAATGTTTTAATAGAATCCGAATGCGTTTGGTCAGTTTACCGTATATTAGTTGTTGTTTTCAATTAAAATGAAGTCCATTTTAAACTATAGAGAGACAATTTGAGTGGTGTCGGCCACTCCGCGCCTCAGATTGAGGCTGGGTTGACACGTACATGTCACATATGACCCATGGATCGCTGTCCTAAAGTTTCAACTGAATCTGAATGCGTTTAGTCAGTTTTCCGTATGTCAGTTGTTGTTTTCATTTAAAATGTTGTCTATTTAAAATAAACATGAGACACTTTGAGTGGTGCTGGACACACCTCGCCTCGGATTAAGGCGGGGTTGACTCGTACACGTCACAAATGACTCATGGAACGTTTTCCTAAAGTTTCAAAAGAATATGAATGAATTTGGTCATTTTTCCATATGTCATTTGTTGTTTTCAATTAAAATGAAGTCCATTTTAAACTATAGAGAGACACTTCAATTGGTGGTGGCCTCACTAGGCCTCGGATTGAGTTTGGGTTGACTCGTACACGTCACATATGACACATGGATTATTGTTCTAAAGTTTCAATGTAATCCGAATGCATTTGGTCGGTTTTCCGTATGTCATTTTTTGTGTTCACTTAAAATAAAGTTTATTTTAAATGAAAGAGAGACAAATTGAGTGGTTCCGGCCACACCATGCCTCGGATTGAGGCAAGGTTGACTTGTACACGTCACAAATGACCCATGGATCGTTGTACTAAAGTTTCTATAGAATCTGAATACGTTTGGTTAGTTTTCTATATGTTAGTTGTTGTTTTCACTTAAAATGAAGTCCATTTTAAACTAAAGAGAGAAACTTTGAGTGGTGATGGCCACACCGCACCTCAGATTGAGACGGGGTTGACTCATGCATGTCATATGTGACCCATGGATCATTGTGATAAAGTATTAACACAATTAGAATCTGTTTGTTCGGTTTTCCATATGTACTTAAAATGTTGTCCATTTTAAACAAAAGAGAGACACATAGAGTGATCTCGGCCACAATACGACTCGTATTGAGGCCTGGTTGACTCTTACTCGTCACATATAACCCATTTATCGTTGTCGTAAAGTTTCAACAGAATCTTATTGCGTTTGGTATGTTTTCCGTATGCCAGTTGTAATTTTCACTTAAAATGTTGTCCATTTCAAATAAAACTGAGACACTTTGAGTTGTGATGGCCACAATGTACCTCATATTTAGGCGGGGTTGACTCATAAACATCACATATGACCCATGGATCATTGTAATAAATTTTCAGTGGAATCCTAATGTGTTTTTTTGGTTTACCATATATCAGTTGTTATTTTCACTCAAAATGGTGTCCATTTTAAACAAAAGAGAGACACTTTGAGTGGTGTCAGCCACACCGCAACTCGGATTGAGGTGGGGTTGACTTGTACACGTCAAATATGACCCATGTAACATTTACCTAAAGCATCAACACATTCAGAATGTGTTTGGTTGGTTTCCCGTATGTCAGTTGTTGTTTTCACTTAAAATGTTGTTTATTTCAAAAAAATGAGACACTTTGAGTGGTTTCGGTCACACCATGCCTCGTATTAAGGCAGGGTTGACTCGTACACATCACATATGACCCATTTATCGTTGTTATAAACTTTAAACACATTCTGAATGTGTTTGGTTGGTTATCCGTATGCCAGTAGTTGTTTTCAATTAAAATGTTGTCCATTTCAAATAAATGTGAGACACTTTGAGTGGTGCAGGCCACACCAGGCCTCAGATTGAGGTGGGGTTGACTCGTACACGTCACATATGACCCATGGATCGTTTTCCTAAAGTTTAAATAGAATCAATATTCATTTGGTCGGTTTTCCGTATGTAATTTTTTGTTTTCACTTAAAATGAAGTCTATTTTAAACGAAAGAGAGACAATTTGAGTGGTGCCGGCCACACCGTGCCTCGGATTGAGGCATGGTTGACTCATACACGTCACAAATGACCCATGGATTGTTGTTCTAGAGTAACAACACAATCAAAATCCATTTGGTTGGTTTTCCGTATGTACTTAAAATATTGTCCATTTTAAACAAAAGAGAGACAATTAGAGTGATCCCGGCCACACTGTGACTCGGATTGAGGCTCGGTTAACCCGAACACGTCACATATTCCCCATGGATCCTTGTACTGATGATTCAAAAGAATATGAATGCGTTTGGTCGGTTTAACGTATGTAAGCTGTTGTTTTCAACTAAAATGAAGTCCATTTTAAACTATAGAGAAACACTTCGAGTGGTGCCGGCCACTCCGTGCCTCGGATTGAGGATGGGTTGACACGTACACGTCACATATGACCCATAAATTTTTTTCCTGAACTTTCAACTGAATCTGAATGCGTTTAGTCAGTTTTCTGTATGTCAGTTGTTGTTTTCATTTAAAATGTTGTCTATTTCAAATAAACGTAAGACACTTTGAGTGGAACTGGCCACACTTGGCCTTAGATTGAGGTGAGGTTGAATCGTACACGTCAAAAATGACTCATGGAACGTTTTACTAATGATTCAAAATAATCTGAATGCGTTTGGTCGGTTTTCCGTATGTCAGTTGTTGTTTTCAATTAAAATGAAGTCCATTTTAAACTATAGAGAGACACTTCGATTGGTGGAGGCCTCTCCAAGCCTCGGATTGAGGCTGGGTTGCCTCGTACACGTCACATATGACCCATGGATTGTTGTTCTAAAGTTTCAATAGAATCCGAATGCATTTGGTCAGTTTTCCATATGTCATTTTTTGTTTTCACTTAAAATGAAGTCTATTTTAAATGAAAGAGAGACAATTTGAGTAGTTTCGGCCAGACCGTGCCTCAGATTGAGGAAAAGTTGACTCGTACACATCAAAAATGACCCATGGATTGTTATACTAAAGGTTCAATAGAATCTGAATACGTTTGGTCAGTTTTCCGTATGTCAGTTGTTGTTTTCACTTAAAATGAAGTCCATTTTAAACTAAAGAGAGAAACTTTGATTGGTGCCAGCCACACCACACCTCGGATTGAGGTAGGGTTGACTCGTAAACATCATATATGACCCATGGATCATTTTGATAAAGTATCAACACAATCAGAATTCGTTTGGTTAGTTTTCCGTATGTACTTAAAATGTTGTCCATTTTAAACAAAAGAGAGACACTTAGAGTGATCCCATCCACACTGCGACTCAGATTGAGGCACGATTGACTCTTACTCGTTACATATTACCCATGGATAGTTTTTTTAAAGTTTCAACAGAATCCTAATGCGTTTGGTCAGTTTTCCGTATGCCAGTTGTACTTTTCACTTAAAATGTTGTCCATTTCAAATAAATCTGGAACACTTTGAGTTGTGAAGGCCACAATGTGCCTTATATTTAGGCGGGGTTGACTCGTAAACATGAAATATGTCCCATGGATTGTTTTCCTAAAGTTTAAATGGAATCAGAATGCGTTTGGTCGGTTTACCGTATATCAGTTGTTGTTTTCACTCAAAATGATGTCCATTTTAAACAAAAGAGAGACACTTTGGGTGGTGTCGGCCACACCGCACCTCAGATTGAGGTGGGGTTGACTTTTACACGTCATATATGTCCCATGTTTCGTTTTCCTAAAGAATCAACACATTCAGAATGCGTTTGGTCGATTTTCCATATGTCAGTTGTTGTTTTCACATAAAATGTTGTTTATTTCAAAAAATTGAGACACTTTGAGTGATTTCGGTCACACCATGCCTCGTATTAAGGAAGGGTTGACTCATACACATCAAATACGACCCATTGATCATTTTTATAAACTTTCAACACATTCCGAATGTGTTTGGTCAGTTTTCCGTATTCCAGTAGTTGTTTTCAATTAAAATGTTGTCCATTTCAAATTAATGTGAGACACTTTGAGTGGTTCCGACCACACCAGGCCTTTGATTGAGGCGATAGTGACTCTTACATGTCACATATGACCCATGGATCGTTTTCCTAAAGTTTAAATGGAATCCGAATGCATTTGGTTGGTTTTCCGTATGTCATTTTTTGTTTTCACTTAAAATGAAGTATATTTTAAATGAAAGACAGACAATTTGAGTGGTTCCGGTCACACCGTGCCTCAGATTGAGGTTAGATTGACTCATAAACATCAAAAATGACCCATAGATCACTGTACTATAGGTTCAATAGAATCCGAATGCGTTTGATTGGTTTTCTATATGTCAGTTGTTGTTTTCACTTAAAATGAAGTCCATTTGAAACTAAAGAGGGACACTTTGAGTGGTTCCGGCCACACCACACATCAGATTGAGGTGGGGTTGACTCATGCACGTCATATATGACCCATGGATCATTTTGATAAAGTATCAACACAATCAGAATCTGTTTGGTCAGTTTTCTGTATGTACTTAAAATGTTGTCTGTTTTAAACAAAAGAGAGACACTTAGAGTGATCCCGACCACACTAAGACTCAGATTGAGGCAAGGTTGACTCGAACATGCCACATATGACCCATGGATCGTTTTCCTATAGTTTCAACAGAATCCGAATGCATTTGGTCAGTTTACCGTATGTCAGTTGTTGTTTTCAATCAAAATGAAGTCCAATTTAAAACATAGAGATACACTTTGAGTGGTTCCGGCCACTCTGTGCCTCAGATTGAGACTGGGTTGAATTTTAAACGTCACATATGATCCATGTATCGTTTTCCTAAAGAATCAGCACATTCAGAATGTGTTTGGTCAATTTTCCGTATGTCAGTTATTTTTTTCACTTAAAATGTTGTTTATTTCAAACAAATGAGACACTTTGAGTGGTTGCAGTCACACCATGCCATGGATTAAGGCAGGTTTTACTCGTACACATCACATATGACCCACTTATCATTGTTCTAAACTTTCAACACAACTTAAATGCATTTGGTCAGTTTTCCGTATGACAGTAGTTGTTTTCAATTAAAATGTTGTCCATTTCAAATAAATGTGAGACACTTTGAGTGGTGCATGCCACACTAGGCCTTGGATTGAGGCACGATTTACTCTTACCCATAACATATGATCCATGGATAGATTTCTTAAAGTTTCAATGGAATATGAATGTATTTGGTTGGTTTTCTGTATGTCATTTTTTGTTTTCACTTAAAATGAAGTCTATTTTAAACGAAAGAGAGACAATTTGAGTGGTGTCGGCCACACCGCACCTCGGATTTAGGCGGGGTTGACTTTTACACGTCAAATATGACCCATTTATAGTTCTATTAAAGCATCAACACATTCATAATGCGTTTGGTCAGTTTTCCGTATGTCAGTTGTTGTTTTCACTTAAAATGAAGTCCATTTTAAACTAAAGAGAGACACTTTGAGTGGTGCCGGCCACACCACACATCGGATTGAGGAGGGGTTGACTCGTGCACATCGTATATGACCCATTTATCATTGTTCTAAAGTATCTGGACAATCAGAACCCATTTGGTCAGTTTTCTGTATATACTTAAAATGTTGTCCATTTTAACCCAAAGAGAGACAATTAGAGTGATCCTGACCACACTGCGACTCAGATTGAGGCGCGGTTGACTCGAACACATCACATAGAACCAATGGATCGTTGTCCTAAAGTTTCAATAGAATTAGAATACGTTTGGTTGGTTTAACCTATGTCAGTTTTTGTATTCAATTAAAATGAAGTCCATTTTAAACTATAGAGAGACACTTCGAGTGGTGCTGACCACTATGCGCCTCATATTGAGGCTTGGTTGAAATGTACATGTCACATATGACCCACGTATCATTTTCATAAATTTAAAATGAATCCAAATGTGTTTATTCGGTTTTCCATATGTCAGTTGTTGTTTTCGTTTAAAATGTTGTCTATTTCAAATAAACCTGAGACACTTTGAGTGGTGCCGGCCACACCTGGCCTCGGATTGAAGCGAGGTTGACTCGTACACGTCACAAATGACCCAAGGATCATTGTACTAAAGTATCAACATCCATGAAAACAACCAATATATAAAAATAACTCAACTCCAATACTATACCACGAGTCTAGATAAAACCAAGCCCCCACCCCACTTGGACAGCCCTACCCCACCCCACTTGGACAAACCTACCCCCACCCACTTGGACAACCCAGCCCCCCCACCCACTCACCCCACTAGGACAACCCAGACCCCCCACCCCACTTGGATAGCCCTACCCCCACCCCACTTGGAAAACCCACCCCCGCCCACCCCACCTGGACACCCCTACCCCCACTCCCCACTTGGAAAACCTAGCCCCCCCACTCCACCTGGACAACCCTACCATCACCCAACTTGGACAAACCATCCCTCCCACCCTACCTAGACTGCCCCTCCCCCACCCCACCTAGACACCATCCCCACCCCACTTGGACAACCCTACCTGGACACCCTCCCCCACCCCACCTGCACACCCTCCCCCACCCCAAACAGCCCTACCCCCACCCCATTTAGACAACCCAGCCCCCTCCCCCACCCAACCTATACAGCCCCTCCCCCACCCCACTTGGACAACCCTACCCCCACCCCACATGGACAGCCCTACCCCCACCCCACACCCACCCCACATGGACAGCCCTACCCCCACCCCACATGGACAACCCAACCCCCACCCCCACCCCACTTGGACAGCCCTACCCCCACCCCACTTGGAAAAACCAACCCCCCCACCCCACCTTGAAAGCCCTAACTATATTTATGGATAACCAACGAAATCAAGTCAATAGACCTTAAATTTAAAATAAACCAAGGATAAATAACTCAGGATCATATTGACCTCTTCAATATCAACCATAATTATTCTATACAGATAAATCACAACAAAATCGAAACCTAAAATGATATATTGATTGTGTTCGTAAGGGAATCATAATACACAATACATTGCATAAAAATGGAATGAAAAAATATAAAATAAATGAATCCACACCTACTGATTTAGAATGGAAGAACAAAAATTACTTGAATCAAAGATAGATGTCCCATTGGAAATTAGAGTTAGAACCCTCTAGAGAAGGTTGGGAAGTATGGTTCGAACCGTAACCTAAAATTATATATGCTTTATTTTTGTAAGTGGATCATAATACACACTAGATTTCACCAAAATAGAATGAAAAAAATCTAAAATAAATTAACACACACGTACCCGTTTAAACATGAAGAAAAAATATAAAATAAATGAACTAACACATAACGATTTAAATGGGCCGAAAAAATCATTGTAAACCAGACCTGTTGTGTTGGGAAGTAGAGTTTGCGTCAAGATTTAGAGGCAAAACTTCCAGACGGTTGAGGTTATGGGAAATTTTTTTGAGAGGGTGCATCCAGCTCTCGGTTAGGGAAAAAATGTCGAGATCTCTGGAGTTGCAGATTGATGATATTTGGGGGTTTTCTTTCCCAATAGTTTTAAAAAATCGTTGGGAAAGTTATGTTATCCCAACGGTTTTGAAAAACTGTTGGGAAAAACCTTCTATGTATACTATACCCAATGGTTTCACTGAAATCATTGGTATATGAGTCATTATCTTTCCCAATGGTTTAATGAAACCATTGGGAAAACTCTTGTTTTCCCATTTTTCCCAATGGTTTGATGAAACCGTTTGGAAAACTCAATTTTTACAGATCATTATCAATGTTTTATACAAACTATTGGTAAAGATCACCTATAACAACGGTTCAAAGGAACCGTTGGTATACAAGTGTTGGGAAAAACATGATTTCCAGTAGTGTTATGTTTTATTTTTCCCTGGATGTGAAGAAGTATATTATGAATGACCTGCATGGATAATCTTAGAGTTGTGAATGTTTTCAAAGGAACATATATATTATATTTCATTTCAAGTTCTAAGGTTGACCTTATGTATGTATATTGTTTTCCAGAGCTACTAAACTATTATGTCATTTAGGATGCATCTTCCTTATATATATTCCAATGTAATGAAATGAGGCTCCAGCTCGGGGAAAATAGGTCAGGGTCTTTACATTTAGTCTCCAAAATTCAACAGTAATACAAAAAGTTAAATATAGATATTTCAATAAATTAAAATTCTTAAAATTATACAAAAATATTCTAGGAAAAGATTTAAACACAAAAACTATAATTATTTTATCATGTAGACTTTGAATATAAATTTTAATATTTATCACTAAATAACATCAACCACTCTTAAAGTCTCATACAGAAAATTCAATTTACCTAATAGAGTAATATCCTAGATATGATAATCATTTCCATAAATAATCCAACCTACCATAAATCCAAAATAAAATCATAAATACATCCAAAAGAAAAACTAACCATTATTCATCAAGTAGAATTTCATGATATTTTATTTACTATATAAGGTTCCCAAAATAGTGAATGTATTCAAAAATAAGATTGATCACTTAATCAATAAATCAATTTCCCAGTCCCTTAGTTAATATATATGTTCCCAAAATGAGCATAAAATTTATTCATGAAATATTTTCAATAAAATAAAAAATTTCATTCTAACCCTGAAATCACATAGGAAAGTGGTAACTGATGCACATTTTTCACCCTTCAGTTGTGGGTTCAATCCTCGTGGCCTTGCTAGATGTGGCGGGTTGTCACCCATCTAGTGGGTTATCATTTTTCTAAGACTAACCTTATAAAATTACATAAACCTAAGAAACATCCTCAAAGTTACCCTAATATATTAAACACTAATGAAATTTTTTATTCTCAATGGTTATCTCATACATTTACTTTTTCATCCCAAAATGTAATAACTCACACTTACCTTAAAATTAACTTCTCCAAAAAAATATCATTAGTCCCATTAAAATTTCATATCATCAAACCAAAAAAGTGGCATCTAAGATAATAAATTTATGTTCGACCTCAAAAATTATATACATATGATAATATATATTAATCTTAAGATAACCTCACATGGAAATATCTAATGTCCAATTTTTTCTAATATGATCTTTGATACCAAATGTAAAGACACAACTATAAGCATTAAATTTTCTAGTTTTTTGACCTATAATTCACATTCGAGGAACTTTTCAGTTTAAGGTTTTAGAGAATCAGAAAAAAATCTTAATAAATAATATCATACATTACAAGTGGATACTTATATCAAGTATCCATTTTCTCCTTAAACAAAAATATTCAAAATTTTCCTTCTGGATCTCATCCTTATCCCCAGCCCCCCTTAAATCCTATGAAACATATTTTAAAACTTGGAATGAACATAAAAATATTTTTAAGGGACTTAAAAGAAATAAATCAATTAGTCTAGTGAAAAACATAAAAAATCATATAACTTCTACCTTTAACTTCAATGTTCTTTGAGTGTTTCAAATGAAACATTTTCACATGAAAAACACACACAAAATTTTCTCAAAGAAATCCTTTAAAACCCATAATAATAAATTAAAAGAACATTTAGGTGACTTATAGAATAATATTAATAAAATGATTTCAAAAACATTTTAATTGGAATAACCATATGACTGATTTCCAATATAATCATTACCCAATTCATCATATAGATTTAATGGGTCTCACACTTCATATAAGTTATGTTTGGCTCACTCATTTTTCATGAGCTATAATGGGTCTTAACCTTTAGTATAAGCTATATCAACCTCAATCATGAGCTATAATGGGGAAAAAACCTTCATATAAGGTTTATTGGTCTCAACAGTGAGCTATAATGGGGCTCAACCTTTCGTATAATTTGTATCAGGCTCACCAGTTTCATCTATAATTCTAAAGTACCATGTCATGAATAAAACATTTTATACTTACAGTTTTCATCATAAAAAATTTGAAAAACACTTTTAAACCCATATGTAAAAACATTTCTGATATAAAAATAAAATTTTATTTAAATTACACATTTTAACAGAAAAATACCCATAATAAGGTAAATAAGTTTTTTCTATGAAGAAAATATCACTAAAAATCATTCCTGTGGAATATGAAATTTCTATTTTTGAAAAAGTTATTTTTTTTAAGATGATGAACAATTATAAATGAAATTATTTTATTCCATATTAAATATTTAAAAATTTAAAGTAAGTTTCAAATCATTAAGATTCTATTACTATTGAAAAAAGCACTCTTTTTTATAAGTAAAAAAACATTCATTTTGACTTAAAAAAACATGAGAACATTTTTAAAAGAAAGTCCCTTACCTCAAGTCCAATTTTTCATTTATGTCCTTTATATTCATGAATAATAAAGTTATATAAATTATATTATTCAGTGAGATCATTTTTCAGGTTTATTATTCTATTTATATCACTTATTACTATATTATGACAATTACATAATTATATACATCAAGCATTTTGACGATACTTGATACTTGAGTCCAAAATGATTTTAGTATTATGTCTATAGTAAAATTGGTCATTATTCCATATTATTTTTATTATTAAAAATGCAATAATTATCATTTTCATAATACAACTATACTTCTAAATCCATCCATTAAATATGGATATTAAAAATGAGCTATGTTACAATCATCAAGAAGGTAGGCGGAACACACACATGAGTAACATTTCCATTTTTCAATGATAATTATCAAAATAAGGTAAATATAATTTTATATTTAAAAAATGATATTAATATCGTATATATAATATTAATTATTAAAATATAATTATATATATATCATTCATGTGATATAGTGAATAACAACGAATTACATCTCTTTGTAGAGGTGATAGTTAACACGTACGCACGAATGATGTTATCATTTTTCTATATGTGGAATGGTAAGGAGATAAATGATATATTATATTTTCATAATGATAAATATTCCATTTATATCATGAATAAACATTAATTACATAATTATAACCATTCGTGAGAGATGGTGATAGAAAATGAATCACATTGGTTTCTCAAACGGTAGTACATTGTACACACCGACAGTGAATTCTTTTCCCATTCGATGAAAGAGTATATGGATATGGGTAATTCCTTAAATATAATGAAATCTCTATATATGGAGAATATTGGAGTTACTATTTTATCATTGTTAAATATTATTTTAAGTATGTGGAATAAGAGACAAATCAAAAACATCGGATTAAAAACCATACGTATTCTTCAGACAATCTCCTTTACTTAGCAGCTTAAAACCACTAAGGGTGGTTTTATGCCTAAAATAAGACCTATAAAATATGTTTCAGGATTCTAGAAGGGTATTTCATTAGGTATTTTTGTAAATAAATAGTTTTTTAAGTGTCAAGAAATGAGAAGAAGTGGTTCCCTTTTATAGGAGAGGGAAAGTGGAGTTTTGGAATTTCTCAAAATATTAAATTAATATAAAATAATTTTCAAATAAAAATGGATAAAACATTTAAATATAGAATAAAATATAATTTTTGGTCAAAATAACCTCATAAAATAATGTTTAGATAAGTTTTGACTATATTTATACACTTATCATTTCATTTTAACCCTTGTTTAACCCCTTTAACTCTTACCGTGACAACATAGATTTTCACTATTTAAGGGTAATTATTGTTACTATAAAATTAAAAAAGACCCATAAACGGATCATGGTTGAAATTTTAAACATTATAAAAATTATATGGTTGAATTTTATATTTTAATGAATTTTATATATTTTAATAAAATATTATATATTTTAAAATAACATTATTGTAAATTTGGCATTATTTATTATTTTGACTTT
This sequence comes from Viscum album, assembly GCA_963277665.1. Lineage (NCBI taxonomy): Eukaryota > Viridiplantae > Streptophyta > Magnoliopsida > Santalales > Viscaceae > Viscum > Viscum album. The sequence continues at coordinate 561,450,432 of OY728131.1, forward strand.
AAAAAATATCAATACAATAAGATAAATAAATTTTTTTAATATAAACATAACTTTTAAAATAATCTTTTAAAATTCATATATTACATTAATTATCTCAAATTATATTTATTTACAAATTTTTAATATTATTCATATGATATTTCCATTAATTGAATAATAATAGCAGCAATGTTTCATCAACATTTAAGGTATTATTTAAAAACTAAAAATTATAAATAAATTATCATGATGTAGATAAATCATTTATATTTCAATTTATTATTTATATTCTAAGAGATATTCTGAATAACACTATATTAAAATTGTATTCTTATTAAAAACATGAGTGTGGCATTTTGACTTCTATTTAAATAAAATATTATAAATGTCATAGTATTATCCAAGTGGATTAAAAAAGTTATAATTTCAACCATTGGATGATTAAAGTGAATAATAGATCATCTAATAAAATTTGGGAATGTTTTAGGGTCCTTTTGTAGTCGTTATGAAATTATTTTTAACATTAATTACCTGATTTACACTTAAATGTGATAACAAAAATTACCATTATTATTATTCATATTGACAAAAAATAAAGGTGAAATATTTAGTAAATTTTAAAATCATGAATAAAAATATGTTTTTCTTTTTTTAAAATTAAAAACACATAATTTGCAGCATTTAACTAAAAACTAAATCTGAAAAACAGAACGAAATATTTTTTTTCTAAAAAATGCTTCTTTTAAAACTAAAATGTTTATATACTAAATTCAATTATAAAATAAAATTAAAAAACCATATTTGGATTATATTAAATCAAAAATAAAAAAAATTATACTTTAAAAGTAATATAAAATATAATTTTGAATTATTAAATATATGATAAAATACAATTTTAATTAAAAATCGGTATTTTTAACTATTTATTGAAAAATAAAACATTTCAAAAAATTCTAAAAATACAACCACAATATATTTTTGATATGATGAATTCAAAAATTATATTTTTTTAATTAAATATTTTTATAAATTTCTAGAAATTAATTAATTTTTTGCTCAGAAAATCATAAAAGATCATTCTTGAAGAAAGTTAATTCGATGAATAAAATGAATTTACTAAAATTAAGTGCTTAATTTTATTAGAATTAATTAATACAATATTAATTATAAGGACCATTTTATATTTCATAATTTAGTAAATACTATTCATTTCCTAGAATTTAATAGCTATATTATAGCAATTAAATTTAAATAATAATATTTAGTTGTTTTTTAAGCTCGATGTGTCGTATCTTGTATGCTATCGAACATAGTCTTTCCTTTTAAAACCTCAGGATGTTATATATATTTCCTTTTTTTGAAAGATATTATAAAATTAGAATATATCTTTTGTTAAGTACTATTAAAGATTTTTTTTAAAACCTCAAGAATAAAAAAATCAATTTTATAAAGTATATAGTCGAAGAAGGATTTTGGATGATGAATTTTTGTTATATAAATGAGAATGTTTTGGATATGTTTACTAACCATTACAAAAATATAATTAAAAAATAAAGTTGATGATGGTAGTTCAACCTCAACATTCTCAAGGATAAGGTATGATGTTTTCATCTCCTTTCTAGATACTTATTATTAATTTTTTAAATAGAGAATATATAAATATATATTCCAAGATAAATATATTTTTCTTATATAAGATAATATATTATTAAATGGGAGAATATATATTAGGGATGTTTTTAAATGGTAGACTTATTGAATTTTACATACACCTTGGTGTGCATATGTAATGACATGAGTTCAATATGCGTATGTGTTTCTACATTTTTTTTGAAATTTTATTATGTGTTTGTTCTGTATGAGTAAAAGTAATGAGTTTGGAACATATATTGGGGGAATTTTTATATGAAGATATGATTATGAGAAAATAATAAGTCAATGAATATTTTATAAATTTATTTCTTCAATATATACTTAATAAAAACATAAAAATATTTTGCAAATATCACACACACACAAACACGTTGAGCTATGATCTTCAAAAAATAGGGGGTGTTTTAATATGGATATATTATTAAGGGAATATTATAATTGAATTTGAATTTCTCTTATAGAAAATAATCTAATTACTATATATTATTATTGTTACTTACACTAACTACATTCCCACTAGATTAAAATGAGTGAGTAATGATTCGTTGCAAGGATTAAGGGATATTTATTTTCATTGGTTAAAAAAACTCCATTGTATGATATTTTTTATAACAAAGAAGGTGATTGATGTAATGAAGGATATTTAATTTTAATGAGTTAAATTGGATAGTATTGGAAATGGTTTTTTCATTTTTTTCAATAAATAAATCACATTAATATCAAGTGAAACCAAGAAATTCAGATTATAAGTTCTTTGATTTAAAGATCATTATTTTTGGGATAATATTTCATAGGTGTATAAGGTTAGAAGATAAATTTGTTTATTTTCTTCATTATATAGAAGAAAACATGGAGTAGTGGTATTGAAGTCATGTAAATGTTTTTTCTATGGAAGATGACTTATGGTTATTTTTAGAAAATAATGCATTATGATGGACATGGTTCCTAGAGAAATTTATAGAATCATTTTTACACCATAATTAATCCAAATATACAATGGTTTAATATATTTTTTCATGCTTTATGAAAAAAATAACAATTTTAGAAGAAAATTTTATGGTTAATTTATATGTTGAAGAAAATGAGAAGTGGATATTTATTTTATTATAAATATTGATAAAAATGAGGAATCATGAATAACACCATATTGTAGTGGCTAACCATAATTTTGGATAGAAGATTATAGTTCCCTAATTGATTATGGGGGGGGGGGGTACATTATAGTTTGTGATATGGTTCACATGGAAAACAAAATTAGTTAAATAAAACAATGTGTTTAGACTATTATGGTATTAGTTTTGAGATTGTTTAGAGTAGTGTAATGTTATTGATGTGTGTAAAGAAAAATACATAATGGTTTACTGTAGCTTATCATGGTTTGTCATGAAATTAATATTTATGTATTGGATAAATATGAGATGATGTAACTTTATGGGTTTCATGCGAGACTTACCAAAATAAACCCTCAATGTATATTAGTAACATTTAATATGATTTGAAGGTCCAAAGTCATCCAAACACTAAACTTGAAGCACACGTTTACGAAAGTTTTAATAGAAGTATACTTTCAATTTCAAAATAAAAAAATTGAAATTGAAGAGGAGTTATGGTTTTATTGATGTATAATGAATGAATTAGATAGTTATAGAGGAAAATAAGTTGGATATAAGGTAGGAGAATACTGCTGAGTCCCCAAGCCTAGATTCCTAAAGCTAGTGCCTGCTACCATTACATGGAATTAAGAAACAAGGAATTTAATCCCAATATAACGAATAGTTTAGTAGTCATAAAAATATAGATACATTCATGAGACTTGAATTAAAATTAATTACAAAAATTAAAACATAATTTTTTGAGAATAATATTATTCACTATAGAATATCCCTACATATCAAACATTGTACACTTCATGGAATCCTAGGTAAAGGAAAAAATATAAGAGAGAACTCAAATACTCAGTAAGAGTTGTGTACTATGGAATTTATTATGAATCAATAATAAAAATCAATATAGAATTTTAAATAACTGAACACACATGCCATTTAAATAATATGACATCATTAATAAATAAGGTATAATCAAAATATAAAGGTAAATAACTAAACTCACATTCCATTTAAATAACTCGACTGTATGAATAAATAAGTAATAGTCAATAATGAAAGTTAAACAACTGAAAAAACATTACATTTAATCAATATATGGGAATGAAATACATCCAGAGATTCTATCATAGTGAATATCTCATGGATAATAATAATTGAATTCTAAGTGAAGGAAATGCTTAATCATTGGATGCCTTGTTTCTCAAGAACATGATATATTTAACATCAAGATCAATCTCAAATAAATATTAAAACATATTATTCACAAAATTATTGGATTATTCCTACTCTATATCTATTGTCAAGATCTATCCTTAAGACAATTTAAAACATAATGGTTACAAATTCATATGGGTTTTCACACTGATTTTATCTTATAACACTACCGATGCATCAAGGGGATTAATTTATTTGGTGCCCAACCTATGTCATACCTGTCTAATGAATTAATTATATATCATAAATAAATTGAACACATAAAAAAGTGCCTTATAAATCATTCATATTGATTAAAGGGCATCGAATTATCAATATATCACTAGATAATCAAATAACCTAAAAAGTGAACATTGTATGTAAAAATGGTATAATATTTAGTCAATAATCATATCCACGACAAATAATTTGGATATTTTGGGGAAATTTAATGTACACATGAAAGTAAAAAACTCAAGGTAATGTTAATGAAAACAAAAATTGAATTAAGGAAGTGAATTTCAAAACTTTCCCCGGTCAAACTAGACATAAATAATCATTAGGCTGATTAAAGATTTTATTAATTCAATATATACCCATTGGGGTAAGAATAAAGTTTATTTTAATTGATAAATAGAAATAAAAAAAAATATATTTAAAAACATTCTTGAGTAAAATGTAGTTTTAATTTTGAATGAAAATTTTAAAATCCTTTTTTTACAATAACTTTTGAAACAAAAATTTTACAAAACATTTTGAAAACATTTTTCTTTGACGAAAACCATTGAAACCTATAAAATAATCATGAAACAATTTGTGTGGTCATTATGGGTGGGAATTCAATTCGTGATGTACACATTAAAATAAAGTTTTTTTTCACTTTTTTTTTGTAAAAGAAAAAGTCATTATTTTAAAAATTACATAAATATTACTCTGAATTGTTTTTATAAAGAGTAAAAATGGGTGAAAATTATTATTTTATAAATGAGTTAAAATTATTTTAATAAATATTTTTGAAAAGGTTAAGAAAATTTTGAATTTTTTTTATAAAACAATGTTTCTAGGAAACCATATGTAACATATAGACATTTTACAAAAAGAATCACTATGTTTAATATCAAATATGATAGGCCACATTGAGCTTAAAAAACAACTAAATATTATTATTTTAATGTGATAGTTATCACCTAGCCATTGGGAAGGAGAGAAAAAATTATGTTAACTAAATTATTAAAATATATTTTACACATGTTTATAACATGATTTTATTGGTTACCAATTAATTATAAATTAATATAAAAACCAATTGAAAATGAAGGATGTGTTTTTATAAAAAAACTGTTTTTATGCCCACAATGGAAATTTTTAATAGTAAATTTAATTAATAACTATCAGTGAAAGATATTAATGAAATTTATATGTTTTATATCCATTATTTTTTTTAAATTAATCTAATATGTTGGATATTATTAGGATAATAATAAATTTCATTTTAAGCATAAAATGTATATTTTTCTAAAAGACAATTTTTACTTCTTTTAATGGGGTGCCTATTTTGAAACTAAATTTTAACTCTTTTATGAATTTTTATTGAAAAAATAAGTTTAATATTTTAAATTTTAAATTCAAAATTATATTAGGGTGAATTTTTTGTATTTCTTATGATAAGTTTCATTTTTTTTATTAATGGTGAAAATACTGCATTATAATTAAAAACTGATTTTTTGTATAAATAATTTATAATGTTAAATTATATTTTAAATTGGTTTTAAGGTATAATTAGAACAATTATACATCATTAAATACAATTTAGTCCATTTTAATCAATTTTATATTGATATTAGATATTAAATCTTTATAAAATATTTGACTTTTTAACTTTAAAAACCCACATTTTCATTGTGTTTACATGTTTTATTTTAAATATAATTTTTATAGTTAAGTGAATTTAATTTAGTAAAATGGATTATATATTTGGAATACTAAATTATAAATTAGTTTTTAAGGTCTATCATATATGGAGAGTAGACAATTTTTCTGTGGATGTACTTTCCCAGGAGGGTAGTTCTGAGGATCCTTTGACAGTTTTCTACAGTTTTGGTTCTCTCTCTTTTGAGTATAAGTATTTTTACCAAGGGATTCCCTTAGGATGAACCATTTAGGAACTCCTTGAAGTTTACTTGGTATTTTATAGGCTTGTTTCCATTTATTTAATAAAAAATAAATTATCGGTCTAATTTTTAGGCATAAAATATTTACCTTGGAAAAAAAAATGATTTACTATAGTATATAAGAAATAATGAAATTGGTTAATGTTAAAAAGTTAAAAGCATAATATACCTAAAAAATACTAAATTAAATAATTGATTTATGTGTTTCTGGATCCTAAAAATTGTTTAAAACATTAATTATCATCCAAATTCATGGAAATTAATTCCACCTCAATGAGGTTGGATTTAAATATAAAAAATCATTATTTAATCACTTAAAACCACCAATCCTCAAGTATAAATACCACCCATTACCACCCCATTTCTCCTAAAAAATTGAATTTCCTCAAATATCTCCCAAAAAATCTCCTACCCACTTTCCCCTCCAAAAAAGTTAAATTGGTATCACAAAAATACCAAATCCAATGTTCTTAAGTGGTCCCTCAAGGAGGTGATATTCAAGAGGTAATTTTCTTAAAGCACCTCTCTTATTTTATTTTCTTATTCTACTTTCTTCTCACCTAATTCATCTATAAATGGTTGATAAATAAATTACACTTTTTGTACAATATTTTTATGTTTTTAATGGAATATATCATATCCATTTCATTAATCATCTTCTGTTGTTCAATGAAATGTAACCATTGTCCAACTTATAGAAGTTTATTGTCTCTGTGGATAATGATTTTTCATTTTCCATTAATGACTTCATGGATGGTCATAAAAGTACTATTATAGTTAAATCAGATTTTAATATGTATATTATAACCTATTTCATGTTCTGGAAGTAACATAAAAACATAATATTAAATAAAATGAAACTAGTTCGTGATGTTCAGAAAAACCACCAAAATAAACTAAACAATTATCATTAACATTTTATCAAGTGAATCATACTTATACAATAATGAAAAATGATATAATGGACCATTTATAGATATGGAAGTGAATTAATACTATTTCACTCCACTTATGGAGTTTTATTCTCACATTACAAGAACATCCATTATTATACACAAATGAACTGGTCATGAAACCATGAAACAAACACAGCCACAACCATGAAAATAATGAAATATTATTACTTAATGGGTCATAAGATATTATAAAAGCATCACATAAGGTGTTATAAATATAAATATATTTCATTAATGAGTTAATAACATTATTTAAACCATTATAAAGAAGGTTAAAATATGTTAAACTAAAGGTAAGTGTGAAGTAAAGGTTTATCATCTCACTTTTTACTTATGTGAGATATATGCTTTAATAAAAATTAATTTTTTTGGTGTATATAATTAACTCTGATATTTCATATAATTATTCTAATTATCTTCATGTTAATTAATGTTTCATTTTACAATTATTAATTTTATGATGCATACAATTCGACTAATTACAAAGTGTAGGGGAATTATTAACCCAATTTCCATTATTTATGTTAAACTTCTAATTCTTGAATATGTCATGGAAAAATTATGTGTAAAATTACTTTTTAATATATTAAGTTGTATTTCCAATTTTTTTATGGATTTACATAGAGTACGAAAAATAAATTCATTTGATTAACACTCACTTCAATGATAAGATATTTATAAGGGGCTTTCTTTTTAAAAATCCTCTTTTTAAATTACTATATTTCAAAAAAAAAATTTATTATATATATGGAATGAATTTTATTTACTGATTTAATGTATCATTAATATTTTTAAGCTTAAATTAAAATGTTATATGGATAATTTCAAAGAATTTTTTCCCATTGTACATGAGTAGTTTATCAAAACAAGTGATTTCAAAATGAAAATTTCGTTTTATTCAAAGAGTAATTTTAGGATGAAATTTCTCATGATTTATATTTATGTTTTAGTTATTGGGATTTGTTTATGATGAATGGTGGTTATGTGATAAAATAGTTATTTATGGTTATTTGGGAAAACAATGATTTTTGGTTATGTGATAAACCAATGATGGGTGGTTCTAAGATAAACCATGGATGGGTGGTTATGTTATAACCTCCAATGCATTGGGTACTATAGATTTAGAGGTTTTCCATATTGGTTACTCAATTTGTAATAGTGGGATGGAAAATTATTTCCCAAGTTACTTAATTATAATTTATATACTTTCCGATCACTTTCCATGAAAATTGATTAATATTCATATGGTAAGATATGGATCTTTTTGGAAAAGATTATTTATTTATCTAAATAAAATGATATGATTTTATGAATTTATTTTTATGGATTTCAACTAAACTAAGGTTTCCCTTTTTTATGTCACTTACTAATATTTTGTTCTCATACCATGTTTTAAAATGTTTATAATAGGATTTCAGTGGGGAAAGAGACAAAGATTCGATCAAGGGGAAAATTGTGAAGATTTTTTATGAAGGGAAAACATGTATTACATTGAAGTCCATTATTTTCGGAAAAAATGGACACTGGGTATAAGTGTACACTTATAATGTAAGTGTTTACTATGTATATTTATTCACAATTATATATAAATCCAAACCAAAAAGATTAATGGGAATGTAATAAAGATAATTAGAGTTTAAAATCACTACAATATTTTATGTTTATAGTTAGGTCCTTATAGTTGGAATCATAACATGTTTTAGATAACTTTAAAGGTGAGGATATTATTTAGGAGTAAGTTAAAAGTCATATATAAATAAAATGGTTAGAATTATAGGTATATTCATAGTGATATGGTCAAATTGAATGATATTGAGATAATAAGAATAAGGATATCTTAGAATTTATCCTCCTCATAAGATAATATATTAGATTTTATTGATATGCTAAAACTAAATTTTTTTGGTTTCAATAAATGGGTGGATTTATCAAGAACTAATGTAATAATGGATGTGAAAGAAATATAGTTTTTGTCTTATTGAGAGGCCGAATGAAATGGGAACTATAATGGTAACTATTTTTACTATTTTAAACCACCTATCTGGAGTAATGATTAAACACTTGAACCATGGAGAGTTTCCTAAAACATAAAATATGAGATAAATTAAGCCGTGTGGATGTTCATGTGGAAAATATCATAATGGTAAATATATTCAAGTACCTATGTGTCAAGAATATGGAAAAAATGCCATGGAAAAATGTCTTAAAAGGATGGGAAGATGTTTTATATGTGGTAAAAGAGGTAATAAATAAATAAACTGAGAAACAAAATGAAGAATTTAGTTAACTATATAAAGGGTAAAGAAGTCATTATAAAGTTACCAATTAAATGTTTTAAATATGGCTAGTATGTCATTATTATTATTGATTTCAAAGGTTGAAGGCCCCTGAATGTGATTATCAGGATGGTACAAGGGTGAATTGCCAATAACTAGCCTATTTGATGCCCTGGTTAGTATAATTTTTTTTCATTATTTTTAATATATAATTGATAAAGAGAATTATTATTTTAGTAACATATGTTTTATCATATTTATTACCATGGTATTGTAATTTTATTTGGTTATAAATTGTTCACTGTTATTTTTTAACATGTTCACCATTTTATAAAGCCAATATAATTAAGGTAAGTAGAATATTATGGGATTTTATTCAAGAAATAAATAGTGAGTAATATTTAGGAAACATATATGATTTATACTGATTAAATTTATTTATAGAAATAATTAGTATATCTTGATGATTATGTGATTATGGAAATTAAATTTTGGTATGAGAATTTAATAGTGACTTATTTTATCTGTAGATAAATGTTAAATTTATCTTGATTGACTACGTGATAAAATTCTTTTGATTTTTTGGGTTTTAATTTTAGTCTAAAATATTTTGAGTAATTCAAAGGTTAGTTATTTATTGAATGATATAAGTTGATGTTTGGGTATTACAATTGATTCATTTGAGATTAAATTAGTTTTTAGTACTTTTTTAGACATTAAATTTTTTTGTACCAAAATTTATGGTTTTGGTTAATTCCTAAAACCAGGGGGAATATATAATTATCTTTTGTGGATATTTTGATCTATAGAAGTTTATTATGATGCTTCAAGTATGAAATATTCATCTTGAATATTCATCTTTTATAGAAAAGATGATGAAGAAATTATACTAATAATGTAGGTATGTTTCCTTATGTTCTTAGTATAGTAAGTAAATAAATTCCTCTTTTTTAGAAAATTTATTTTGAAACAAAAACATTATTCATTTACTTTTATTATAGATAAATCAATGGCCATTTAACATATCAAATACTTACTATTTTTTATTGTTAACATTCTGATGAGTATGTTCTATATCAATCTCCCTCACAACTTGATAGTTAGTTTTCTCTTCCATGTTCATGTTTTGATACATGGAAGTGAAGTATGTGTTATCTCAAGTGACCTTCGTACATTCCTTTCTCTTTTTTAAAATGGATGTTTTATTGAACCTTAATCCAATCTGGAATTTCAAAAAAGGTATTTTTAAAATTAAAACCCTTTTTTTTATCCAAAGTTCTAATCGAGAGGAGAAGTTTTTTAAATGGGTTGGGGAATGGGGAGAATGTAACATCATAAATTTTTTTAAAAGGAAACACTATGTTCAATATCACATAAGATACTCCAAACTGAGCTTAAGAAAATGAATAAAATATATTATTTTTATGTTATAGTTATCACCTAACTGTTGGAATTGAGTGAATGAATAAGATTAACTAAATTATGAAAATATAGTTTATACATGTTTATAAAATGAATAAATTGGTCACCAATTAATTATAAATGAAAATTTAATCTAATTAAATAAAAAGAATATGTTTTTATAAAAAAAAATATTTTTATGACCATGATGCCATTTTATCTTAATAAATTAAATTAATAAATATTCATGAAATATATAAATGAAATAAATTTATTTTATATCCAATAATTTTTTTTAAATCTATAAAATAATTGATATAAGTTTAAGATACGAATAAATTCAATTTTAAGCAAAAAAGCTAAATTTTTCTAAAAGGTAATTTTGTCATCTTTTAAGGGTGAAATTATTTTAAACCTAAATTTTGAAACTTATATATGTTTATTTAACAAAATAATTTTTTTTTAAATTTTAATTTAAAAATTATATTAGAGGGATTTTTTGGTATTTTGTTTGATAAATTTCATGTTTTGATGAATAGTGATAAATATTCCATTTTAATTGCAAACTGACATTTCATCTAAATTCCTTTAATGATAAATTGTATTTTAAATTGGTTTTAACATAAAATTAGTCCAATTATACATAAATAAATCCAATTTAAGTCATTTTAATCAATTTAATATTGATATTAGATATTAAAATATTATAAAATTATAAACCTACTTCAAATCCCTGGTTTTCATTTTGTCTACGAGTTTTGTTTTAAATATTATTTTTATAAGTATGTGAATCAAATTTGGTAAAATAGATTTTCTTTTTGGATTCAGAACATCTAAATTAGGTTTTAAGGTCAATTTTTTTAGCCACCAAAATTTTACCATGATAAAAATGATTTACCCTATTATAGGTAAAATAATGAAACATGTTAAAGTTAAAAAGGTAAAAGAATAAAATACCTAAAAAAAAACATTTAATTGTTAATTGATGTGTTTCTAGACTATAAATATCATTTAAAACAATAATTATCAACAAAATTCATGAAAACTAGTTCCACCTCAATGTGTTTTCCTTTAAATATAAAATAATCATTATTTAATCACTTAAAACCACCCCTCCTCAAGTATAAATACCATACCTCACCACCCCTCACCTCTCCATTTCTCCTAAAATGAATTTATGACTGTAAAATTGCTTCCCAAACCACTCATCCTCACTCTTACCACATTTAAGTACTTCTGGAATCACCCAAAGACCAAATCCAAGGTCTTCAAGGGGTCCCTCATGGAGGTGATATTCAAGAGGTAATTTTCTTAAAGAACCCCTCTTATTTTATTTTCTTATTCTAATTTATACTCATGTAATTAATAAATCAAGGAATTATATGTCCAAAATCATGTATATACATTAGTTTTTTTGTTTCTAATGGAATATCTCATATCTATTTTATTTCTCAACTCCTCTTATTAAAATAAATAAAACAATAATCAAAATTATGTCGGTTTACCATCTTTGTGGAGAATGTTTTTAATTTTTCCATTAAAACATTTATTGATATTAATAAATGTATTATTATGGATAAAAAATACTTTTGTAGGTATATTATAACCTATCTCAGGTTATGGACCTAACATATAAACATAATATTATATAAAACAAAACTAGTTCAAGATGTTCGAAAAAACTGCCAAAATTAACTAAAAATCTGTAATTAACATTTAATCAAATTAATAATACTAATAAACTAAGAAAAAACATCTATGGGTCCATTTAAACTTTTGGAAGTGAATTTATACTATTTCATTCCACTTTTGGAGTTTTAATCTTATTTTACAATAACATCCATAATTACAAACAAATGAACTGATCAAGAAACCATGAAATGAATTAACCTAAAACCTTAAAATAATTAAATTTTATTAATGAATAGTTAAAAACATGTTATAAAATCATCACATAAGGTACTATAAATATTAATATAGTTCTTTAATTATATAGTAACATTATTTTACTTTTGTGAGATATATTCCTAATTCACCACTAATTTTGTCTGTGGTGTATATAATGACCTTTTATTTATCATATCATGATTCTCATTATAATCATGGTATTAAATGTTTCATTTGATAATTATTTATTTTATGTCTCATTCGATTCAATTTATTAAAAAGTTTAAGGGAATTTATAATTGAATTTTCATTATTTGGGTTAAATTTCAACTTCATGATTATGTCTTGCTAATATTATGTGTGAAATTAATTCAGAATATATTATTTTTTAGTTAATATTTTTATATGTATTTATAGAGAATACACATAATCAATTTTTTTGATTAACACTAATTTAAATGGTTTGATATTTTTAAGGGACTTTGTTTTTCAAAATCATCTTTTTAAATATGATTTTCAAAAAAGAATGTTTTTATTATATATATGGCCTAAATAGAATTTCCCACTTTCATGTCACATTAATATTTTAATGCATATATTAAAAGTTTTTATGGATACTTTCAAAGAAAATATTTTCTATGGTACATACACATTTATTCAAAATGAGTGATTTCAAAATAAAAAGTTCATTTTCTTCAAAGAGTGTTTTGATTACACAATAATTCTGGATTTATGTTTATGTTTCTTGTTCTTTTGAATTTTTTATAATGAAGATTTATTATGTGATAAATCAATGATGGGTGGTTATGTGATAAACCAATTATGAGTGGTTACATGATAGACCAACGATGGGTGGTTCGTTGAAAAATCAAGGAAAAGTGGTTATGTTATAGCCTCTAATGCATTGGGTACTAAGGAGTTAGAGTGTAACAACCTAGACCCCTCAAGGCCATTCCTTTATGAAAATCCATTGTTTTTTGTGTTCTTGGGGGGTCACAGTGGTTTATTTCAGGAGTTTTACAAAAAATCCAGTTGTCTGTCTGTGATTTAGGGCATCAGTGTTGGTGAGTCAGGGTGTCGGTGAGTCCGGGAGTCGGTGTTGGTGATTCATGGCATCACTGAGTCAGAGCATCGGTGTCGGTGAGTTAGGCTGTCACTAAGTTAGGGCATCAGTGTTAGTGAGCTAGGGTGTCAGTGAGTCAGGGCATTGGTGTCGGTGAGTCATGGTGCCGGTGAGTCAGGATGTCTGTGTCAGTGATTCTGGGTGTCGGTGTTAGTGAGTCAGGGTGTTAGTGAGTTATGGCGTCATTGCCAGTGAGTCGTGGCATTGGTCGGTTTGGGCGTCGTTGTTAGTGAGTCAGGTATTTGTGAATCCCATTGGTGAATCATATTAGTGTCTTAATATCGGTGACTCATGTTAGTGACTTGCATCGGTGGCACTACTTCGGTGACTCACCCATCAGTGAATCATGTTAGTGGCTCAACATTTGTAAATCACCCATTGGTGACTCCTTTCTAGTTTTTCTAGTTTTCACTATTTTTTCCAGTTTCTCCCCTATTTCATTTTTTTCTCCATTAAATGAGAAAACCATTAATGTTAATGGTTTCATTCACACTTTCCACCTTATCCAAGGAAATAATTTATATCTCCACCATTTCGAAGGGAATTATTAAATCTTAAATATTATAACATGTGAAATGGACAAGCCACTTGGTCAAAACACGATATGAATTTATATACTTTGAAATCATCTCCTTGATTTTAGGATTTGGACTTTTCCAAAGACCAGATCCTCTCATCCTTAGGCCCTCTCAGTTTTCTCTTGGATAACAAAGAGATTTCCTTCTTCCTCAAGGAGGTTTGCACCTGTGCTATATATTTCATTTTAGTTTTCCCCTAAAGTCCTTCCCACAGCTCATGAAACCTCCTATTTTGGCGCAAGAATGAGTTTTACTCACCTGTTGTTCCAGTTCATGATTCTTCTGTCTCTATTTAATTATGTAACATATAGGGAGGGTGTAGTAATTCTTGTTTATGATAATGGAAAAATACTTTTCTTTAAACAAGTAAAAGAATGAGGGGTGGGAAGATCATGATCAAAAGAATAATAGGACCTGTTACAATAACTAGCAGTGAAGTGACGATGATACGTATTTTGTTTTACATGTTTACTGTGTTTATTATTATGGTTTTTGTTAGTCATATGGATTATAAAAATCATAGTTATTGGGGGTATTTGGTTGTGCACTAGTGATGCTATTTTTCTCCTCATTGATCTCATATTGAATAACTATAACATGAAAACTTTATTAATCATGTACACTTGTTTTAAATAAATGGATTCCCCAGGATAAAAAAAATTGAGTGATCACCCATGTTTATCAAATTGGAATTGAAGAACCCCTGTTGGCCAAATATTATTATTCATGGCTCTCTAGGTATGGTGTGGAATGTTTGAGTAGCGGGGCTGCAGATTTTGTTATGGTTGTCGTGGGATTTGTGTGTGGTTGGTACATGAGGTGTAATGAAATATCAGGTAAAGAAATTTATAGATTATAGAATGGATGAACTTGTAGGCGGTGGGACTACCATTGGTTTGGGTTTGGCTGTTAAGCAGTATTGTGCAGTGGGACAGTAATCTAGTTTGGTGTTGGTTGTGCAGTGGGACTGCAACTTGGTTTTCCATCTTAGTTGGGTATAGATGTGGCTGTTAGTTGACTGGGTAGTACTAGAAAAAATTTAAAATGAACTCCTTAAATGAATAATTAAAAGTGGTTAAATTAAAAAGGGGTTGGATTTATGTTTCGGCTGTAGTTTTGTTTAAGATTGTGCATATATGGGTAGTAACAAAAATGGTTCTAAGTATGCTGGTTGTTTTCTTGAAACCCATAAGTTGGGCTGAGTGGTTTCCTACCTATATTTATAAACTATAGTTTTTGTAATTTATATATTCACCCAACCCCTTTTTAAAACCATGTGTCGAACACCCCCATATCACAGGGGAGGGTGTCCTACCCGACACCTCAGTGGGAGGATGGATGGCTCATTGCTGACTTTCATCCTCACACCCTATTTTAGTATCTTACTACTCAAGCGTATCTCGTTAGGATGTAGTATCTTTAGGTTTAGCATTGTCCAAGATCCTTCTGGAAGGTTGTGTTGCAGATGAGAGGCCCATGTTTCTGCAAGCTAGGTTTATTTCCGATTTGTCTTTGGGATGAGGCCCAGGTGTTTCTGGGAATAGTGTGTGGTTGTTGGTGCCCAGGTGTCTACGGGCGGGTTTGGCATGTGGTTTTCAACCCAGGTGTCTGTAGGAAGGATGTGACAGTGGGGTTGTGTGTGGAAATATTGGTAGTAGCATGAAGACGTTATCCCTTCGGAATGAGCATCTAACTAGTAGAAAATTGGTGTGGGGTACCCAAATATCAATGTTCTTATACTATTACTTTACTTAATTTGCGTTATTTTGTAAGCGTGCCTCGGTGAGGCTAGGGTGGTATGTTTTCCTTGCTAGGTTCTTGAGGTTCTGTTGTTTTCACATAAGGTCATTAGTATGTTTTCCCCACTTATGCATGAGTGACTTTAGCATTCCTGCTAGGTATACTTATACACTCACCCTATGTATATAAAACATCTTTCAGGTTTTTAAGAGGACTTCAAGGACTGTTCTAGACCTTACTAGCACAGACATCGAGATAGTTGTCATTGCTACTTTGTCTCTTTTCTATTGATACTTTACTTTGGATTTTTTTGTACTTTGTGGTTATTTTGTTTAAACATGCATGGGATGGGTTTCTTTTCAGTTTCTTTTATCTTTCAGGTTGTTGTAGTTTCATTAGATTCTCTATCTTATCTCCTGATCTTTTCCTTAAAAAGAGTAATGCAACCCATCTTGTGTGAATTTTTACCTACCCTTGGTGCTCATCGCCACCCCAAGGCCTATTAGAGGTGGGAATATATGGTCATTATCTCTTATTCCCCTTGAATAAGGAAGGGAATAGAACATTGAGGTCCCTTAACTCTTCTTGAGGAAGAAGGGTTGTGATAGAATGGTATCAGAGGGGAGGTTGAGAGATATGATTGAGTCCAAAGATATGCCCAATGAGGATTGCATGGGATGGTAGAGATACAGTGTTATGTGATCTTGGTTCATGATATAGGCCAGGGAAGATTGGCTAGGAGATGGGATTTTAGGCCCCCCTATGATCTAATTCAAGGAATCCAAGCCTACTAAATGACCAAGTGAGTCTACACTGATTGAAGGGTAGAGACCCTAATAAAGGTACATGAATCTTAATGACTTGTGTTCCTTTTTTTTGAGATGGGAGTTTTGGGGAATTAAATAAATAATGAGTTAAAATGAATCTAAATAAAATTACACACTACTCAGGATTAGGAGTTCCTTGTTTCCTTTTTTTTCAACTATGGTACCCAAATGTCATCCATGAAGGGCTTGGATAGTCGAGACCCACTAGACTGACTTGGTTGATCAACGAAGGGTTGATTGAGAGGAGGAAGATGATTTGTGCTTAAATACCCTTTGTGACAACTAGAGGAAGGCCATAGGGAAGTACAACGGTAAAATTTTAGAAATAGAAAAGGAGGGTTGGCTTGAGGAGCTAGAGATCACATTTATCTTGATCTATGCTTCGTGGGAGTATTGGGTTCTGTTGGAAGTTAGTCTGATGAGGGGGGGGCAGCATGTCAGTGGTGAAATATTTACCTTGGGGAGAGGACTGAGACTGATGTTTTGTGGGCTGTCTTTGAGAAGGATTTTTGGGCAGAGTTTCTGTCCTTGACCATGAAGGCCAAAAAGAGATAGGAGCTACTCTCCCTCCACTAGGGGAGTATGTCAGTGAGGGAACTGTGGGTCATGTTCAAGGATCTCCTACACTTTTTACCAAACCACTTTCCGAATGAGGATTCTTAGGATAAATTATTAAAGTAGTCACTTCGACCTTCTATTCAGTATGAAGTTACTCCCTTCACTCTACCGACATAGTTAGAGGTTTAGAAGAAGGCTGAGGTAGTGGAAATGTTTCACTCACAAGGAGGTGCACCAAGAAAAGGAATCCAGTCGAGTTCATCAAAGGGGAAGGTGGTAATGAATAGATCTTCAGAGTCAGGTCATTTCAGGTTTCAGAAATAAAGAGTAGGCCTCAACAATTCAAGTTTCGATATCCTATTCATTTCCCTTTTACCATGGTCTCAGGACTGTGGTGTTTAGCTTGCATAGATTATGGGAACATCCAGAGTTAGTTCCTAGTTCGATATCAGTATGGTGGGGGTTGGTAGATTTAGAACCCACATCAGCAGTAAGAGTGACCTACCAAGCCTTTCCACTAGCAGCAATAGGCCCATGCCCCAACGAGGGTAGATGGTGCAGGAGGAGGCTGACCTCCGGAATCTCATCGGGGACCTCAACTAGGGAATGGTTTGGGAGGCAAATGATAGCTGAGGGGTATAGGAGCTGGGCGTGGGGAGTTTCACACCACAGAGACAGAAGTACCAGCAGAGTCGTAGGTTATTTAAGGTACCATCAACTTGTTCAATACTCTCTCCCATTACGTGTTTTATTCAAGATCCTCACACTCATTTTTTGCGACCATTATTTCCCACACACTCAGTATAGAAGTAGAGTCTTTCCATTACCTAGGTGTTGAGTATGTCAGTCATAGGCCAGACCACCTTGTTATTTATTTTTTGAGGATGTAGACTGATGTTGGGGCCACATTAGTCCCATGCATCCCTCCTTCTCCTATAGATACATCTATATGATGTTTTGCTTAGAATCTTTTGGATGTTTTCTATCCATTATTTCATCGAATTCTTTCTGAAGGAGAGTCGTGTTCTCATACGTGGGTGGCCACATGTGGATTTTTTTGGTGAGCACGGTTTTCAGGTGGGAAGCCGACATGTAGAGCCTCTTCTTTATTTGTTGGAAGAGCTGTTAGTGGAGTCGGTGGATGATGAGATGGTGGAGGTTCCGGGAGTTTTCAGGGAGTTCATGGATGTTTTCCCTGAGGAGGTTATGGCTCAACCCCCTCAACGTGATGTTGAGTTCGGGATAGACTTATAGACTGATGCTCATCTGAGTTTTATGGCTCCTTCTCGGATGATGCCTTAAGAGTTGTGGGAGTTGCAGATTCAGATTAACGATCTAATAAATAATGGATTTATTCAACCCAACATGTCTCCATGGGGTTCACAAGTATTTTTTCAAAATAAGGATGATGGTAGTATGTGACTGTGTATAGACTACTGGATATTGAATTAAGGAACTGTCATGAAAGGTTACCCTCTCCCAATAATAGATGATCCTTTCGACCAGCTATGTGGATTAGGTTGGTTCTCTAAGATCGATCTACAATCTGGGTATCACCATCTGATGGTGAAAGAGGGTGATATACAGAAGACTTATTTTAGGTGCAATTACGATCACTTCAAGTTTGTGGTCTTTTTGTTCAGATTTACAAATGCACCTACTGTGTTCTTGGGGATCATAAACTCCATATTCCCTGAGTTCCTAGATTGGTACATTGTTATGTTTATCAACGACATCTTGATATACTCAACGTCAGAGGAAGGGCACACCGAGCACCTTAGGATTGACTTGGAGGTCCTTCTACCCCACCAAAACTACATGAAGTTGTCCTAGTAAAAGTTATGGATATGAGATGTTCAATTCCTTGGATACATGGTGTCTTAGTAAGGGATATAAGTGGACCCATTGAAGGTCGAGGTGGTTGTTTCTTGGGAATCACCCAAGAATGTGGTGAAGGTTCATAGTTTCTATGGTCTAGTAGGCTATTACTAGAGGTTCATACCTGACTTCTCTTGAGTTGCATCGCAATTGATAACTTTGACTAGGGATGGACAGGCTTTTATATAGAGTGTGAAATATCAGGAAACTTTCATCTATCTGAAGGGGAAGACAAACAGTGCTCCAACACTCAGGTTTACAGATGAAGGGGTAGTGTTCAAGGTGTTCTGTGATGCATCTAATTTAGGTTTGGGGTGCGTTCTAATGTAGTAGCAGGGAGTGTTATCTTATGGGTATAGAAAGTTATGTCCTCATGAACGTAACTATACCACCGATGATTTGGAGCTTGTATAGGTCATGTTTGTCCTGAAGTTATGGTGGAATTACTTTATATTGTAATACGTTTTGGTTTTCAAGGATAAAACGAGCTTGAGGTATACATTATCCCAAGGAGACATGAACATGTGGAAGTTGATATAGATGGAGTTTCTCCATGACTATGTTGTCCAAATCTCGTACACCTCAATAAATAAGAACGTTGTGGCCGAGGCCTTGAGAAGGAAGTCGTAGAAGGAGGTAGTTTGGGATTCTGAAAATATTTTTGAGGTAATGGAGGAGTTGACCGCTTTTCATCTGGATGTGATAGTGGATGGTGGTCGAGGTTGTATATTTCAGATGATTGTGTAGTCCATTCTAATGTGGTAGGTAGAGGAGTCTTAGTGGGGAGAATCATAGGCTAAGGTGTTGTTTGATCGCACTGACTAGGGTGATGCTCTAGATGGGTGGTCAGTGGATGGTCAAAATCAAATGATGATTTGTGTAAAGATATTTTTCCAAGAGGAAATTCATGAGTAAGTTATCCATGAGTTCCATAGATCACCTCTAGTGGTACGCCCAATTTTTTTGAAAATGTACTGAGTCTTGAAGGAACAGTTTTGTTGGCTCGAGGTGAAGCATGAAATGGAAGAATTTGTGGAAAGGTTCCTGGTGTTTCTGTAGGAGAAGGTTGAGCACCATGTTCTTGGAGGTTTACTATAGCCCTTAAATTTTATCGAGTGGAAGTGGGATGAAATGTAGATGGATTTCATCATAGGAGTACCCAGGGATCAGGGAGGTTGTGATGATATCTGGGTAATGGTGGATTGACTGATAAAATTGGATCACTTCTTGGTAATCAAGGAGTCAAACATAGTGGTTTCCTTGTCAAGGAGGTATGTGTATGAGGTGGTGCGACTGCATGGAGTTCTAAGGTATATCATCTCAGATCAGGGCGCATAGTTTACCTCACAAGTCTAAATTGGAGGAAGGGATTCCCTAATCCATATATATAGACATCATGACTTTTGGTGTTTGAGTTCACATTGGGGTAGTAGATGTTGGGGAGGTGTTCTTGGATGTTAAGGTTTTCACTCTTGTTTTCAGAAAATACATGGTGGTTTATCTTTGAGAGGTATCTTACGAGGGGTTTTTTTGTACCCATCATTCTTCTAGTTTAGTTTTAAATTCTCAAGGATGAGAATATTTTTAGAGGTATCTGATGTAATTACTCAGACCCATCCTAGCCATTCCATTTTGAAAATCTAGTGTTTTTGGTGCAATTAAGGGTCATAATGTTTTGTTTTAGGAGTTTTCGAAAAAAGTCTAGTTGTCTGTTAGTGAGTCAAGGAATTGATGTTGGTGAGTCAGGGTTTTAGTGAGTCCGGGCATCGGTCTTGGTGAGTCATGGTGTTGGTGAGTCAGGGCATCAGTGTTGACGAGTTAGGGTGTTAGTGAGTCAAGGCATCATTGTCAACATTTAGGGGTGTCCATGAGTCAGGGAATTAGTGTTGGGGAGTCAGGGTGTCAGTGAGTTAGGGCATCAGTGTTGAAGAGTTAGGATGTCGCTGAGTCAGGGCATTAGTGTAAGTGAGTTCGGGAATCAGTGTCGGTGAGTCAAGGCATTGGTGAGTCAGAGAATCAATGTCAATGATTCAGGCATTAGTGAATCGCATTGGTGTCTCACGTTAGTGGCTTAACATCAGTGACTCTCCCATTGATGACTTGTGATGGTGGATTAGCGTGAGTGACTCACTCATCAGTGACTCATTCCAAGTTTTTTTTTGAGTTTTCCCATGTTTTCCAGCTTCACCACTGTTACGTGTTTCTCTACATTAAATGAGAAAACCATCAATGTTAAACATTTCTTTCAACCTTTCCACCATATCCAAGGATAATAATTAATATCTTCACTATTTCCAATGGAATTATTAAATCTTAAATATTATAACGTGTGAAAAAACCAAGCCTCATGGTCAAACCATAATCCAAAGTAATGTAATTTGAAATAATCTCCTTGTTTTTAGGATCTATAAATTTGATATACTGATATCCTCTCCTCCCTAGTCCCTATTAGTTTTCTCTTGGTGTACCAAGATCTTTTTTTCCTCAATGAGTTGTGCATCTGTGCTGTATATTTCTGTTCAGTTTTCCCTTGGAGTCCTTCCAGCTACCCGCGTAACCCCCTATTTGGGCATAGGAAGGAGTTTTAGTCACTTGTTGTTCTATATAGGGATTATTCTTATCTATTTAATTGTGTAAAATTTGGGGTGGTTGCAGAAACGCTTCATAATGAGAATGTTAAAATACTTTTCTTTAAACAAGTAAAAAAATGAGGAGTGGAGAATATGTTGATCAAAAGAATAATATAAACTATTACAATGATGGGAAATGAAGTGATGATGATATGTATGCTATTTTACATATTATCTATGTTTATTGTTATGATTTATATAGTCCATATATATTCTAAAAATCATGGCTGTTGGTAGTCTTTTCTTGTGCAATAGTGATGCTCTGTTTCTCCAGATTGATCTCATATTGAATTACTATAACATGAAAACATTATTAATAACATATAGTTGTTTTTAAAAAATAGATTCCCTAGGATAAAACCCTTTTGTGATCACCATTTTTTATAAAGATTGAATTAAGGAACCCCTATTGTCTAAATCTGAATATTCTCGGCTCTATGGGAATGGTGTGGAATGTTTGAGCACCAGGGATGCCGTTTTTATTATGGTCATTGTGGTATTTGTGTGTGGGGTGGTATATGAGGTGTAATTGAATATCAGGTTGAGATATTGGTTCATTGTGGAGTGGATGTACTTTTAGGTGGGGGTACTGCTATTGGTTTGGGTTTTTATGTTGAGTAGCATTGTGAATTGGGACTGCAATCTGGTTAGGTGTTGGTTGTACAGTGGGACAACAACTTGGTTTTACTAACTATGTTGGGTGTGGATATGTTTGGTAGTTTCATGGGTAGTGTTGGAATAAATTTAAAATGAAATAATTATAATTAATATTGATAAGTGGTTAAATTAAAAAGGGGTTGGATTTATGTTTCAGCTGTAGTTGTGTGCGTGTTTGTGCATATAGGGGTAGTAGTAGAAATGGTTCTTAGTGGGATCGTTGTTTTTTAGAAACCCATAGGTTGGGATGAGTGGTTTCTTACCTATATGTAAAAAACTGTAGTTATTGTGAATTATATACGGACCCCATACTTTTTGAGAACCATGTTTCAAACACCACCATCTCATGGGGGAGGGGGACCTTCCCAACATCCCAATGGGAGGATGGATGGATGGTTACTGACTTTTTTCCTCAAACCCTCTTCCAGGTTCTTACCACTCAAGAATATCTAGGTAGGCTGTAATGGCTTGAGGTTTTATGTATCCCAATATCCTTCAGGAAGGTTGTATTGAAGACGAGAGGACAAGGTGTCTTCAAGCCTGGTTTATTTCCCAAGTGTCTTTGGGATGAGACCCAGGTGATTCTAGGCATGGTGTGTGGTAGTTGGGGCCCAGGTGTCTGGGGGGGTTGCATCTGGTTTGAACAGTAGGTGTGTGAGGACAGGATGTGGCAGTGGGACTATGTATGGAAAGAGTGGTAGCATCAAGATGTTATCTATTATGAATGATCAACTAACCAGTGGTATAGTGGTGTGGGGTTACCGAATGTCGATGTGCTTATAATATTACTTTACATGACTTCCATTATTTGGTGTGCATGCCTTTTTGAGGTTAGGGTGGTTAGTTTTCCTTGTTAGGTGCTTGAGATTTTTCTGTTTTCACATAGGGGAATTAGTATGTTTTCCCCTCTTGTGCATGAGTTACTTTATCTTTCTTTCTAGGTATACTTGTATACTCACCCGATGTATATAAAACTGCTTGAAGATTTTAGGAGGACTTAAAGGATCGTGCTAGACCTTACTTGTATGGGCATCTGAATAGTTTCAATTGGTACTTTGGCTATTTTATTTTTTTACTTTATTTTGGAGGTTTTTTTCTTTCTATATGTTTTTAATCATGCATGGGTTGAGATTCTTTTATCAATAAGGATTTTAGAGTTTCTTGATATTTTAATATTATCTAATGGTATTTTCATTAAAAATAGTAATTCCTATTATATTGTTTGAATATTTATCTACCCTTGGGTCTTGACGCAACCCTAGGGCCTATTGGAGGCGGGACTCAAGGGGTCTTTATCTCTTCTTCCCCTCGAAGAAGGCATGGCATGGCACATTGTTGTCCCTTCCCTCATCTGGAGGAAGACAAGTCATGACATAGAGCTTGGTCATTTGGGATATTTCATTTGTAAGAGTGAGATAGAAAATCATATCCCAAGATACTTAATTATATTTTAGATTCTTAATAAAGAGTTAAATAAAATATGTTGATTTTCAAATCAAGAAGATATTGATATTTTTGAAAATATGATTCCTTTTTCCAAATAAAAAGGTATGATTTTATGAAAATGTTTTCATGGATTTTCACTATACTAACAATTTCTATTATTTTATATCCCTTAGTGATATTTTGTGCTGATAAAATGTTTTAAAAATGTTTTTGATAGGATTTTAGGATGACAAGTGATAAAGGTGAGATCAAGTGGAAAATTGTGATGATTTTTCATGAAGAGAAAACACGTTTTCTAAAGACATTTGTTTTATGAAAAAATTGATACAGGGAATATGTTTCCACTTTTAATGTAGGGGTTTACTATGAAAATGTACTCACTCTAAACTTAAAGGATTATTTGGAATATAATAATGATAATTCTAGTTTAAAATCAGTATAATATTTAATTTTTAATGCTATGTCCTGACAACATAATTTCTATTGAAGAGAGAAATGATGTTGGGTTTTCCAGACAAAATTTTATAAAGAATATTAATTACCAAAGAGTAAAAAATGGTACTATTACATAAAAGAGTTCATTAATAACAAGGGGATAAATAATTTAAGGTTATATTAAGAAATTGTTAATTAATTTCCTTCAACTAATATTCAAGATCAAGAAATATTGATTAGAACAAGACCATGTAATAAACCCTTTAAATGATCATAACGTTGAAGTGAGAATTAACAGATTAATTTAATATATATATCCAATGTAAATCCTCATAAAAAATTGGAAATAAAATAAAATACAATAAAAATTAAAAACACACATATTCTTAGCATGTCATAATAAATGAAGTAGATGTTTAACCCAATGAGTGTAAATTGAGTTATGAAATCCCTTAACTTATAGATTATTTTGGTTGAATAATCCTGAAACTCATGTATAATGGTTTTAAGCATGTTATTAAATTGTTACTGAACAATATTAACATCTATAATATCATAAATTATCCTTTTATATCATCTTATCACCCATTTTTTAATAATCATTCATTATTTGCATTGTTTCAGGTGTTAATTTCCTTGTTTTTTTAATATGTTTTGACTAGTTATTTTTTCCCTCTTAAGTATATTATTTTTTAATAATTTAAATAATTTAAACCGTGAATTTAAAATCATATATATTTAGTATATATTTATTTATAGTAATACATAAAATTTAGTTATATGAAATGAAATATACCATTCATGGAGACGGTAGGCTGTATGTATGCATGAATGATGTTTCCATTTTCTTTTCATATTGAAAGAAAGAAAATTAAATTATATATATATATATATTTATTATTTAAGTATAAATTTTATGAAATATATATGACATATTTTTATTAAATCCATCCTCAATACATTCTATGTAAAGTGTGAATGAATCACATCACTTCACGAGGTAGTAGCGCACCGTACACACGAGCGACAATATCATATTATCACAAAATAGAAATCATGATGTTTTGTGTGATATAATAATTATTGAAGCATAATAACATAAATAATAACATATATTGAATATATAAACTACAAAATCATCATTATTCCAATCCATTAAAGGTGGTAGTAGAAAAATGAATGACATTGGTATGCGAGACGGTAGTCTGCCGTACACACGAATGATGACTTCATAACACATTTGATTAATGTGTGTGAAGTTATAGGTCATAAAAATATAATAAAAAAATATTATTATATGTAATGAACTGATGTTATTAAATAATAATGGTATAATAATATTTTAAGGAGGTGGAGAATAAAATAAAATGAAAATGCTTTTAGAAGAACGTTAACTCTTCTTCAGGTATCTTCCTTTAGATTACACTAAATCCTTCTTAAGTTGGATTTATTCTCAATAAAATGATTCTAGGATGATGCTAGTTATGTTGAAGATTGATTTGGGAATGTCTTGTCTGAACATAAGTGGTTTGAAGGGGTGATATAGAGAGTAGATGGAGAGGCCTTATATAAGCGAGGGAGAGGGAACACTTGGCATTTTTGATAGAAAGTTATGTGTACCCTATTTTTAACCAAAAATGCCCCAATAATGAAACAAAATCAATTATAGATGGGATAAGGTTGAAATATGTCCATAAAATGTGTGTTGGAAACATTTTTGGTCATTTTTACACCTTATATTATATGTTTACCCACTAAGTAAACTCATTATACCTGAATCACTATAATTAATTTTAACAACTTTCAATAATAACTTAGGTAGAATATTAAGTTGACCTTATTATAAATTATAATGTATTATTATTCTAATTATGAAATCCATTTTTATAAATTAAATAAACATAAGTGGAAATAGTTAATTTTAAATTAATTCTCTATATGGAATGAGAAAACATGTTTTTAAAGTGAAAATGTTCAAATGTTTACTATGTTTTTATATCAAAATTTAACTTAAAATGGATTAAAATTAACTAAATTGGAATAATATATGTATAATGGTTCTAATTTTAATATAAAAACAATTTAAAATATAATTTAACATCACTAATTATTTAGATGAAAAGTCGGTTTTCAATTGAAATCCAATATTTTTCACAATTCATTAAAAATGAATATTCTTAGAAAATTATCAAAAAATAAACCAAAGATAATTTTTACATTA
Organism: Viscum album; assembly: GCA_963277665.1. Classification (NCBI taxonomy): domain Eukaryota; kingdom Viridiplantae; phylum Streptophyta; class Magnoliopsida; order Santalales; family Viscaceae; genus Viscum; species Viscum album. The sequence continues at coordinate 561,477,148 of OY728131.1, forward strand.
ATAATTCAAAAATAAAGTTTATCATTTCAATGAAAATTTATAAAATATTCAAAATTTTCTTTTAAAAAAGTGTACCATTAAAGGGTGACAAAACTACATTTTGAAAATTATAACTTTTTATACATAAAATTAGATTTTCTCTTATATTATGATTATAAAATCTATAAGATTAATATAAAAAATTTAAATTGAATATATAACATATATATTTCAATAATAACATTCACTAATATTAATTAATTCAACTTATTAATGTAAAACACATTTTTCATATAGAAATAGTTTTTCATAATTTTTTTTAATATTATATTGTTTTTTATATTCAAAATTATTTGGTAACCAAAGTACTCAACCATATATTTTCATAAGTTTTTTAATACAATTTATGACAACCAATTTTAAATCTAAGAGATAATTTCAAATAATAATATTAATAATATATTTTTTTGGTAAAACATGGTCTGGTGTGTAACACAAGTCATCGAAGTACGACATTATTGCGTGTAGTGAATGCCAACATATTATTGAGTGAAATGAAAGACATATAATAGATTAAATTTATTTAAAATAGTAAATATATCATAAAATATCAGGATGTTATAATTCTTCTTATTCTTGGTGTTTTGTGTCATACGAGCTATCGAATATGATGTTCATATTTCAAACACTCAGAGTGTTACATTCTCCCCACATCAAATAAATTGTTTCGTCATAATTTAAACAAGATAATGGAAATAAAGGGTTTGGAATTTAGAAAAACCATTTTCGAAAAACCCAAATTGTAAACGATTTAATAAAATATCATCTTAATAATAAATAAAATAAAGTACAAAATTAATGTAAAATAACACATAACTAGGTTTCTATGTAAGAGAATATTGGTGGAAAGTGACGATATGAACATGGAGGAAAATCGTAAATTGTTATAAATAATGATTGAGGTTATTGATCATAAGAAAGTGGGTGATAAATGGAAAGTTTATTGGCTCAGAACTATAAATATGTGATGATTTTGAAGACCATTACTTCAACAAAAATGAATGTATTAGGATAAAGGTTTTATTTCAAGATGATTTTTACCGAGAGTTGAGGAATTATTAATCTCTCTAATAATATAATAAGAAATACACACACTTGATACATTTATATTTCATAAAACAAAATTCATCTTTTGGTTGCACATTGATCAATATCAAATTCAACCCTTACTCCAAGAAATGATTATCCAAAAAATAACTTTTATGACTAAATCACTAAAATTAACCTTTTACAGATGATATGACCCATAGAAGAGTAAAAATATATTACTCATGTGGTCAATCAAACAAAAATGGTTTATAAAAACAATATCTAATTACACATGAAGTTTAACTTAATATATTCAATAAATAGTTAACCTAAAAGCTCTTCCAAAATATGTTTGACCAAATTTGGAAGAAAGGTTACTAAGTAAACATTATATTACCAAGAAAAAAGGATATCTTAATTTTCACACAGCAAACATGTGAATACCTTCCTCGTATATTCTATTAAAACATGGTAATAACATGAATTTCCATAAAACCTAATTGAACAAATCCATGCTTTATTTTTTCCTTAAAGAAGATATAGTTTATGAGATATATTCTTTAAATCCAAAAAGGTTATAGACCTCCTTAAATGATAACATAATTACGTTTCCAGTAAACCATTAATCAGTTCTGAGGTAGTGATCACTGTCCAACTTACTTTGTCCATATCAATCATGTCTTATCTCAACATAATTATCTCAACATCAGAAACATAATAATGGTAATATTTACCTCTATTATATGTTTTCTGAGAAAGTATACCTTTCACTGAATTACTTTTCATCGTTATCGGTATTTTTCAACAAGTTATCTCAAATACTTAATGAAATAGTACTATAATACAATCGTTATGTATTTCATAATTCACATAACCAATAAATTATTTATAAAATACTCAAATAACATATTTCTTGAATCCAATCACAATCAAATTAATCATTACTCTTCATCTATGGTAATAAAAAAATCTTGACCATGGTATATTAGATTATATTAAGTTGTATTCCTTTGACGTTTGGGGTATTTATTTGAATGGTGCCCCTTATCTTTATAGTTGGATAATTGAACATTTGAAAATAATTTCTTTCCCTTAAAATCATAAACATTGGGAACTTCTTCTCCACACATTAAGGAAACTCTTTTTCTTCTTAAGAATATACCAAGGTATTTCCTTCCACAATTATTAAATGTGGGAAAATCCTTCTTCCCATTATTCCCTTTATCTATTATTTCCTCTGTTGTCATCGTCTTATCTAACACCCCTTTAAAACCATATGACATGGATAATTCTTTCTCTATCTTGTTATAATATGATACTCTGACCTCATATGATGAAAATGTTTGGGATACTACTTCCCTTCAAAATATTGGCTTAAAACCATCAAATAAAAGATCATTCATACTCTTTAGATCACATGCATTGGTGAGGTTCACATTCCTTCTACTAAGAACCATTTATAAATGATTACATACACTATATTTGATTATATGATTAAGAAACATAATGTATACTCCAAAAAATAGTAAACTAATTTATCATAAATTAAAAAATTTATGTGTAGATATTTTCGTAATAATAAACATGGATTCTTTTGGATGTTTTTATATACATATCATCAAAATCTATCATAGGGTGATGTTTTCTAATTTTTTTCCTAAATCTAGTTCCCATAGTTTCCAATAAATGTCATTTGATATAACATGTAGTGACCTGGACCCCATAAGCCTAAAGTCTCTAGCTGTTATCATTACATTGGAATAATATATAAGTAGTTTCATCGTCAAGGACTTCATAGTTTAGTAGTCTTTGAAAAAAAAGATACAAACATGAGTCTTGAATTACTATTGAATACACAAATTATTTCAATTTTTTGAGAATAACATTATTACCCATAAGATATCCTTTCAAATCAAACATAGTACTCTTTATTGAATCTTGGGAAAAGGGAAAAAAATAAGGGTGTTCCCAAATTATTAGTAAGGGTTAAGTACAACAAAAGTTATTATGAATCAATAAAATCATTATGACAAGGAAAATAAGTGAACACACATTCAATTTAAATAACTTGACTATATGAATAGATAAGGTATAATTAATATGGAAAGGTAAATAACTTAATACACATTACATTTAAATAACTTTACTGAATAAATAAATAAGGTATAATCAAAATAGCTATGTAAATAACTGAAAACACATGTCATTTAATCAATAAATAAGATTGAAATGAATCCATAGATAATATCATAGTGAAAATATCATGGATAATAATAATTGAATTCTAAATGAAATAAATGATTAGTTATCAGACATCATGTATCCTAAGAACATGATACCTTCATCATCATGATCTATCATCAAGATCGTTGAAAACAAACTGGGTATAAAATGATTTGATATGGACAACTTTATCTATACTATCAAGATATATCCTTAAGATAGTTTAAAACATACTAGTTATAAATATGTTAGGTTTATCCAAATAATTTCATTCCATGAGACTACCAATTCATCCAGGGGATTACATTAAATGGTCTCCAACCCGTGTCATACATATCCAAGGAATTCCTTATATATTGAATAATCAATTTAACTAATAGATAATGTACCTTATCAAATATCTGTATTGAGTAAAGGATATAGATTTATAAATATACCTCTAGATAATCAAATAACTTTCAAATTGAAAATTATATGTAAAAATGGTATATGGTTAAGGAACCAATCATATCCACAATAAATAATGTGGATATTTAGGTGAAATTTAATGTCTATGGTAAAGTGAATAATTCAAGGTAAAGTGAATGGGAACAAAAAATGAATCATGGAAGTGAATGTTAATACATTCCCTGGTCAAAGTGAGCATAAACCATCCAGAGGAAGACTAAGGAAAATATTAATACAATACATACCTATTGAGGTATGAATAAAGTGTTATTGTAATTGATGAATATAAATACCATAAAATATCTCGAAAAAAATTCTTGAGGAAAATATTATTTTCATTTTTTTAAAAATACATTTCTTTCAAGATAAAATTTAAAAAAAAAATTCAGAAAAAATTTTGATTATAATTTTATATGAAAATAACATTTGAAATATATAAAATATTCTTGAGAGAATTTTAGTGGTCATGACTGATGAAAATTTTGTTCTTGTCATACTTGTTAAAATAAAGTTTCCTTCCACTTTTTTGATAAAATCCAAATGGGAAATGTTTTGGAAATGACATAAAGATTAATTTGGAATTTTTTTGTAAATAATAAAGTTGAATGATAAAGACTTTAATAAATCATTTTTAAAAGGTTAATTTTTTTAGAAACCATGTGTTTGGAGGAAAACTTATTTTTGACCAAAGAAAGAAATGAAGTCAGGTTTTCTTCAAAACTTTTTATAAAATATTTAAAGTAAAAATGGGTGATAAAATGGTACTATTAATTGAAATTGTTAATTAACAACCCTCATATAATTAAATTTAAGGTTTTATAATGAAATATTATTTTAATTTCCTTCAACTAATATTCATGAATAAAAAATATCGATTAGAATGAGATTATAAAATAATCCCTTAAAATGATCATAACATTAAAGTGAGAATGAATAAATATATTGATTATATTTATCTAATATAAATGCACATAAGTTTTTTAAATACGACATAATATAATCAAAATTCATTATGTACATAATCTTAACATGACATAATCAATGAAGTATAATTTTAACCCAATGAATGGAAATTAAGTTACGAAATCCCTTACCTTATGATACATTTTGGGTAAAAATTATTTAACCTCATGTAAAATGGGTTTGAGTATGTTATTAACTTATAAATTAACCAGATTAATATTTATAATATCATATGTGACCCTTTTATAACATCTTATCATGTTTTTGTTAATAATGTTTTATTATTTTCATTATCTTAGGTGATAATTTCCTTTTTTTCAAGTATGGATTGACATGTTATTTTTTGTTCATATTATGTAGATATTTATTTCATAATTTATATAATTTAAAACATGATTTATATATCATATATATTCAATATATATATATTTATAGTAATATATAAAATTTTGTGATAGGAAATGAAATACACCGTTCATGGAGACGGCAGGCCGTTCGTATGCATGAACACTTTCCCCATTTTCTTATTGTATTAAAAGACAAAAAAGTAATATATATATACACATATAAAAATTATCATTTTAGTATCATTTTTATATCATATATATCACATATTTTTATTAAAACCATTTTTAATATATTCCATATAAGGTATGAACGAATCACATTTCTTCGCAAGGTTGTAGTCCGCTGAACACATGAGCGACAATATCATATTCCCATAAAAATGGAAATCAAGAGGGTATGTGGGAAAAAATAATTAAATAATAATAATAAAATCATAATTATCATATATATAATATATAAACTAAAAATCCATCACTATTCCCAACCTAGAAAGCTGGTAATGGAAAAATGAACGAGCGAGGTGGTAGTCTGTTGTGTACACGAACAACAATTTCTTAAACTACATGATGGAAGCATGTGTAGTTGTAGGTTGTACCCTTATAATAACTAAATATTAGTATATTTAAGATATTGAGGTTATTATTTAATCAGTTTATAGTTATAATTTAATGGGTTGTAGAATAAAATAATATAAAAATGCTTTTAGAAGAACATTACATCGTTTTCAGGTATCTTCTTTAGTTTTACTTAGAGCCTTCCTAAGTTATATTTAATCCCAATATAATTTGTTAAGGATGATGAGAGGTAATTTGGAGATTTATTTGAGAAGGTATTTAATGAAACTAAGTGGTTTTATGGTGTTAAGTGGAGAGGATAGTGCGAGGAATTTTATATGCGAGGGAGAGGACACGATTGAAATTTCTGAAAAGAATTTTGATATACCCACGTTTTTACCTAAAAAGAGGCCCCATTAAATGACCAAAATCAATAATATAAGGTAAATGGTAGATATATGTCCATAAAATTAGTATTTTCTATGTTTTGGGTCATTTTTATACATTATATTCTATGTTTAACCAAAAAGTAAACTCGTTTTTACCTTAATCACTATAATTAATTTTATTTGTTTTCTCAAATCACATTAGTCAAAAATTAAGTTAAACTTATTATAAATTATTAATTTTTAAAATTAAAAATATGGAATACATTTTTCATAATGTATTTTATATAATTTGAAAAAAGTAATTTAAAATTAATTCTGCTAATGAAATGAGAAATCGGGTCATTATTGTTAAAATGTTCAATAGTTTATTAAGTTTTTATTTCTACATTTAATAAAAAAAAAGATTAAAATTATTTATATTGGATTAATATATTTATAATTTATCTAATGTTACTATAAAATCAATTTAAAATATAACTTATCATTATAAATTATTCAGATGAAAAGTAAGTTTTCAATTAAAATTTAATAATTTTCACTATTCATACTAAAATGAAACTTCTCAGAAAAATACCAAAAATTCAACCAATGATAATTTGGACACTCCAATTTTAAAAAATAATTATATTATTCCAAATTAAAATTATAAAATTTTTAAAATTTGGTTTTAAAACTAGTGTTCCATTAAAAGATGAAAAACTGTATTTTAAAAATTACTACTTTTATCCGTAAATTTGATTCATTATTATCTTATTCCCATAAAATATATTTAATTAATATAATTTTTTTGAATATATAACATATAAATTTCATTGTTATTATTAAATAATTTTTAATTAATTTAATTTATTAAGATAAAACACCTTTGGCATATATAATTAGTTTTTTATAAAAAAATTCCTTTATATTCAATTGTATTTTATATTCATAATTAACAAGAAACCAATGAATTCAACCATATATTTTCATATGTTAGTAAATTATATTTATAATATTAAATTTAATAGGTAGAATATATTTTTTTAAAAAGTAATATTAATAATGTACTATTGTATGTTAAAAATCGATCTTGCGTGTAACACAAGTTATCAAAGAAAGTCATTATTATGTGTAATGAATGATAAATTAGTATTTCATGAATTACATGTAATTTAATATATTGAATTTATTTTAAATATAGAAGATATCATAAAGTCTTGATATGTAATATTATTTCCTACAATTGGTGTAACATTTCTTATAGGTTATCAAATATGATGTTAATATTTTAAAATTTAGGGGTGTTACAAAGGAACCCAAATATTAGGAGATTTAATATCATTCTCTATTAAAACATTTATAGAAGTAAGAATACTTATAAATTGAATATTAAATAATTACATTGATGGGGACTAGGGATTACTTTGGGTTTGTAGTGTTCTATTGGGTTTCTTCATACTAGTTACTAATCAACGATTTATCGTCACATCAAGAATCCTATATGGAATTTGAAGAATGATTTTTGGTGGTCAAAGAGATGTTTTTATTCCCTTAATTGCAGAGTTTTTGATATTTTATAGGAAGAGAAGAATTGGTACTCTATAAACAGTAGCATGGAGGTTCTTGTTAGTGATCCAAGAATCTATTCCAGTAAATATATATCAAGAATTTGTGAGGGTGAACATTATCCTTGATAAGAAACATTTTTATTCATATTATTTCAAGGATAAATACAAATTTTGAAATCTTTAGATAATAATAGTAGATCATATGTAAATGGATGATACCATTCCATGCCAAGTACATAATAATTCATATTATATAGAAAATATTTTAAATCATTTTTTACTATGGTTTTGTTGTTGTTTAAAAGTGGGAACTAAATTGAATTGGTTATGTTTATCAAATTAAACATTGATGTATAAAAGAAATAAAATAGTTTTATTTTTTCTTATTAATTGATGATGTAGTTTGTTTTTAGAGAAATTTTAAATGATATATATTCACTAATTAGACCCCCTTATTCGTAAATAGTTGTAGGAACTCACTTGGTTTAAAAAATATGAGTCACCAAAAATATTGAGAAAAACATATCCATCACTCTAGGATTATGTGAGATATGATCATTATAGAAATTAAGAGTTGTTAATGAATTTTTAATCTCATAACTTTACTTATTTGTTCATCATTCCACTTGCTACATAAATCTTTACTCCTCTTCTTCATCATGATATTATTTGGATATTTTACTTTCTAACCCCCAATAATATTATCTTTTTTATCTTTATGCATATTATACCAAAATAATCCCCATTTATAGGTATATCTCAAGGATAAGTGTGGAATATTTAATACTTATCCCATTAACATGTGATCTAATAATTATCATCTTTGGAAATAAACCGAGAGGGTACTATCCTTTTAAAAAATATAAAGAAATAACAACCATAACCATAAAAGGATAGGGTATTTTTATTACCTCTTAATGTTTTTGGACATGGTAAAATGTTGAATATTCAATCAATGCTTCTTAAAAATTATTGTGATATTTTGTTCAGTAAAAATACCTCCCACCCTTTTATTTTATTTCAATATATTCAACTATGAAAACATTTAAATCCAGATTTTATTTAATAATGTGGTACTATATTTCAATATAATTACTATGTGAATATTTTAATGGGTTCTTTTTAAGGCCAAACACATTTTATTATTTTCATATAACATCATTATATAAATATTCACTTAATTACTAGGTTCTTCTAACTATTACTTCATGTAAATTAATTTGGTATACACCTTCACTAATGAAATACACTTCTCATAAATTGTTCTTGGTGAAAGACTATCTTACTTCTTTCAAATCTAACCGAAAAAATTACTCATTATTAATAATTCCCCTTTACCTATGTATTTTCTCTCTTCAATGTCCCTAAGAGAGTTCATATCTGAATATTCCACTAATTTTGACTTCTTTAACACTTTATATGGAATTAAATAATCTAGGGTTCCTTATAGATGCCTCATGATTCATTTCACTATTATAAGGCACTATGAAGTATTTCTTTAAAACTATACTTCCATGCATGTGGCATACACAATATACGACCATGTTTCTATAAAATAGTGTTAGATTATACTCATTCATTGAGACAGGGTGAGATAAACAAAGTTCACATCTTTATGATTTCTATATTTAGTTCCTAAAATGATTATAATTTATTGAGGCTTATGATATTTTATATTAATTTTTTTAACAATTACTTTACATATTTATCTTGATAAATATCTTTTACTCCCCAATGTGAATAAATTTTAACATAAGGAAATTTTAGATCCCCCCCCCCAAATGTCACATGAAGGTTCATTGATACAGTGTCCACAAGACCTCAAGTGCGCCTCCCCAAATTCTAGAGGCTACTGACTAATAGTGAGGGCCTATGGTGCGTAGTTGGGGAGAAAATTGCCTCATTTATTAGAGTGGGACATATAATTTTTTTTATAATGTAATAAAATAAGAAGAAATGAAAGTTCTAATAACCAATAAACAATAGTGGGACAAAAATACATAATCATGAAAAATAAGAAATAAATCTGAGGAAGCTAAATAATTAGAAGATACAATATAATGACTTAACTATATAATATTACTATTCATAGGTTAGGGTATATAGGAATTTAACACATGCTAGAAAAATATATAAAAGTCCATAAACCACTATTAAAATAATCTCAATCATATGCTTGGTCATCTTCCTCCAAACATCATCATAGGACTATCAATAAATCATTGGATTCTAGTTTCATCCCTTTATCTATACCTATAATCCTAAAGTCTAATTGGGTATCAAAAGTGGTCCAAGTAGGGTGTGAGATAAAATCATATTGGGCCACCACCAACAACGTCTAGGTAAATCCATGAGAGAAATATAAAATGAACAATATGCCTTAATAATAAATTAGAAATAGAAATAAATAAATAAATACACCAGAATGGGTTCCAAAAGTACACCCATATAATTTACCTTCTTTGGCCTATGCTAGTGAGTCTGAACCAAGGATTACTATAATGGTAAAATGAGTGATGAAATGCTATAACGAGATGGACTATCCCCAATCTTGTGTTTGGGATTGGAGTATAGGTCCCTAATTTTCCAAGACCAATGGTTTATTTCTTATTTTTAAACAATAATCTTTTTAATTCTATTTAATCCTCTATAAATATAGTGACAAACCATGATCTAGTCCATGAATATTCATATAGATTGAGCATGTATCGCTTGAGTGGATCAGTAAATGTCCAATGCCTAAGGATTCCATCAAAGGTGACCATGAATAAATTCCCAAGTGTCACTCTAGGCATGGTGTGAAAACAACATGAACTAACCATAGAGTCCGTCCTTGGTATCACATGTTGGGGCGTGTGTCTCTCTTGTGGAATGGTACAACCATCATGCCATTAAGCCTATCCAAGGGGTCTCTCCTAGGGAATCAGTGTCACTCTTCTAGAGGTAAAATCCATAAAAATTGGTGAGACCCTCCAAATCATAGATAGTGTCACCCCCGACATGCTTAAAAAATTTCAAATCTAACATAAAGGCATAGAGATTCCTTCCAAGGGGTCCTTACGCTGAAACCCCTTGTATCACCACCAATACCGAGGTGAAGCATTTAAATAGGAAATTCATTTATAAATTGACATAAATTAAAGAATATTATATTTAATTCATGAATTTATATCATATTAGGGATGTTGGACAAGTCATTTCCATTGGGAAATTCTTTCATTTCATATGGAATAAGGCACATAAACAAATATTATAGCTAATAAATTAGTTATACTCAATTAATTATTACAATGTGTTGATTGTATGGAAATTCCATTAAGGGTATTTAAAAATAAATGTAGAAGGGAAAATAAATCTTAAAGGAAAACCACACCCATTGGGGTGGCATATTTCAAGGCGATTAACCCAAGGGGTTGATTCACTAACTTAGGTAGCAATTGGCAAGGCAGGGTGTTAAATTAAATTAAATTAAAGAGTATGAAGTGTCACCATAAAGGACAGTATCATAGCATAATGAATAATATTATATAATAAAATAAAAATGGGGGAAAGAACTTATACCACCTTCCTTAGCCTCATAGATCTTACCTTATCTAGTGTCAACCTTAGATTAGAGCTAGAATGGAAGAAATTGAAGAAACTATCAACTACCATGAAAATGGGGAAAAATCTTACCATGATATAGAATAATATATTGGAAGAAGAATTTGAAATAAAAGGTTTAGGATTTAAGAGATCACCTCTATCTTCCTAATGGATCTAAAAGTGTACGATTTAGAGTATGTGTGGAGGAGTTATCAAAATACATATGAGTGGAGGAGCATAACCATCAAATGTGTGGGGGGGGGAGGAAGAAGCCACTAGAGAGAAAGGAGAAAAGAGGAAAGGGTATAAAATAATTAAATAAGGTATAATTATAAATTCACCCTCAAACTAGGGGAATATTGTTTGACTGTATGGTTGGCTAAACCATGCAATAACCATGTGCCAAGATATACTTTAAAGGGTCACCCCAAATGGTTAGGGGAACGATTTGGATAACCATTCACAAATCGTGAAAAATACATTGTGAAAAAACTACAAATGCCTCACAATAACATGTTTATTGGGTAGAATGGTTATATAAAAATGGAATTTCCCTCATGTTCATACTGTCTATAACCACATGATTTAGGGAAACTGTGTGGGCTGTGTTGCATAGTTTCTACAAATAATGAGGCTATGCCTTCCACTTTATTTTTGAGGCCTCCAAGCTCCAAACAAGCATGAAACAACCCCAAAACCTACTTGAGTCCCTTAAACAACATTATTAGTGCCAAATAAAGGAGTTTAACTGAAATCAAATGGTATATACCTTAGAGAAAATTCAGGATTTTATAACCACCCATCCTTAAGGAAACCCATCCTCGAGTTTCCTTTCTGTGGGTACTGAAAAATGTTCCAGCCACTATGCATGTACATCAGCTTCCAACTCCTAGGTCTCATCCTGTACACATCTGTGCTGCCATAGAACCCAGACCAAAGGAACTGAACTTCCTCAGATATCCTTCATGACTAGATCAATGATACAAATAAAATTATCCTTGAAGGATGTATCCACATCCAGCTCAATGCATGCGGGGTCAATGTATGAGATAGGTCAAGATGATACCGTCAAAGATGCAATATGTAGAAGACGTCGTGCACAGAATGATACCTCTAAGGTAACTGCAATAAATATACTACTCGACCAACTCTATACAATATCTCTAAAGGCTAGAAATATCAAGGAAATAACTTCCCTTGACTCTGAATTTTTCTAGGACACAATCTAACAGATACACATAGAAAGACCCAATATCCTACCTCAAACTTTAGAGGTCAAAGAAAAAGAGAAATAAAATACTTTTTCCTAGACTGATCTATAACCATATACTTCTAAATCAGTTAGACTTGTTATTAAGTCTTTTTAACAAGAAAAGGACCCATTTGAGATTCCCCACCTACCTCTATCTAGTACAGAGGTGAACAGAATAGTCTATTATAAGGAGCCTCATATAGACCCATCTGAATCCTTGGCTGAAAAATGTTGTGTAGGTAAACACGACCACAGGATTATTATTTTCCAATAAACATACAAAATAAAGGATGCATGCCTAAATTATATCATCTAACACCCATATCATCAACCCCTAACTACCTATCAGTCAAAGGGTATTATGATATACTCAAGAGCACTTGTGAAACAAGTGCATTTTTCAACCATTTCTTGAAACATAAAGTAAACCGAGAATCTCAGGCCAAAATGATAGAATGGGGAACACTATAAAGTCTCATTGTTTACCATATGTAAATATTTCGTAACTCATAAACAAAGAACGTTAACCATATTGGCAGTAAGTGTGAAACCTTGGTTAACCTATCGACGATCACATATACTACGTCATTGCCTCAAGGGTATCTTAGAAAGCCCATCATGAAATCCAGGGTGACATTATTCCATTTACACTAAAAATAGAGGTAGGTTGTGTAAGTCCTGCAGGACGCTGGTGCTCTACCATCACATACTGACAGGTGGAGCATCGAGTGATAAAAACTAATATATGCCTCTTCATACCTGGACATCGATATTAAAATGTATATATATATACATATTTTTAAGCCTAGGATGGACTATCTAAATAGAGTCATGTGATTCCCTCATAAGCTCTTCCTGTATATCTATAGACACGTATACATGACCACGGATGAGTAGGGATTGGCTTATGTTAACCTCACCTGTTTTGATAATCTCAATTATGTTTCAATATGATTTGATAATCCCAAATAAAGTTTATCTTTATATTAATTATTCTTTCAATCAATGACATCATATTATTAAGTTGATAAACTATGAAAATGATCATTGGAATTTGTTAATCAATGGTTATCTATGATTATACTTGTTTAGAAATGTCACTAACTCAATATGGATATTATTTTCATAGAATAGATAAGTATTAAGTGTTGAGTCCCTAATATAAACCTACCAGTATATAGTCTACCGATAAGTAAAGGTCACTGATAGACCAAGCTTCATGTGACACAAGGTCACTGGTACATAGTTACCGATACAAGCTACCGATAAAAATAGACAGAGACAACTACCGATAAGTAGAGCCACTGATACAGGAAGCTACCGATATAGGCGAGTTATCGATAGAAAAGAGTCACCGATACAATTCTGCTGATACAGACAGACGGCTACCGCTACAAATTCTACCGATACAAGAATGCCACCAGTACAAAATAGCCACCGATAAAAGGATCTACTGATGGAAAGAGCTACCGATACATAGAGCTACTGTTATAAAGAGTAACAACTACCGATACAGACCTACTGAATCAATTCCACCTATACAAGATCACTAATATTAAGAGATACTGATGGAAACCAGTCACTATATCTCTAAACACTATTACTTTTGTTTTATTTAGCAACGGTCATATTTGATGCTTTTAATGATAACTGCTATTAATTAAATAATGTCTGTTAGATGTTAGGAAACCGTACCTCGTACCTACAAAAGCAATTTTGATTTATGTCAGACCATATGAGCTATAAAAGGAAGATCAAAGCCACCCATAAAAAAATAGAGGTTTACCCACGAAGAGACAAACATGCTGTAAAAGGAGTATATGCACGAGAGATAAAAGTGTGAAGAACTTGGCTGAGAAGATGAAGAACATTGCTATGATACAAATCCTACTACAATATCAAGCAAAACACCAAAACCTGGAAGTCAAGGAACAAAACTACGACACTCTGTTTCTTAGAAAAATTCAGAGAAGGACTCAAAAAACATCTGCTCAATTCAAAAGGACTGCAGAACTGCATTTCCATAACACATAGCCTTCTAAACCCATCTCATATCTTTTTAGCTCTATTTTAATTTTCTTATTTACTTTTTGAGAACATTGTGTTATTATGTTAATCTTAGACACACACTGACTCCAGATTATAACTAGAGGATATCTAAAATCCTCACTCAAACCTTCTGAATTCTTTTAGTTCCCACTGTGAATTTTGGTAGAGGTCAAGTGTGACCTGGATAGCCTGTGTGCTATTATTTTTGTTTTCCCACATAGAAATATGGTAGAGGTCTTAGTACATGGATAGTCTATGTACTGTTGTTTACCTTGATCTAGGGTGTGGATCAAAGTTTTATATTAATTGTTTGAGAGGACTAAGTCTCGTCTTGAGACTAAACCTCTTGGTTATATCAGCTGTGCATATTAATTTTAGTTTAAGTTATTTTCTATTCTGCTGATAAGTTCTTTGAAATTCAAATATGTTTTAAAGTAACTCTGATAGTTAAACTAGAATGTGTTTATAACTATTTTTAGCCAGTAAGTTAGTTTCAAAATTTTATTAATCTTTAGATTGAGTTCACTGAGAAATAATCAATCTCTTGAGAAACTAATTGAAAACATACAATCTTTATAAATTCACTACAGTTTAATTTTTATTTAATTTGATGGATTTTTTAATATAATGTTTTTATCAAAAATTTTAATTGGAACTCAATTCATCCCCCACTTGAGTATCCACTCCGACCAACATTTGTTATCAGATGAGGTTATTAATAAAGGATTAAAAATACTCTGTTTTTCAACTATGATTTTAGTTGCATCTTAAAGATCTTAAATTTATGTTAGTTCTAAATTTTATCTCTTTAAATATATTTTCTAAAATCTAATTATAGACAATAGACTAGAAGGTGATTCTACCAATATGACACCTTTCTTTAATGGTGTTAATTATGCCCAATGTAAACTGAAAATGAAAATTCATTTATAAAGTATGAGATTTTATATCTGGACTGCTATAGAGATTCAGTATAAGATTCCAGAAACTGAAAGAACTACTTGGGATGAACCTAGGAAAACTGCTTACAATAATAATTGTGAAGCAATGAATGCTTTGAACTTTGCTTTAGGAGATGAAGAATTTAATCAAATATCTGCTTGTAAGACTGCTTATGAAATCTGGAATACTTTGACTATTTCCCATGAGGGAACAACCAATGTTAAGGAAATGAGATTGAATACCTACACTATTAGGTATGATAATTCTAAAATGAAGCATGATGAACCTATTTCTGACATGTATATCAGGTTCAACAAAATTGTAAATACAATGAGCTCACATGGAAGAGTTGTTCCTGCAAAAGAGAAAATCATGAGGATTCTAAGATGTCTGCCAGAGAGATGGATAAGCACATTAGTTTCAATACGAGATTCATGTGATATAAGTTCACTACCTCTTAAGGAGTTAATTGGTATGTTGATGATGTATGAATAATAAATAAAGGTAAACAAAGAGGAAGACGATGAACCAAAGAGGAAGTCAGTGGAATTTAAGTCTACTGCATCAAAGAGAAAGGACAAGGAGAAAGTTCACATACCTACTGAAATCTCAACAAGTGGAGGTTCAGATTCAAATAGTGATGAAGAGATGGCTCAAATATCCAGGAGATTCAAGAAATTATATAGGAAGAAGAAATTTTTCAAAAAACCAAATTATAAAGATAAGTATGACCAATGAGGTGATTGGAAGAAAGATTGGAAGAAAGCTGATAAGGATGATAAGATAGTGTGTTATGAATGAAAAAGGAAACGATGCATTAAGGATGAATGTCCAAAACTGAAGTTTAAGAAGAGATATGATTATAAGGACAAAAAATATAAGAAAGATATGAAAGTAACCTGGAGTGATTCAGAAGACAGTTCGAGTGATTCTGATTCTACCCAAGATGAAAAATCTCACAAAGCTAATATGTGTTTTATGACAAACACATCTGAGGTAACATTGGATACTCCTGCTTTAAATTCTTATTATTCTGGAAATGATTCTGATTCTAAAAACATGACTAGTGAAGAATTATTTTAATAATGTAACATGCTAGAGGATACCTGTAATAAGCTGAAAGATAAGTACAAATCATTAAAGAAACAGTAATCTTTGTCCAGTACTATTAAATCTGATCTTAGTATTGAAAAGGAAAAGAATGCTCAACTATTAAAGGAGAATACTAAACTTAAATTGTCCAATGAGAAACTTAGAATAGACATAGAGAAATTCACTAATGGAAAGAACACTCTTACACAAATGCTAGGAAAACAAGTAGAACCAAAATATATTACTTGTTTAGACTATCATCCTGGGCAGAGACATATTACAAAAAATAGATTTATTCCAAAATCTGGACATTATGCTGCTAGTTCCAGCTCTAGTAATTCCTATGTCTCAACCATCTATTCACATAGTTATAGATCAAACAAAGTTTATATTTCAAAATATTTTTAATCTATTGATTATATGAAACCCATTAGACAAATCTGGGTACCATAAGTTTTTCTTGCTAACCTGTCTGGACCCAAGAAAATCTGGGTATCAAAATCATATTTTGTCTAAACCTGTTTTGTAGGAAACCTGCTTAAAAAGTTCCTGTAGGAAGACCTGTTACTTGGACAGTGGATGTTCAAGACACATGATAGGAGGTTTTTTATGCTTCAAGAGCTTAACCAAGGTTGATGGAGGACATGTCACCTTTGGTGATAATTCTAGAGGAAAAATCATCGTCTTAGGCCAAATTGGTAACATTGATTCAATTTTAATTTCTAAAGTATTATTTAGAGATGGATTAAAATACAACCTGTTAAGCATTTCTCTATTATGTGATGACAGTTTCAATGTTAAATTTGAAAATAATGCTTGCAATGTATTTGATTTTAAAAATGTTTTGGTATTTACTTCCTTGAGAAATGAAAATGTATATGCTGTAGATTTAAATTATTTAGCCAAACAAAATGTTACTTGTTTAAATGATTTTCATAAAGAGTCTTAGCTATGACATAGAAGATTAGGACACTACAATGTTCATTCACTTAGGGAGCTAACTAAGAAAAATTTAGTTAGAGACCTACCTAAACGTGAATTCACAGCTGATAAAGTTTTGTAATCCCTGTCAAAAGGGAAAGCAACATAAAGTCTCTTTTAAATAAAGAAAGAAGTTTCAACTTCCCAACCTCTTGAGTTGGTTCATATAGACTTATTTGGACCTTCTATATTTTCTATTTTGAATGGGAAGCACTATGTCTATTTCTTAGTATATGACTTTTCTAGATATACTTGGGTATACTTTCTTGCTCACAAAAGTGAATCTTGTTCCTATTTTGTTAAATACTCCAAGTCTGTAGAAAACCTTAGTGGACTTAATATTAAGACCTTGAGAAGTGATTATGACCGTGAGTTTAAAAAACATGAATTTGAATCATACAGCTCACAAAACGGCTATAATCATAATTTCTCTGCCCCTAGGACACCCCAATAGAATGGTGTAGTTGAAAGAAGAAATATAACCCTTTATGAAATTGCAAGAACTATGATAAATGAGTATGACTTACCTATTTATTTTTGGGCTGAAGCTGTCAATACAGCTTGTTATATTATAAATAGAGTATTGATTAGACCCATTCTTAAAAATACCCCTTATGAACTATGGAATATTAAGAAGCCTAAAGTTAGTTACTTCAGAGTTTTTGGTTGCAAAGTCTTTATTCTAAATACTAAATATAATCTGGATAAATTTTCATCTAAAAGTGACGAAGGAATTTTTCTTGGTTATTCTTTAACTAGAAAATCCTATAGAGTTTTTAATAAAAGAAACAAATGTGTGGAAGAATCTGTTCACATCAAATTTGATGAAACTGATCCACATGAAACTAAGACCCCTCTTGATAGTCCTAAAGAAGATTTATCAATTCTAAATATAAATGACAAAAATAGCGACCCTGTTGTCAAGAAAACTAGTTATGAAAATATTCCAGAATCTTCTTCTGGTGAACCCGAACCTAGAGAATAACCTGAAATATATAGTCCTACCATTACCAGATCATCTAGGATTCTAAAGAACCATCCTTTAGATACTGTTGTAGGTAAACTTGATAGAGGGACACAGACTAGAGCTTCTCTAAGAAATCAGGTTGAATATCAAGCCTTTCTTTCACAGTTAGACCTAAAAATATCAATGATGCAATCAATGATGAATTTTGGGTAATGGCTCTGCAAGAATAATTAAATAAAATTGAAAGAAACAAAGTCTGGGAATTAGTTGATAGACCTAAGGACACTTTAACCATAGGCACTAAATTTATTTTTATAAATAAAGTTGATGAATCCGGAAATATCATTAGAAAAAAAGAAAGGCTAGTTGAACAAGGGTATAATCAAGAGGAAGGAATAGACTATGAGGAAACCTTTTCACCTGTATCTAGATTAGAATCTATTAGTATTTTAATTGCCTTTGCTGCTCATCTGAATATCAAGGTATATCAAATGGATGTTAAAAGTGACTTTCTAAATGGTTTTATAATTGAAGATGTTTTTGTTGAACAACCACCTAGATTTACTAATCCTCATTTTCAAAATCAAGTTTTTAAGATCTCTAAAGCTTTATATGGTTTAAAACAAGCTTCACAATCTTGGTATGATAGACTTAGTAAGTTTCTTATTTCAAAAGGTTTTTCTAAAGGGATTATTGATCAAACTCTCTTTATCAAGAGAATTTCTAAAGATGTTTTAATAGTGAAAATCTATGTTGATGATATTATTTTTGGATCTTCTAAAAATTCTTTGTGTATTGATTTTTCAAAGAGTATGCAAAATGAATTTGAAATGAGTTTAATGGGAGAACTCAAATATTTTCTTGGATTTCATGTTTTTCAAAATGACAATAGTATTATCTTAAATCAAAGTAAATATACAAAGGATATTTTAAAATGTTTTGGTTTGGATTTTATTTAGGGTAATGACACACCCATGAGTATCACTTGTAATTTGGATGCTGATGAAACTCGAAAACCAGTGGATCAAACCAACTACAGTGGTATGATTGGGAGTCAGCTCTCTCTTACTTCTAGTCGACCAGATATTAGGTTTAGTGTATGTATGTGTGCAAGATTTCAAGCTAATACAAAAGAGTCACACTTGCTTGCTGTTAAAAGGATTTTAAAATATCTTAATCATACTACTAACTTAGGATTATTCTATCCAAAAGGAAAATACTTTTATTTAATAAGTTATTCAGATGCTGACTTTGATGGTTGCAAGTTAGATAGAAAGATCACTTCTAGAACATGTCATATTCTAGGAAAGTTCCTAGTATCTTGGTGTAGTAAAAAGAAGAACTCTGTTGCATTGTATGCTACTGAAGTAGAATATATTACTGCTGGTAGCTTCTGTGCACAAATTCTATGGATGAAATGTACTTTATTGGAATATGGATATCAATTTAGACATGTATCTATAAACTATGATAACACTAGTGTGATCAATATCTCAAAGAACCCTGTATCTGAATCTATGACCCAAAACATTGATGTAAGTCACCACTTTTTGAGAGATCATTACCAAAAAGGTGATATTACTCTTGAATTTATAGGTACTGAACATCAATTAGCTGACATATTCACCAAGCCCTTAATTTCAGATAGGTTAAGTTACATTATACATGAGTTAGGAATGATAGACTTTGTTTAACCAAATCCTAATTGTTAGCCAAACCTCACCGTTAGTCAAACCTCACTGTTAGCCAAACCACACCATTAGTCGAGTCCTCACCGCTAGACACACCTCACTTCTAGAGTCCTCACTGCTAGAGTCCTCACCACTAGAGACACCTCACTGTTAGAGACACCTCACTAATAGATAAACCTCACTGTCAGGGATCTCACTGGTAATTGTCACTGATATGTCATGTGCTGTCTGATTTTCGAATCTCTTATTGTTTTTAGTATAATTCTTCTTATTACATTTTAATTCCTAAATGATAAAAACTAAGCCTTAGTCACATTTCAATCCACCACAAACTCTCCTCTCTTCGAATCTCTCTTCTTGAACCCCCAATTTTGTGTGAACCCTAGATTCTTCAATCAGAGATGGAAAGAACAGATCTCCTGATAGTCAGCGATGATAGTGATGAGACAAGTGTGAAGAAGTAGAAAACAGGACCTGAAGCTAGTGGTAGTGGGAGTAGAACAAGGTCGGGAAGGAATGTAGTGAACCCACATTTACAGAATAGAGAAATTGTAATAGAGAAGGAACTTTGTACAGAATGTCTTATATCTAGTAATTAGTTGATTCTGAGGATATTGGAAGAGCAAGGATGGCTCGAATGCTTCGTAAACAACAATGTCCCCTATTATCCCAAGCTGGTAAAAGAGTAATGTGTGTTTGTGAGCTTTGAGAAATCTAAAGAAGAGAATAGAATGCTTTCAATTGTGAATGGAAAACAAATATCTTTTTCCTCTATTGAATGGGTTGAATGTTTGAAAGTCCCACATGAAAATTTTTTTGGGTATTGCATGAAGACAATTCCTCCTACTAGTGACATTTTTTATTATGAAATTTCCTTAGAAGAGCTCACAGGTTTTGTCAAACAAAGGAAAGTATTGTCTATAGAGATGGATTGAGAAAATAGATTTCTTTTCAAGTTCATCTAACATGTGATAAGTCTAAGAAGAGGGGACTTTGTAAATATGAGGTATCAAGATATATATTTGTTGCATCTGTTAAGACTTGGTGTTTCGGTGAATCTGTGTAGACTGATAATGATTCAGATTGAGGATATGATCAGGCCCAAATCAAAGTCCATTGCTTTATTCTTTTCCAAGATAATTTCGGTTATGATCAAAGTGAAGGAAGTAGATGAGTATTAGGATGAGACAGTGGTGGTAAGGAAAATGTTTTTCATCACAAGCACAGTTTGTAAATATATGAAGATTGGGTGGAACCCATGGAAAAGGTAGTGGGTAATTAATGATGAGAGGGTTTATGATAAGTTTAGCCCTATTGACCATCCTAATAGGCCAAAAGCTAGAAGAGATCTAGGTCTAGGACCTGATGAATACGGACCACAGTTTAGTAATGATACTGATGAGGATGATACCTCTATAGCAGATGGAGGGGATCCTGATTTTCCCCCTTGTCCAGCTGGTGAAGTGGTATCACATGAAAAAGGAAAATCCTTCCTTGAACCTTCCTAGGAAAGCAACAGTTATGGGTGTAAGCAATGAAGAAGCACCTGTTGATGAAGAAAAAAAAGATAGTTTAGATCATGAGGAGATTTCCCCAGAGAATGAAGAAGAAAGAAAATCTGAAACTAAAGCATCTGTTTCTACCTGCTTGATTCTTAGTCCACTAATTGAGCACTCCTCAATGCCTACTGAGGAAATTGATGAAGTAGATAGACATGCACTTATTCCTAAGGATCCTCCTGTTGTTTAATTGGATATGGTTGTGGAAGATTCTTCTGAGGAAGACCTACCTGCTGAGGCTGCTATTAATGTACATATACAGAAGAATGCACAGATTGAGGGGGAGAATCCTACCAGACATGGTACTATTTCAGTTGCTCATGAGATTGAAGACTGGGATAAAGACCTAGGTTTTCCAGTGTTTGGGTTAGACTATCCTGATTCAGAAGATGATACACCCATAAATAGACCTCCTGTCACTTATAATCTCCTTTCTAAAACATTACCTGAGGACATAGTAAGAAAATATTATTTAAACTTGTTGAAATCTGATCTCCAGGACAGGTTTGTGGAAGAAATGAAAAGAATGGAAACCTATTTAATATCTTCTATTCAGTCTGTGTTGACTAAATCGATATCTGGTGTTTTGGATGAAGTCAAGGCCTACCAGAATCAAGTTTCAAGCTTGGCAGATGATGTTGAATCACTAAAGAAATCAATTGTCTCTATGTAGTCTTATATGAGCTCTAAATCTCAAGAAGAAAAAGACTTGGATTTTGTGAAGAGTGTAGTTGGACAGATGGTATCAGTTTTTAAGGAATTTAAGACTTCCATGGAACAACATGTCAGTACCCAGGACTCTCTTGTGAGAAATCTCATAAGTGGGCTGACTAAATCCTTTAAGGAAATAATTGCCTTTACTATTGCACCTCTGAGTACTACCAGGACTTCTTTTGATATTGATCAGATTCGAGCTATGATGAGTGAAGAGATTGGACAGTCATCTACCAGTGTCTTTGTAGACTCTGTTTCTTTGACCCAAGTTGTGACTACCACTTGGGATATAGGGAAAATTGTTTAGAATTTTATGATATAGGCCACTTCTTCTCAAAAAGAGGTCAAAGACAAATTGGATTTCTATTTCCAAAGGATCTACACTATGCATTAGTTGAAAAATAATTTCAAGCTTATGTTAGAAAACATGAAACTACCTCCAGTCACTCAGGATTTCAGAGAAAAAGTAAGAAATCTGAGGGAGTTGAATCCTGGTCTAGATAAATTTATGGAGAACAATGATGACTTCATTTCTTCTATGGAAAGGGGAGGAGGGATCATAATGGACTTTAAGAATCTATTGTTGCAATTTTTTCTTGTGGACAGTACTCCAATTATTGTACCTCTAGCTCTGCCTGCCTCTGCTTAGTCTACCTACATTCCTTAGATGACTCCAGCCCAAGAAATCTAGAGCCTCACTCCTATGATCAAATAGAGAGCTACACAGTATAGGCCAGGCACTGTATCAGTCACTCAGCCTCCATTGATCATCTTTGGTGTTTCTAAGCCTCCACCTGAATCCACCAAACCTGACTCCTCTTCTGATCCCAATGGAAAATCGCATGCTGAGGAGGTGGATTGATTAGTGTCTAGGCAATTTGATAGGAATCACTTGTATTTTTTTCCTCAAGAAATATACATGATGTCATTCTCTTTTCCTGTAATTCTATTGCTTACAATTTTTTTGCTAATCATAAAGGGGGAGAACTATGATATGAAGCCTAATTTATTTTACCTCTCATACATTTTTTATAGTTTTTCCTCTGATACATTTAGAATCTCACATTTGAAAATGTCATTACTCACACTGAAAAATAAAAACCATTGTATTTTATACTGATACATTACAGATTATTTTGGAATTATAATATCATAATTTTTGATTATCAAAAAGGGGGAGATTGTTGACTGCACCTGTTTTGATAATCTCAATTATGTTTCAATATGCTTTGATAATCCCAAATAATGTTTATCTTTATATTAATTATTCTTTCAATCTATGACATCATATTATTATGTTGATAAACTATCAAAATGATCATTGGAATTTGTTAATCAATGGTTATCTTTGTTTATACTTTTTTAGAAATGTTACTAACTCAATATGGATATGATTTTCATAGAAAAGATAAGTATTAAGTTTTGAGTCACTGATACAAACCTACGGATACGTAGTATACTGATAAGTAAAGTTCACTGATAGACTAAGCTTCCAATGACACAAGGTCACTGGTACATAGTTACTGATATAAGCTACCAATACAAATAGACAGGCAGATAGCTACCGATAAAAAGAGGCACCGATTCAGGCAGCTACTGATATAGGTGAGTTACTGATAGAAAGGATCCACCAATACAAGTATGTTGATACAGATAGACGGATTCCATTACAAAGTCTATCGATACAAGAATTCCACCAGTACGAAAGAGCTACCGATAAAAGGAGCTACTGATGGAAAGAGCTACCGATACCTAGAGCTACTGTTAAAAAGAGTAACAACTACCGATACAGACCCACTGACTCAAGTCCACTGATACAAGCTCACTGATATTAAGAGATACCGATGGAAACCAGTCACTATATCTCTAAACACTATTACTTTTGTTTTATTTAGAAACGGTAATATTTGATGCTTTTAATGCTAGCTGATATTAATTAAATAATGTCTGTTGGATGTCAGGAAACTGTACCTCGTACCTGAAAAAGAAATCATGCTTTATGTTGGACCGGATGAGATATAAAAGGAAGATCAAAGCTATGCATAAAAAAAGAGAGGATGACCCACAAAGAGACACACATGCTATAAAAGGAGTATATGCATGAGAGCTAAAAGTGTGAAGAACTTGGCTGAGAAGCTGAATAACATTGTAGAGCTACAAAGCCTAATGAAATCTCAAGAAAAACACCAATACGTGGAAGTCAAGGAACAAAACTTCAACACTATGTTTCTCATAAAAATTCAGATAAGGGCTCAAACAACATCTTCTCAATTAAAAATGAGTCCAGAGCTGCATTGCCATCATAGAGAGCCTTCTAAACCCATCTCATATCTTTTTAGCTCTATTGTGATTTCTTATTTACTTTTCGAGCACTCTGTGTGCTTCTGATCATCTTAGACACACACTAACTTTTGAGCATAACTGTAGGATATCTAAAATCCTCACTCAAAGCTTCTGAATTCTTTTAGTTCCCACTTTGAATTGTGGTAGAGGTCAAGTGTGACCTGGATATCCTGTGTGCTATTGTTTTTGTTTTCCCATGTAGAACTGTGGTAGAGGTTTTAGTACCTCGAAAGTCTTTGTACTATTGTTTACCCCAATCCAGGGTGTGGATCAATGTTTTATATTAACTATTTGAGAGGACTAAGTCTTGGCTTGAGACTGAACCTCCTGGTTATATCTATTGTGCATCTTATTTTTATTTGAAGTTATTTTGTATTCTGCTGATAAGTTCTTTGAAATTCAAATATATTTTAAAGTAACTCTAATAGTAATACTAGAAAGTGCTTATAACTTTTTTTAGCTAGTAAGTTAGATTCAAAAGTTAATTAATCTTCAGATTGAGTTAACTGAGAAATAATCAATCTCTTGGGAAACTTATTGAAAACTTTCAATCATTATAAATTCACTACAGTTTAATTTTTATTTAATTTGGGGGATTTTTAATATAATGTTTTTAATAGAAATTTAAATTGGAACTCAATTCACCCCCCCTCTTGAGTATCCACTCCGACCAACAACTTCTATGAACAACCCAATCAGGAGGTTGGTTGTCACCTGAGACATTTTCCCTTCGAATAAGGCCTTTAGAATTTGATAGTTGTCTCATCCAATACTACTCTATATGGGAGGATCTCACTGATAGGATAGCTAGAAATGGCTTCCCCTGTGGTTTTTCAACCTCCAGACGCATCTTAGAGAGTAGGGAAAAAAACTTCCACTCACTTCTAACCTCCTTGATGGTTTGTGTCTATGTTTTTTGGATCAAGGCATCTGGCACAACATTACCCTTACCAGCTCTATAAGAATTCTCAAATTCAAATGGATGTAGGTATTCCACCCACCTACAATGCCTAAGATTCAAGTCTCACTATGTGGAGATATATTTGATACTTTATGGTCCATGGAAATAATTTACCATTAAACCAAAAAAAAATATCTCCAATGGATTAGAGCATGGACCATGATAGCTATCTCAAGGTCATGCATTGGTTAGTTTTTCACATGAGCCTCAACTGGAGGGAACCATATTCCATGAATCAATCACCTTGAATTAGAACTACACCCAGCCTGATACCTAAAGAACCCTAATAAATAGTATAGCTCTTTCCTAGCTTAGGAATAATAAGGATTGACGCTGAAGTCATCCTTCACTTTAAATCATGAAAATATGTATTCCAAGTGTTTGTTTTGTCAAATTTCACACCCTTCTTGGTCAAGCCCATAAGTGATCCTTCCATGAGTGAGATTTCCTGAATGAATCACCAATTATAGCCAGTTATCCCTATGAAGCAACATAGGTCAAACATATTCTTGGTATCCTCTTAAGAAAACGCCATGCTCCCTATCTCTAGGTCATCTGATGCACCTACAGCAGATATGATATGACCCATGAAGTGAACCTTAATGATCCAAAAGTGGAATTTTATGAGCTTTTCATATATCTATTTTTCTATCAAGTGTACTTAGTATGATCTCAATATGGTTGAAATGGTTGTTTCTGGTGCATGAATATACTAAGGTGTCATCTATGAAGACCTCCACCAAGGAATCAAGATGCAGGTGGATGACCTAAATCATCAGAGCGATGAAGACTGTCATCACATTCCTCAGACGAAACGACATGACCATATACTCGTACAAGAAATACCCACTTTTGATGTGTGTATATGGTATGTCTAATGCCCTAACACAAACTTGAAGGTAGCCTGACTTCAAATCAATCTTAGAGAAAATGGTTGCACCTCGGTGATAGTCAAAGAGGTTTTCGATATGAGGTAGTGGATATTAATTATTCACCATAAGTTGGTTCAATCACTGATAATACATGAATAATCTAAGGGTACCATATGATGTCTTTGAAAAAGGATAAGTGAATCCCGTGGAAATGTGCTGGGTAAGATAAAACACTTAGCCTTTAGATATTACAACCACTTTTTGAGTCCCTGGAGCTATATAGGTTCCATCATATATAGAGGAATTTACACAAGTGCCAAAACTTGCACAATCTTGATGGTGAAGTTGATATTTCTATGAGAGGGTAAGATGGAGAAATCTGGAGGGAAGACATCCTAGAAATGATCCACAACTTATAGTAATTATACAATTTTTACACCCTGATTGCTCATAAAGATACTATCCATATGGGCTATCACTCCACTTATCCCAGTACGATTGGTTTGGAATCGAATTTCCTAGATATCCCATTAAATTTTATTGGTATACATGTTTCCCGTGGGTGATTTGAAATAAATCCATCAACGATAGCAATCCACCTCGGATCAATAAGGCGGAAGAAATTTTATACATAGAATGACATCAAATCAAATCATCTTGAGGACAAAGAAACTCCATAGAAAATGATACCCACATATTTCAATAGGGAAATAATTTTACTAGCATATACCATCAACTCAAACTCTTAAAGGCATTTCACGGTTCATAGCACCACTAGAGTACTCTATCACTAGAACAAAACTTCCCATAGTTGCACCAGATTGAAAATATTACACTGTGCCTGTATCAAAAAGGGGTGAAACTAGAGTGGGGGATACAAAAATAGTACCTCTAATGATATATTTCCTTGGAATCTACTAATCCAGAATAGGTTGTACAACATAGATGTGTCTTGAATCATGTCCCTGAGATACTAACTGAGTATCCTATGTAGGTCCACTTTATTGATGCTAAAACATTGAGGTGTAACTACCTCGACCATGACCAACTTCTTGACCTATACAGGCTACATAATACTAGCTTCTGGCGAGATATTGTGTCACTAATCTGACACATGAAGGTAGTGTCGATGAAAAACCCCTTTCACTTGGAATTGGTGGAAACAATTGACAGAAAAACTATCGCTCTCCCATCCTACCACAATCCTGATATTAGATCAGGTTCCTCATAAATTGGGGATTTTTATGGCCTATCCTACCACACTGGTAACATTCCAAAAAGAAATTAGTGAATTCCACTTATATAGTACTACCCCCTTGTGTACATTTGAAACATTACATTTGGCCACTGGATAAACCACTACTCTTCCTGGAAGAGAAAATTCCCTATTTCACATCACATGATTACCTCAGGTTTCATTCAGTGATGATGGACTGGTTCACTATCTCTAAAATGGTATTCATCCAAAATAAATTCACCTACGAGTAGATGGAATATGCAATAATAACTTCGAATCACCTTGTAGTAGTCAGATCATCACCAAACAATTTTAGTGCAAAACGATGCAATTCAGTGAAGTGAGTTGAGTATTCCATCACTAACATGTCACCTAGATGAATTTTCATTAATTATTGGGAATAATCGATTCTCAGATTCTCATGAAGAAGTATTCAATGAAGGATATATTGAAGTCTTTCCAAACCATACCCTGATATTGACCATTCTGAGTCATAATGTCCAACAAATCCTTGGAAGATTCATATAGAATATAGGTCAAAATATTGAACCTACACAATGGGAAAATCATGATATGACCAATGATCGAAAACATGGCCTCGATCGATGACTTAGTAGCCTCTGTTCCACCATCGCTCGAGAAGGTGGGAGTATGGTTCTGCCAGAGCTCACAGGGTCAACTCCACCATGGTTGGGGTAGGTCGAAGTGCACCCTGAACAATTTGCATGAACTGAAAGAATCCATCATGGAACTGAGCATCGACGCATAGTGGATGGTCTACAAGAGGTGCCTCATGAGGGACAATAGAAGGTATCATGTGTGGCTCAGGCTATACCACCTTAGGAGTATGCTCATCGTAAATATCCTAGAATATAACATGAGGTATTCATGTTTTAATAACCATAAAATTTCTAAGCAAATGCCTGAAAGTGGATTTATAATGAATTTGGAAAGAAATAAAGAAGGAAAAGTACAAGCTTCCAATAAAATAACCTAACCCTCATCCATTCGCAAGACCCTTGTCTAGGTGATCAGAAAAGGTCATAGTAATACTATAGGATACACCCCCTACTTCCCACTCATGGTCGAGCTAGGTTTATGGTCTCATACATTTTTCATATTTGGGGATCAATTAATTTAAATGTTGTATTCATTTTAATTAATTTAAGAATTCAAATTCATTTTAAATGGTTTAATTAGATGGATCCAAATCCCAATATATAATGGACCACACATATTATAAATTGAAATGTTGTGTCCACTTAATCCAAACCAAAACACATTCCATCTCATGAGACCAATGGTCTATGGCACAATGTACCACAATTAGATGCTTAAGGAATCTTCTTTAACCTATGACGGAAAACACTATTAAGTTAATGTAGATAGTTCAATGGCCAATTATTATTTCTCAGTCTTGTAAGGAAAATTCATCACATTTCTATATAAAACAAGTGATAATTACAAGGCATAATAACCAAGGAACAATTAATAATCTGACGAAAAACAGGAAATGCATGATGAATATAGATATGGAATATAATAATGCATGGAAATTTAGAACAAGAGATCCTAGTATGATTCATGAACTTTATATGCCCTAATATCATCAGGCTAAGGTAAATAATATCCCATAAATATAATAACAACACATGGATAGTACATCACCCAACTGTGAAATCAATGAAATAGTAATAGAGAAAAAAATAACAACATTTTTCCATCCCAAGAAATATGGGTTTCCCCTGTACATGGTGTGGCAACTCCTAGGGATATTCTCACTACCAAATTCCAATATTCATTGTATCCTATATAACAAAAATAATAAGAAAAAAAGAAAAAGGTATTTGATACCACTTTGTGGTATCTCTCTCAGATGCCACTTGAAGGTGCCCTGAGATGGTGGCCACAAGACCCCAAGCACGCCACCCTAAGAGCCAGTCTTTATACTAGCAATAGAGACTTGGGTGTGTCTATGGGGAGACTATATCCTCATTGATAAGAGTAGAGTGAAATTATATATTTATAAACTAATATAATAAGAAGGATTAGAAGGAACAAAAAACAGAAGACAAGAACATAAAAAAAACACAATCATGAAAGATAAGAAATAAAATTGTGGAATATAAATAATTAAAAGATAAAATATGATGATTATAATGATGGTGTAGCTATATGAGATTAATATTAATGAGGAAGGGGATACATGCATATACCACATGGTAACAAAAATATAAAAAATAGACAAAAACTGATATGATAAGAATCTCAAGAATATGATTGGTCCTCTTCCCCCAATCTCTATCCTATAAATTTAAATCAAGCTTTGGAAGCTGGATACTTACCTATTTCTATACCTATAGTCATAAAGTCTACTCAGGTACTAAAGGCATCCCAAGTTGGTCATGAGATAAAATCCATGTTGGACACCACCAATGGTGTCTAAATTAATCCATGCGTGTAATATAAAATGAACATCATTCCTTAATAATGAATGAAAAACATTAATAAATAAATAACTACATCAGAGTGGGTTACAATAGTAAATCCATATAATTTACGTACTTCGACCTAAGCCGGTGAGTTTGAAATAAGGATTCTTACATGGGTAAGGTGAGTGATGAAATACTATAAGGAGATGGAGTATCCCTAATATTGTGTTTGGTCTTGGTGGACACATCGCAAAGATTCCAAGAGCAATGGTTCCTTTATTATTTGAAAATATTCACTTTTTTTAATTCAATTCAAACCAATTTATAAATACAATTAGTCACCCTAATCCAGATCAAGACAATTCAGAGAGATTTTCCATGTGTCACTCGAGGGGATCAGTAAATGTCCAATAAATAGGGAGTCCATCCAAAGTGACCCATGAATAATTTACCAAGTTCTAGTCCATGCATGGTTTGGAAACTACATGAACTAACCTCCAAGTCTATCCCTATTATCACATGTAGGGTCTGAGTCTCTCTTGTGGCATGGTATAACCATCGGGCCATCAAGCCTGACCAAGGGGTCTCCCTTAGGAAACCAGTGTCACTCGTCTATAGGTAAAATCTATAATGCTTAGTGATCCCATCCTAGTTATATCAAGGGTCTTTCCCAACATATTTAAAAAACATTTAAAACTCTAACATGAAGGCACAAAGAGTCCATCCAACGGGTACTTAAGTTAGAACCCCTTATACCACCCCGACACTAAGGTGATGTATTTAAATAATGAATAAATTTATAACATGTCTTAATGTAAATACCATTCCTTTTAATTTGATAATTTATATTATAATAGGAATGTTTTCAAATTAATTTTCACTAGGAGATACATTTATGCTATATGGAATAAGGCACAGGTCTTAATATCATGACTAATTAATAATTTAAGCTCAATTAATTATCTAAAAGTGTTAACAGTAAGGAAATACCCTTAAGGTAATATAAACATCTATTTATGAAAGTATAATAAGTATTAAAGGTGAATCACACCCATTGGGTTTTAATATTTCAATGTCCTTAACCAAATGGGTTGATTATCTACTAACTCAGGTTGCAATTGGCAAGGTTGGGTGTTCAATTTAATTAAATTAAAAATTATGAAGCATCACCGTAAAGGTCAGGATCATGGTACAATGATTCATATTATATAGAGAAGTGAAATGAGCGGAAAGAACCTAGACCATATACCTTATCCTCATAGAGATTCATTTATCCAATGCTAACCTTTGATTTGAGCTAGAATGGAATAAATAAATGAAACCCTCTAGTGCCTTAAAAATGGGGAAAAATGAGCTCGCACTAGGATATCACAATATATGGGAAGAATAAAATGAAATACAATGATGATTTAAGATAACACATCTAGAATCTTGATAGATCCGACAATGAGTGATTTAGAGTCTACATGGAGAAGTTATCACAAAACCTATAAGAGGAGGAGGAGAAGAATCGAATGTGAGGGAGGAGGATAAATCTACTGGAGAGAAAGGAGAAAATAAGGAAGGGTTATAAAGAATTAAATAGGAAAAAAATTGTAAATTCACCCTTGAAATAGGCATGCATGGTTTGTCCACATGGTTGGCTAAATTGTAAATCAACCATGCACTAGGATCTACTTCAAAGGGGTACCCCACATGGTTAGATGCACAATTTGTATAACCATGTGAAAACCACGAAGAAGTCACTATCCAAAAACTTTAGATGACTCACATGACTGTACACATTTGTTTAGAAGGTTGTAGACAAAATGTGTGGCCCCCAGGCCCCCATTGTCTACTGCCATATGGTTTTGGGAAATCGTGTTGGCAGAGTAGAGCAATTTCTATTAAATATGTTTCTTAGTCTCCCTCTTCAATATTTGGGCCTCTAGGCTTCAAACGAGCCTCTAACACCACCAAAACCTCCTTTATTACCTTATATAACATTATTTGGGCCAAAGGAAAGAATTTAAAGAAATAACAAATGGTCCATACCTTGGATAAAAACCAAGAAATTTTAGAAATAAGTTTGTGTTTGGACATTGAAATCTCAAAATTTGACCTCTTCATGTTTGAAAATTATTTGATTCTTTTCTTCTTTCACCAAATATGATATCATCAATATATATGAGTAAAAATAATTATTATTCCTTTTACATTTTCACATGTAAGTTATAATCAGAACTGTGTCTCTTAATCTCCAATTTCATCATTAATGAACCTAGTCAATCATAACGATCTTGTTGTGATTTCTTCAAACATATATATAATTTTGAGAAACCTCATTTTTATTATATCCAATTTTTAAAACACATATGTTGTTAAATGTTTACTTCCTCTTTAAATACTCTATTTAATATTTTCTAACACTTCTTTTTGATAGTCCTTGAATACCCTTTATAATTCTACTACCATAAATATTTATATTAATTCAATACATTACACTAATGAAAATTCTCCCAAAATATAAATACCCTCAAATTGAAATTATCATATATCGACTAACCACATGCTCATAAGAATCAAATCCCTAAGCTACTGTTTCTAATTCTATAAAATCCATTTCATTATAATGATTTTTAATCATTATACCAATCCAATGACTCTAAATCCTTATTCATTTCTATTTTATTGAGTTATTTATTCGTGGATTTATCCAATTAATCATAATTCAAAACTTATTAAAAAGAAACTACCTATATTTTTTATAAAAAAATAGGCATATTAGTGGTCATTATATTTAGGGGAATACATTTTATTGGTCCCCCACTTTGTGGTTTTTGGGATCTTAGATATTGCAGGAGTGAGTCTATAGGTGAAATGAATACAAAAGTTGGATTTTTGTTTTTAAAGAAACTAAAAAATGGTTAAGTATTTGTACACAACTATTTTATGTTTGGTTTTAATTTAGGTTCTCATCATGGTGGAGAGGTCCTATTTTTTAGAGGAGGTTTTTTTCGAGTTGAAACTTCCTATTATAGTTATAAAACTTTTCGACTGTTAGTCCAAAATAGTGTGGTTTGTATACAAATTCATGTTTTCCTACTTGTAGATTTAAGGTGTGTAGGTGGGTTTTTGGTTATAGCCGATAGTGTATACACACCATGGTGGAGGTTTTGGTTCATAAAATTAATTGGTTTATATATTAATTCATCATGTATACTAGAATAGATCAAATAAAATCCTAGGGAAACACATTATCTTTTTTTGACCATGTCATGGTTACAATTAAACTAATATTTTTGGAAAGGAAATGGATAGTGATATTTAAGAGGGATTGAGTTTTATTTCTTAATAGTTTTCTTATTATTGTAAACTAACCTAACCCATGACGTGTTTTAGGGAACCATTTATTGGTTTGGATCAACTAAATATTATTTATAAAATTTAGTGCCTACCCCATATCATTTGGTTTATCAATTCATTTAGAAAACCTATACAGTAAAACACATTCTATTAGTGTGTTTTGAGTACATTTATAGTTTATTTGGGTTCCTAAAATTTTGATATTGAGACCTCATGATCCAAGATACATTATAGGATCTTTATGATAATATATTAGTTTAAATATAAGAATTCTTTTTTTTGTGTCGTGATAGTTCCTGATTCAATTATTGTTGGTGATTTTGAAATATCTCTTTATTATTACTTGTTTCGCACAGAATCCGGGGATGACCTCCTGGATGGGAGATTCAAACGTTCCGATCGGTTTCTAACGGGTTTGTTCATAGAACCGGAAACATCCAATGATTCCACATCCGTTTGGACCTACTTTCCAAAGGTAGGCGCTCATTAGCTTGTGGGCTAATGAGGCATAGAAATTTGCATTGGTCGAGAGGATGGGAGGTCGGACTCATCACACCTTTTTGAGGGGAATTATTGTCTACTCCGGGACTCTCTTTATAGATTTAAGTTATGTTCATGAATACTTTTTACATTACCAAGTATAAAATGAGCTTTCCTTCAGTTTAACAATCAATGATTAAATACGTAAGAATTTTAGAGAATCTTTTATATGTATTAGAGGTTCTTCATCAGTAAAGAATCATCTATATCTATTTAGAGATTCTTGGTCAATGGTATCCTTCAAAATATTTATATAAAAGTCTCTTGGTCATTATGATGACCAGGCTGGTTTTAAAGCCACTCAGTGGAGCACTTGAAGTTTATCGTCATTTAGAAGGACAATGAATTACTTCAGAGTTGGTATCGAACCCATAGATGGGCTACCTACGTATCCTTTGTTTTGAAAAAGGAATCAGAACCCACGTAGTTCGAATAAGGGTATGATGTTTATGATTGATGGCTCAAAGCAGGATGTCACAATTACTTTTACACTCTAAGCTCAAGTGAGTCATGCTCGATGTGAGAAACAAGAGGTATTAGTAAAATTTCGACAATTATGCCATGAAAGATGCAATCATAAGAAATGGTTTGGGGCTTATGTATGTATGACTACCCAGATAGATGAAGGTTTAGGATTCACTTTTAGGGAGAAAATCCATGAACAGGGTCCATAAAGGTATATGTGCTTCATGGAGATTTGAATACTCTAATATTGGGGCTTACTCCTAAGGAGGATACCCAAGTTAGGAGGGTGCTTATGATTGGGTTTTACTCCTGAAAAGGAAACCCATATCAAGGGTAAATTAGGACTAGTTAAAGAGAAATTAGGGGACTTGGGGCTTATTCCTGAAAAGGAAGCCCAAGATTATAACTCGGTTTTATACTTGAAAAAGGAGACCCAGGTTAGGGATTAAGGTTTGGGGCTTATTCCTGAGGAGGATGCCCAAGTTATGGGACTCAGGGCTTACTCCTGAGGAGGATGCCCATATTTGAGATTGGGGCTTATTCCTGAGGAGGATTCCCAAGTTAAGGAATTAAGGTTTGGGGCTTACTCCTGAGGAGGATGCCCAAGTTTGGGAACTTTAAGAATTTGGGACTTACTCCTAGGGGGGATGCCCAAGTTAAAGGACTTATAACTAGGGATTATTCCTGAAAAGGAGACCCAAGTTAAGGATTATCTCATCTTAAAGGATGAGGTTGAATGAATGAGCTCCCCATATTTAGTGACATAAGGATATTTAAATCACTATGTTTTGAGAGATATTCCACAGAATTCCTTTCAGATAAGGAAGTCAAATCAAGAAATCATGCCGTAAATGGATTTGAAGAGTGTCTTGAAGACTGAATCTTGAAAAGGAAAGGTGTGATGGCTTAAGAGGGGTAAAATGGGCAAGATGGGCACCCAAAAAGGTAGGGGCGTGCAAGTATTGAAAGGTGCGCAAGTATTGCGGCGGCGCACAAGTATTGTTCGCGCAAGTATACTTGCGCGACATGATGGGCACTTGCACGATTCTCAAAAATCATCAGAATATTTGAGCGACTCTTTATAAATCCCTTTAGAATGCTCTTGAGGTTCTTCCAGAAAAGGGACGTGCGAGTTCTATTGAAGGAATAAGGCGGCGCGCAAGTGTTGATGAGTTTCAACACTTAGGCCTTCCTTCTTCTCTTTAAATCTTCCATTCTAGGTAAAAAATTACCTTTAGAAGTGTTCCAGAAGCTTTGAGAAGAGACTTGGGCGTCGAGAGCTTCAATCCGAGTTTCTGGAAAAAGATCCTCTCGAATGGGGGGCCCACATGGTCTATTTATAGGCAGGAGAAGACCCCGGGCGGTTACCGGGCGGTTATCAATTAAGTCGCGCAAGTCACTTGCGCGCCAAGGTGCGTCGCGCAAGTGTACTTGCATGACAGTGATATAACTTGCGCGGTGAAGATGCTTTTGATCCTTTGTTCATGCCTTTGTCGATTTTTGATGTTTTCTTCAAAGGTTGAATCACTTTGGACTAAGGTATTTCCCTTTTCCGATATTTAGATTCTGTGACGAAAGGAGCGTCAACAAAAGCCCCCCCTCAGAGTTGGATCCGAAAGAAATGAGGATTTGACTCTGAGGAAATCAAAGACATCCAAAGGAAAAGGTGGTGCGCAAGTATTTAGTGCGCAGAAGGCAGCACACAAGTGTGTTGGAACTTGACTTTTATTCAGAGTTCCTTTGTCTTTTGTGGGCAGTTTAAAGTCATGCATGCCGGACATAAAGGGGACAATGTTTAAGGTCGAAATAGCTTTGACCAAAATGGATTAAAATTGATTCAATTCCTTGACAATTTATCTGAAAACATATTAGCATACTCAAGTATGAGAGAAAATATGTAAACTATGGCTTAAGAATATTTGAATCTGAGGAATGATATGAAAAAGAGATAAAAAGGCATTAGAATAAGTAGTTTCCAAGAATGAAGTTACTATTATTTAACAAAACCCGTTAGGGGGTTGAAATATGCAGGGCCACCTATGGGCATTGGCTGCATGGTCAAATAAATAGTATCTTTCGGCTGACAAGTCTGTTATGTGGACTGTTTATGCAAGGCCACCTATGGGCACGTGCTGCATAGTCAGGTGAAAAGAACTCTCAAAAATTTACTTTCCTAGTGCTAAAAGCCAGTGAAAGTTTATGGAGATTCAAATTTTCTAAAGTATAGAGTTTTTTGTATGGAAAGAGGTACTTGAATATGGAGAAGATATTTCCGAACAAGAATATCAAAGAACTGGATGAATATCACTCCTACAAAGGTCTGACCCAAACGTAGGGAAGAAGAATAAACCGTAGACTTGAATACTTTCAGATCATGAAAAAGGATATGGGACAAATATGTTAAGGATGATTTTTTTTGCGGATCCCTACATACTGTCGTTTAAGACAAATAAGGACAAAAGAGGCATTCTTCCCAAGAATGAAGTTACCATCATTTAACAAACCCGTTAGGGGGTTGAATTATGCAGGGCCACCTAAGGGCATTGGCTTCATAGTTAAATAAAATAGTATATTTTGGATAACAAGTCTATTATGTGGACTGTTTATGCAAGGCCACCTATGGGCACGTGCTTCATAGTTAGGCAAAAGAATTCTCAGAAGTTTGACATTTTTGTGACTAGAAGTCATGAAAAGGGTTATGAAGATCTGAAAATATTTAAGGTTAGGATTATAACACATAATGATGGGTATTGTCTAATGTATATAGAGATACATAGGTCAATGATTACCATAATCATGTTGTGGCTGGGTCCTGAATTGAAATTTTGGACTTCACTACATATCTCATAAGAATGAGAATCAAGCCATACATAGTTCTTGAAATGCAGTTTAACGTCGTGCAGGACGAAAGTATGAGTGATCTTAGTTTAGGGTCATAGAATTCGGACCATAATAATGAATACACAGTGTGTGTTTTCATGAGGACTTTTCAGCAAAGGGGCTGAAAGTGAAATTTGGGGTTAGGCCCAAAAGACTTGGGACTGGATTCGAGGGATACTCGAATGTTCCTACGTATCCCATAGGGATGGGAATCAAGTCCATGTAGTTCTAGAACTACCATTTGTACAAATTTGGTTCGTACATGTGAAGGGTGAAAGGGGACTTTAGTGCAATGATGGTTTAACCTAAGATAAAAAGTTTAGGCATTACCATGTATGCACGTAGTCTTTTGAAAATGAAAACCATGATTGAAAAATCAATGTCAATAACAGTTCTCTCTAAAATGATGAAATCAAAGAATATTGTAGTTTATTGTCGTACCGGACAAAAGTGTTGCATAGTTTAACGTCATATAACAAGGACGAAAGTGAATCAATGTAAAGATATTGATTCTAGGTGCGGTTTCACGAATCAACATCATATGAGATGGTGGTGAACCGATGTGAAGAGATTGTTTTTGGGATTGAACCCTAGGAGGTTGCCTACATACCTATCCTGGAGGGCAAGGATCAAAGTCCGTGTAGTTCAATTAAAGAATGAATTAATGATCAAGTTGTTCTTGGGGACAATGATCTAATAAAAAATGTTGTTGGGACTTACACATGGTTAGGGGCCCAAAGAGAGTGTTATGGTTGAGTTTTGCTCTAAGCTCACGTGAGTCATACTCGGTGTGAGAAAAAAGAGGTAATAACAACCTTAACGATGCACAGTTTAATGTCATGTAGGACATATTCAGGGACTATGCAGTTTAAAGTCTTACAGATATGACTATTGGTGCTGCACAGTTTAGTGTCATGTAGCAGGGACAAAATAACAGTTTAATGTCATGTAGGACATATCAAGGATTTTCTGTACAGTTTAGCGTCATGTAGTTAGGACGATGGGGACAATACAATTTAACGTCATATTGGACGAAAGGGGGATTGTGCAGTTTAATGTCATGCAGTAAGGACAAAAGAGTGTACCATTTTAACGTCATGTCGGAAGAAAGTGCAAATAGTTTATGGTCATATGCATGGACCGTGAATGGTGCAGTTTAATGTCATGCTGGACCTTTGAGATTATATAGTTTAACGTCTTTCTGGACGTAAGGGACTTTTATACAGTTTAACGTCATGTAGTTAGGACGTCACAGTTTAACGTCTTGCTGGACATAAGGGAGTTTTAAATAGTTTATGGTCATATGCATGGACCAAGGATGATGCAGTTTAAGGTCATGCTGGATGGTTTAGGGAACTTTTTCACAGTTTAACGTCATGTTGGACGAAGTTGCAGTTTAAGGTCATACTGGACCATTGCTGTATAGTTTAACGTCATATAGGAAGGACGAGATGGTGCCACACAGTTTAGTGTCATGTTTCGGGGACATCTTGGTGCTTTTATACAGTTTAACGTCATGTTGGACGAAAGTTGCAGTTTAAGGTCATACTGGACCATGGATGATGATGCAGTTTAAAGTCATACTGGACTGTTTAGGGAACTTTTTCACAGTTTAACATCATGTTGGACGAAGTTGCAATTTAAGGTCATATTGGACCATTGCTGTATGAACCAATTGTAAGAGTCTTGGTTCTGGGGACCTTATTTTGTGTTTATACAAAATATTTCTTCAGAAATCTGGCATTGGTTGGAGTCGTGATGAGTTCTCCATCCATTGAGATTAATGAATAAGCTCCATTGGAGTAGACCCTACGTATTGAATAAGGTCCTTCCCATTTTGTCTCAAGCTTGGGAGGTTTCTTTCCTGGTATCATTGGAGTTCTGAGAACTAATACCAATTCTCCCTGAATGAATGAACGAAGACGAACTTTTTTGTTAAAATCTCATGCTATTCGATTCTGATAGATTTCCAAGTGGTGCAAAGTGCACAATCTTTTCTCATCTAACTGTTCCAATTCATTCAATCGCTTTTGGGATTGCTCATCTGTAGATAACTGATCACAAATGGCTACTCTGAGTGAGGGAAATTGAACTTCAATTGGCAAGACTGCTTCTGTTCCATATACCAACGAATATGGAGTTGACCGCGTTGCATTGCGGGTGGTAGTCCGATAAGCCCATAAAGCATGAAAGAGTTTATCAGGACATGAACTCTTATCTTTATCCACAATCTTTTGCAGTATATTTGAAAGAGTCTTGTTAAAGGCCTCTATTTGGCCATTGGCTACCGCATGATACCTAGATGAATGGTTGGATTTAATGTTGTATTCTTGATACAATTTCTTCACCTCAGAAGAACAAATGTTGGTGCCGTTGTCCGTCAATATGGTATGAGGGACATCAAATCTAGTAATGATGTTAGACTTGATGAAGCTAACAATGCATTTAGAACTGACTTCTTTGAGAGGTACTGCTTCTGACCATTTGGAAAAGAAATCAGTATCAGTAAGAATGTACTTAAACTGCTTGGCCGTAGCTGAAGGGTAAGGTCCCACCACATCCATTCCCCATGTGGCAAATGGCCATGAGTATTTAGCTGTATGAAGAAACTCTGGAGGTTGATGAATGAAGTTGGCATATACTTGACATGAATGACACTTCTTTGTGAAATCAACACAATCTTGTATCATTGAAGGCCAAAAGTATCCAAGCCTTCGAATTTGATCAGACAATCTATGTCCAGACTGGGGGCACCACATACTTCTGCATGCACTTCTTTCATGACAGCCATTGTCTCTTCAACATCAATGCATCTGAAGAGAACTCCATCGAAACCACGTTTGTAGAGAATTTTTTCTAGGTGGTTTGGGCTATCATAAAGAGTAAAATTGACCACACGTCACCAGATTTGTTCTTTCTCGGCTCTATTAGGTGGAAGTGTTCTATTTTGAAGGTATTCCCTGATAGGTGTCATCCATCCGGTAGTATGACCATACAGTTCAGGAATGGGACTAATTTCATTAATTTCCTCTCTTCTGGCTTGAACATAAGGTGAAATTGCATGACGGTGGGCAATACTGATGGTTGTCTCATCCCGATTTGGATCTGCTAGAGCTGTGGCTATATTAGCCAGTGCATCAACTTGAGCATTTTGTGATCTTGGGACATAAGAAAATATTAGTTCTGAAGGGAATTCCGCCATTAACTCTCTGACGTAATCATACAAAGGGATTAATTCTTCTTTTTTGATGGCATAATCCCCATTGACTTGTTTGATTACCAGGTCTGAATCACCTTTCACCTTTAAGTGATTCACTTGTGCTTGGAGCGCTAGCTACAAGCCTGTAATGATAGCTTGGTATTCAGCTTCATTATTAGTACCACCTTCCCACAATAGAAAGGAATAAGGTAACAATGCCTTATCTGGAGAAATGAGTACAATTCCTAAACCAACTTTGTTGAATTTAGGATTTTCCATTTTCTTCCCTATTGGACTTCTGGAAGCACCATCAAAATACATTTCCCATGTTTGAGGATTATCTTGAATAGAGAAAACTTCCTCATCAGGGAGTTCAATATCTGAAGACGTTTCTTTAATGGAAGGATGTTCAGCCAGGAAATCAGCCAGAGCTTGACCCTTTATTGCCTTTTGAGACACATACTGAATGTCGAACTGTTGCAAAATAACTGCCCACCTTGCTAGACGTCCTGTAAGCATTGGACGACTAAGGATGAATTTGAGCGGATTATTACGAGATACTAATTGGACCTCGTGATGTTGCAAGTAGTGTCTCAGTTTCTGAACTATAAAGATTAATGCCAGGCAGCACTTCTCAATACTTGAATACCGGGTTTCTGCTTCAAGCATAGTTCTATTGAGATAGTAGAGGCTATTTTCATTCCCAGCATCATTCTTT
Organism: Viscum album; assembly: GCA_963277665.1. Lineage (NCBI taxonomy): Eukaryota > Viridiplantae > Streptophyta > Magnoliopsida > Santalales > Viscaceae > Viscum > Viscum album. The sequence goes on from OY728131.1 coordinate 561,518,511, forward strand.
TGAGCAAGAAAGGCCCCTAATGATCGCTCTAGAGCTGTCACATAGAGGATAAGTGGTCTTCCTTCAACAGGTGGCATGAGTACTGGTGGACTCAAGAGGTATTTCTTGAGAACATCAAATGCTTCTTGACATTCTTCAGTCCACTGGTAAGTGACTCCTTTCTTCAATAATTTGGTAAAGGGTAAACTTTTACCCGCCAAATTGGCAATGAAACGCCGAATATAGGCTAAGTGTCCTTGAAGTCCTCTTAATTCTTTCAAATTCTGAGGAGGTGACATACCAAGGATTGATTTGGTCTTCTCAGGATCGACTTCAAAACCACGATGGCGTACAACAAAGCCGAGGAATTTTCCTGAGGTTACCCCAAAAGCACATTTTAAGGGGTTCATCTTCAAATTATGTTGTCGAAGCTTGTGCAATATGACTTCCAAATCAGCCAAGTGATTAGAACGTTGTTTGGATTTAACCACCAAATTGTCTACATAGCATTCAACAAATTTCCCTAAGAAAGGTTTTAAGATACGATGCATGGCGCGTTGATATGTTTCACCTACATTCTTTAAACCAAAGGGCATCACCCGGTAACAAAACACACCTTGAGGGGCTCTGAAGGCTGTAGATTCCTCATCTTCTGGGGCCATTCAGATCTGATTATATCCGGAATATCCATCCATGAAGTAAAGTACTTCATAACCAGCCGTTGCATCAATTAAGAGTTCTTTAATCGGAACTGGGAAATCATCTTTAGGACAATACCGATTAAGATCTCTGAAATCGATGCAAACCCTAATTTGTCCGTTATTTTTCTTTACAGGGACAATATTAGCCAACCACATGGGATATTGAACTTCTCTGACGAAGTTAGCTTTGATCAGCTTATCCACTTAAACTTCAATTTTGGAAGCACAGGTTGGGTGTGTTCTTCTCGCGGCTTGCTTAAATCCTCGATGTTCTTTTGGTAAACCCAAATGATGAGTAGCAATATCAGGATCAAGCCCAGGAATTTCTGTATAATTCCAAGAAAAAATATCTTTATTTTTCTTTAGAAAAGAAATATACATCTTTTTCTCTTCAAGGGTCATGGACGCACTAATTAAAGTGGGGCGTGGATCTTTCTCTGTACCCAGATTTATTTCTCTGAGTTCATCCACAGTAGTAGAGATACCCTCTTCAAATGCTGGAGGAGCATCTCTAAGATCTTCCTCTTCCTCTTCATCATGTGGTATTTCTTCCGTTTCTACTTGCATAGTAGATGACAAAACGAAATTTTCATGATCATAAGAGATATCAAAATTTTCACATTTTGAAGAAGAAGCTTCCATTTCCGACCCTATTGATGATAAAGGGCCTTCTTTGGGAAATAAAGAGGAGATGATGGATTGAGAATCAACATCATTATTCACCTCTGTTGTTTCTATAACTTCTTCTGGACTGATTAGAGAAGTATAGACTTGTTGGACTTCAACAGATGAAATGAAAACGTCACCACTTAGGCTTTCATCACTGTTTGGTAGGTTACCAATTTCTCCCATGTTGTTTGGCTCGATTGCCGTAACTGACATTATGGATCTTTCCATAAGAGTATTTTGATTTGGGACTATTTTGTCAATTTGAATGATAGGTAACACATAATCTGTACTCACATGTGTAAATGGATTTATTGGAATTTTCTCCAAACCATATGGAGCATTAACTTTGGTAATTTCCTTCATTGTAGATTTTTCTCTTCCCTTCATGTGATAAAATTCTGCCTCAATGTATTGAGACTCACATGTCTTGAACGGGGCCTTATCACCATACAATTTTCCAACTTGACCATTGAAACAGTATTTGAGACATTGATGGTATGATGAAGGAATAGATGCATGCTGATGTAGCCAGGGTCTTCCAAGAAAGACGTTGAAAGCTGAGTCTTGATCAACAATCATGAAATCCGAATTGGATACAAGATCTCCAAACTGGGTTCTGAGTGTAACTTTGCCCAGTGGTTCTTGTTCATTTTTATCATATCCTTGTAACATCATGGTAGAAGGAGATAAATCAGATTCCGTGAGGCCCAATCGACGAAGTGTACGAATGGGCATGAGGTTGACTCCTGAACCATTGTCAATGAAAACTCTTCGGATATCTCCACCATTGACTTTTCCAGATAAGTAGAGAGGTTTTATGTGCCCATGCACAACATCATCTTCATCTTTATCAGCAAAAGATATCACTGCATGGCATTCTGCAGGATTATTCTCTATGTGATAGACTTCAGCTGCAGCAATTTCAGCTTCAAACTCCTGAGGACTTGACAAAGCTTCCATGAGTGCTTCCCGAAGATCTTTTGACAGATTCAAAGCATCCAAAATTGATAACTTGGCTGGTACTTGGGCCAAGTGTTTCAATATATCATACTTTTGATCTAGAGGTCTGTGTTTCCCAAAAGGAATATGAGGTTTAGCAGGTACCTTGGAAGCAGATGCTTTGGAAGCAGATGCATCTTGTATTGGGATAGAAGTTGGAAACATCCTTGGTTTTGGAAGATTACACTGATTAGATCCATTTACTTGCTGAGATAAAGAAGATGGAACCTTTAATCGGTCTTCCAAAATAACTGTGCCTAAACTGAGTTGGCCATTGGCAGAAGAACTTGGTTGTTCTTTTTGAGCTCGCTGAAGGGCTCTACCATGAGTTTCTGCTGCATACACAGTGATAACAGGGGTAGAATTGGAGTAGTGGCTTCGGAAAGATCCACGTCTTCCTCTGTATCCTGAACCTCTGGAACTTCCTCGGATTCCCTTATTTGATACAGGGAATTCAGGCTCATCAAGACTGGAATATGGATCTGTTAATTGAATCATATTAACAGAACCGAAGATTAACTCTTCGTCTGATAAAGACCCTGCCTGACTAGCCTGTTTAGGCTGTGCCGTTTGATGGGGTGGTGCCCGTTGCTTTGAAGTAGATGGCATAAAATCTTCCAGAGTCAAAGACAACTTAGGCCTCGATATATACTCATCTTCTTCTGATTCCTCTTTTTTCTTTGAATTGCGCTTCCCTTTGGAGGATTTTTCTTTTGATGGAGGCTTCACTGTAGCTTTTGTAGGAGACACAACCGGCTTCTTCAATTGTGTTCGCAAAATGGCATGGGTCCGATTGATTGTCTTTCTGACCATCCAATCATTATATTTTTGCGCAGTTTTGCTTCTGACTTCCTGCCACTCGCCTCCTTCCTCTGGACCTGTAGCGGTAGCATACGCTACATGAGATGAAGAACCCTTCAATTTGACTTGTCCCAAGTCAACCATCTTTTTCAGGAGGTCTTTAAAGACAAAACACTCCTTGATGGGATTCCCCAACATTTGATGAAATGGACAATAATTGGGACAGTCTTCATCTCCTTCCTTGTTTGGCCTCTTGGGCACTGGTAATTGAACCAAATTATTTTCCAAAGCTGAAATGAAGTAACCAGGAACTTGCTCATTTCGGAAAGAGTATGTTTTACTCTTCATATCCTCAAATTGTTTTCGTCATTGATCTCTTTGATCATTTGGACGAAACGGCCTTTGTTTTTGGCGTTCAGGAGGTGGAGTCCTTCGAGAAGATGAAGGTTTTGAAGTAGATATAGGTACAGATGCTTGTTTAAGAATAACTGTAGCAGTTTCTGCTTTACCCATTCTTCTTCCTGGAGCTGATGGAATTACACGAGATTTAACCTTAGCCTATATAATGGAATCTTCAATCTGCTGAGCGATTGAAGTAAGGTCTCGAAACCCTCTTGTGTATTTCACAGGGATCAATGGCGTGCGTAATTCTTCATGCAAATTTTCCTCACAAATTGGCAACAGCTATTCCTGAGGGAGTTCTAAACTCAGGGAATACGTTAATCCCTTCCAGTGAGCAATGAAATCAGAGACTCTTTCATTCTCCCTTTGCTTGCAGTTTGTAAGATTGAAAACTATCGTTTTTGGCAAAGTTGAGCTGAACTGAAGAAGTAATTTTTGACGAAGATCCTCCCATCCGATGATTGACCGGGATTGCAAGATTGTATACCAGAAAAAAGCTGGTCCTTGCAAGGTTCGCACGAAGAATCTGAGTTTCACTCCTTCTTGCTGCTCTTGAGTTCCCATCATAGGATCACAACAAGACACGTAATGCGTCAAATGTTTTTCAGGGTCGCCTGATCCATTGAAAGTAGGGAAAACAGGGTTTCCAAAAATGGATGGAGGAGAAATTGAATCTACCCATTCAGGGTAAACTTTCTTTTCAGGTTGAACTTGCATCCGTTTCCCTTCCATAGTTTCTAACCGAGATGTTAATGACTCAATAGTAGTTATTAACTTTTGAGAAACATCAGATTGAACTTGGTTTTGGGTAGGTGCAATGAATGGAGCTTGGACAGACGTGGTGGTTGGTGCTGCAACTGATGGTAGCACTGCCAACCGTTGTTGCGCTTGACCCACGAGATTAGACCTCTGAGGGTGTACTGATAAAGGAGGATATTCTTGATCCATCTCAGTAACTGCAACAAATTCCTTTGGCTGTCGAACTTCAGCATTCTTAAGAAGAAGACTACTCTGAAGTAGTTCTGCATTCAACCTTCTTAATTCTTTCATTTCTTCCTCTTTTTGTGCAAACCTTTGCTCTAATGAGATCGATTGACCTTCTCCAGAGGAAGGATATGTAACCTGATTCTTTCCCTTCCCTTTGTTGGATACCTTTTGGAGGGAGGGAAGTGGATTACCTAGGTTCTGAGTAATCCTTTGACTTTGTGTACGTACACCTTCTTCATTTGTATCGGTGCGTACATTTTCTTGAGCAGGACGCTCTTCATCTGAGTCCCGTGAGTGAGTCTCCTCTGGTGTATTAGCAACAACGGCATTGATGACATTGATTGATGCATAATGCATCTCATCCCTTCTATCAACATTTCTGTGATATTTTCTTCTTTCATGTCTTTGATGAGACATTGCCTTTTGTTGATTCAATCCTTTAGGAATTTCTTGACGAGCTATAATTTGGAGGGAATCTCCTGATAATTTGGCTCTTCGTTCCTCTTGGGGATTCTTCCCCAATCGAGAAAAGACCGATATTCTCTGAGAAGGGGATTGATGATTTGAAAGAGTCCCCAGTCTCGTGAACTGGGGATGTTCCTGCTGATTCCGCTCAACTCCTCGAATCATATTTGTTGACTTTGAGGGTTGGGTTAGAGAAGTCCCCAGTCTGACAAGCTGGGGTGGCTCTTGACATGCTACGTCTGAGATCTTCTTAAAATATCTCTTGATCTTGCGAATCTTAGTTTGGAAATTAGCTGGATGCATTAACCTGTATCCACTTTTATCACCTGGTTCAACAGACCGTTGGATGATTTCCGAGACTTCTGTCATTTGATGAAGTGTTTGCTGCATACGAGAGGCTTGTGCAATATTCTCGCCTGCTTGATGTAGGAGCAATTCAACAACTTGTTCTCTATATGCTTGATTTTGAGAGGAACTAGTTGAAGCCTGTTCTTGAGCAAGATTTTGATTATGAATAAAGCCCATTGACTGTGGCCGGCCATGGGCAATAACATTTCATGAGACCATTTTTGGCGGGCTTTGCTGACTGGAAAGCACTGTGAAATGTAGTGCTCCGTGAACACCCCATCCTCTGATATGAACATCAGATTGAGCATTGACAATTAACTGACGCAATTTTCTTAGTGCGCCAAGGCATGAACGTTGAAGGGTTCTCTGTTGTTTTTCAGCCTTCGGATACCGAGAGACTGATAGAGATGCCAAATCAATCTGACGTTGTAGCACTTCTATTATCTTAAGATGATTTTCATATTCATCATAAGATAATACCTTATTCTTTAATTGACAAAGAGTTTTCCATATGTTGAGGCGAATATCATGGATTCCATCATCCGTTAACATCTTTGGAATGTCGTACTGGGAGTCAGCCAAAGGCCAAAACATGACTGGTACATCACCTTTTGCCAGTTTTTTCCTGATGTTCAGCATTTCCTCTTTATCATTAAATGAAGATTCTTCTACCTATTTTGACCAGAGTTGGTGTTTTCTTGTAGCTTCATCGGATTCAACAAGATTGGTAGAGAGATCATTGGTCAAACTAGAAGATGCGTGACTTAGGGGTGGTTCGGAGAATGACCTACACCCTGGGCTATCTTTTGACTGAGAAAGTATTTCACTTGTTAGCGATAAAGCATCAGACATGACTGGTTTCGCATTTTCAAGTGCCTCAAGATAAGAGGGCTTTCTCGGCACTACATTGTCCACTGGAGTATTTTCCAGGCAATGTGAATCACTACTGCGGAGAGGACTTTTGCAGCGAAATTCATCATCATGGTGAGGACCACCATAATGGGTTACAACAAAAGATGAGATCTCTTGCTCCTTGTTCTTCTGACCACACAGAGGGTTCCTGTGGCTCTCATCTGAAAAAGAAACTTCAAGATTGACCGAATTTTCATGAAGAAAGTCTTCATGAGGAAGTTTCTATTGAAGACCTTCAGAATTAATGTTCCCGTTATTGGGAACTGAGGGAGTAGAATCTTGAATTCCGACAGATAAATGTCTGAGGGCTTCAAGAACTCCAGCATCGAGCAAGGCCTTGTTATAGATTGGCCTTTGATCTCCTGACTGTTCTGGGCGGATCTTTTTCTTAGATGCCTTCTTACTCACTTTGGAAACTACTTGTTGACGAAAGTGGTTACTCTGAGCAGGTGTATGTGCCTGATCAGGAGAGATGGTCAGGTTAGGCTGACGATCTCCACTCAAATCAGGTGTATGTTCCTGACTTGGTTGTCCGTATGATATGGGGGAGTATGCCCCATGACCCTCTTGGACTGGAACAGATGTGTGTGTCTGTTCCGGAGTGAATCATTGATGTGTCACTCCACTGCTAGGGATAGATTTATGTGTCTGTCCCTGAGATGATGCTGAAGCTGTTATGATATCTTGGCAAGCATCCAGAATATGAGCAGGAATTTGCTTCTGCTCTTTCACCATTGATAAAATATGTTTGGTGACTTCAGCCGCCAGAATGGGGATATACGTCCATTCTGGGTTTGGAGTAGGTGTATGTGCCTGCTCCTGTCCTCCTTTTCCTGTCAGTGAATCATGACAGTACTCAAGTGTAGAGGAAGAGAGTTGAGTCTGCCTCCTGTTTGTCGTCAGGGCTTTCCGACTGACTTCTCTGTGCGCTACCAAGCGAGACTGTTGGTAGGCTTGATTAGTATTAGCAGGTGTATGTGCCTGCTGATTACATTTCGCCAAACGTGGTTGAAGAGATCCATCATATGTAGTCAGACGTGCCTGCTGACTAACTGGTGATGCATAAGCAGGTGTATGTTCATGCCTATAGTACTCCGCCGGAATTGCCTGGAGGGATTGGCTTGATGCTGCCAGACGAGTCTGCTGAACAGCGGAATTAAAACGGATAGGTGTGTGTTCCTGCTCGTTATTTACCACCAAGTTAGGTTGGTGGACTTCTTCATATGTAGTCAGGTGAGCCTACTGACTAACTGATGATGCATAAACAGGTGCATGTTCCTGCCTATAGTACTCCGCCGGATTTGCCTGGAGGGATTGGCTTGATGCTGCCAGACGAGTCTGCTGGACAGCAGAATTAAAACGGACAGGTGTATGTGCCTGCTCGTTGTTTGCCACCAAGTTAGGTTGGTGGACTTCTCAAGAGATGGCAGGGATGACAACCTGCCTATTGTTAACCGGATTCCGTCTCTGGCGGTTCATCTTGCCTACTCGGGTTCGAGGAACCTGAGCTGAATGCCTGGAGTCGGTACCCTCATCATGTTGAGGGTGCACTACCGCACGAGTCTGGCGGCGATTGTTGATGGGAGCCCTCGGGAAGGACTCCTGTCTTTTTGAATTAAGGCCCTGCGGGACCTGCTCATTCACTTCCTCAGAGTAAGGGAGTGAATGGAAATTGCGTTCCAGGGATAACGACCCGAAACAGTTGGAGACGGTAGTCAGCACCGTCTGCTTCTTGATCGCTGGCCGCCGTTTTCCGGACGACCAGGTAGAGTTGTTAACTTGGAGGGCTTGACGAGCAGCCTCCATAGTTGGGATAGTACCGTTGCGACGGTACTCCTTAACCAGTGCATTAGAAACCCAGCTTTGAAGACGCTGAGTTGGTGATGTCATCCTCAGAGCGGACGACGTTCCAGCAGGAGTAGCAGCATTGGTTTTCACAGCAGTAGACCTCACAGTAGAGGTGTTTACAACAGTATTATTCATAGGGGTGAATTTAAGGAAAGCCATTTTGCAGAAGATCTTGAGAAAAGAGTGCCTGTTACATATAACAGACATAATCAAGATGAATCCAGCCACTGCATCTTTTGGATGAGCATATATCAATGACTGCTTTGTTGGCCCAAGGGGCCTAACAAATAAGAAGAACATCACTTTAACTTGGTTAAGGATTCACGTCGGGTTCACCATTTTTTGTTTCGCATGGAATCTGGGGATGAACTCCTGGATGGGAGATTCAAACGTTCCGATCGGTTTCTAATAGGTTTTTTGTAGAACCGGAAACATCCAATGATTCCACACCCGTTTGGACCTACTTTCCAAAGGTAGGCGCTCACTAGCTTGTGGGCTAATGAGGCTTAGGAATTTGCATTGGTCAAAAGGATGGGAGGTCGGACTCATCACACCTTTTTAGGGGAATTATTGTCTACTCCGGGACTCTCTTTATAGATTTAAGTTATGTTCGTGAATCCTTATTACATTACCAAGTATAAAATGAGCTTTCCTTCAGTTTAACAATCAATGATTAAATATGTAAGAATTTTAGAGAATCTTTTATATGTATTCGAGGTTCTTCATCAATAGAGAATCATCTGTATCTATTTAGAGATTCTTGGTCAATGGTATCCTTGAAAATATTTATATAAAAGTCTCTTGGTCATTATGATGACCAGGATGGTTTTAAAGACACTCAGTGGGGCACTTGAAGTTTATCATCATTCATAAGGACAATAAATTACTTCAGAGTTGGGATTGAACCCATAGATGGGCTACCTACGTATCCTTTGTTTTGAAAAAGGAATTAGAACCCACGTAGTTCGAATAAGGGTATGATGTTTATGATTGATGGCTCAAAGCAGGATGTCACAATTACTTTTACACTCTAACCTCACGTGAGTCATGCTCGGTGTGAGAAACAAGAGGTATTAGTAAAATTTAGACAATTGTTCCATGAAAGATGCAATCATAGGAAATGGTTTGGGGATTATGTATGTATGACTACCCATATAGATGAAGCTTTAGGATTCACTTTTAGGGAGAAAATCCATGAACATGGTCCATAAAGGTATATGTGCTTCATGGAGATTTGAATACTCTAATCTTGGGGCTTACTCCTAAGGAGGATACCCAAGTTAGGAGGGGACTTATGATTGGGTTTTACTCCTGAAAAGGAAACCCAAATCAAGGGTAAATTAGGAATGGTTAAAGAGAAATTAGGGGACTTGGGGCTTATTCCTGAAAAGGAAGCCCAAGATTATAACTCGGTTTTATACTTGAAAAAGGAGACCCAGGTTAGGGATTAAGGTTTGGGGCTTATTCTTGAGGAGGATGCCCAAGTTACGGGACTCGGGGCTTACTCCTGAGGAGGATTCCCATATTTGATATTGGGGCTTATTCCTAAGGAGGATGCCCAAGTTAAAGAATTAAGGTTTGGGGCTTACTCCTGAGGAGGATGCCCAAGTTTGGGAACTTTAAGAATTTGGGACTTACTCCTAAGGAAGATGCCCAAGTTAAAGGACTTATAACTGGGGATTATTCCGGAAAAGGAGACCCAAGTTAAGGATTCTATCATCTTAAAGGATGATGTTGAATGAATGAACTCTCCATATTTAGTGACATAAGGATATTTAAATCACTAGGTTTTGAGAGATATTCCACAGAAATCCTTTCAGATAAGGAAGTCAAATCAAGAAATCATGCCATAAATGGATTTGAAGAGTGTCTTGAAGACTGAATCTTGAAAAGGAAAGGTGTGATGGCTTAAGAGGGGTAAAATGGGAAAGATGGGCACCCAAAAATGTAGGGGTGTGCAAGTCTTGAAAGGCACGCAAGTATTGCGGTGGCGCGCAAGTATTGGTCGCGCAAGTATACTTGCGTGACATGAGGGGTACTTGCACGATTCTCAAACATCATTAGAATATTTGAGAGACTCTTTATAATTCCCTTTAGAATCCTCTTGAGGTTCTTCCAGAAAAGGGACGCTCGAGTTCTATTGAAGGAATAGGGCGGCGCGCAAGTGTTGATGAGTTTCAACACTTAGGCCTTCCTTCTTCTCTTTAAATCTTCTGTTCTAGGTAAAAAATTACCTTTATAAGTGTTTTGGAAGCTTTGAGAAGAGACTTGGGCGTCGAGATCTTCAATCCGAGTTTCTGGAAAAAGATCCTCGCGAATGGGGGGCCCACAGGGTCTATTTATAGGCAGGAGAAGAACCCAGGCAGTTACCAGGCGGTTATCAATAAAGTCGCGCAAGTCACTTGCGCGCCAAGGTGCGTCGCGCAAGTGTACTTGCGCGACAGTGATATAACTTGTGCGGTGAAGATGCTTTTGATCCTTTGTTCATGCCTTTTTCGATTTTTGATGTTTTCTTCAAAGGTTGAATCACTTTGGACTAAGGTATTTCCCTTTTCTGATCTTTAGATTCTGTGACGAAAGGAGCGTCAACATTACTGTTGGTTGTATGGAATTGAAACACATTGGGTTATTTGGGTAAGAGGTTGAAATTGGATAATAAAATAAGATAAATCAAAATTTAGTGCTATTATGAAATTGTTGTTGTAACACCCAAAAAAATTATAAATGAGTAACTCGTATTCGATAGCGTGTATGACACGTGAGACCGAGTGTGTAAGGGAATATAAAATCTAGAGTATTTAAAATATATTTAATATTTTAAATAAATTAAATATATTCTAAAGATATAAATTCATGTGACACTGAGTTATCATGCGACATACACCACAATGAGTTTCTTCAATGAATTGTGTTCTACACTAGACCGTGTTTTTCTGAATAATAATATATTATTCAAATATTTTTACTTAATATAATAAGACTTAACCAAGCCATTACATTATCAGTTATAGTACTATATGAATTATGAATATATCAGGTTTAAAAAAATATTAAAGTAATTCATTGTTTACTAATTAAAAAGAAATGAATATAAGAACCAATTGAATATAAAGGGAATATTTTTATAGAAAACTATTTTTATGCTCACAAAGATGTTTTAGCCTAATAAATTAAATTAATTAAAATTATAAAGAGATATTAATGTAATATATATATATATATATTCAATATAATATCTTTATATTAATATAATAGATTTGATAAATATAAGATAAGAACAAACCTAATTTTACCCATAAAATACTATATTTTTTATGACACTTTTACCCCCTTTTAATGGAGAACCTATTTTAAGTAAAATTTTGGAACTTTTATAAATATTATAGGTCAAAATAAACATAATATTTGAAATATAAACATAAAAATTAGTTTTGGGTGAATTTTGGTTATTTTTCGGCGAAGTTTCATTTTTTAATGAATAGTAGAAAATACTGAATTTTAATTCAAAAATTCTTTTTCATCTAATTTATGTATAGGGTTAAATAATATTTTTAATTTATTTTAAAGTTTAATTGGATCATATTTTTATTAATTAATCCAATTTAGGTCATTTTAATCAATTTAAAATTGAAATTAGATATAAAACCCTACTAGAATTTTGAACGTTTTTACCTTAAAAACCCGCTTTTTCATCCCATTTGTCGGATTAAATTTAAAATAATTTATGCCACTTATTTGATTGGATTTTGGAAATGTGGACTCAATAATTGGAATAATATTAATTTATAACGTTTTATATGTTCAAATTAGTTTTGACAACAATATAAGTGAGAGTAATTAAAATTAATTATAATTATGATGGCAAAATTAAGCTTAATAAAGGACAAAACCTTTATCTTAAGGGCACAAATGAACTAGAAACATTAAAAAAACCCATTGGATGTAAATAATTAGACCATTAAACTAATAATATTGAGTTTTGTTGTTTATTGATGACTTTTATTAGGTAAAAACGTTGGTACACCTAACATCTTTTCAAAAATACGAAGTGTGTCCTTTTCCTCCCTTAATAAAGGCCACCACCTCTCCCACTTCCTCGTACCTATAAAGAAAAAATTTCTCAACCAATATCTGCCTAAATATATCCTAAAAATTCCTAAAATCATCTTATAATATTCCAATTGGTAAATTATCAATCCAAGCAATTTGTTTTGTACAAACTAAAAGAAGTTACCCGGATAAGAGGTAACAAAATTCCTCAAACTTTTTAGTATTTTTACACTCTCCACTCCATCAAATATATGTATTCCATACTAATATAAAAAAGAAAGTAAAATTAATATAATATAATGATTTTAGGTTAATTTTTTTACCCACACCCATACGAACTTCCATCCAATGGGTAGCGAAGATACTGTTTATGTGAATGGCGAATTACCTTCTCACGAAATGAGGAATGTTTATTCTTCCTTTACATCCTCTCATAGTGGTAATTGTGATTAAAAATCTATTTATATATGTTATATATGATATTTATTATATATTTAATCTTCTTTAATACATTAAAAACACATATCTTTATACTTTCTATTTTTTTGTAAAAATGATATAATTGTTCATGGAAATGTGGATTACTGCCCCCTCAGAGCGATGTGATTCATTTAAACGATACATAGAATGTATAAAGGATAGTTTTAATTAATAATATGTGACATATAAATAATATATATGATATTCAGGATATAAAAAACATACTATAAAAATAATATGTATCATTTTATTTATTACACTTTTACACACTTAAAAAGTGGTAATGTCGTTCGTGGACGTATAGACTACCACCCCCGACTAGATGTGACACATTTTACATCACGTGAACTCTATAAATATGTATATATGACTATATAATATGATACTTATGGTATAATAATCATTCGGTAAAGACTTAAGTCACATACCTTCTTTCCACAATGATCATAGAAAAATGGGAACGTTACTCATGCGTACGTAAGACCTACCATCTCCATGAATTTAATGTTTGTTCATTTTTCATAACCATATTTAATGATTGGTTTTAAAATAAAAATTTATGTATAAATATAATAATTATTTCATTTTTGTTATTTTTTATATGTTATATTACGACCCCTTTGATCATAGTTGACCTACAATGTTATTTTTTTAACACTTGAACCAAAGCTTGTAAAAACACCCGACATAAACGTAATTTTATATGTAATTGTATTTGAATTTTTCATAAGTGAAATAAAAGTTTTGATAAAAATTAAAACATTTCTCAAGAAATTATATAATTAACATAATATTTTTATTAAAGAATATAAAGCCACAAGAGACAAGTGGAATGCAAGTTAATGGATTTTTGTCTCACCTTTTTACACTTGTTTGATAAATGTAATATTAACCACTTACTTCTTGGTGTGGTATATATGCTACATATTTTGATATATTATATAATGAATTATTTTATCATCATGGTATTTAAAACTCCCATTTAACATTATTCCTTCACAAGGCTTATGATAAAAAATATTTAGAAGTGGTATGGAACACTTTGGGATGTTTAAAGATTATTATCCATAAGAAAAATACTAATGATCATTTGATGGTATTTATATTCAAGTAAATTATATGAACATTTTTGAATAAGAATATTCATTTTATTTTTCTCTGTTCATTCATGAAAATATTCTCATATTAGTACAATTTTCCAACTCCTTGGTACTCAAAATGTTTTAGAAAATGTTTATAAGACAACCCGACATAATTTCTATGTTTAGTAGGAGAACCCAATTTCATACAAAAAGCATGTTTTATTAAAATGTTTTTATCTTTTAATAATTATTTTCTAAATTCATTTATATCCTTTTTTTAATTTTTTTTCAAGAAATTCTCTTGTCTCTTTCCGAACAAGGCATTTATCGATCATGTTTATTGTGAAAAAGAAATGTTATTTTTACCTCTTATGTCATGAATGAATTTACATGAAATAATTTCTTAAAAGCATTCTTTTCATGTCTAAAAGGTTTTTTTAAAAGAATATGTTTTTAAAATTTATTTTCAACGAAATTTTCATTCAAACGTTTTTTGAAAACAATTTTTTTTTCTCTAGAATAATGTTTTAAAAGACCATTTTTATAGTAATTATATTTATCAATGACAACAACCCACTATTTAAACTCCACATTGGGTATGTTAAATTGATACCATCCATACTTTTCCTCTTGATGTTTTATGATTTATTTTTCCAAGGATAGTGTTGACATTCACTTCCTTGATTCCTTTTTCCCCCTTGAAATATTCAATCTCCTTTGAACATTTGACATTGAATTTAAACTAAATATATATATTATTTATCATGGATATTTTCATTGACTAGAACATATACCATTTATGATACGATGTTTACTTTTAAAGATATTTGATTATTTTTAAAAATATATATAAATTTGTATTCTCTATTCAATACAGATATTTGATAAGGCATATTATTTATTTTGATTATTCAGTATGAAGAATTATTTGGACTAGTAATAAAGGGTGGGTCCTAAAATTTATATATCTCCTTGATGAATCAATAGGTTCTCATGAGAAGAATATGTTGGCCAAATTAAATGGGTTTCAATTTCCAGTTTTAAACTATCTTGTGAAAGGTATTGACGGTATTGGTTTTTGTGTACCTTAGACATGATGTCCAATAATTAATCCTTTTCTTAATATATATTTAATTTATTATTAATCTGTGAGATTTTGGGTCAACAAATCTATAGATACATTTCATTCTTATTTTATTGATTAAATGGATCTTGCTTTAGTTATTTTTTTCCGTATTTACTTTTCCTTATCTAGTTATTTGATTGGCTTGTGTTATATGTTATTTACCTTTACATGTTTGTTTATTTCCATTGATTCATTATTTATTCCACTGTAATTACCCTTACTGAGTATTTGAGCTGACCCTTATTATTTTTGATTTCCCTAGGTTATGAAGAGGAAAACGTTCAACAATATTTCTTGGATTTTGTTTATTTATTTTATTTATTTATCATGTTAATATTTTATATTTACAAATATATTATGGGTATCATGTATGTAATATGGTTTTATAATATTTCTAAACTGATCGGTCCTTTGGGATTTTATTCCTTTTAATCATTCCAATGTAATAAAATAATTCACTGGCTCCAAACTTCTATGGTCGGGTCAGTACATTTGGTATTAAAGGAAGTTTAGTAACAACCTAGGGAACTAAATATCAGAATACATTGATAAGAGAACATAACCCTATGTAAGAATTTTAGGATTTGGGTTGAAGAACACCCGAGAAAATTTGTAAATTAGAGATTACGTGGGTCTTACTATAAATAAATCTCAATCTGGATAGTATAAGTGGAACTTATTTTGGGAAAAATGTTTATAAGAGTAATAACTTTGAAAAGGTTTTCCTAGGTGACTCAGTGTAACCTGATACACCAATATGGGCCCAATCGCAGACCTGGTTTGATACACCCTAGGGATAAGATTTGGAAAATTAAAATTTTATTTTAAAACTAATATTATGGATTTTGAAAATGAATAACCTAGGTTAAATTTAAAATGTTTTAGATTGAGGAGAAGGTGTCATGATTTAAAAATCATATAAATAAAATTATAGATAAACTCTAGACCAAGGAAGGATCTATATTAAAATAAGTGGATAAAGTATTTATGTATTAGGGTCGAATTGAAAATCGTTGTTAAATGGATATTTAATGAATAATTTATTTTTCAAGTATGTCCATTATATTTATTTTTGGAAATTATATTACTATGTTTTTATGTATGGAAAACCAGTATGCCAGGTGACAACCCATCAAATCTTGTATGGTTACAGGACATGAACCCATGAACAAAGGTCGATAAGGGTTTGATTCCAACCACTAACGCCTAAAAATTTATATTTAATATTAAATTGCTTTTAGTTGATAAATTTGATGATTATATACTAATGATAATCTAGAAGTGTTACTTTTTAGGTTTAGAGATTAAATTCCATACGATATTAATTTTGGAGAATAGTTAGAGACAAATAATTAGATTTTTACTTCTTTATGGGCCTTAATATACTTTATAAATTTATTTTAGTTCATTAGGAATAAAAATTAATTTTTGAATGAATTTTAAAATTTATCAAAGCACAACCAAATTTTGAAATTATATTTATATAAATATATCATGTAAGTAAACATATGCATTAAAAGAAATCCTCAACTCTAGGAAAAGTACCATAAAAAATGATTTCTTAATGCCTTAATTTTTGTAGATACAATGGTTTTATAAATCATCATAGATTTATGGATTTGATACCATCAAATTTAAATTTATCATTAACGTTTTTGTGAATTATGACCTCAATCACTCCCTATAACGTCATTGGTGGAACTGTAGACTACCACCTCCCTAAAGAAATGAGATTCATTCACAAGATACATGGAACATAAAAATAATGGATTTAATTAAACATATGTGACATAAAAAACATCTATATGATATTCATGACATAATTACATTCATGGAAATATTATATATCATTTTATTTATTAACCTTTCACACACTTAAAAAGTGATAACGTCATTCGTGGACATGTGGACTACCACCTCCTTGACACAATATGATTCCTTTTACATCACAAGAATTATATATGTAGAGACCAAAAGCTTGACGTACATAGAAATTACATTACTTTTGCGGAATACTTAATACATAACAAAAACAAACATACAAGGGCCGTAAGAGTTTAGTGTCTTTGGAAACATGGAACATAATCTTCTAATCTTGGTGAAAGATCTTCAACATCTCCCATAAAGATATTCCCTATTTTTTTCTTACCTAAAACCTTTCTTTATATCCTGGGGAAAATAAAACATATAAAGGGTTATCTCAAATGCTCAGTAAGGGTAAGCATGGAGAAAATAAAACAAACCATATACATTGGAACTTAAATACATGAACATAAAGTTTAAACGTCAAAATCTTGAGTTGTGAAATAAATCTTGGCAGTACATAAGGCATATATCATAAAGGAACATCAATCATGATAAAATAGCATGGTAATAAAACATATAATTGTGGAAAACCATTAAGCAGATGACATGATTTCCATAGTATCCAAGGCATTGCTTCCAAGACCATCTTAGTGGACAATGTCCCTTTCTAAATCGAGTTCACTCCTCGTTCCAATCCTGTATCACTGAACTAGATTAACTTACCATTCCAGCCATGTCTACCTCATGAGATATAAATCTTTACCCAATGCATTAGAGGGAGATATAGGTCCCATGCATCTCAAAATGAAATTATTCTTACTTGTTTCACAAAATAAACATAAATCATTCATCATAACCCAAAGAATAAAATGAGTTTCATAAACATCATCTCATCATGACATAATCCATATAAAACAAATGGATATCATTTCGTCATAATAAAAATAAAACCATGTAAATAATGGAGACATTATACTTGAAATACACACATATTAAATAATGTCATCTTAGATGGAAAATGGTTTTGATAAAACACTTGAAATGAATTCTTGAGGAAAATATCCTTTCTTCTTCAAAATCATTTTCTTTTCACAAAATGCCATGAAATTTTAAAAGAAAAGGATTTTGTTGAAAATAGTCACGAAATCTTGTAGAGTAATCTTCATGAAAATAAGGCACTATAAAACCGTAAAAATTCGTTCATGCCGTATAAGTTAAAAAAACATTCTTCTCATACTTTTGGCGGAAAAGTCAAAAAGTACCTTGTATGGTAAACAAAAGAATGATTCCTTCCATAAAACGTGGTAAAAGTAAAAAAGGATATAAATGACTTTAAACATACATGGAATAAAATTAAACATTTTATGAAAACATTTTGGGAACATATGGACATGGATGATAAACATAACCCTAGTAAATACTTACGAATAAACAATCTCGGATAAGAATGAGATTGGAATAATTATCCCTTACCTAATGTCCAATTTCTTCCGTATGTGTTAGAGAATCCTATATAGTGGGTTTAAACATATTATTAACTTGTAATAGAACCATAATAATATTTATGATATCATATATGATTCACTTACAACTTTATATTATCCATTCATTTGCCAATTCCATGTTAAATCAGCGTTTTGGGTAAAATCGTTTCATTTATCGTCTGTGTTTTAACTTGTAATTATTAATATGATTACATAGATCATGATTAATTAATTACAGAATATAAAACATGATTTATATATAATATATATTCAGAATATATATATATATATAATAGATCGATAAATGGAAAGAAATACACCGTTCATGGAGACGGTATGCCGTACGTACGCATGAACGCTGTTTTTCTTTTCCTTATTGAATTGAATGGAATTAAGTAGATGAAATAAATATATATATATACATAAATACAGTAGCATTATTATGTCATATATTTCATGATTACTTATTATAAATACTTTATAATCATTCTTGAATTGTTAACATGGAAAATGAATCTCATCGTGTTATGGAGACGGTAATCCGTACGTACGCACGTGCGATTATATCGTTCCCATATTTATTGAATGGAATTGGAGTGGATGATATAATATTTTCGAATAATTATGATTTTATAATCATATATAGTTATTATTTACACCATTATACCCATCCAAGTAAGGTGGTGGTGGAAAAACTGGTTACACCACGGCGTGGAGATGGTATTCCGTACGTACGCACGCGCGGTGATTTTGTTTTCTGTAGGATGGATAGAAGGTGAAATATGGTTGTTTAATGTTTATAATAACATATCAGTATATTAGTGATACTGATGTTATTACTTTATAGTGAAACAACGAAAGAAGAGGAAGTAGAAGAAGAAATAAAGTTGAAAGAATCGGTAACAGACATTACCTCTTCTTTGAAGTGCCTCTTCTTAACCTCCTCTTAGGGCACTAAAGATGGTCTTTGAAGAAGACCAAGACCTCTAGGATGTTTCTAGGGAAGTGGAGAGGAGAAATTGGTAGGGTTTTTCTGATATTGATGGCCCAAAGTGGTGCGAGGAGGAGAGATAGGAGGTTCCCTTTTATAAGTGAGGAGAGGGGCACCTTAGAAAAAACTTAAAATATTATTTTATAATAAAGTCATATTAGGTTTTTAATAACTCCAAATCAATTTATTTCGAAAATAAGGTGGGGATGGGTCTAAATAACCTCAACTAATAGGTTTTAGACAAGTTTAGGTTACTATTTTAACCTTATCATTTAGATTTAACACTTAGTTAAATAATTTAACTTTTACCGTGTCTTCTTGTTTTCTTAAACTATATGGTTGATAAACTTACTATAACAAGCAAAAAGAACCCCAAGTGGCTCATTATTAATATATATAACCTTATCTAAGTCATTTGGAAGAACCTAATATTTTTAGGAAAATAATAACAATTAATAATATAAATATTGTTTTAAAAACTATTTTATGTCAATTTTGACACTATTTGGTAATTGATTTTTGTGAAAATAATAACAACATGATTAGTTCGAAAAAAGTTAATTGAATCAATAGTAGCATGTAATATTAACCTATAAAATTAGTTTCATTCTTAAAAAGTCTCAAATTACATTTATTTGGGTATTTATAACATCAATTATGTTAATATTTCATTAATAAGGTGATTACTGCATCATCATTGTGTCAAAAATAAATTAAATTATTTAATGTCTAAAAATTATAAATAAAATACCATTATGTAAAAATATTTTTATCTTTATAATGAATATTTATAGTCGAATTTATGTTATGTATAACCCTATATTAAAAATATTTTAGTTATTACACTTTGATTTTAACTATTTTAACTCTTCTTTAAATAAAATAATAATAAGTGTCCTAATCTAATCCAAGTGGAACTAAAGGGTAATATTTTTTTCCTAAGGTTTTTTGGTCGAATTAAACTTATCCAATAGAATTAGGAAATGTGTTAGGGTAATAATAATGTCATGTTTACCCTTAATTACCCTATATACTTTTAACCGCCGTAAATAAATGTAAAAAGTTACTATTCACCAAAAATTATTTTTATCTTACTGAACCACATTTTGCTCCTTGATATTAACCGTGTCTCTCAGATTTTAGAAATTACACTCACAGAAGCAGTAAAATTAAGTTTTATGTAAATTTTCAAATTCTCCTAGGAGGTGGGTAAAAGACGGTGGAAAGTTCAATAAAATTTTTATATATCTAAAATCATTATAAAATGACTCAAATTAATTACATTGAACTTATATAGGTATTATGTATCAATTTTGACCTAAAATAAATTTAAATAAAATAAATAATTATTTAAATAAAAAGTCGGTTTTTAAATAGTAACCTAGTGTTTTCACTATTCATCAAAAATTGAAAGTTTTCAGAAAAATACAAACAATTCACCCTAGGATAATTTCGATATTCCAGATTCAAAGATTAAGTCCATTTAGAAAGATAAACATTATAAAATTTTAAAAAGTGTGTATTACTATTCATAACAGCTAGTTCATAATAATATTATAATAATTTATCGTTTAATGAAACTCAGTATTGTGTACTACACACGCTATCGAGGAAGGTCTTGATTACGTGTAATGAAATCCAAGTTAGGGATGCATGTAGTGAAAGATTCATTTGGTGTTGCGTATAACATAATCAAAACATATTTCATTTATACATTAAACAAAATCTATACTTAATGTTGCGCAGAATAATTTCACAGAACGAACTTCAAGTTGTGTGTAACAGGAGCCAAGAATAGTGTTGCGTATACTGCAAGATAATATGGTGTAGCATATAACACAAACTAATTTTGGTGTAGCGTACAACACAAGACATCAGAATAATTCTCATAAAATCTCGGGTTTTTACATTCTTCCCCCATTAAAATTAATTTCTCCCTCGAAATTTATCGGGGTTATAAATGGTTTACTACTTGAAAGTTTCGTTCATAGAAACCCACATCATAAAAAGGAATAATAAAACTTAATTTTAAAAAGTAAAGTAAGAAACATAACAATTATCCAAATTAACTCATCATTGGGTTTCCACATAGGAGAACATAGGTGAAAATATGGATATGGAAGAAAAATCTAACCATCATGTTCTGATGAAGAGTAGTAGAGTACATGGCTATGAAAACGCCAACAATCAAAAATCCATACATTTTTGATGATCTAAGGTACCATCAGATTCATCAGATATAAGGGCACTAGGACAACATTTTGGGTTTTCAAGATCATTTCCCTAATGTTGAAGAATTTGAATTAGAAGAAATATTTATTTTATTTCGGTACAATCTCACCGTTGTTCGTGCCTTGAACAATTTACACTTCATCTCTTAAAGAATTGAAGTTGAATTTTTCATTCTTGAAGTGTTATCAGATCATGTGATAGAATGATGGGTCATTCCATCTGTCTCAAACAAAAGGTTTGTAAAAGTTATCAAATATACATAAGTCCATCTATGGCGAGGTTAATCGTATATGAATCCAAAAAATGACTTATACTTCATCTATCATACCGCTTAATAAAATAAAACTCGTTTCTACTAACCATGCACTTCCTGTAGGCCAGTGGTAGGTGATAAAGGCCTGTCGTACTTTGGTTATGGGTTCGATTCCTATAGCCTTGTCCAACGCAACGGGTTCTTGCCCGTCCTATGGGTTGTCCTTTTTCTAAAACAATACTACGATAACATAACAAGATGTTCTAGAATTAAACAATACCATATTATGTCTAACTTAATATATTCCAATCTTTAGGTTTATCCAAAATACTTCTGTCCAATTTCATATTATAATGAACAATAAAACTAGAGAGGTCATTCTACCAATCATGTAAATACCATCATGTATCCTCCATATATCATATGTTATATCTTGTTGTTGGTCATATTCCAAACATGTGAATACCTTAATCATGTATTCTCTTGAACCATAGTGAAAACATGAACGCTGCCACAAGGTAACTCTTTCCATATACCAACATCCCAAAAATTCTATATACTCAAACCATGATATAACTTTTTCCTTATATTAGTCATGAGCTCATTAATACTATCAAACATTTCATTATCTCTTTATCCCTTCTTTATGTGCATATTAGGTGCTTTCCAAAAATATCTGAATAACCATTCATGGTTACCGGTACCATTTAACATATACTTTCAAAACTCAAGCAAAGACAATAGTGTAACAATCCTTAGATTTTTCTTTATTCCATAGTACCATACATTATTCTTGATAAACGTTAAATCATTACACTACCTTCTTAAACCACTGACTGAGCTTCATCATTTCTTCCATCTCATATATCATTTGTAGTATCTTCATCATCATCCACATAAATACTACCCATATGAGCATGCTGATTCTCTTTATGAGATTTTCCATTAGGGAATTGGTTTTCATAATGCCCGTACATTACACATTTAAACCACTTAACCGTTGTTGATGTCTTAGAAATACCATTATCCTTGTCCATGGTGTTAACTGATCCTATTACTTTACAATTAATAGCTTTGTGTCCTTCTTTTCCACACCCAAAAAATCTTCCAGTCCCTTTGAAACATTCTCCCTGATGCCTCTTCCCACATGATTTACATGAGTGAAATTGAACTTTCTTTCCTCTATGATCATCATGAAAATCCATCTTTCTCTTATTAGCTGAGTCAGGAAACTTACCAAAGTTGAGATTATTGATCATATTATGAGATTTCTGATTAGGCATAATAATGATATGTGGACTTCCAGATCCAATTTAATTTGGTTTCTCATGAAGAATATCATTCCATTGTCCATCATATCCTCCATTATCGTGAATCTTCATGTTTCCATCCATTTTCTAAAACCCAAAAAGAATAGTGTGAGAGGCCAAAATCATAATCCAGGGGGAGTAACTTCAATATCTAACATCTTAGGTTTAATTCTAATATCTTTACCATAATTCAAGGACTATAAACTATACTTATACTTAACCTTAGGGACATCCCTATAAATACCTTAGAAATATCTCTAGGGATCTAACTAATGTTTTAGCATCCTATTTTCCAAAGGTTAACTAAACCTTTCCTCTAATACCAAATGTAGAGACCCAAAGCTTGATGTACGTGGACATTACATTACTTTTGCGGAATACTTAATACATAATAAAAACAAACACACAAGGACCGTAATAGTTTAGTGTCTTTGGAAACTAGGAACATAATCATCTAATCTTGGTGAAAGATCTTCAACATCTCCCATAAAGATATTACCTTTTTTTCTTACCTAAAACCTTCCTTTATATCCTGGGTAAAATAAAACATATAAAGTGTGAGATAAAATTCTCAGTAAGGGTAAGTATGGAGAAAATAAAACAAACCATATACATTTGAACTTCAAAACATGAACATAAAGTTTAAACGTCAAAATCTTGAGTTGTGAAATAAATCTTGGAAGTACATAAGGCATAGATCATAAAGGAACATCAATCATGATAAAATATCATGGGAATAAAACATGTAATTATGGAAAACCATTAAGCACATGACATGATTTCCATAGTATCCAAGGCATTGCTGCCAAGACCATCTTAGTGGACAAAGTTCCTTTCTGAATCGAGTTCACTCCTCGTTCCAGTTCTCTATCACTGAACCGAATTAACTTACCATTCTAGTCATGTCTATATCATGATATATAAATCTTTACCCAATGCATTAGAGGGAGATATAGGTCCCACCCATCTCAAAATGAAATCATTATTACTTGTGCCACAAAATAAACAGAAATCATTCATCATAACCCAAAGAATAAAATGGGTTTCATAAAAATCATATCATCGTGACATAATCCATATAAAAGAAATGGATATCATTTCATCAAAATAAAAATAAAACCATGCAAATAATGGAGACATTATACTTGAAAAATAAACATATTAAATAATGTCATCTTAGATGGAAAATGGTTTTGATAAAACACTTGAAATGAATTCTTGAGGAAAATATCCTTTCTTCTTCAAAATCATTTTCTTTTCACAAAATGCCATAAAATTTTATAAGAAAAGTATTTTCTTGAAAATAGTCATGAAATCTTGTAGATTAAGCTTCATGAAAATAAGGCATTATAAAACCGTAAAAATCTATTCATGCCGTATAAGTTAAAAAAACATTCTTCTTGTACTTTTGTCGGAAAAGTAAAAAAGTTCCTTGTATGGTAAACAAAAGAAAGATTCCTTCCATACGATGTGGTAAAAGTAAAAAAAGGGTAAAATGAATTTAAACATACATGGAAGAGAAGTAAACATTTTATGAAAACATTTTGAGAACATATGGACATGGATGATAAACATAACCCTAGTAAATACTTACGAATAAACAATCTCAGATAAGAATGAGATTGGAAAAATTATTCATTACCTTATGTAAAATTTCATCCATATGTGTTCGAGACTCCTGTATAGTGGGTTTATACATATTATTAACTTGTAACAGAACTATAATAATATTTATGATATCATATATGATTCACTTATGACTTTATATTATCCATTAATTTGTCAATTCCATGTTAAAGCAGTGTTTTGGGTAAAATCGTTTCATTTATCGTCTGTGTTTTGACTTGTAATTATTAATATGATTAATTAGATCATGATTACATAATTAAAGAATATATAACATGATTTATATATAATATATATTCAGAATATACATATATATAATAGATCGATAAATGGAATGAAATACACCGTTCAAGGAGACGGTAGTCCGTACGTAGGCATGAACGCTGTTTTTCGTTTCCTTATTGAATTGAAAGGAATTAAGCAGATGAAATATATATATATATATATATATATATAAATAAATACAGTAGAATTATTATGTCAGATATTTCATGATTACTTATTATATATACTTTATAATCTTTTCTTGAATTGTTAACATGGAAAATGAATCTCATCGCGTCGTGGAGACGGTAATCCGTATGTATGCACGAGCGATGATATCGTTCCCATATTTATTGAATGGAATTGGAGTGGATGATATAATATCTTAGAATTATTATGATTTTATAATCATATATAGTTATTCCATACACCATTATACCCATCCAAGTAAGGTGGTGGTGGAAAAACTGATTACACCACGGCGTGGAGACGATATTCCGTACGTACGCACGCACGGTGATTTCATTTTCCGTAGGATGGATAGAAGGTTAAATAGGGTTGTTTTATATTTATAATAACATATAAGTATATGAGTGATACTGATGTTATTACTTTATAATGAAACAACTAAATAAGAGAAAGTAGAAGAAGAAGTAAAGTTGAAAGAATCGGTAACAGACATTACCTCTTCTTTGAAGTGCCTCTACTTAACCTCCTCTTAGGGAACTAAATATGGTCTTTGAAGAAAACCAGTACCTCTAAAATATTTCTAGGGAAGTGGAGAAGAGAAATTGGTAGGGGTTGACCGAGATTTAAGGCTCAAAGTGGTGTGAGGATTAGAGGGAGGAGGTGCCCTTTTATAAGGGAGGAGAGGGGCACCTTAGAAAAAACTTAAAATATTATTTTATAATAAAGTCATATTGGGTTTTGGATAGCTCAAAATCGTTTTATTTAGAAGCTAATGTGGGGATGGGTCTAAATACTCTCAACTAATAGGTTTTAGACAAGTTAGGTTACTATTTTAACCTTATCATTTATATTTAACTCTAAGTTAAATAATTTAACTTTTACCTTGTCTTCTTCTTTTCTTACACTATATGGTTAATAAACATACTATAACAAGCCAAAAGAACCCCAAGTGTTTCATTATTAATATATATAACCTTATATAAGTAATTTTGACGAACCTCAGATTTTTTGGAATATAATAACAATTAATAATATAATATTTGTTTTAAAAACTATTTTATGTCAATTTTGACACTATTTGGTAATTGATTTTTGTGAAAATCATAACAACATTATGAGTTCTAATAAAATTAATTGAATCAATAATAACATGTCATATTAACCTATAAAATTAGTTTAATTCATAAAAAGTCTCAAATTAAATTTATTTGGGTATTTATAACATCAATTATGTTAATATTTCATTAATAAGGTAATTACTGCATCATCATTGTGTCAAAAATAAATTAAATTATTTAATGTCTAAAAATTATAAATAAAAAACCATTATTTAGGAAATATTTTTATATTTATAATGAATATTTATATTTTAATTTATCTTATGTATAACCCTATATAAAAAATGTTTTAGTTATTAATCTTTGATTTTAACTATTTTAACTCTTCTTTAAATAAAATAATAATAAGTGTCCTAATCTAATCCAAGTGGACCTAAAGGGTAATATTTTATTCCTAATGGTGTTTTTGGTCGAATTAAACTTATCCAATATAATTATGACATGTTTTAGTGTAATAATAATATCATTTTTACCCTCAATTACCCTATTTACTTTTAACCAAGGTAAATAAAAGTAAAAAGTTACTATTGACCAGAAATTTTTTTATCTTATTAATCCAAATTTTACTCCTTTATATTAACCGTGTCTCTTGGATTTTTGAAATTCCACTCACAAAAGTGGTAAAATTAAGTTTTATTTAAATTTTCAAATTCTCATAGGATGTGGGTAAAAGACGGTGAAAAGTTCAATAAAAATTTTATATATCTAAAATCATTATAAAATGACTCAAATAAATTACATTGAACTTATATAGGATTTATGTATCAATTTTGACCTAAAATAAATTTAAATAAAATAAATAATTATTTAAATAAAATGTCGGTTTTTAAATAGTAACCCAGTGTTTTCACTAATGCGTACGTTCAGCCTACTGTCTCCATAATTGTAATGTAGGTTCATTTTTCATTGTAATATTTAATGATTTATTCTGAAAGAAAAATTTATGCATAAATATGATAATTATGTAATTATTATTATTCTTGAGATATTATATAATGAACTCTTTTACTATAGTTGAACTGCCAATGTTGTTTTTGACACATAAATTGAATTTGGTCAAAATACACGATGTAAACACAACTGTTTAAGTCATTTTTTAAAACATTGTAATATGTGAAATAAAATTAATTATACACATTTAAATGGTTCCAAATCAATTATATAATTATCATATGTTCATTATATAGGATGTCAAAGGACATTCACCCAAAAGGAGACACTATGCAAGGGACTCTTGTCTCACATTTCTTCCCATGTGGCGTATTCCATTAACACCACTTACTTATTTTGTGTGGTGTACCTACTTCCCCTTTTTATGTACTATATCATTGATTCTTTTATCTTCATGGTATTTAAATAATTCATTTACATATTATTACTTTTGGATTTTTAATTCATATATTACCACTGTTTTAAGGGATTTTGTCTCAATTTAAATTCCATTGAGACTTAATTGTTGTTATGCACCTAGTTTATTTTATATGGTGTGTACACTACCATTTTACATGATATATCATGAATATAATTTTTCTCATGATATTATATATTTCATTTAATGTTTTTCCTTCATGAATATTATAATCCTAATGTATAAAAGCTGTATAGAACAGATTGGAATTTTTACTAATTATTCTCCTAAAGAAATTTTTTAATGATTTTATTTGAAATCTCACTTTATTTTGTGATTTTTAACTTTCTATTGAAACAATAACCTTATTTTTGTGCAAAAAATTTATTATATATAGTGTACATACTACCACTATGATTTATAGTATCTCGATTCATCCATTTATCATGATATTTTGAGTTTTAATTTGAATTATTTCATATAAGGGGATTTGAGTTATAATCTACCTAGTGGAAAATAATTTCATAAGGCAATTTATTTTCATTGGGTAATACTACAATATCGTTATCATTAATATTCTATGACTATATATAATATGATATTGACTATATATTGATTTATTTCCACTTATGTGTTTTTAGAGTTGATATACATAATTTAATCATTGATTGATTCTCTCTTCATCATTATAACCTTTTCAAGGGTTTACTTTATAGTATCATTTTATTTAGGATTTTTACACTTGAATTTCCATTAGAGGAAATTATTTGGTCATTCTATAATAAAAAATATAATTTTCTTCTCCAATGGCCACTAATGAAAATTTTCAATTATTAACACCTTTTTCCCACTCTTTAGTACTCAAAATTTTTTAGAAAATGTTTTTATCAAAAACCAAATTCATTTCTCTCTTTCACTAGCGAACTGATTTTCGTCTAAAATTAATTTTTTATTTAAAAATTTCTAAAAATTATTTTAAAAGGATTTGGTAAAGACCTTTTTATACTTCTGTATTTTACCCATGTTTTTAAAGGAGTCTCTTATCGTTTTCTGAACAAGGGATTTTTATACCCTTTTTACCCAGCCAAAGGAATTTCCTTTTTACATCATATGACGTGTATGGATTTACCCACTATGAGTTCTTTGAATTTTATATTTCATTTGTAAAATGTTACTATTAAAAAAATGTTTTCATAAGTTATTTTTAAAGAAAAGGTTTTTCAAAAGTGTTTTAAAAAAAGGATATTTTTCTCGAGAATGTTTTTAAAATTATTCCTCTATTACATCAATGAAAAAAACAATTTATTTTTACACCACTTGGGATATGTTATATTTATAACATCCCTATTATTCCACTAGAATATTTATGATTGATTTTTCGAAGGATAATATTCATATGCACTTCCTTGATTCATTTGTTAGTCCCCTAGAAATATTCGATCTTCTATAATTATTAAACATTGAATTTCCCCAAATTATACATTACATTTATCATGGATATCACTATTAACTAAATTATAAATAATTTTACACTGGGTGTCAACTTTGATAGTTATTTGATTGTTTGGGGGAAATATTGATAAATCCATATTCTTTATTCAATATTGGTATTTGATAAGGCATACCATTTATTTTGATTATTAGACACGAGGAATGATTTGGATTGGTAATGAAAAGTGGGTCCTGGACTTTATATTTCATCTTGATGAATTGATAGGTTCTTGTTAGGAAAATAAGTTTTATAAATTAAATGGGCTTCTATTTTTAGTATTAAACCACATTGTGAAAGTTATTGAGAGTATATGTTTTCATGAGCCTCAGACATGCTGTCCAATAATTAAGAATTTCCCTTATTTAGTGTTAGTTACTGTTCATCCATGAGATTTTTCATCGACATATCTATGAATACATTTTATTTTAGTTAATTGATTAAATGGAATGTGTTTTAGTTTCTTACCACACCATATTTATTTGTCTTTCTCTAGTTATTTCAATTGAATGTGTTTCAGTTTCTTACATTTACATATTGTTTATGAACTTTCTTCTCATTTTTTGATTACATGTTATGTGTTTCCAGTTATTTACCATCCCATAATTATTACACTAATTTATTCATTATTTATTTCTCTATATTTTACCCATATTGAGCAATTGAGATCACCATTATTATGCTTTCTTCCCTAGGAATCCAAATAGCATACTATGAAAGATTTGAATGGATATACTAGATGGAATAAAGTTATTATCCTCCATGTTATTTATTTAACAAAAATTATGTTGTAATTAGTGTATTAAATTGTAATTAAAGACTTATTTATGCATCGGTTTTACTAATACTACAAAACTATCAGTCCATCAAGATTTGGTTCCTTATAATCGGGCCAATGTAATTGCTAACAGATACTCACTCTGGGTTATCTCAGGCCAAGGGTCTATAGTTTTTATTATAGGGAGGTTTTATAGAAACCTTAGGAAATATATTTAGGAAAACATTGATTAGGGAATGTATCCCTAAGGGTGGAATTTGAGGATAAGTGTAGAATGACACACTATAATTTTGGTAAGTAGATATTATGTGAGTACTTTATAAAATACATCCATTTAGGGATTATATATGTGGACGTGGTTTGGGAAAAAATGAACCTAAGAATAACAACTCTGATAAGGTTCATCAATCATGACTCAGTGTAACTTGGTATATGATAATGAGCCTTACTACGCTCTTGGTTTGACAATCCTGATGGATATACTTAAGTTAATTCCCATTTTATCTTCAAACCATTGTCATTGATTTGAAAATATGATGAAAATAAATAATATATAATAAACCTAAGTTATTTTAGATTGAAGACAATGTTTCATAATTTATAAATCCAATAAATGATACTATGGATAAAATATAGACCAAGGAAGGATTTATGTGAAAAAAATTTGATGATGTTTTTATGTATTAGGGTTGTATTGAAAAAAATTGTTAAAAATATATTTTGTGATTAACCTTATTTCAAGGTTGTCCATCATATTAATTTTTTTAAATTATATTAACATGGTTTTAGAAAAGGACAACCTATATACCGGTTGATAACACATGTAATCTGATAAGGCCACGGGACATGAACCCACGACCACCAGAAAATAAGGGTTTGACACTAACCATTGACCCATGGAATGTCTTGATTAATATGTCATTGTTTTTAGAGATTTCTATCCACACCATATTAGTTTATGAGAATATTTAAATTCAAATAGATTTACTTTTAACTCTTTTATAGACTCTAAGATCCTTTAGAAATATATTTACTTATTCAGGCATCAAAATTAATTTTTGGATGAATTGGAAAACTAATTGAAGAACAACCAAAGGATGCAATTTTTTTTAGAAATATATGAAGAAAATATATTTCCATATATTAATATTCAGTAAAAAAATTACCCAACATTAGGAAAATGAATTATAAATAATTTTTATTTTCTGAATACCTTATTTTTTGTTGAATCGATGGTCTTTTAAATCATCATAGATTTATGGATCTGAGGACATAAATAATCAATTGTTCATTCACTTGTTTGTTATTGCTAGAATAAATCACTCCTATAAATATTTATGATTTTCCTCTAAAGTATATATCTGTACTTTCCATAAATGTTCTCCTATATAGAGACCTAGTAACATGTTATTCCATGTGG
Source organism: Viscum album (assembly GCA_963277665.1). Taxonomy (NCBI): domain Eukaryota; kingdom Viridiplantae; phylum Streptophyta; class Magnoliopsida; order Santalales; family Viscaceae; genus Viscum; species Viscum album. The sequence goes on from OY728131.1 coordinate 561,549,668, forward strand.
CCATTCTAATTCTCATTCTCTATTTTCTAGAAGACTGTTTAGAAACTCTTTTCATGATGTGGGATTTTTAACATGGTAAATATTAAACAATCTATCACCAAGATACATTTTAAATTATGATTACACAATTTATTTTGGGTGGGTAGAATGTAACACCCAAAAAATCTTAACGAGTAACCTGTATTCGATAGCATGTATAACAAGTGAAAACAAACATGTAATGGAATATAATATCCTCAGTATTTATAATATATTTTATATTTTAAATAAATTAAATATATTCTATATCTTGAAATGAATGTGATACTTAGTTAGTGTATGAAATATGTAATAATGAGTTTTTAATGGTTTTCCTTACATGCAAGACCGATTTTTACCGAACAAAAATATATTATTAAAAAATTATTTTTGGACAAAATAAGATATAACCTAGCCGTGAAGTTTGATGTAATTAATATTATGAACTAACTTAAAAAATCAATGGTTTATGAAACTATAAAATAGAATCATTGGTTAATAATTAATTATAATTGAATATAAGAACCAATTGAATATAAATAGAATATTTTTATAGAAAACTATTTTTATGCTCACAAAGATATGTTATCCTAATATATTAAATTAATAAAAATTAGTGAGTGATATTAATGTAATATATATATATACATTTATTATATCCAACCAAATATTTTTACACTCATCCAATATATATTTGATAGTCATAAGATAAGAACAATCCCAATATTACACATAAAATAATATATTTTTATAAAGGCAATTTTTCTGTCTTTTAATGGATAAACTATTTTAAATATATTTTTTGGCACCCTTATGGATTTTATATGTGAACATAAGCTTATTATTTGAAATATAAACTATAAAATTAGATTAGGGTGAATTGTTTTTGTAAAGATTCATTTTTAATGAATAGTGAAATATACTAAAATTTAATTCAAAACTACTTTTTTCATATAATTAATTTATAAGGTTAAATTGTATTTTAAATTAGTTATAAAGTTCAATTAGATCATATTTTTATAAATTAATCTAATTTAGGTCATTAGAATCAATTTTAATTTGAAATTTATTATTAAAACCAAGAAAACATTTGGATGTTTTGACTTTATAAAAACGCATTATCATCCCATTTGTGGGATTAAATTTCAATTAATTTATATCAATTATATGATTTTAATTTTGAAAAAAGGATTCTATATTTGGAATCATAATAATTTATAATATCTTATAAGGTAAACATAGTTTCTACAAAAATATTAGTGAAGTTAACTGAAAGTAATTATAATAATTAAGGTGAAATTAAGCTTAACATGGGACTAAACCATTAACATAAGGACCAAAATGACCTATAAACTAGTCCAAAACCCATTATCTGAAAATTATTCATCCTTGAACCTTCTATTATTTAGTTTTTGGGTTTTTATGACTCATTTTAAGTGAAAACGTTGTTACACCTAACTTGTTTTAAAAAATGCCAATTGAGTCTTTTTCCTACCTTATAAAAGGCCACCCCACCTTCCACTTTCCCAAACATCTCAAAGAAATTAGTTTCAGCCATGATAAACCCATATAGTTCCTAAAAATACCTCTAATATTCATAAAATCCTCCCCTTGGGTAGTAATCAATCCATGGAAGCCTTTTGGTACAAACCTAAGGAGTTACCCGATTAGGAGGTAACATCTTTCCTAAAGCTCCCCAATTTTATTTATTTATCCACTCATTCAACTATTATTATGTAAAAAAATATTATCCTCAATATAATTAGATTTTTCATTCTATGGGGTTTTCCTACACTTACACACACCTCCATCTAATGTGTAATGAACATACTGTTACATGTACGACGAACTACCACATCACGAAATTACGATTGCTCATTTTTTATTTACCACATTTAAAGGTTGAAAATTATGATGGAAAATATGTTTATATATGCCATATATGATAATTATTCTGTCTTTTAGATTATGTAATTCATTTACAACACATACCCTTATTCTTTCCCTTTTGTGTAAATATGATTACATCATTTTTTGAAGTGTAGAGTACTGCATCCCAAAAGCTATGTGATTCATTCACATGATACATATAACATATAAATGATGGTTTTAATTAAAAATATGAGATTTAGAAAATATATATTATATTAATTACATAATTACCTTCCTATAATATAATATATCAATTCATTTATTACCCTTTCACACACTTAAAAAGTGATAACGTCGTTTCTGGACGTGTGGACCACCACCTCCTCAAAACGATGTGATTCATTTTACATCACAATAATTATATATATAAGTATATATTATTAAATAATATGTTATATATTATATAATTATAATTTTTTAAAGATTAATTTTACTTATCTTATTTTTAAATGATCATTGAAAATGGGAACATCACTCAGGCGTATGTACAACCTACCGTCTCCATGATTGTAACATTAGTTAATTTTTCATAACCATATTTAATGATGGATTTTAAAAGTATAGTTGATGTATTAATATGATAATTGTGTCATGATTATTCTTCTTTAGATTTTATATAATTGCCCCTTTTACCAAATATTACCCTCCAAAGTGGTTTTTTACACATAAACCAAATTTGGTCAAAACACCCGATGTAAACATAATTGTTTAAGTAGATGCACAAATCATAGTAATAAGTGAAATAAATTTAATGATAAACAAGAAAAAGTTTTTGAATTAATTATATAATTAACATTAGTTTATTATATATGAATTTAAATGACGTTCACCCAAAAGGAAATGCAAGGTAAGGGATTATTGTCTCAATTTTCTTTCCGTGATGCATACACTATTAAAAGCACTTACTTATTTTGTGTAGTGTACCTACTACCCCTTTTTATATACTATATCATGAATTATTTTATATTCATGGTATTTTAATAATTCATTTAAATATTATTATTTTTTTGTGTTTTCCCATTGATATGTTACCATAGTTGTATGGTATTTCGTCTGAATTTACATTTCATTGAAACTTATTTGTTGTTATGCACATAGTTTCTTTTATATGGTGTATATAATACCCTTCGGCATGATATATCTTGAATTTACATATTGTAATGATATTATATGTTTAATTTAATGTTATTCCTTCTTGGATATTATGATTCAAATGTATCAATGTGGAATGGAACACTTTGGATTGTTTAAATATTATTCTCCTCAAGAACTTTTTAATGACTATATTTAAAATCTCACATCGTTTTGTGTTTTTTAAATTTATCTTAAAATAATCAATTTTTTCTTGTGTAAATAATTTCTTATATATGGTTTACATAATACCACATTTATATATAGTATCATAATTTATTCATTCTTCATGATATTTTGAGTTTCAATTTTAATTATTTCATATAAGGGGATTTGATTTTAAAGGTACAATGCAGAAAAGAATTTCATAACCCAATTTTTTTCATTGGGTTATACTACTACCTAATTTTCATTAATATTATATGATTATATGTGTAATTAATTTTACTATCTATTGATGTATTAAAATTTATGTGGATTTATAGTTGATACACATAATTTACTCATTAATTGATTCTAACTTCAGTATTATAAACTTTCCAGTGGTTTAATTTACAATCTCATATTTTTTGGTATTATTTACAATTTAATTGTAACACCCCAAGCTTCCACGATACGCTTCTCTTTCAATAATGCAATAGTTTGAATTGTACACAAGTTCGAGATTCTAACACACTACGACCAATCAAAATAGCTATTATGAATAGAAATACCCACTTTTTGAAATTATATAAATTTAATATTTCAAAATTTACTTCATTTTTGGATTTTGAATATCGAAATTAGCCTATGTTGAATTTTTGGTATTTTTCTGAGAACTTCCAATTTTTGATGAATAGTGAAAAATACTTAAAAGAAATTTTTTAATCAAAATAATTTATAGTGATAAATTATATTATTGAGTGGTTTTAAATTATTATTAGAATATATTTTAACCGTTTTATCCAATGGTGGTCATTAGAATTAATTTCACTTTGAAATTGGACATAAACAATTGTCAATCTTTTGATATATGTTGTTTCTTAAAAACACGCTATTTGTTGTGACAGCGGGAATTAATTATTAAATTAATTAATTCAACTTATATGTTTTGAATTTTGTAAAATAGGCATCATTTTTTAATTAGGAATATCAAATATAGGTTAGGGTTAGTTTTTGGTATTTTTCAGAAAAACTTCAATTTTTGAGGAATAGTGAAACCACTAAGTGGTAGTTAAAAAACTAATTTTTCATTTAAATGAAACATTACCTCTTCTGTGAATTTAATTTCAAAAATCCGACATACATGGTTCCCATTAGTAAGTAAAATGTGGTTCAATGGTTTGAAAATAATTTTTGGTGAATAGTAACTTTTAATTTTTATTAATCACGATTAAAGGTAATTAGTGTAATTTAAGGTAAATATAATGTTATAATAATATGAAATTATCTTTAAACCTGTCCTACCCTTATTGGATGAGTCATGGAAGACCAAGACAATCCATGGGTCAACTTGGGGACCCCATAAGGCCACTTGGGTAAGAAAATGACATTAATAACTTTTTATTTAAAGTAAAAATAAAATTGTCACAAACATGTGTTGTTTTACTAAAAAAATTATTATATGGGGTTATATAAGTTAAATTTTAGACTATAAATATTCATTTTAAATATAAAAAAATTTCCTACATCATGGTAATTTTTTATAATTTTTAGACATTAAATAAATAAATTTATTTATGACACCATGATGATGCAGCGATTACCTCATTAATGAACGATTTAAATAAAATGAAAAGATAAGGTAAAATATAAGACTTAAACTTGTCTAAAGCCTATTGTATGGGTGTATTTAGAACCCTTATCACGACTTTTAAAATCTGGAAATCATTTCATATTAATGTAACATTTCATGACTTTCCAAGAGTGCCTCTCCTCTCCTCTTATAAAAGGCCCCCACCACTACCACCTTATTCACACCATAAAATCCATTTGGCTCGGCCAACCTCTACCAGAATAATCTTTCAACTTCTCTATATTACTCCTAGAATCCTCACTTTGGGTAGAAGTCTTCCTAATGAAGCCTTTGGCTCAAATCAAAAAGAGTTACCCAATTTTAAGGTAATGTCTTCTCTTATGTTCTTTTGTTTTATCTTGCTTCTCCAACCCCTTAAACTATTTTTATTAATTTATTTTGTAACAAAAACAGTATATTCAATATAATAGTATGTTTTTATGAGAACGATTTTATTTACACTTACACACACCTTCCTCTAATGGTTAAAGTACATACTGTTTCTATGGGTGGTGAATTACTGCCTCACGAAACGAAGATTGTTCAATCTTCTTTTAACACCTCTCAGAGTGGAGATTAAGATGTCAATATATTTATATATGATATATATTATGTTTATGTTTTACTTATTCTTCTGTATTTTTCATTTATGTCATACCTTTATGATTTCCATTATGGGTAAACGCGATAATTTCATTTTAGGAAGTGCGGACTACCGCCCCCTCAAAGTGATTTGAATCGTTAATGCCATATGTGGGACGTATAAAGGATGGAGTAAATGATTTTATATATGATATTATAATGGAATTATAATATACCTTTATATCATTATGATTTCATTCCATTAAATATGAAATATAAATGAAAGTAGTGTTCATGCGTACATACGACTTACCGTCTCCATGGACGGTGCATTTCATTTCTTACCTCTAAATGTTATGTAATATTATAAATGAATGTATCTAATAGATATATATGATATATATGATATCTACAGAATGAATATAATTATGTAAATAATGGATATTCTACCGCATAAACAACTTGTAATTATAAGAAGTTTATTGTTGACTCAAGTACCAAAGATCGACAAAATGACTGTTATTAACCCAAATGATTACATAATGTTCATAACATGGTAATAAGTGATATAAAAGGAATAATGAACTTGAAAAAGGTTCTTAAGCAAGTATAAATTAACTCTAGTTTATATTTTAGGATATTAAGGAACAATCAAGTCAAGTCGGACATGAGGTAAGGGACTTCGCCTCAATCTCCATTCATTGAGGCATATTTTGTTTTATACAAAACTTTCTTTTATACGGTGTATAAACCCATTTGAATTTTAATTTTATTCAAAATGAATCTTTTTATATGAATAATTTTTACTAAATGACAAAAGGAATGTTTTGTCTTACGTATGCGGCGACAACGACTTCTCCACCGCCGTGACAATTATTTGAGTTTCGGCTTCCTCTACAATCCATAACTGTTTTTAAATGAAAAATAAATACCAATTTTTACTTTTATTTTATTTTGGTATTGAAAATTGTTTTGATAATGTTTTGATTATATTAATGTGTTGTATTGATATCTTGTGATTGAAATGTGGAAATGTTATGTTTCCTTTATGCATGTTTTATGTGATACGATTATGTTATGGTTCTTGGGAATTGTTTATGATATGTTTAAAAATTTTCATATAAGGAATGAATTGGACTTAATAAGTGACGGGTGGAGCCCACTATAGATCCTCGATGCATCGATAGGTCTCATGAGAAAACTAGTGTCTTGGCACAAGGCCTTGAAAAAATCTTATTTGTAGTATTGGCATAAGGCCTTGACTATGTGGTTATGATAGTCTGGAATTATGAATTCCATCATTATGAAAGTGGTTATTTATATTGTATGTGATTATTCGACTAGTATAATAGCCATGTGAATAAGTAAATGGAATTATTTCATTTTATTTTCTCTATATTATGCTGAAGTTCAAGTTCAAAAGGCTTTTGTTTTAGTTATACAATGCCTTAAATGTTTATGTTTATTTATGAAAGTTTCCAATGTATTGTTATCCTTACTGAGCATCTGAGATCACCCCTTTCTATGTTTTATTTTCCTAGGATGTGAAGAAATATTTTATGAATGACCTACATGGATAGTCTGATGGGGATAAGAGTGTGGACTATAAATACTATATAATTTTTATTTTTCACTTTATGATGTAATGTAACATTTATCAATGTATCTAGTATTTCAAAGGCTACTAAAATAATCGGTCTTTCGATACTTGATCTTTTGTGATCTTGCCAATGTTACTTAATAATGCACCGACTCTGGGTAACTGGGGTAAAGGTGTTACAGTTGGTATCAGAGGTAGTTTAGTACTAACCTTGGAAGCTAGATTTAGAAAAGCTCTGATTAGAGCACATAGACCTAAGATAGACTTTGAGGAGTAGTATAGAAGAACTTCCTAGAATTTTGGTTAATATAGATTTTGTGTATTTTCCGAGCAATAAATCCTTGTCTGGATACGAGTAGGTAGAGGCATCTCTGGCACAGATGTACCTAGGGGTAATAACTAAAAACACTACTTTGAGCTAGACTGGAACGGGAAATGGTGCACGACAATGGGACTTGCTGCACCCTTGGTTACAACACTCCCGGGGGACATCCTTATGATAATTCACGATATCTTTACAAACCATTATGAAGGGTTTATGAGTATATACTTCCTCAAAAAATTTTTTATGGATTATATCCATAAATAGTTTAATTTATGTTAAGTGTTTTACAAGTATGGAATTATGTATTTCGATTCATAAACTAATCTAGTTTAGGACATTGTATAGAAATAACGCCAAGTGGAAGGAATGGAAACTGTATCAATGAATGAACTCCATATAGGGATTTACCTCATGCTCAAGATAATTATACTGGAGTTGGTGATACAACTGGTGCTGATCAGCTTATCACCATACGGGGACAACTCACTAAGGTTATGAATAATAACCTTACCCGTATGAAGCACCCTGATCCGCAACATGGAGGATCATTGTTAGACCGCTTCATGAGGCAAAAACCACCAACATTTAATGGGAGTACAAATCCCTTAGTAGGTGATAAATGGATAAATTCCCTAGAGAAAATATTTCAGGCTTTGGGGAGTAGTGAAAGAGAAAAGGTTATCATGGCAGTTTACCGCCTCAATGGAGATGCTGATCAATGGTGGTCATTGATTCAAAAGAAAAAGGAAGATGACGAGGCATCAAAAATGGAATGGAGGGAGTTCAAAGAGATTTTATTTGAAAAATACTATCCTCATGACAATTTAGAAGATATGGAAATACAATTTATGAGTCTGAGACAAAAGGAGGATAAGAATGTCACAAAGTATGAGGCTAACTTTACAAGGTTAGTGAGACATGTTGCAGATTATATACATAACCCAAGAAGTAATATTGATCGTTTCTTTTATGGGATAAAACCATTTCTCCATCGATCTTTAGTATCACAATCCTTCTCATCGTACGATGATATTTTCTCGTGTGCTATCAAGATAGAAAAGGAATTCTCTATGTCTTATGACAACAAATTAAAGCAAGAGAATAAGATAACGGTGGAACAAGAGACAGATAAAGGGAAAAAGGGAAAGGCGGATTTTCCATTATGAGATAATTGTGGGAAGAATCACCCAGGTACTTGCCTAAAGAGAATGAGAGTTTGTTACAAATGTGGAGAAAAAGGTCACCAGGCTCGTGATTGTAAGGGAAAGAAAGAGGCTATCAATGTTGAATGCTACAATTGTAGAGAAATGGGGAATTATGAAAATGAATAACCTAAGCACCAAAGAAACTTACCTCAGAAAATGCCAAGGGAGAAAGGCCAAGCTTATGCTGTTACTACAGATGAAGTTGGATAATTATTGTATTTGTGTTCTTGGACTCAAGAACTATATTATGGTTATAATAATAATGTGATATATATAAGGATTGTACTAAAGTACTTTTAGTTTTCATTAAGGTTTTAATATGATGAAGGTAATCATATTTTTAGTATGTGACAATAAGAGAAACATTACTTTGTTTGGGGAATCTGATGTTGAAATTGATTTTGGAATTTAGACACCTTTTAGAGAAAGTCTGGAAAGAGGTATTTTGGATAACTATAAAGGTTAGAATGGATTAAGTTTAACTTTGGATAGTATTGTTTAAGGTTAAAAAATTTCTGAATATTATTATTGGAATATTATAATACTATAGTTTTAGGAAAAGGACAACCTGCAGGTCGGGGGATAACCCGTCGTGTCGGAAAAAGCTGTAGGAATCGAACCCACTACCATAGTGCGAGAGGCCTTTATTACCTACCACTAGCCTACAGGAAGTCCATGGTTATTACAAAATAGTTTTCCTAATCTAAATTCTATGTGTTAATATTTGGAACCTTGTATGATTAGGATAAATATAATATTTTTGAGTTCGATTATCTTTTTGAGTGAAAGATGGGTTTGTGGTAAAAAATTATTAAAGAATGAAAAGTCTACATGAAAATTATGTATATTTCCTTATGTTCTTAGTAAATCTCCTAAAAAAATTCCTCAACTTTATGAATGGTAACTTAAAACAAAAATGTTGTTGGTTAAATTTTCCTACTGGGGAATCAATGATCGTTTAACCAATCAAAATTTTGTGATTTTCTTGTAGTTAACTTTCTATTAAACCTTTTTTCTACAACTCTCCATCAGACCTTGATGGTTTGTTTCTCATCCATATCCATGTTTTCATAGAATCCTAGTATAGGCTATCTCGAGTGACCTTTGTACCTCTCTTTCTTTCTTTTAAAATTTTATTTTTATTAACCCTATTTCCGATATGAGTTCTCCACAAAGGTATTTTCTACTTTGAACCTTTTATTTTAGAAGAAAAATTTCAAATTGCGAGGATGCAATTTATTGAAGGAGGGGAGAATGTAACACCCCAAGCTTCCATGATAAACTTCTCTTTCAATAATGCAATAGTATGCATTGTATGCATGTTTGAGATTCTAACACACCACGACCAATAAAAATAGCCGTTATGAATATAAATACCCACCTTTTGAAATTATATAAATTTTATATTTCAAAATGGATTTCATTTTTGGATTTGGAATATCGAAATTAGCCTATGTTGAATTTTTTGTATTTTTCTGAGAACTTCAATTTTTCGATGAATAGTGAAAAATACTTAAAAACAAATTTTTAATCAAAATAATTTATAGTGATAAATTATACTATTGAGTGGTTTTAAAGTATAATTAGAATATATTTTAACCGTTTTATCCAATGGTGGTCATTAGAATTAATTTCACTTTGAAATTGGACATAAACGATTGTCGATCTTTTGATATATATTGTTTCTTAAAAACACGCTATTTGTTGTGACAGTGGGAATTAATTATTAAATTAATTAATTCAACTTATATGTTTTGAATTTTTTAAAATAGACATCATTTTTGAATTAGGAATATCATATATATCTTAGGGTTAATTTTTGGTATTTTTCTGAAAAACATCAATTTTTGATGAACAATGAAACCACTAAGTGGTAGTTAAAAAACTAATTTTTCGTTTAAATGAAACTTTACCAATTCTGTGAATTGAATTTCAAAAATCCGACATACATGGTTTTCATTATTAAGTAAAATGTGGTTCAATAGGATGACAATAATTTTTTTTTGAATAGTAACTTTTAAGTTTTATTAATCACGATTAAAAGAAATTAGTGTAATTTAAGGTAAATATAATGTTATAATAATATGAAATTACCTTTACACTTGTCCTACCTTTATTGGATGAGTCATGTCCGACCAATACAATCAATGGGTCAACTTGGGGACCCCATGGAGCCACTTGGGTAAGAAAATGACCTTAATAACTTTTTATTTAAAGTATAAATAAAATTGTCACAAACATGTGTTGTTTTACTAAAACAATTATTACATGGGGTTATATAAGTTAACTTTTCAACTATAAATATTCATTGAAAATATAAAAAAATTTCCTACATCATGGTAATTTTTTTATAATTTTTAGACATTAAATAAATAAATTTATTTATGACACCATGATGATGCAGCGATTACCTCATTAATGAACGATTTAAATAAAATGAAAAGATAAGGTAATATCTAAGACATACACTTGTCTAAAGCCTATTGGATGGGTGGATTTTAAACCCTTATAACCTTATCCTAGAAATATATCATTGTGGGACCTTTAAAATACGAAAATCATTTCATAATAATGTAACATTTCATGACATTCCAAGAGTTCCCCGCCTCTCCTCTTATAAAAGGCCCCCACCACTACCACCTTATTCACACCTTCAAAGCCATTTGGATCGACCAAACTCTACCAAAATACTCTATCAACATCCCTATATTACTCCGAGAATACTCACTTTGGGAAGAAGTCTTCCCAATGAAGTCTTTGGCTCAAATCAAAAAGAGTTACCCGATTTAAAGGTAATGTCTTCTCTTATGTTCTTTTGTTTTATTTTCATTCTCCATCCCTTAAACTCTTTTTATTCATTTATTTTGTAACAAAACCAGTATCTTCAATATACTAGGATTTTTTTATGAGAAGGATTTGATTTACACTTACAGACACCTTCGTCTAATGGTTAAAGAACATACTGTTTCTGTGGGTGGTGAATTACTGCCTCACGAAACGATGATGGTTCCATCTTCTTTTAGCACCTATCATGGTGGCCATTAAGATGTCACTATATTTATATATGATATATATTATATTTATGTTTTCCTTATGCTTCTGTATTTTTCATTTATGTCATACCTTTATGATTTCCATTATGGGTGAAGGTGATAATTTCATTTTAGGAAGTGCGGACTACCGCCCCCTCAAAGTGATTTGAGTCGTTAATGCCATATGTGGGACGTATAAAGGATGGAGTAAATGATATTATATATTATATTATACTGGAATTATAATATAACTTTACATAATTATGATTTCATTCCATTAAATACGAAATAGAAATGAAAGTAGCGTTCATGCGTATGTACGACTTACCGTCTCCATAACTAGTGCATTTCATTTCTTACCTCTAAATGTTATGTAATATTATAAATTAATGTATATACTATATATATATATATGTTATATATTATATCTACATCATGAATATAATTCTTTAGATAATGGATATTCTACCACATATACAACTTGTAATTATAAGAAGTTTATTGTTGACTAAAGTACCAAAGATTGACAAAACGACCGTTATTAACTTAAATGATTACACAATGTTCATAACATGGAAATAAGTGATATAAAAGGAATAATGAACTTGAAAAATGTTATTATGAAAGTAGAAATTAACTCTAGTTTATTATTTAGGTGATTAAAGAACTATCAAGTCAAGTCAGACACGAGGTAAGGGACTTCGTCTCAATCTCCTTTCATTGAGGCATATTTTGTTTTATACAAAACTTTATTTTATACGGTGTATAAACCCATTTTAATTTTACTTTTATTCAAAATTAATATTTTTATATGAAGTGTTTTTACTAAATGAAAAAAGGAATGTATTGTCTTACGTATGCGGAGACAACAACTTCTCCGCCGCCGTGACCATTATTTGAGTTTTAGCTTCCTTTACAAGCCATAATTTTTTTTAAATGAAAAACAAATACCAAGTTTCACTTTTCTTTTATTTTGGTATTGAAAATTGTTTTGATAAAGTTTTTATTATATAAATGTGTTTTATTGATATCTTGTGATTGAAATGTGGAAATGTTATGTTTCCTTTATGCATGTTTTATGTGATACGATTATGTTATGGTTCTTGGGAATTGTTTATGATATGTTAAAACTTTTCATATAAAGAATGCATTGAACTTAATAGGTGAAGGGTGGAGCCCACTATAGCTCCTCGATGCATCGGTAGGTCTCATGATATAAACTAGTGTCTTGTCACAAGGCCTTGAAAAAATCTTATTTGTAGTTTTGTCACAAAGCCTTGACTATGTGGTTATGATAGTATGGAATTATGCATTACATCATTATGAAAGTGGTTATTGATATTTCATGTGATTATTTGACTAGTAGACTATCCATGTGAATAAGTAAATGGAATTATTTAATTTTTTTCCCCATATTATACTTAAGTTCAAGTTTAAAAGGCTTTTGTTTTAGTTATACAATGTCTTAAATGTTTATGTTTATTTATGAAAGTTCCTGCTGTATTGTTATCCTTACTGAGCATCTGAGCTCTCCCATTTCAATGTTTTATTTTCCCAAGATGTGAAGAAATATTTTATGAATAACCTAGAGGGATAGTCTGAAGGGTATAGGAGTGTGGACTATGAAGACTATGTTGTTGTGATTTTTCACATTATGATGTAATTTAACATTTATGAATTTATCTAGTGTTTCCAAGGCTACTAAACTAATCGGTATTTTGAGACTTGATCTTTTGTGATCATTCCTATGTTACATAATAATTCACCGACTCTGGGTAACTGGGGTCGGGGCGTTACATGAATTTACACTAGAGGAAATTATTTGGTCATTTTCCAATATAGCCTTTAATTTTATTCTCCACTAGTTATTCATGACCCTTTTCAAGTAATAGTACTATTTTCCCACTCTTTGGTAGTCACAAAGTTATAGAAAATGTTTTTAATCAAACCCAAAATCATTTCTCTCTACATTAGAAGAACCCAATTTCTTCTAAAAATCGTTTTTATTAATTTTTTTTAAAAAATTATTCTAAAATTATTTGGAAAAGAAATTTTTACCCTTTAATATTTTACCCATGTTTTTAAAGTAGTCTTCCTGTCATTTTTTGAAAAATACATTTTTCTACCATTTTTATTGTGAAAAAAGGAGTGTTCTTGGAACCTCATACAACATATCTGGATTTACCCATTATCATTTCATTAAATAATATTTTCTACGTTTAAAAGTTTACTTTTAAATGAAAATATTTTCCAAAGTTATTTTCAAAGAAATGGTTTTTCAAAACTAAATATATTTTCTATAAGAATGTTTTTAAAATTATTCTTCTATTCCATTAATGAAAACAACAATTTATTTTTATACCAAATAATATATTTTATATTGATACCATATTTATTCTCAATCTATATGTTTTATGATTTATTTTTCTAAGGATAATATTCATATTCACTTCTTTGTCTCATTTTAAGCCCCATTGAAATATTTAATATCCTATAATCATTGAACATTGAATTTACTCTAATTATCCATTTCATTTATCTTTGATACTAATATTTTCTAAACCATTTCTCAACTTACATATTGAAAATACTTTGATAATTATTTTATTATTTCGGAAAATATTGATAATTTCTTATTATTTATTAAATACGTGTATTTGTTAAGTCAGATTATTCTTTTTGATTATTCAATATGACTAATGATTTATACTGGTAATAGAGGATAGGGTGTAGAATTTATATATCCCCCTCGATGCATTGACAGGTTCTCATGAGGGAAAAAAGTTTTGAAAATTAAATGGTTTTCTATCTTTAGTACTAAACTATATTGTGAATGGTCATTATGGTATATGTTTTCATTTTCATTATACATGAAATCTCATAAATAAGCATTTCCCTCATTAACGGTGAGTTATTTTTTATCCATGAGATTTTGCATCTACATATCTACAGATACCTTTTATTTTAGTTAATTAATTAAATGGAATGTTATTTAGTTTGTTACCTAGCCATATTTATTTTACCTAATATACTTATTTGAATGACATGTGTTTCTAGTTATAACATTTCCATATTTTTTATTAACTTCCATCTTAGTTTGTTGATTACATGGTATGTGTGTTATGTTATTTACTATGCCTTAATTATTAATGCCATTGATTCATTATTCTTTCTGCAATATTTTACCCTTATTAAGAATATAATCTCACACTTATTATGTTTCATTCTCCAGGAATCCAAGAAGTGTACTATAAAAGATATGCATGGGTATACTAGATGGAATATAGTTATTATACTTGATGTTATTTATTTTAAAAAAATTATGTTGTAATTATTTTTTTCATTTGTAATACAAGACTCAGTTATGTATTGGGATTACAAAGACTAGTAAATTCTCAATCCTTTGTGATTTTATTCCTTGCAATCATGCCAATGTAAATGATAGTAGACACCAAATATGGGCTATCTGGGGTTGGGGAGCTATAATTGTTATATAAGTGATATAAGAGTTTTATTGTTTTATTGTTATTTTATTATTACATTATATATTGTTTTAGTTAAGGGATTTTTTTTTCTGAAGTGGTAATATTATAAATAAGTGGAAAAGTAATCGGAAATGTATTGATTGTTTTTTGGTAGTGTTACTAGGTTGAGTAACACGTGGCTGTATATTGGTTTTATTTAAATTTGGTAATGAAATAAAAGTTAGTGTAGTTTTTTGATTCAGTGATATAACAATAATGGTATATATAGTGTGTTTTAGTTTATGAGGATGAGGAAACCAAATGAATCTTATGAATTAATTAAATATTAGGAATAGAGATGTGGTCATGCTATCAATGTAATGATTAAATGCCGTCCTAAATTAATTGATCAAAGGGGTGAATATTATTATATAGATTAAATAAAATTTTATAATGACATTTAATAGTATTGATAAATTATAAGATAAGAGGATATTATATTATAATAAGTCAAAAACATAAATAACTTTTGTTAAATATGGTTAAATGAAGATAAAGTAATGTTACTAGTAATGAAAAAGTAGAATTTGAAATACATAATGAAATGGAAATAAGGATATTATATGTTAATGATTATCATCTGATTGTGGTGTTTTCTTTTTTGTGGTTAATGGTGGTATTTATTATAGTGTAAGAGTGGTGATGTGGTTGATGAGGTAAAATTATAGTGGTGTCTTGATAAGAAGTGAACTACAGGTTGGGGTTGTGTGTTTATATATATCATTATATATTTTTTATTTCATATAAACCATATTCCAAGTTGTATTACCTGATATATGCTCATATTAGGTAATAGGCATTGGGTGTACCGCTAACATCTTGGACATGGGTGATATGGATGATTGATTAGTCCCCCTATATATCTTTTTTTCCTTTGATCTATACCGTGTTCATGTGTGAGTCATTATGGTAGTGGAAGGTGGGGATTGGGCTATTATATGAGTTTATGTTATATGAATATTTAAAGGGATGGGAGTGGTATTAGATATACTATTGGGGAATGAGGTAGACTAGATCAGAAGGTAATGTGTTCCGAGGTGATTCTTTTATTATATTTATATGATTTACTATATATATATATATTATGTGAATTTAAAGAGTGAACCTACTATTAGGTAGTTTTGTAATTCACATGGGTTAAGACTTGAGTATTTTTGTTTATTTATTTACTGATGTTTTATTATGATTATTCCACATTAACATGAAAATGTTTATAATGGAAACTATTTAGTAATCTTGTATACCCACCCCTACTTAAATATTTTTTTAACATATCACTAAGATGGCATGAGAGAATTGGATGAACCATACTATCTCAATACATATTGATCGACTGGTATTAGATCCATTTTCTTCCTTTATAAGATTTACTTTATTCTGTCAAATTACTTTTGTGATTTTATGTTCCTTATTTATTTTGATTATATATATATATATATATTATTATCTACTATTAATGGGATTTTTGGTTTGTTTTATCATTGATTTTGATGTTTATTGGTTTATATTCTTATTTTATTGGGATTTATGAGGTTAATTACTCACATTATATGTGTTAATAACTCTAAGTTATATTATTCAATATGTTCCCTTTTTAAAGGGAATATATTGCGATGGAAACACAATTTATAGTACAAAAAATGCTTTGATTTTTTTTATAAAAATGGTTGGTGGATGAAAATCGCTCATAATTTAGTTTGGTAAGTTAATGTTAGCTAGGATGATTAATATAGGATTAGTGTTTATGATTTTTACCATTACTGATGACTAATGTATAAGGGAATTTTTTTTATTAGAAGATAGAGAGATTTCTTGAGGATATTTAGATTTATTTCGGGTTGGTTTATGTAAGGAAAGAACATTAGATATATTTAGTAGTTAGTTTATTTGGAGGTGCATCTCAGTAATGGTGGAACATTTTTCCAAGATATTATTTTGAGTTTATTTTTACATGGATAAAATCTTGGTTCTAATCATATAATGATTTTTTATCATTGACTCTGACGGTAGTGCAACAATAATATTTTTTCAACCTATGACAAAGAAATAAAGCATGGGGAAGTTTCCCTTTAATGCTTTCAGTAAATATCGAGGTGTTGATTAAAGCTAAGGCAATTTAGAATAATCTTACACTAATATAATTTTATTAATATGAAATATATCAAAACAAATTATAGATTTGACTAATGGATATGGGATCTTATTTAATAGGGTAGTCTAGGTGTTGTCCCATGATAAGTTCCCCTTAAGGCTTCTTTGGTCGTTTCTCTTAAACATTTTATACTTAGAATTATACTTAGGACTCTTGTTTATATTTATATTTTTATGGTAAAAATTGAAATAGATGATTCATGTGTTTGAAATTTCTTAGAAGTCAAGGAGGAGTTGGATGAGCAATAGTAGATGCTTCTTGACATTTTTAGATATATAATACGCATTGGTTACCTTCTAGAAATTTTTATTAATAGTAATGATCTACGGAATTTTGATGACTGCTACATGAAAAAGAAAGTATAAGACATGATTAAAATATTCTCCATCCTTAGAGACATTGGTAATTGCATGCACATTGTGGTGAATAATATCATGGACATTGAGGAAGTAGTGTAGGATGAAAATAATTTAATTTGGAGGTAGTTCCTATCTCCAGGAGGCCTAAAGATTATTCAATATTCCATCAATCTATATTCTACACTATTTTATGATTTGATTAAAAAAAATATTTTTTTCTCCAATATTGCATTATCCATAGTTTAATCATCGAGACTTAAGGTGTTTATACATCCCATGATTTGGTGTCATCCATGCCAGTTGGATTGTAGTCTCAATTGACCGAAGTATATCAATGGAGGTATCAAATAATTAGGTGAGATTATCCAATTTGAGAGTTTTTACTACTATATATATAAACATAAAATGTTATGCATGAAAGTATAGATTATATTCATTGGTGATTATCACTGATTATTGTCAAATACAACTGACCTTCTCATATTTTCCAAGAGATCATTTGATTTTTTTAGTGGGAAAGATCAACATATGAATTAAAAATTCTTTTCTCCCATTGATTCATTTTTGGTTGGGTTTATATTGTGTTCAATTGAGTTATAGGGGAAGGGTTTTCAAATTATTGTGGGATAATTTCGAGATATATTTCATAATGTGGTTAAAATACAACCTACTGGTGTTGCTATATATATGTTGATTTTTTTTCAATGCCTTTAGGAGTTAAAAATTCACCTATAGTCATCATGGGACTGATTAACTTATTGTTTCATGAGTTCTAGGACTAGTTTATACTGGTTTTAATTGATTATATCCTAGTGTATCTATAGAATGTGGTGGAGAATTATTAGAATCTTATGGCCATATTAGATATCCTTTAAGAAAATTGGATTGATTGAATGTTTTGAAATCATAATTTCAAGACATTTTAGGAGACTTTTCTTAGACATGTCAGGTCTTATTAGTGTGTATCTATCTATCACTTTTATAATAGGATGGTTATTTCTTATAAATAATACTAGAACATTATGAAGGTGCATAATTTCGTTGTTCATATAAGTTATTACCCAAGGTGAAAATCCTATTTATATAAAAGTGTAATATCATTTCACATTTTGATCAAGAAGGACTAGGCTATTTTGTAGACAATGCATTGTTAGATAATATTTGAGTTCTAAAGGAAAATATGATCAATGATCCCATACTCTATTTATATGAGTATATAGTTGTGTTTGAGTATTTTTTTACAGTGCTTCCCATCTTTTTATTAGTTAATTTTGATAGAGAAGAAAGTAGTGATATCTTATAAGTCTTTAAATTCATGGGCTCATAAATAAAATTACAACACCCATGATTTTGAAGATATGATGGTAATTGTTTCCTTGATGTTATGAATAAATTATCTTACATGGGAGTAATTTTTGGTCTTATCAGATAAAAAAATAATATACTATGTCTTACCTCAATATGGAATTGAAGTTTCATCAATGTATACGGTTAGAGTTATTTCAATATTATGACACTTATATCTCTTATAAATTTTGTGATGGTAATTTGGTCCTTGATACATTGAGAAAAAAGATAAATAATGATATCATCTCATGAGGTTGGAGATGAGTGGAGGGTGATAAAGAAGTTTTTTCTTTTCATTTTCATATGGATGATATTAGCAGTAGAATTTATTTATTCTATATGACATTGGACTATCTTGTGTTTTAGTAAGTGGAATATTCTCAATTGGAAGATCATAATTTATAGGGATGTAGAGAACATATGATCCATGAAGATTCTTTTTATAATAGAATAAATGATATAAATCATAGAGTGTCATTTTTTGGGTGACACTTTGTTCTAAAGGATATGAGAGAGGAAATATTACTTGATTCTCCTTGATCACCATTATTAGTGTATCCAAATATTTCGAAGATATATTATTCCTTGAAGGAGTTTTTTGGTGTAAATGTTTAAGGAAGTTATTGGAATATTTCAAATCATTAGAACTTGTCTCTTTATAAGATAAAGCAGAGCATCGAGTTTTAGTTATTCTATTTCCACTACTTAATGGTCCATGATGGAAATATAAGGCTATATCGATTTATTTTGTAATAGGGTTCCCTTTAAAATTGTGATTATTTGATTTTATTTGGTTATTTATTTAATTTTATATAAAGTTGTATCATTTCTTTGTGACTAAGGGTCGATTGTAGTGGATGTTTTGGAGAGTCTTTTTATAGAGGATGTGTTGAGGCTTCAAAATGTTCCAAGTGTGATATTATCTAATGGAGACCCTCTTTTTACCACATGAATTTGGAAGATTTTACAATGTGACTTTGGATTTATTCTTTTATTTTTAAAATTTAGTGCCTATCCCATCTCATTTTGTTTATCAATTCATTTAGAAAACCTATATTGTAAAAAACCTTCTTTTAGTGTGTTTTGAGTACATTTATAGAATATATGGGTTCCTAAAAGTTTCATATTGATCCTCATGATCCAAGATACATTATAGGATCCTTATGATAATATATTAGTTTAAATATAATAATTCTTTTTTATGGTGTCATGATAGTTCATGATTCAATTATTATGGGTGATTTGGAAACATCTCTTTATTATTACTGTTGGTTGTATGGAATTGAAACACATTAGGCTATTTGGGTAAGATATTGAAATTGGATTATTAAATAAGTTAAATCATAATTTTGGGCTTTTATAAAATTTTCGTTGTAACACCCAGAAAAATTCTAAAAGAGTAACTCATATTCGATATCGTGTATGACACGTGAGACCAAGTGTATAAGGGAATACAAAATCTAGAGTATTTAAAATATATTTAATATTTTTAATAAATTAAATATATTCTATAGCTTTAAATTCATGTGATATTGAGTTATCATGCGATATACACAACAACGAGTTTCTTCAATGGATTGCGTTATACGCAAGACTGTGTTTTACTGAATAATAATATATTATTCAAATATTATTACTTAATATAATAAGACTTAACCTAGAAGTTATGTTATCCGTTATAGTACTATATAACTTATGAATATACTCAGTTTACAAAAATATTAAATTAATTCAATGTTTACTTATTAAAAAGAAATGAATATCAGAACCAATTGAATATGAAGGGAATATTTTTATAGAAAACTATTTTAATGCTCATAAAGATGTTTTATCCTAATAAATTAAATTAATTAAAATTATTGAGTGATATTAATTTAATATATATATATATTATATTCAATATAATATTTTCATATTAATCCAATATATTTGATAAATATAAGACAAGAACAAACCTAATTTTACCCATAAAATATAATATTTTTCATGACACTTTTACCACCTTTTAATAGAGAACCTATTTTAAGTACAATTTTGGAACTTTTATAAATATTATATGTAAAAATAAACTCATTTTTTGAAATATAAACATAAAAATTAGTTTTGGATGAATTTTGGGTATTTTTCATCGAAGTTTTATTTTTTAATGAACAGTAGAAAATATTGAATTTTAATTCCAAACTTCTTTTTCATCTAATTTATGTATTGGATTAATTAATATTTTTAATTTATTTTAAATTTTAGTTGGATCATATTTTTATAAATTAATCCAATTTAGTTCATTTTAATCAATTTAAAATTGAAATTAGATATAAAACCCTAGTAGAATTTTGAATGTTTTTACCTTAAAACCACGTTTTGTCGTCCCATCTGCCGGATTGAATTTAAAATAATTTATGCCACTAATATGATTCGATTTTGAAAATATGGATTCAATAATTGGAATAATAGTAATTTATAACGTTTTATATCTTCAAATTAGTTTTTGACAATAGTATAAGTGAGAGTAATTAAAATTAATTATAATTATGATGGAAAAATTAAACTTAATGAAGGACAAAAACTTTTACTTAAGGGCACAAATGAACTAGAAACATTCAAAAAAACCATTTGATGTAAATAATTAGACCATTAAACTTACATTATTGATTTTTTTTGTTTATTGATGACTTTTTTTAGGTAAAAACGTTGGTACACCTAACATCTTTTCAAAAATACAAAGTGTGTCCTTTTCCTCCCTTATAAAAGGCCACCATCTGTCCCACTTCCTCATACCTGTAAAGAAACAATTTGTCAACCCATATCTGCCTAAATATCTCGTAAAAATTCCTTAAATAATCCTAGAATCTTCCAATTGTTAAATAATCAATCGAAGCAATTTATTTTGTACAAACTAAAAGAAGTTACCCAGATAAGAGGTAACAAAATTCCTCAATCTTTTTAGTTTCATTTACACTCTCAAATCCCACAAATATATTTATTCCATACTAATATAACAACAAAAGTATCATTAATATAATATTATATTCTTAGGATAATGTTTTTACCCATACCCATACACACTTTCATCCAATGGATAGCGAATATACCGTTTATGCGAATAGCGAATTACCTTCTCACAAAATGAGGATTGTTTATTCTTCCTTCAAATCCTCTCATAGTGGTCATTGTGATTAAAAATATGTTTATATATTTTATGTATTATATTTATTATGGATTTAATCTTCTTTAATAAACTCAAAATACATATCTTTATACTTCCTATTTTTTTGTAAAAATGATAAAATCGTTCATGGAAATGTGGACTACTGCCCCCTCAAACCGATGTGATTCATTTAAAAGATACATAGAAAGTATAAAGGATAGTTTTAATTAATCATATGTGACATATAAAAAATATAAATTATATTCAAGATATAATTACCTTACTATAAAAATAATATATATCATTTTATCTATTACCCTTTCAGACACATAAAATGTGGTAACGTCGTTCGTAGACGTATAGACTACCACTTCCCCAACAAGATGTGACACATTTTACATCACATTAAGTCTATAAATAAGTATATATGACTATAGAATATGATACTTATGATATAATAATCATTCGATAAAGACTTAAGTCACATACCTTCTTTCCACAATGATCATTGAAAAATGGGAACGTTACTCATCGTACGTAAGACTTACCATCTCCATGAATTTAATGTTGGTTCATTTTTAATAACCATATTTAATGATTGGTTTTAAAAGCAAAACTGATGTATAAATACAATAATTATTTCATTTTTTTGTTCTGTATATGTTATATTATGACCCCTTTGATCATAGTTGACCTACAATGTTGTTTTTTAACACTTGAACTGAAGCTTGTAAAAACACCCGACATAAACTTAATTTCATAAGTCATTGTATATGAAATTTTTATAAGTGAAACAAAAGTTATGATAAAAATTAAGTTTTTTCTCAAGAAATTATATAATTAATATAATATTTTTGTTAAAGAATATAAATCCACAAGAGACAAGTGGCATGCAAGTTAATGGATTTTTATCACACCTTTTTAAACTTGTTTGAAAAATGAAATATTAAACACTTACTTCTGGGTGCGGTGTATATGCTACAGATTTTTATATATTATATAATGAATTATTTTATCATCATGTTATTTAAAACTCTCATTTAACATTATTCCTTCATGAGGATTATGATAAAAAATATTTAGAAGTGGTATGAAACACTTTGGGTTGTTTAAAGATTTTTATACTCAAGAAAAATAATAATGATCATTCGATGGTATTTATATTCAAGTAAATTATATGAAAATTTTTCAATAAGCACTTTCATTTTATTTTTCTCTGTTCATTCATGAAAATTTTCTTTTATTAGTACAATTTTTCAACTCTTTGTTACTCAAAATGTTTTAGAAAATGTTTTTAAGACAACCCAACATAATTTCTATGTTTAGTAGCAGAACCCAATTTCTTACAAAAACCATGTTTTATTAAAATGTATTTAACCTTTAATAATTATTTTGTAAATACCTTGTCATCATTTTTTTTAATTTTTTTTTTCAAGTTATTCACTTGTCTCTTTCTGAACAAGGGATTTTTTATCCTTTTTATTGTGAAAAAGAAATGTTATTTTTACCTCATATGGAATTAAGGAATTTACATGACATAATTTCTTAAAATCATGCTTTGTATGTCTAATTTTTTTTTAAAATAAGTTGTTTTTAAAAGTTATTTTCAATGAAATTATTTTTCAATCGTTTTTTCAAAACAAATGTTTCTTTCTACAAGAATATTTTAAAAGACCCTTTTTATAGTATTTTTATTCATCAATGACAACAACCCACTATTTCTACTCCACATTGGCTATGTTAAATTGATATTATCCTTACTTTTCTTCTTTATGGTTTATGATTTATATTTCCAAGGATAGTATTAACATTCGCTTCCTATATTTCTTTTAGTCCCCTTGAAATATTTAATTTCTTTTAAACATTTGACATTGAATTTCCCCTAAATATCAATATTATTTATTATGGATATTTTCATTGACTTGAACATATACCATTTATGAGATACGATGTTTAATTTGAAAGATATTTGATTATTTTTAAAAATTTTGATAAATTTTTATTCTCTATTCAATACGGACATTTGATAAGGCATATTTTTTATTTTGATTATTCGGTATGAAGAATTATTTGTACTAGTAATAAAGGGTGGGTCCCAAGCATTATATAGCTCCTTGATTAATCAATAGATTCTAATAATAAGAATAAGTTAGGAAAATTAAATGGGTTTGTATTTCCAGTTTTAAACTATCTTGTGAAAGGTCTTGATGGTATTGGTTTTCATGTAACTTAGACATGATGTCCAATAATTAATACTTTTCTTAATACATATTTAATTTATTATTAATCCATGAGATTTTGGGTCAAAATATCTATAAATACATTTCATTCTTAGTTTATTGGTTAAATGTCTCTTGCTTTTGTTATTTTCCGTTCCAAATTACTTTTCCTTATCTAGTTATTTGAGTGGCATGTGTTATATGTTATTTTCCTTTACATGTTTTTTTATTTCCATTGATTCGTTATTTATTCCACTTTAATTACCCTTACTGAGCATTTGAGCTCACCCTTATTATTTTTGATTTCCCTAGATTATGAAGAGGAAAACATTCAATAATATTTCCTAGATTTTTTTATTTATTTATTTTATTTATCATGTTAGTATTTTATATTTCCCAATATATTTTGGGTATCCTGTATGTAATTTGGTTGTAAAATATTTCTAAACTAATCGGACCTTACGGATTTTATTCCTTTTAATCATTCCAATTTAATAAAATAATGCACCGGTTCCAAACTTCTATGGTCGAGTCATTATATTTGTTATCAAAGTAAGTTTAGTAGCAACCTTGGGAACTAAATATCAGAAAACATTGATTAGAGAACATAACCCTATGTAAGAATTTTAGGATTTCTGTTGAATAACACCCTAGAATTTTGTAAATTAGAGATTATATGGGTCATCCTAGAAATAAATCTCTATTTGGATACTACAAGTGGAACTTATTTTGGGACAAATGTTCATAAGAGTAATAACTTTGAAATGGTGTTCTGGGGTGACTCAGTGTAACATGGTACACCAAAACGGGCCCCATCGCAGAGCTGGTTTGATACTCATGGGTGATACGCTTTGAAAAATTCAAATTTTATTTTCAAACTAATATGAAGGATTTTGAAAATGAATAACCTAGGTTAAATTTAAAGTGTTTTAGATTGAGGAGAAGGTTTCATGATTTAGAAATCTTATAAATAAAATTATAGATAAACTCTAGACTAAGGAAGAATCTCTATGAAAATATGTGGATAAAGTATTTATATATTTGGGTGGAATTGATAACAGTTCTTAAATGGATATTTAATGATTAAATGTTTTTCATGGATGTCCATTATATTTATTTTTAGAAATTATATTAACATGTTTTTATGTCTGGAAAACCTATACGTCAGGTGATAACCCATCAAATCTGGTTAGGTTGTGGGACATGAACCCATGAACAATGGTCGATAAGGGTTTGATGCCAACCACTAACGTCTAAAAATTCATAGTTAATATTTAGTTGTTTTTAGTTGAGAAATTTGATGATTATATACTAATTATAATCTAGTAGTGTTACTTTTTAGGTTTAGAGATTAATTTCTATACCATATTAATTTTAGAGAATAGTTAGAGACAAATAATTATATTTTTTTCTCCTTTTTGTGCCTTAAGATACTTTATAAATGTATTTTAGTTCATTAGGAATAAAAATTAATTTTTTGAATGAATTATAAAATTTATCAAAGCACAACCAAATGTTAAAATTCTATTTATAGAAATATATCATGTAAGTATACATAGGCAGTAAAAGAATTCCTCAAATCTAGGAAAAGTATCTTAAAAAATGATGTCTTAATGCCTTAATTTTTGTAGATACAATGGTTTTATAAATCATCATAGATTTATGGATTTGAGACCATCAAATTTAAATATATCATTAACTTGTTTGTGAATTATGACCTCAATCACTCCCTATAACGTCATTGGTGGAACTATAGACTACCACCTCCCCAAATAAATGGGATTCATTCACAAGATACATGGAACATAAAAATGATGGATTTAATTAAACATATGTGACATACAAAAATATGATATTTATGACATAATTGAATTCATGGAAATATTATAACCCAATTTATTTTCATTGGGTTATACTACTACCTAATTTTAATTAATATTATATGATTATATGTGTAGTTAATTTTATTATCTATTGATGTATTTACAGTTATGTGGTTTATAGTTGATACCCATAATTTACTCATTGATTGATTCTAACTTCAGTATTATAACCTTTTCAATGGTTTAATTTAAAATCTCTTTTTGTTCGGGATTAATTACACTTAAATTTACACTAGAGGAAATTATTTGTTTATTGTCTAATGAAGCCTTTAATTTTTTTTCCTCTTGTTCTTGATTACCCTTTTCAAGTAATAGTACTATTTTCTAACTCTTTGGTAGTCAAAATGTTATAGAAAATGTTTTTAACCAAACCCAACATCATTTTTATCTTCATTAGAAGAACCCTATTTCTTCTAAAAACCATGTTTTGTTAATTTTATTAAAAAATTATTTTCAAATGATTTGGTAAAGATATTTTTACACTTG
Source organism: Viscum album (assembly GCA_963277665.1). NCBI lineage: Eukaryota > Viridiplantae > Streptophyta > Magnoliopsida > Santalales > Viscaceae > Viscum > Viscum album. The sequence continues at coordinate 561,576,382 of OY728131.1, forward strand.
GGTATTTTACCCATTCTTTTAAAGTAGTATTCCTATAATTTTTCAAGAAAGATATTTTTCTACCATTTTTGTTGTGAAAAAGGAGTGTTCTTGGTACCTCATACAACATATATGGATTTAACCGCCATAATTTCATTAAATAATATTTTATATGTTTAAAAGTTCACTTTTAAAAGAAAATATTTTCCAATGTTATTTTCAAAGAAATGGCTTTTCAGAAGTAAAGATATTTTCTAGAAGAATGTTTTTAAAATTATTCTTCTATTACATTAATGACAACAACCATTTATTTTTACACCACATCAGATATTTTATATTGATTCCATCTTTATTATCTATCTATATATTTTATGATTTATTTGTCCAAGGATAGTATTCATATTCACTTCTTTGTCTCATTTTAAGCCCCATTGAAATATTTAATATCCTATAATCATTGAACATTGAATTTACCCTATTAATCTATTTCATTTATCTTCGATACCACTATTTCCTAAACTAAATACCATTTTATATATAGTTAATACTTTGATAATTATTTGATTATTTGAAAAAATATTGATAATTTCTTATTATTTATTCAATATGTGTATTTGATAAGTGAGATTATTCGATTTGACGAATGATTTAGACTGGTAATATAGAATGAGGTCCAGAATTTATATAGCCCCTCGATGCATTGATAGGTTATCATGAGGAAAATAAGGTGTGAAAATTAAATGGGTTTCTATCTTTAGTATTAAACTGCCTTGTGAAAGGTCTTTATGGTATATGTTTTCATTTTCATTATACATGACATCCTCGGTCATCTCATATCCTAGGGCCTCTGAGCGGCGTCTCCTTCCCATTCCGGGGCGACTAGGGTTTTCCCCATCATTGCGATCCTTCCCTCTTCGGCTGTCGCCGAATCCTGAGCCCTCTTCATCGGGTTCGCCTCAGCGCTTTGGAGGTGCTACGCGGATGATCTCAACGCGACGACGACGACGACCCTTTGAAGTTTGACAACAGATCCGGTTTGGTCTGGGGAGGGGAGGTCTTCACATCCTGGTTTTTTTTGATTTTTCTTAATGGTTGAAGGTTCCATCTCTGTGATGGATGCGCTAGGGTTTCTCCCTATAGTGGTGGTTTTTGCTTCAGACCCCTCTGTGCTCCCTGCGGTGGTATTGTGGCTTCCTCTCCTGCTGTGGATTTTCGCTATGGCCTGCAGTGGTTGCTGATTCAGAGCTGCGGGTGTAAGACCGTGTTTTTGCCGGCATACTCTCCGGAGCGCTCTAGGTTTGTTCTCAGCAGTTTCATTGGTCCTATGGGGAGGTCTCAGCTTCTGCTGGTTGCCACTATCCCACTGTGGTTGAGTCGTTTGAGGATCATAAGTGACATTTCCCAGCGATTGGGTTGAAGACTTTGGATTTTCTGGTTCATTTTGCGGTGGTTCTAAGATGTTTGTGAAATCTCTGTTATTTTCCATGTTTTCTGGTTGATTTGGCGATGACGGACGCCGGTGAAGCTTGCCGGCGCTCCGGTGAAGTTCGCCGGTGCTCCGGTGATGTGGTGCTCGAGGCGGTGCAAGCTCACGGCTCGAGGGTTTGGTGATGATGGTGAATAGCGTGATGGGGACGTCGATCCAGCAGACGAGGTGCTCCAGAATGCGTGATGGCGGATGGCGATGGGATTGAATGTTGAGGGTTCTCGTGGCTCGAGTTTTCCTCGGGTCCTGTAATTTTTATTTTGAATTGAGCTGTTTTGGTTACCACTTACCCATAAAGCGGGTTTATTACAAATCCAAAAAAAGAGAATTTTCAGTCATTATACATGACATCCAATAAATAAGTATTTCCCTCATTTACTCTGAGTTATTGTTCATCAATGATATTTTTCATCGATATATCTACAGATACTTTTCATTTCAGTTAATTAATTAAATGGAATCTTATTTAGTTTCTTAATTAGCCATATTTATTTTACCTAATCTAGTTTTTTGAATGGCATGTGTTTCTAGTTATAACCTTTCCATATTTTATTAACTTCATTCTTATGTTGTTGATTACATGGTATGTGTGTTATGTTATTTACTATGCCATAATTATTACTCTCATTGATTCATTATTCTTTCTTCAATATTTTACCCTTATTAAGATTATAATCTCACACTTATTATGTTTCATTCTTCAAGAATCCAAAAAGTTTACTATGAAAGATATGCATGGGTATACCAGATGGAATATAGTTATTATACTTGATGTTATTTATTTTAACAAAATTTTGTTGTAATTATTTGATTCATTTGTAATAAAATACAAATTTATGTATCTGGATTACCAAGACTACTGAATTCTCAATCCTTTGTGATTTGATTCCATGTAATCATGCCAAATGTAAATGATAAAAGACACCAACTCAGGGCTATCTGGGGTCAGGGAGCTATAGTTGTTATATAAGTGATATAATAGTTTTATAGTTTTTTTGTTATTTTATTATTACATTATATATTGTTCTAGTAGAGGGAATTTTTATTTATGGAGTGGTAATATGATAAATAAGTGGAAAAGTAATGGGAAATGTATTGATTGTTTTTTGGTAGTGTTACAAGGTTGAGTAACATGTGGTTGTATGTTGGTTTTATTTAAATTTGGAAATGCAATAAAAGTTAGTGTAGTATTTTGATTCAGTGATATAACAATGGTGGTATTTATAGTGTGTTTTAGATTATGAGGATGAGGAAACATAATAAATCTTATGAATTAATTAAATATTAGGAATAGAGACGAGGCAATGCTATTAATGTAATGATTAAATGAAGTTCTAAATTAACTAATCAAAGGGGTGAATATTATTATATACATTAAATAAAATCTTATAATGGCATTTAATAGTATTGATAAATTATAAGAGAAGAGGATATTATATTATAATAAGTCTAAAAAATAAATAACTTTTGTTAAATATGGTTAAATTAAGATAAACTAATGTCACTAGTAATGAAAAAGTAGAATTTGAAATACATTATGAAATGGAAAAGAGGATATTATATGTTAATGATTATGATGTGATTGTTGTGTTTTTTATGTGGTTAATGGTGGTAGTTATTATAGTGTAATAGTGGTGATGTGGTTGATGAGGTATAGTTATAGAGGTGTCTTGATAATAAGTGAACTATAGGTTGGGATTGTGTGTTTATATATATCATTATATATTTTTTATTTCATACACACCATATTCCAAGTTTTATTACCTGATAGATGCCCATATTATGTTATAGGTATTGGGTGTACCGCTAATATCTAGGATATTGGTGATATGGATGATTGGTTAGTCCACTTATCTAACTTTTTTTCCTTTGATCTATACCTTGTTCATGTATGAGTCATTATAGTAGTGGAAGGTGGGGATTGGGCTATTATATGAGTTTATGTTATATGAATATATGAAGGTATGGGAGTGGTATGAAATATACTATTGGGGAATGAGGTAGACTAGATCAGAAGGTAATATGTTCTGAGGTGACTCTTTTATTATATTTATATGATTGACTATATGTATATTTTATGTGAATTTAAAGAGTGAACCTACTATTAGGTAGTTTTTTAGTTCACATGGGTTAAGACTTGAGTCCTTTTGTTTATTTATTTACTGATATTTTGTTATAATTATTCCACATTGACATTAAAATGTTTATAATTGAAGCTATTTAGTATGCTTGTATACCCGCACCTACTTAAATATTTTTTTTACATATCACTAAGATGGGATGAGAGAATTGGATGAACCATACTAGTTCAATACATATTTATTGACTAGTATTAGATCCATTTTATTCCTTTATAATATTTACTTCATTCCATCAAATTACTTTTGTGATTTTATGTTTCTTATTTATTTTGATAATATATAGATTATTATCTACTATTAATGGGATTTTAGGTTTGTTTTATCATTAATTTTGATGTTTATTGGTGTATTTTATTTTATTTTATTTGGATTTATGAGTTTAATTACTCACATTCTATGTGTTATATACTCTAAGTTATAGTGTAAAATATGTGTCCTTTTAAAGGGAATATATTACGAGGGAAACCCAATTTATAGTACAAAAAATGATTTGTTTTTTATTTATAAAAATGGTTGGTGGATGAAAATCGCTCATAGTTTAGTTTGGAAAGTTAATGTTAGTTATGATGATTAATATAGGATTATTTTTTATGATTTTTAGCATCATTGATGACTAATGTATAAGGAGAATTTTTTTTATAAGAAGATAGAGAGGAAGTTATTGGAAGATTTAAAAAAATTTAAACTTGTCTCTTTATAAGATAAAGCTGAGCATCAAGTTTTAGTTATTCTATTTCCACTACTTAGTGGTCAATGATGGAAATATAAGGTTATATCGATGGATTTTGTAATAGGGTTCCCTTTAAAATTGTGATTATATGATTTTATTTCATTATTTATTTAATTTTATATAAAGTTGGATCATTTCTTTGTGAGTAAGGGTCGAGTGTAGTGGATGTGTTTGAGAGAATTTTTATAGAGGATGTGTTGAGGCTTCAAATTGTTCCAATTGTGATATTCTCTAATGGAGACCCTCTTTTACCACATGAATTTGGAAGAGTTTACAATGTGACTTTAGATTTATGCTTTTACAATATAATTAATTTAATCCTCTAATGGATTGGTAGATAGAGCGGATGATCCTGACACTGGATGACATGTTTCATGTATGTTTCTCTAATTTTGGTGGTTTATGGGACACAAATTTTACTTTTATTAAGATATATTATAATAAAAACTATCACTCTACCATTATAAATACTCTTTTTGAGGTATTGTATGGTTAGATGTATAGATCACAATTAAATGAGATTGATTTTATAGAGTCATCAATCATTGGATAAAATTTGGTGTAGAGTAAGACCAATAAAGTGTAGGTGACATGAGAGTAGAGGATGGATACTAAGAATTTTCACAACTCATATACAGATTTGTGGATGAGCCCTTTATATTTTAAGGTAAGCAACAATGTATTTCTAAATGTTTCTCCTCATCATGGAAAATATTTTTTTATTAGCAAAATAAATTATTCTCCAGGGTGACTTAGACCATTATAGGTGTTATAAAGATTTCAGAATGTAGTGTACTAGTGGCTATTTTCAACCCTAATAGTTTGGAATCACAAAGACTAGTGAATTTCAAAACAATATAAGTGTTTTTGTGATGTCTTGCATATAATTTATTAGGGTGAGTACGATAATAAGGAGTATATGATTTTTATGGAGTGGAATATGTAGATTTATGAACATTAAAATAATACTCAATTAACACTTATTATTTCCTTGGTGTGGGTCTTGTGGAGTAATGGTTGCTTGGAGGAAATTATGTGTGATTCCTTGAACTCATACAACACCTCAGGGGTATAAATAGAGTGCTAAATAACCTCATAAATACCCCCCATACCCCATAGTTTTCTAACTAGTTTCAAGGGTATATATCATAAATTGGAGAGACTATGACCATGATATTATAAAACCAACAACAATAATAATAACAAAACAATATCAACAATATTATTCAAAGTATGTAGAATCAATAAACATATCTATGATGTAACAAATAAAATGTTTTTATATAAGCATATATATCAACTGATCACTGAACGATCTTACCATATATATGAAAAAAAATTAATAAATTAAGCAAGATGATCTACCATTATCCCCAAGAATCACATTAATCCCAGTATCCAATACCCATCAAGCTACCCCTGCTCGATCCACTGCACATATGTGTTAAAACTATAATTTAGACATAATGTCTATATTTGCAACAAATTTTCCATGAAAGGTGTAAGAAATACATCATAGTAAGGTCTCAACAAGTTCCCCTAATATATACCTTCTTATAGACATATACACAGGGAAAGTAATTGATATGAGACAAACATGCATGTCTGTCATCATGATATTACCAAACAACCAAGAAAAAAAACATACTTGTTTGTACTATACAAAAAAATAATCAAACACATATAATACATTCCAACTTATACCCAAATAATTATGGTGGAGTGTCACTATGTCCTGGTAACTATCCTTTTTTAGTGTTGGGCCCCTGCTAAACCTCATCACATGCCTAACAATGTAGGTTGGGCTGTCAATACCATGAACTGGACCAAAATTCTCACTGAAGGTGGTCATACTAAGACATTATCACTCAAGTGATGTCATCTCATCGGCCACTCCCCTCTCCCATAGTGGGTAAAATTATATATCTCATATCCCATTGCCTCCTAGACCATACCATCTCACACAACTTAGTCCTTCCAACATCTTCATACCCATGGAGAGGCCTTCTAATAGTTTTATAATCTAGGTGAGGCCAACACCCATATCCTTACCACTAACTTATCACTCATGTTAGAATCCATCAGCCATATCCCTTACTAGACCACAACATGGACCAACATTCTCACTCAAGGTGGTCCACACTGAAACCTTGTCACTCAATGTGAGTCCAATATCTTAACAACTGCATTTTAAGTCAAGCTATGGCCAGACACCACATCACAATTTGACCACCACCTTATCACTCAAGGTATGGTCCAATGTCACATCGGGTGCTCTACTTTCATAGTCAGGATAGGGTGTGTAAAACACCTTCTCACTCAAGGTGTGTCCATACATCAAGATCTCATCCACACCAACATCACTAACACCATGTCATCAAGTATGCACACAAAACATGAATTTAATAAGTCCCACAAGCTCATCAGCTCATCACTATAGTAGTATCTACTCAATACCCAACCCCATGTCTTGAAGCACATCTTAAAAACTCATTATCCTCATAAGTTAATCCCATAAAGACTAAATTGAGGAAAAATAATAAGATTGTAAACATCTAAGTATCCTGATTTCACCTGTGAGGTAATATATGGGGATCCTCAATCCCATAAAAGAATTTAGTAACTAAAACTATGTCATATTATTCACCCCATGGTGTTTCATCATCTCTTTACCCCAATCCAACACTAGCCTCAAGAGGCTGGTATATTCCCGCAACCGATTCTCCAAAACTACCGGGTCCCACAAATTAGGGACCATCTCATGCTCTCCCATACTATGTTACTTAACAACCCAATTGAAAGTCATCTCGATAATTATCATGACCCATAGTTGGGTCCTATCTTCCATCTAATTTTGAATGTCTCTTAACACATCATCTGGAGGAAACCCCAAAAGAGGGTGCTCCTATTCATATGTAGGAAATATGACCATCTCACCTATCATACTAAGGTGTAATCTTGTCGTTCCCACCCCATTAGCTATCTAAATCAATCCTAGGATGTTAAAATTTCATATGTTCCCTAAGAAACACCCCCACCTCTCACAACCCAACCAACATAACCACTCCTAGGTTACATGGTCACTAGGCCTCTCCATTTTCCACAAACATCATTAGAGAAACTACTCTATGTCTAAAAGAGTAGTTTTCACCCAATCTCACAACCCAACCAACATAACCACTCCTAGGTTACATGGTCACTAGGCCTCTCCATTTTCAGCAAACATCATTAGAGAAACTACTCTATGTCTAAAAGAGTAGTTTTCACCCAATATCATTACCTTGGGCGATCTTAATCCCAATCCATTTTCCCAATATTATGAATGCGAGTAGGTATTAATATTCATGCATAAAACTCAAAATGGTTTTTTATTGTAGAGTTCACCTACCTCAAACATGGATTTTCCATCCATGCCAAACACTAATCATCATTGTTCAAGATCATCCATGCCTTCTCCAAGCATGTACCAGTACCTAAGATCCTATATCATGACATAATGCAAAATTAATTAATTATAAAAACTAAAATTATTTATTTAAATTAATTATAGTAGAATAATCACTGAAAAATTCATCGTGCTACACTATATCATCAAAATGGACAAAAAAATCTAGCATTAAACCTCCCAATATCCCCTCTTTCTATGTTGGGAAAAATCCCCATAATTTTGTATTATTTGTACCATTTTTTAAATTACACTTCAATACCTTTCCTGAAATAGTAAAATTAGTTAATAATGAATGAGAATGAGAACATTGTGTAATAGAGTATTAACATACCTTAAATGCCCCAAATGATCTATCCAAAAATCACCCCTCAACAAGGTAGATTAAGATAGGTAAGAGAAGGCGTGGTTTCGACCAAAAGGGAAATCTATTTACAATGTAATTGATGAAAAATTATGGAGGGGGTGAAGCTCAAAATCCTCAATTTTAAAAATTTAAACCTTTCCCCATAACAAACAGACGTATATGGGTGATAGTTTGATTACCTTATAAGGTAACTCATCATGTAATGAACCCCTAAATCATGATTTGATGAAACTTTCAGAATGAAATCCGAAAAACCCATATCATACCCCTCATGGCATGACACCTCTGGTCATATTATGGAACACCATCTATAGGCCATGTGGAGATATTTATGTCGGGGAATTTAGGGTGTGTCCCCCCACATTATAGACACAACATTTCTTCTCTATGACACAACACCTCCCCACAACAATCCATCAATGTATGACCCTCCTGGTCTGAGGGTGACATTCCATCATCCATAAAAATAAAACAAATAAAAAAGTTAACAATTTTTAATATATTATGTAATGGTACTCATCATGATATAACATCCACATCCATAGTGTGTCACCCATAAAAAACAAATATTCTTCTGTGAAAAAACCCATGAAATACCACCACTCAATGAATCCCACTAGTCACATCTGGATATAATGTTTACTTGGACTAAAAATTATATTTAATACTCTCTTAACATTGTGATACTTTATTATAAGGGAATAATAATCCATCTACATAAAAAATCAATAAATGGGTCACCCCATTACAACTTTTTTATCCATTGGATAATCCAAAACATTTCCCAAAACAGTATTCACATTCAAAATATCTCCTTGGGATGTTTCGACCCTTGGAATCCCAGTTTGAGTCAAATTTATTATACAATACCCTACACTGAGACAAAAATTTTAAAATTCCTCTAAATTTTATGACCCTTAATAAAAAGGGTTGATAGAGTATTTAGGACCAAGATTTTTAAATAAAGGATTAACACCCGAAGTTATTTTCAAATTTTACAATACTAGGGATTTTGTGATTTTTTTATGAGATGAAGTGATTATTATTATCCTTTCTTTTATATGATACTTTTCATCCTTTTGAATTCTAAGATTCTTAATTGAGAGGTATCTCATAGAATAGTTAAATTTGTGTGAATATTTTATTATATTTGGGTAACTGTTTTTCTTTAGGGCAAAAACAATTTGATATAAATCTTTTAGAGTGGCCTATATTTTCTCGGTCCTATACCATGTTGTTTTTTGGGTATTGGAGATGGTGGGTGAGATTTAGTAGATGATATGAGGAAAAAATAGATTGTTTTACGTTTTTGAATAAAGAACATCATAATTTAATGTCTCAACCTAGTGGTTTTATAATTGGTAATGGTTTTGGTTATCATCATGATAAGGAGATAATGGTTCTAAAGGATGATTATTAGAGTTTTTGGTGTTTTTTAGGATTTGACTACAACATAGATGGTCCAATACTATATGGATAATATAAAAATGTTTGTTTTATTGGTTGTGGTTTAGATTTGTGTTTGTAAGAGTCCTTGATAACCATGAAAAGTGCAACTGTATAATGGTTGATTCCATTATTTTGATTGATATTGAAATACACTATGGTTATCTTGAATGTTTGATGTGAAACCAAGGGAAACCCATCATGTTTTATCATCCCTGGATTGTTTCTAGTCAAAGATATATTTTTTTAAGTAAAATGGATGGATAGTTTTAAGAAAAAGAAAATTTAATCTCAACATGGGGATTTTATCACCGCTGAATGACCCAAACCATGATATGGATTTGGGAACCACACCATGGTTTGTCTCACATAAATTAAAAATATTAATTTTAGTTCCCACCTATTTACATTAGGTTAATCTTTTATTTTAGCGACCTTTGATGATAAAGAACCATAATTGAGTGAATTTTGATTTCCATTGGAGTATATTTGAGTTCCTATAATCATGAGAATGAGATCATGATATCTATAATGTGTCGTATGATGATAGAACTATGAACCAAGACACCCTAAGAAGGGATGGTTGAATTATGACGTGACATTATTTTTTTATTTTTAGATATTTCTACAGTGTTGTCATGGGTAGTATGAATCTGTTGAGTTTTAATAAAAACATGAAATGGAATAATGATAAATGTAAATGAAAGATGAAACGTTTTATTATTTCACCACAAATGGATAGTCTATGGAGAATATTCCAATACGGTGTTGACATATCAAGATGTAATAATCTTCACTAGATCACTTTTGAGTTTTTGAGAAAGGATAACAACCAATCTTAGGATCCATTACTCGTATTGACTATTTTCTCACTACTTTTAGTTGATGAAATATAATAATGAAACTCATGGGTTTCTTATAATGTTGTTCAAGAATCAATGAAATAACACTAAAAATGAGGGGTTTTCTTTCTTTGTTATATTTATTTTATTGTTGTTATTCAATTCTAGATATTTGATATATCCCAAAAATTGATATCATAAGATCTTGTTATATTTCTTCTTGAGTTATAGATATCCAAAATATGGTGACATTTGTCCCACTTCTATTGAATAATTAAACTTTTATATTTTCACCATATTTTTAATTTCAAATATCTATGATTACCATAATGATTTTCTTCCATGAATTAAAGTCATGAATATTCACTATCTTTCCATATTTTTCTGCTAAAGAATTGGTTATTTAATACTATATATTTTTATGACATGGAAGTATTCATAAATATTCACAAATGTATTCAAATAATCTCTTGGTGGCCTCTACTATTACTATATGATTTTAGTTCCACAAAATCCACAAAGATCTCTACATTTAATTAATGAAATACAACATCCTTAATTTTACTTAAATATGGGATTCATTCTCTCTGTTTTTGGCTGGATGATTTATTATTCATATTTAATAATTAATAAAATATATATGAAACTAATACTTGCTAACCTTATTCAGAATAATATACAAAGGCAATCCCCCAATGTACTAATGAAGCATTCATCAAACCACTTATAATTTGAGCCACACCTACTTTGATGAAGCACCTCCTAGGTGGTGTAAAATCATTTAAAGGGAATTAATCTTACATTAATGATCCCTATGTTGTGAATTAATTCTTTGAGAACATTTAAATTGAGTACCCCTATGTCGAACACTCCTATGTTGAGCATTCCTACATCGGGAACATTTATGTAGGTTAAAGATAAATTGAGAACCCTATGAGTAATTTTTCAATTTCCTAGATCTAGTATCCTTGAATATTACTTGGTTCTTTCTCAGTCACAAAATCATTCTTATGTGCCACTGATGTAAGGTAACTCTTAATGGAAAGCACTCATATATAGATAATCACTCAACTATATTCCACACAATCTTCTAAATTATGATTTTCCAAAAAGTGTCAAAAACACAACAAAACTTCTCCTAGTTTGCTAGATATCCTACAATATGAATAAGTTATACCTTTTCATCTACATCTCCTTGAAAAACTAATCTATTTTCAATCATTATACTTCTAACCATTATCTATAAGTCCAAAACTCTATCAACACCAACTCCATATCTTTCATTGAATATTCTTTCCACTTTCATGTCAAAAAACACAAAAAACACTATTATGAATCACACCACTTCAATATATACTGTAAAGAATTTCAACACACAACCTCATGGTTAAAAAATTATCCCCTTTGTATTTTGTTGAAAAATTTTCATAAAATCTATCCATTTTACCCTTACTAATAAAAAATTTTCAAAAAACGAAGTTTAGAGTTTATAAACATGATCATATTTATCAAAAATTTATTACGGATATTAAACATATCCTACACTTAATTTATCCCAATCTTTAAAAAAAATACAAAGGATATTATCACTTTTAGATTTGGATTTATGATCACAGTCGAACTATTTTTAATTCCATTTGGGTGGGGGGTACTCTATCATATTTATTTCCCCTTTGTCAATTTTATCAATTTGATAATCAAATTTAAAGGGAATTCTTCTACCATATATTGATTATTATAAAATACAAATTCAATCATGGTAAAAAATATGAAATATATCATCAATTAATTATTTAATCCTACAAGATTGTACACACATTGTAGGAAACAATATAATATATTAATGTTCACAAAGCTATCCATAAAGAACCCATAAAACAATCACTACTCCTAAAAGAGTCACTATGGATAATGCCTCGACCTTTATTCCAAAAATAATAGAATATGAGAAACCGACACTTAAAATCGAATGTGACCTAGTAAATAATTTAATAAAATTGGGATATTGAGGATAACATCTAATCCTCCATAGTTTGATGGAGGTGGTTGAAATCCTATATTTCACTTGTGTTTAATAAAAACTGGTATAACTAAGGGTTTTGTCATAATATTAGTCAATTTTTGGTTAGTCCCCAAAAACCCTTTTGATAAATATTTTTTATAGTTTTTATTTAATGAACTACTACCCATTTTGACAATTCTTATTCATGGAGTGATTTACTATATTTTGGGGGAGTTTAATAGAGCTCTTGTTGTTAAAGTAGATATCTGTGGGTTAATGTACTTATTCACCATGATCTTCTAGTTTCTAACTCATCTAATGATGTTGACAACATAAATTTATAACAATAATGTATTCTTACCTTGAATTTAACTGTAATTTACATTCATACCATTTTCTCACCAAATGAACACACTTATTGAAAATAAAATATAGACCCTCACTTATAGATTTTTTTTAAAAACCATATCAGAAGCCCAGTTAGAGTTAGAGAAGCCTGATAAATCATTTTCCTTATTTTCCTTAATCTTTATGATTTATATATAAGAGTACCATTTATACTTGTCATAATTTTTCTCACTTCTACCATGTGTTATTATTGGGAATTAATTTCAAGTTGAATAACTAGACCTGTTGCATATGCAATTTCAGACTTAGTGGTTATCAAATTTAGGAGACTACCCCATATTCTGCTATAAAGAGTTTGACCCCTTCACATTCCATATTTATGAATCCCATGACTATTTCTAACTGTAATGGAATTTGAAATGGCATTTGAATAATGCACATAAAATTTTCATTTGATTTTTATTATTATTCTTTGAGATAAATATATATCTCTCTTTTGAAATCATCTATATCCCTACAAAGTAGGTGAGTTCTCCTATCATTGATATCTCAAACTCTAAAGTCATAAACTTGAAAATTTATTCCACTAAATTATTATAGTTTCCCCCAATAAACATTTCATCTATGTACACCAAATCCATAAACATTCCAACTTATCAATCTTCGTATAAATGTTTTAATAAACACGTCCACTTATAAAATCCTTCTTCTTTAGTTAGGAATAAGGTTGACCTAACCATACATGAGGTGACAGTTTTATTCAATATAGCTACTTATTAAACATGAAAACTATTTTATCATCACTTCCAATTCAGAATATCATGGTACCCTCTATATACACTTCTTCCTTAATCACTCCATTTATAATAGTTACCTTTACATCTATATGATATATTATGTTTCTTCTATGTATTTCCACTAACATGAATTACTTAATTGACTCTAGCTAATAAAAATGTGTAAAGATCGCTTCTATAAATACTCCTTAAAATCATGTATAGCCTTTTTCCAAGTAGAAGGATTTATTTAGAGCTATAACACCATATTTATAAAATTTATTTTGAAACACCCACTTAGTCCCTATCAAATTATGATGTTAGTATATATCCCCTATTCCTATGTCATATTTTTATCAACCTGGTCTAGCTACTCCTTCATTTATCCCACCCATTATGTAGGCTTTTTAGTTTCATCATGTGATATAGGCTCCATAGTTGATAACAAACCTACATCATTTACTATCCTTATCCTTATTTCCTGGGTTAGTTCAATGTTGTCTCCAATAATATTAGATGGATCAAACATTATCCTCCTCTTCCAACTAAAAGATGCTAGGTACAATTGCCTTGTAACATATTATTCCTCAATTTCAGAATTTGAGTATTATTTTCTCATAAGATTTTATATAATTTATATGCCTAAATCTCCTTCATCATATTCCTCTCAAAACTCACCCATAAATGAGAATTTATCCTTATTTACTTATATCTGTAGAATAATTATAATATCATTTCCATAAATATTTTTTTGGGTATCTTATTAAAACATCCAGAATATTTTATTTTTATAGAATAACATAGGAAAATTCTTTTATATACAATGTATCTATATTTTACATGGTTTTATTCTTTATTTGAATGTAATACCTACTTATAAATACAAAAATAAATTCATCTAAAGTTTTCCTTTATGATTTTTTAGTGGTTTATTATTCTATTTTAATTAATAATTATTAGCTATGTGTGTATACATCCAACTTCACTACCAAATTCTAGTATTTTTAAGTGACACCACACTTAATAATTATTGTTAAATCCATGTCATATACCATTTGATTAAAATGTTCAATAAATCCATTATAGTTTGGAATTATTTGAAAATACCCCTTATGTTTGATACCATGCTTTTAAAGATATTTTTCAAACTCAATAGATGTGTATTTAGTTCTATTTTTTGGATCAAAGATTATATATAGTTCAACTAGTTTCATTATAAACTATATTCCTTTATCATTTCATACAGTCTATCACCTCTCTATTTTATTTTATAAACATCACACATTTCATTCTATAGTAATAAAAAAATAGAGAGAAAATACTCTCTTAATAATTGAATAATATATTCACAATGACACAAACATTTTTATGCACCAAATATACTTAATTATATAATATATTCTTCTTTTATATATAGGGGTGAAATAACTTGTTCCAATGAATGATCCATAATATGTACACTCTATATCACACTTTAGGATATGGATATCCACCATTTATTATCTCTTGGATATATTCTGAATACATTTTTGATGAATATTTCCAGTATTTAGATTCCATAAATTATTTTATTCTTGCACTAAAAAAACATTTTTCCTATTTATTATCAATTTGATAAATAATCTCACTAGTACATCAAACCATAGTAATGGAATTTACATTTATTTAATTTTATTGATAATTATTTAAAATTAAAGTAAATATCAAGCTTTATGTCACATAGTTGAATCATGCTTAAGTTTTTTTACTTCAAATAATTTACCAGGAAGACTTATATATTTCTTGGCTCATCTTCTGCAAGCCATGTATTTTCACTAGGCATTGTTTACAAAGATCTATCATTTCCAAAATTTCTAGTGTCATCAACTATCCACATCACATTATTTTGGAAATTTTCATTTCCTATATAGTAGGATGAGTACACACTGTCAATAATTTTATATTTATTTAAATAATTTAGGGAAACTTAATCTAGATTATACTTATCTTTTAATTTTATTATTTTTTCACAATCGGAATGATTGAGTTGGAGTATTTAGTATCTTCTTATGTATCCTTCAATAATATAAATCATGATCATATCCCACTTTCTCTTCTAAAATGGAGTACCTTTACTTTAGGGGGATATGATTGGGTTTCTCCTTATTTAACATTCTTTATGTTTCATGGATTCTATTATTGCTTTAATTTTTCTATAATTAATTGATTTATTCATAGTATTATAATAGTTAAAATAATATCCAATAAATGAGTTTATTCTTTATATTAAAGTATTTGAAATATTATTACTTTTCTTTTCTACCTCATTATACTCCCCTTAAGTCACATTTATACTATCAAAAATGAGATATTTTGTGGCCAAGAAACCCACAAAACTAAACTTTCAAGAGGGGGGAAATTTTGACAACTACATTCCTCCATGAATCACTTTATCTTGAGTAATTTTTTTAATGATTAATAATTTTTGAAGACCTAGTATTTTCCTAATTCTACCACTTCCCCTATTTTGTTTACAACTGAGGAATTATTATTTAAAATCTCATTCCACATCTAATTCCACCTTTTAATTTAAATATTTATATTTTTTAATTTATAATTTTTATAATATAATATGATCATTGAGTATCTATTTCAAGTAATTTTGCATAAAAAAACTTCCTAAATTAAAGATTCATCTTTTATTCAGTTGATCTTTCTTCTATTTTGAACCTATCTTTTAATGTACTCAAATACTCTTCCAATTAACAAATTCCCCTTTCCTTTTTATCTTTAGGAAATAATTAATATGATTATTTCATTAATCAATTTTAAATTTTTAGTTAGTAATCAGTTAATACTTTCTCACTTTTATGACTTAATTACTGACCGTGCAACACTGTCATTAATCTATCAATTTCAACATCAAGATAATCAAAATATTTTATGGATTCTTTTATAAAGGCTCTAATTTAACTATTATTATTTATTTTAATAAAACTATCTTTAATATATCCTTATAACACATCTTTTAGTTCAACCATTCCATTATTTTATTGGTGAATTCCTTGTACGAGCTTTACTTTTTCAACTATGGCCATCATAATATCATTTTTTCTAGCTTAAACTCAATTTATTCTTCTTCTTCCATGTAATCCCAATCAAGCAATTATTCCTTTATCGCAAGGATATTACTTTTAAACATCATTATATAAGACATTTCTTGCAAAACTTATCTTCTACAAGGAAGAATTTTTCTTAGCTTTTGAACAGTTTCCATATCTGCATCATAATTATTAAACTATTTGAGACACCTTCCTACAATATGTATAACCTTTCCTTAAATAAAATATGCTAGGGGTAAATTTCATTGAAATATAATCATTCCACCATTTAATTTTCATTATAGTAGTGAAAGAAACTAATCTATTATATTTTCCTTAACACCACCTTCTTTATTGGTGTTAATATTATTATTATATTTGGATTCAATCTTCTTACTGAATTGACTTATTGTTACCTTGGGATTAACCTACATTTAATAAGACGTTACACTACTATAAAATTTATCTAGTGATGACTCTACCATATTTCTCTCTTCATGTACTAACACATTTGGGTTAGAAAGAGGGGAAAACCTCTCCAAGATATCCTTAACATCTTAAATCTCTTCATCAAGCATCTGGATGTCTCCAACCACTTTTGTGAGGTGGTTTATAAATACATTAATATTTTTTAGTATAATATATTCTTAATTCATTAAAAAATTATATATATATATATATTCTGAATATTTTCTTCATTAATCTTACTACCACCATCAGAAATATTAGTAAGGTTGTCCCATAAAGCCTTTTCACTAGTATACTCATCATCTTCAAGTATATTTAATCTGATAAATTACAAACTAAAACATTTGGTGATTTGGAATAAACATCAAGAATATTATTTTCTTATTCAATAATAGATAATTGAGATACATCACTAACTTGAATTATATGAATAGCTACATAAAATGCTTCAAGTCAAAGGGATCTTAAATTTGATATAATTGCATTCTTCTAAATTTTAAATTTTTTCCAACTAAATAATGAATCTACTTTTTAATTGATTGTATTTTCTAAGATTTATAACTTGGGGAAAACATGTCCTTCATGTAAAATGTAGCTCTAAAACTAGTTCATTGAACCAAAATCCAACACACCCGAGGAGGGAAGGGGTGAATTAAGGTGTGACTTTTTTTTGGATTTTTTCTTGTGTTTGAAAGTGTAGTATGAATAAACTATTTTTCATATAAAGTTCCAATGGACAAGTGTAGAATTTAAATTCATGTACATATTTTTTATGTGTTTCCAAACAAAAGGATTGTCAAAGGAGAATACTCCAATAAGGTATTGATGAAGTGGATGTAAAACTATCCACTAGATCTATTTCAAGTGTTCAAGAAAGGTTCACGTCTAATATCAAGATCAATTATTCCACTTTAACGTGGGATCAATGAATCATTTCAATTTCCTTTTCCCATTAGCCTCAGCCCAATTGGTGAGGTATCCTTAAGTGCATCCACAAGACCCAGGTTCAAAACCAGGTAGAGGCATATTTCCGAGGGTACTGTAGCAGTACTGTAGCAGTACTGTACATTGTGTGGTACTGTAGTAGACTGTACACTGTACAGGTACTGTAGCAGAACTATACAATGTGTGGGTACTCCAGTAGGCACTATATCAGGTATTGTTCGGTATTGTAGCTATAGGAACTATTCACCTTGGGCCACCGGTTTGGGCTTGGAGTCATTAAGGCTTTTGGCCCACCCAAGCCTTCGGGTCAGTAGGGCTTTCAGGACACCTTTAAGGCCTTCAGGCCACCTCAAGGCCTTTTGGACACATGCAGTTGCTCCAGATAGACTACAAAAAAAAGGAGTAGCCCCAGAAGAGGATTCAGAGCAGGTGCACTCACTAGAGCAGAGCCAAATGAATTTTTCAGAATGAGAGGGTATGGTTATGCCATCGGTACTATCCTGTGCTTATATAGGAAGCTTAGCCAGACGGCCATGCGAAGGTGGAGTGCTACTATCATGATGCAGATGCTAGGGAGGGGCAGTTCCTTATAGATAGTCTGGTTGAATTCCTAAGACCTTCGGGTCATGTAATCTCCTAAGCCTATGGGACATGTAATCTCTGAGCCTACGTGCCTTATAATGGTTCCCCCTCATCCCTTGAAAGGGGGGTTATCAAAAATCAATTAAAATGAAGGCCTTCAGGACATTCGAGTGAATCATTTCAAATTAATAAAAAATATGAAACTCATATGTTTATTATAGTGTAGTTTAATAATCTATATAATAAAAAAACAACAAATGTTTTGCGGTTATTCTATTTCTATTCTTGTTCTTGTTCTTATTTACCTATAGATATTCAATATAACATAGCAAATCATATCATAGTCTCTTATCCTTATTCTTCTCAAGTTATTTATTTTCAAAGTATTATAATCTATTCCCCTCCTTTATAATAATTGAAATTTATATTTTCTCTATATTGTTATAATTAAATCTCTATAAATTTAGAGATAATTTTCTTCCTTGAATTTAAGTCATTATTCTATATTATATTTTTTATTTTTCTTTTTAAGATTAATATATTTAATACTCAAGATTTATTTTTCATGGAAAACGTAAAAAATATCCTTGTTTTCATTTATACACTCACGAAATGAACTCATCTCTTATAGTGTGATTTCTTCTCCAAAATATCTACACAGATCTCCCATTAAATTTACTAAAACACAGTAGCATTAATTTCCCATAAATATCAGCTCAATTTTCTCCACTCTTAGATGTCCAATTTATTAATTACATTTAATTATTAATAAAATATATTCAAAACACTTTATGTTCGATATTATTGAGAAATACCCATTAAGGGAATCCACATACATTCTTTTGACTAATACATCAGACCACTTATATATCAATCCAAACTTATGTAGTGGGAGAATCTGTTATATGTTTACTAAATATTTGAAAAATAATTACAATTATATTGACTTTATTTTTGAAAAAAAATTACATTTATGATCAATACATAGAGAACCCGTACATAGATAACTTCTATATCAATCTATCTTATGTTAATCACTCCTACATCAAGTACCCCAACACTGAACACCTTTCCATGAATCAACTTGCAACCCTTTTCTAATTTCGTATTATGAATCTACTTGAATATCATGTTGTTATTACATAGCTATAGATTGATTGTTACATGAAATAAATATTGGGTAACTATTATGTGGAACCACTTCTACATTGATAATGACTTAGCCAGATGTTATAAATGTGGCTAAAATATGATTTTCCAAAAAAAACTGAAAAAAACAAAAACCTCTTCCATCTTATAGGATATTCTTGAATAGGAATAAGTTATTACTTCTCATTAACTTCTCAATGAATCAAAATTTCCATTCCATGATTTAAACTTCAAAGCTTTTTCAATAATCCGAACTGCTATAACCACAACTATATCATTCATTGATGATTCCATCCACTTTATTATCATCATACACAACAACCACTATTATAAATTCCACCACTTTCTCACATTTTATAAAAAAATCTAGAAGAAAACCTATTTGTTTCAACCAATGATTTCCAAAAGAAATTAAATGTTTTATCAATATACTTCTATTATTCTTTGTGTTATGTTGGTTCATGTTTATATTATGTTAGGTGATTTAAAAACATCTCTTTATTATTGTTTTTATTTGTGTATAATTGATATAAATTAGGTTCTTTGAGTAAGTGATGTTAATTAACTTAATTAAAGATGATAAATAAAATATTATCATGGTTATGAAATAATTTTTGTATAAGTGATATATGTGTGGTATTTGATGTTGTTTGTTACATATTGTTACGTTATATATTGTCTATGAGCTGACAATGGACATAAGAAAATGGTAATATAATGAACAAGTGTTCAAGTAATTGGACTTATGTTGATTGTTTTTGGGTTTTTGTGTTATGGTTAAATAACATATGACAGTCTATTAATTTATATAAATGTTGTAGTATAAGTTAATTTGGTATAGTTTATATAATTTAGAGATATAGTAATGTTGTTAGGGTGGATTTTCTATAGTTAAATAGGATATGAATATTTACTTAATATAATGAATTAATTGAAAAAGAGAAATGGGGATGAGGTATTTTTGTTAATGTTGTCATTTAATACGGTTATAAATTTATTTATAAAATAATTGATTATTTTTATTTTTGGTAAAATAAATTTTAAAAGGTGAGTTAATCAGTTTGATTGATTATTTGGGAAGGGGATAAAAAACAATAAAAAATAAGAAATTTCTTAATTTCATTTTAAATGTGGTTAAATGAATTTAAAATAACGAGGTTTATAGGGAATAACAAGGAATTATAAATAAATATTGTAATATGAACAATGATGCGCAATTTGTTGATTATTGCGTGGTTATTGTGTTTCATTTGTGGTATGGTTTAGGGTGGAAATGGTTATAGTATGAAAAGTTGATTTGGGTGATGGGAAATGGTTATATAATTGGATGGATATGAAGAAGACACTAGGATTGGATAGTGTGTTTTTATACATCATTGTAGGTTTTTTTATTTCCTATAAACCACCACCTATGTTTGGTGAGTTAACCAACACCAAAATGAGTTTTTGGGTACTGGGAAAACCCCCAATATTTAATATGATGGTCATGTGAATGACTATATACCCCTTACTATTATTTATTCTTCTTATAGTGTGGTTATGTGATAGTGATAATAGTTTTGAACTGTGGTGTATTTAACTATACCAATATCTTTTTATATAATGGTTTGGTTTGTAGATATGGGATGGGATGGGAGTGTCAGAATATATTTCATTGGGTAGTGAGGGTGACTAAATTAATTTGGAAAAGGTTGTGGGGTGTGACAACCTTACTTGACCCATTGGATCTGGATGAACTAAAATGATGATAACCTTACATGACATCCCCAATGAACAAAATGCTAATGATAAATGTTAAGGGATTTACTAAATAATGGGAGATGACTTCCCCTTAAACACATAACTTGTACGTAGAGTATAAGAAGGTGACCCAATATGACACATGATACTACAACCAAATAAATCCAAATGTATATCCATATGATAATTAGAGTATCAGTATAAGTGAAAAAATAGAAGACCACAATCCCATGAAAAATAAAAATCAAGATAGAAAGGCTTAAGGAACCAAGACACAAGGCACTAAGGTGGCACCACTCCAGAATCCAATACTCGATAGTCTCCCAAAGATCCGACTCTAGACATCCATGAGAAAGAAATCATAAAGATAGGCTGGTAAAAAAATGAAATTTCCCCATAACCATATTATAGTAAAAAACATCTACATATGTTCCATGGTGCATATATAGGGGGTGAGTATACAATCTATTAGGAAAAACCCGTGACTTCCCCCAAATGCGAATAAAAGAAGAAATATGTTAGTTCATAATTTATTTAAAAATAAATTACAAAAACAATCATAGAAAATATTAAACTATATATATATATATCCATAATTTAATGAAACTATACACACAAGAAACATACCTACGACATGTACCCACACAAACATGAAAAACATCAACCAATGAAACCAATGTACTAAGCTCCCATGAGTAGACCAAACTATAAGTGTGTTCTATCCCTCCATTCCCAAGTCACAACTTGGTGGAATAATCCAATTATCCACAATGTTTGTCGCCACAACCTTGTCTAACCCACATGGTGCTTTCCATATACATATGAACACTAACCCACCAAGTTCATTACATGTTATCACATAGAAATCCTATATTTTGAAAACAAAATTCATTTAATTATTTAACCAATCACATTATGGGAATCACCCAAAAATTATAGATTTGAAGTCCAACCAAGTAAATAGATATTTACAACAAATATTTCACAAGTGTTTTCTGTCAAAACTATAAGCAATTCAATTTTGAATAAAATGAGGCATTGAATTATTTCATAAAGTGAAAAAATGGGGGATGCCACCAACCTATGATGTGTTCAGTATGAAGAATTATCCCATGATCATGAATATCCATTCTTCCTAATCCATTAATCCAATTAATCCAAAATAATATTTATCAAAACATGGTCTATTGAATAAATCCATTTAATACAGTCTTAATCTATGTTTCCTATTTTGGAGAAAACAAGATAATATTGGATAGAGAAGAATAATGGGTCTCTTACATTAAATTTCCAATATCTAATGATCTCAAATAAATTTAAATAGACCATTAGATAAAATATTATCACTAAAATATCCTAGGGGAGTGTTGGAATTCATGATCCTAGGTTATAGGAGAAAGAATGAGGGTTTTGGGTGGAGTATCTAGTCATTAGTGAAATATTTGGATTTAATGAATCCCATACTATGGTTAGGTTAAATTTTTTTGGAAAAAGTTGTACTAATTTTAAAAATAATCCATGTCTAAAATTTTTTAGAATAACATTATTATTTCATAATTTGGCCAATCTGTGCACCAACCATGATCCCACGTGGAAGATCTCTCAGGTTCTCAAATTATTACATGTAGAATAACACCTGATTTCCCCTAACATAGATCAAAATAATCACCCATATAAACCTCTCCAAACTACTTTAAAAAACCTAAAACTAACTTGAGGTCCGAATAAACAATTCCATAGCTTAAAATAAAAATGGGGAAATAACTCAAACCAAGGGTTTTATTATCTAACCACAATGGGTATTTCCATCCTTAGTAAGATGGAGGTTGATGTTCTCATTAAGTAGTTCTACCCACTACCCAAATATAAAACTATTTTATTCCCATTTATTCTCTTGAAACATTCCATGTTTCCACAATAACCTTAATAAAGAGATACCTCTCCCTTACAAGATATTATGGTTTCAATTAAGAATAAAAATATAAATATGAAAAAATGTATCATATCATTCAAGTGTAACATAGTCTGAATAAATTATGTGACTTGGTTTAGGTGGGAACATATTTAACAGAGATACATAGAAAACATTATGTATAGTGACGAATCATGGTGCTAAGGATAACTGATATGAATCAACCCCAATATATTATAGAATCTAAAATGGTCCAATGTACCAAGGTGAAAATTTTACTTTTTTCCCAACCAGTGGTGGCCTAGTCTTGGTGAAACTTTAAAAAATATGTATTTACTAACAAAAAACATAATGGTTTTAAATAACGATCTT
Organism: Viscum album; assembly: GCA_963277665.1. Classification (NCBI taxonomy): domain Eukaryota; kingdom Viridiplantae; phylum Streptophyta; class Magnoliopsida; order Santalales; family Viscaceae; genus Viscum; species Viscum album. Next base: position 561,600,192 of record OY728131.1, read on the forward strand.
CACTCTATTTCTAAATGATCTATGAGTTTCCATCCATTTCCTAATCATCTAGATTTTATATTAGACTCCTTGAAAATACAAGGTTAGATTAAAGAAGTCTCTCCAGTCCCTAAAAAATATAGTAAAGATCAATTTTGATGATTATATATTGCTAGAAACAAATCCATTTCCATCATATCTTGATAATCATTATTTTAATGAAACTCCACTAATGGAAAATTATGTTATCCTGAATAAAAAAAATCCATAAAACATTATTGATACATTTTCCCCAATTACTGAATTATATGTTCTCACCGTCCATCCTTTTTTTGATGATATTCCATGCTTATGGTCAACTATGTTCCAAGGGCTTGTTTTTGGGATCTATAAAACTATTATGTAAATTGACGGTCTTATCTAGAGATAATAAATACTGCTACTGAATAAATTTCAATACATCCCTAACGTAGTTATTTTCCAATATATGAATCCCATTAGACTCTTGGATTGGGTTAAAATGTTCATACATGGTGAGTCAATCCATAATTACCCAAATAGATTTATGATTTGGAGGTTTACATGGTAGAGTAGTGACATACTTCATAGAAATTTGTTCCTATTTCCATATAGGTATAGGTATAGAATCTACCATTATTGTTGGTCATTGGTGTTAAACCTTTACCTATTGTAAAGTGATACATATAATTATATAATCATCCAATTATTCTTTCATATATATCCACAAAAAATGGTCTTCATTATCCAATACATTTTAGTATTATGAAGATGAACTTCACATTTTGAATAGTAATAAATAAAAAGATGTTTTTATTGGAATGATGAAAGAACTATGATTCAATTATAAAATAATTATTTGGATAATTCATCAACTGAACAGACTATAATGGTATCCTTAATATTGATTTTTTACCTTGTGGAAATAAGTTCTATGCCAAATTATTAATCCTTTTAGATCAAACACACTAAACCAGGAATAAGAGTAAAAATAAAGAAAACTACTTCCCAATTTTGTTACATACAATAAAAATTAATGTAATAAATTAATCATGTATGATCTCATTGGTCTTGGGATTCTCTAACCACATTTTTTTAATGATTTCCATTAAAAAATGTTAGCCACTAAATTTACATTTCCTGGCATAAAACCATTTTAGTGCAAAACATATAGAGATATTCTATCAATATTATTTGTTTGAGGTTCAAATATATTTGTGAAAATATGTGTTTAAAGATTTTATAATAAATAAAATTTTTAACTTCTCACTAAATATATTTTGGTGCAATGTATTTAATGCATGGACTATCACAACTAATTTTAGTCCATCTTTCAGATAAATATTTATATGTGTTTTTTACTATTTCAAGCTATATGCTAAGATATGGTATTCCAACATGATAAAAAATCCCATTCCCAATCATGAAACATCACAACATTCCATATAATGTTTTCCTTACTATGGTAATATTATGATTAATGCTAAAGTGACTTTATCCTTAAGCTCATGAAATGATTTTTGACAATCATCATTCCACTTGAATAGAAAACCATTTCGAGTCAAAGTATTCCTAGGAGAAGAGAGTATTGAAACATCCCAAAAAAGTGATTATAATTGAATACTCACTTTATAAATCACAATATTTTAAAGATATTATTTTGAAGTTTCCATAAAATCACTACTTCGATATTTTTAGGATCGATTTGTATTCCTTTTTTAAAGAGTACATGACCAATGAAATGAACCTCTGATATCAAGAAGTCAGACATAAGGAATTTAGAATAAAGTCACTTCTATCAAAAATAACCAATACAATATCTAAGTGTTTGTAATTATCATTTCATGTTTTATATTAAAAAAATGTAACAAAAAATTCCATGATAAATGAGTCTAGGTACTAATAGAATATTAAACACACTATGGTTGTACAAACTACCAGTGCATTTTTAAGTCTGAAGGGAATCACTACATATTCATAATGACTATAATGACTTCTAGAATCTTGTCTTTAGAACATACTCTTTCATAACTCGATGTTGGTGATACCCAATTCAAAGATTAATTTTTGAGATCCATTCAAATCTATTCAGTTGATTGAAACAATCATTAATTCTTAGAAGAGGGTATTGATTCTTGATCAAAATTTTATTTTGTTTATGATAATTAAACCATAAAATAAGATAACTATATGACATATTTATAAAGAGGATTATAGAGAAATAAGACTATGTTTTCAGTCTAATAAATCCTTTTCATTCCAGTTCGTCTAATCATACATTTAATTACTAATGTTTTTTTGGTGTTATTCTATACGATGGAAGTTAAATAAGGCCATTCCATGTACTAGATTGTTAGAATATTTGTTTTCATATTTATGTAGTAACCCAAAGAAATTTTGTAGAAATACATCATGGTATTAATCTACTATAATAGAAAGATCCCTAGTGCCATTTTTTTGAATAGTGCCTAAGGTTTTCTTAGACATATGAGAATACATGGCTCCATCTATTATAAAAAAGGCCTTACTCTACTTGAATTCATATCCCATTCCCCTTTGATAACATTAATTGTACCATCCATGGATGTGAATGTTACTTATCTAGTGCAACTATCAATATGATATTTTAATTCTACAGGACACTTCATTCAAAAGATCAAATCAAATATGTCCATCTCTAAGGTTATAAAATCCAGAAAAAAGAAGAGCTCGTTGATAGTAATGGTTCATGTTTGGAAATTAAATCCTTTTTATTCTGACATCCCAATAGGTGTTTTTATAGTCAATACATGAGTCATTATTTCCACATTAAACCCTGAGAATTATTGAAAGAGTGAAATGTATCGGTTTCAAAGAATACTTTAGTTAGAGTGGATTTGAGAATAATGGAACCTTGAACTATCAAGGGACTTGGTTTATCACCTATGATCTACTGCACATACCTATATTATTTTTAGTCAACTACTTATAAATTTTATTTTCTTCCTTACTTTGGTAGTGTTACTGGGATGTATGAGGTGTCATTGGAAGAAACCTGATTTGGCCCTCTACGAGGGAGACAACTATTTTGATGAGATTTCCATAGTTTACCATGTGAGATGTGAGAGTGATTTGAGACATCTATACCCATTGAACTCATTAAGATCATATAAAAATTATTACGATGTAATTTTTAACCACAATGGTGAAATTATTGCGGTTGTGATGCACACTACAATTCATTGAACAAGAAGGATCCACATTGAATAAAACCTAGTTCTATACTAAAACATGGTGGAAAAGATCCTATTCTAGAGTTTGAGTTCCCTAATGCCTTAAAATCCTAATAGTGGGTTTCCCTCCTCCTTCTATAATTGGAGTTTACACCCATGTCTATGAAGAAAAAATTATTAACTCCACTATTATTCACAACCATATCCCTTTCGAACACTGTCACTTTGGTTACCATGTTAGTGTAATCATTGATTGAGAACATGAACACCTTAGAACTAATTTATAGCAGTATCCCTACCTCAAAGAAATATGTTTTTAGGTGTGTGCTAGCTGCAACCTCTGGAGAAAAATTAACTATGTTTGTAAACATTTCTTTATATTCTATTATAGATATATTTCCTTTCTTGAGACTCAATAAATCGTTTATTTTCATTACTTCAAAGGTATGAAAATAAAATTTTTTGTTGAAAAATACCGTGAATACATCCCAAGTAATTCTATGGTCATGTTTATCTTGAATAAATACATCCCACAATTTTTATGTTAGGTCATCTAGAATGTATACCACTAGCTTCACATTATAAGAATTGGGGTTAGAAGGAAATTAGAAATTCAATTGAATATATTAATCCATGTTTTTTCCTTCTTAGGTTCCAAATTTCCCCAAAACAATTATGGATTTTTTTATAAAATTTCAATCCATTATTAGTATGAGTCGATTCCATTGTTTAATACCCTTTTACACTATGAGAAATTTTTAAAGCATTCTCTGAACAAGTTCCTTATTCCCATATGGTTCTACTGAGACTACAGTTTGTACGACCCCCTATTCCTGGTTTCAAATTCTTCTAACTAGTTCAGTTTCTTTGGAACCAAATTAAAAATATCCAGTCACTTATCACATATTTCATTAATATTTTGTTATTTATTATATTAAATTACAATAATAAATGTCATAATAATAAGATTTAAAAATATAGAACATGAAATAACATATGAATGACAAAATCATAGTGGGACGACTCTTTATAAAATTCATGCTACCAGACGATCATCAGCTAAACCAATGGAATTGATGTTAAAATACTCCTAGATGTTCTTAACAATACATTTTTCTACCCAAATAACCATGGTAACTTGATGTTTAGTATAGATAAGTTAGTTATCTATTTTAATGCTATAAATTTCACATACTGACAAATACTATCTCCTTATTACCATTATAGTAGAGGGATAGTAACAACTAATATCATTTGTAACATCATGACCTAATCCATTTTCATGAGAAGGACCTAAATGAAACTTACTTTAGGTGTTTTCTCAAAGGCATAAAAGGCTAAGAATAAATGTTTGGGGGAATAAAAAATCATGGGGGATGATTTTACATTTAAATAGATAACCTGTAAGAAGAGTATAATAATGTGATATGTTATGAGGCATGATATTAAAACAGAATAACTAAAAATATATAACCAAAATATAATAAGAGTAACAGCAGAAGTGGAAAATGAAACAAAAGTAAAAAATCCCAAGATAAATAAAATATAAAATTAAAAGACATGGGGAACTAAGTCATGGGGTAGCAATGTGGCACCACTCCTGCCTCCAAGACTCGGCAATTACCCCAAGAATAAAATCTATAAATCCAAGTCTAATTCATCATGAAGTATCGATGTTAAAATAACTACCTCCCATTATATATGTAATGGTTAATAAAATCATCATATACATTAAGGTGCCTATGTGGGGGTGATTATAAAACATCATCAAAAAACCCCGATACTACCCCCAAATTCCACTATAATTAGAAATAAGTTATCTTATAATTTATTGAAAAATAAAATACATCCATGGTATAGAAATTAGTGAGAAATACACACACACACACACACACACACATATATATATATATATATATATCACTAAGGGATTGAATATAGGCACACCAAAAACAGATCCATTTCATAAATAAACACACACATGAAAAACACTAACCAATGCTTCCAATGCCCGAAGCCCCCCCATGAAATTTCCAACTCAGGAATAATTTCCACACCTCTAGTCTTAAGTCTCCACTCGAAATAATAATCTAGTATTCCATAAGGTTTGGCACCATGAAAATATCTAAACTACAAGGTCATTCCCATATACATTTGATTTCCCACACACCAAGTTCATGCCACGTTCTCACATTCATAATATTTATTTTTAAAACAAAATTAATTAAAACATTTAGTCAAAAACCATGTATTATCACCCACAAATATATATTTAAAGACTCACCAAGAAATATGAATTTATAATATAGTTTTTATAGGGGTTTTTCATCAAAAGTATAATGATTTAATTTATAAAGTGACACGCCTTTCTGTTCTAGGATAAAGTGAAAAATAAAAGAATCTACCTACATATAACATGTTAAAGTAAAATAATTCTCTCATAATATTGAAGATCTTGGCTTCCAAAAACATTCTGTTAATGAATCCGAAAGAAGATTTATAAAAACATGATATAACCAAATGTTTTGGGAAAGGAAGGTCTGATATGTGGTTCCTCTTTAGAGAAAAATGGAGGATCAAAGAGAGAGAGTGGAATAAAAAGCATACTAACTTCAATTACCTATATCCAATTCTCTTCAATCCATTGAAATCAACCATTGGAAGGAAGAAGAAAAATAAAATCTCCTAGGGGAGTGAAAGAATTAGAGAGTCTAGGTCAGAGGAGAGAGAATGTATGTTTTAGGGGAGTTTTGAGTATTTAATAAAAATTTTAGATATAACTAATAAAGTTTCATTTTTAGGATGAACAATTTATTGAAACATTTTCTTAAAATTTGGTTTTCTACTGATAATTTCAAAGTCACATGGTTATTGTATAGTTTTTCCAAACTATGTTCCAAATGCTCTCTTACCTAGATGTCCCCTCTAGTGCTCAAATAGTTACCTAGAAAATTACACATTGTTTCCACTAACTATGATCATACCATGCACCCTTCTAAACCTCCAAAAACCACTTAACAAAATATATAACAAACCTAAGGCCTAACCCAACCATTCCATAGCATAAAATAATGATAAAGAAGAAAATAACACAAACCCGGGGTGTTACCAGGGGTACCACATTTACTATATTTCCATTATTTATAATATATATATATGTATAATATTATGTGAAGATTTAGAGAGTGATCTTATAGTGAGATTAGATTTTAAATGACATGGGTTGGGATATGATCTAGTTTCTCTATCACATCTAGATTCTTGGAAATAGGTATGGAGACAATAATTTTTTTGAAATATCTCTTTTTTGGGTTATTTTAATGTTTGGAGGATTGTTGGTTGCATTAGGTTTCCACTGGATTGTTCGTATGGGACACAAGAACACTTGGATGGATGTTGGTTCCACTGTCCAACCAATGAGCTTCTATCAGCTAGCTGATGGAGGTACTAGTGGTAAATGAATTCTTTTTTACCCACATTGAAAAACGTTTAAGGATTATTGGTGAGGACATTCTTCCATCACACACTAGCAAGATGGTGTAGCCTAGCAGCTAGCTAGTGAAACCACAAGGAAAGCAGTTTAGTAAGGGAAAAAGTTCACTTTCACCCGAAATAATTGTGTAACCTATCAAATCATCCTCCACCAACACTAATATAGTTTTACTTAGTTTATAGGATCCCTGGTGACATTTTTTCTTCTCTCCCTCATTCCGTTGGTGATTCTTCATTCCAGTTGGAAGCTTGGGTCTTCATTGATCATAATATGGTGAGTCAGAACAATTATATTCCACTTATTATCTTATTCTCCATGATATTGACTCCTTTTGAGACTAAATTAATAGGTATAGAATGTACATGGAGAATTGACATTGTTTTATTTGGATATAGGTTTTCTAGGATCCAATATCATGCACGTCATAATCAGTTAAGAAATAAAAAATACTTTAATCATTCCTAAGATAAATGTCTCTATCGTATTGTCTATGCCTTGGTGACCATAATATTATTATGATGATTTACTTTGAGTTGATTTATAACGTTAAAAAATGAAATTTTATTTTGTATTTGGTGGAAACAAAAAGTGTTTCAAAAGGTGATTGTATTGAAGATATGATTAATTTATATGGTGTCTTAGAAAAAATGCCTTAAAGATTGGTTTTATGTGAAATTTGATTTTTCAAGCATTAACTAGATATGATATTTCTATATAAAGTATTTTATGAAAATGTAGAATGGTTTTAAAATAGAAATTTCCTTTTAAAATATTTGTGAAATAATATTTTTTCCTCGAATATAATATGAATATAATAGCACATTGGGAGACCTTGGGCTATGTGGAAAACTAGACATAAATGAGCCCTAGTGAAGTTAGATACCACTAGGGGAGGTTCCTTGATTCCATGGTTACTAAGGGGAAGCCCTTTTGAGGGTCATAGTTTCTTAAGTAGTAAGATTCACATTTGTCAACTAGTTCCTCATGTCTGTATTGGTTGGGTATACGCTCATATCATGGATTGATTTAAGATATTTTCGGATTCATTATATTTATATATATTGATATTATTATTTTCCCACTTGACCATGATATGGAAATTTATGCTTGGAAACTATTTATTTCATTTTTATTCCATTGTAAATGTGATTTTTCTTATTTCTCAATTTATTTGGATATGGTAAGATTTTGGATGGAATGATTTGTTTTTGAAAGAAAACCAGAGGCTGATCTTTATATAAAAAATGATTTATTTTAAAATAGATTTAAAAATCTACTTTAAACAATAAATACTGGATGAAAATGGATATACATTTCATATTTTATTGTTGGTATCTGACTAAGTTCTTGAGCTCACACCATAATTTTTCCTTTGCATGTTTGTAGCCTTGGTTCTGTAAGATAAAAGTAAATGGAATATAATAGTATAGAGATTGAATCTCATATATCATGTTTCCTTTACTATGACCGGGGATGATGGTGAATTATGGAATCATAGAGATAGAACCAAGGGTTGTTTCAGTTTCTATGTTATTTACCTTCCAATAGTTTCTTTAGACTTGTTATCTTTATATTAGATGTGACCTTTATGGTTTGTTACTTTGTCATATAATACATTTTTGTTATGTTCTATGATAGTATGATTTTTTTATATCTTATTAAATATATTTTGAGGGTTAAATCATTCCCATATTTCATAATAGGATTCCATTGGGTTTGTCTCCATCCTAGGGTGATCGAGAATGCACTTCGGGCCTTATAGAGGGCCAATTTAGGAAATTAAGGGTTGAACCAGATTGTTCTATTAAAAATTTCTACCTAGGACAAAGGATGCATTAAATCATAATCTTATACTTGTGTATTTCCCTCTTGTGTTAGGGGGTTATAGATAGTCAAAAAATAGGAGTGTTAGAACTCAATATGAGTGTGGGAGTGTGCTTGACCTGATTTTTGTGGAAACAATCATCCGAAAAATTTAATTTCTGAGCCATGCCACCAATATTGAACCAGAAAAAATACTGGACAATGCTTTAGAATTCACTAAGCATATTGTACTGATATTTTTTGGTGAAATAGTATCACATGGTGTAGAAGAATATATTTATATGATTGAGAGGATTTTACACTTTTTGAAAACTCTAAAATAATTCAAGGTTTAATTTTACACTTATATAATTGAAGGATTGGTCCGAAAGTGGTTAGAATCTACTATTAAATATAGGATTCATGATGATCTCACCTAGAATAAATTCAAGAAATATTTTAATCCGTAGTTTGATCCTGAGACACTTAGAGTATTGAAGGTATAAGATTTAACCACACTGGATTAGGATATCATTATGTCATAGACTATGCTTCACTATTTCATTTATTAGTTCACCACTCTCTAGAGTTTTTTCTAAAACTTATATCAATGTGAAATGTTTTGAAATTGGATTAATGTAATATATTTAGTCTATTTTTATTATTATGTTCCCATCCACCTACATAGAGGTTTTAGACAAGCTAAATATGAATGTGGTGAACCTAGCCGAGAAGATAAGACTCTTCAAGGAATTAGTGATAGTAATAGGTTTCTATAGTTTACTTTTTGGTCTGAAAGGGAGGAAGGACAATCATAACCATGGTGGTGGAAGGAGTTTTCAATGTATGTCAGGTAAGAGTCAGGTTCTCTGTTAATAGTGTAGGAAAAAGGGACACCTCAATCCTGATGGTAAGGTAGTGACCATGGTGTATCACACATGTGGGGAATTTAGTTGTCTTCAACATTTATGTGAGTAAAAATCCCAAGGAAGTGCTAATGAATCCTTCTTAAATAAGTGTTCTATGTTTATACCAGATATACAAAAATAGGTGGGATCTCAACCTCATTACATGTGTGATGTTCATGTGATGAAGACGGGGCAGGATGTGGTTGGATGTTTGTATGAAGTGGAGTGCATACCATAGTTTTCAGAGGTAAGACCTACTATCATGAGAAGTATATTGTTTATTACATCTTATTTGGTTAGGTATTTGTTTGATATTAGTATAAATCATTACATCATCTCATCTAATTTTACTGATACATTGGATTTTTTTTCAAATGTTATTCCTTTATTGTTTCTCTTTACACTCTTTTGGGAAAGAATTCAGAGTGGGGATTTAAATTCCATGAGTGTTTCTTGATGATTTCCAATAAAAAAATTTATGGTGAATTTTTGTTCTTGATCATGAAATCTTTGACCATATCATTGGAATATATTAGATGATTTTATATAAAGGAAAAATCAATTACCAACATCACCAGTTGTCGTTTTTCTCTACCGATAGAGTCACTAATATCTTCTCGGGTGAGTGGGATTTGATATATGGAAGGGAAACTCTCATTTGACATAGTATATAACACCAAGATATTTTGTGAATTATTTTTGTTGGATTAATTTAATCTTTTTGATATTTTTCATTTCATGTAACTCTTAAAATGGTTTATTTTATCTTGAATCACTATGTATGGATTACGTGCACTACACATAATATAAATATTATATTTCAATATAGGTCACACTGAGGTTAGCTTTCATTACATGCAATAATTACTTTACTCGATGGCTTGCGTAACACGCATGACCATGGTTTAGCGAAAAATAATATATTTTTAAAATATGATTATTTAATATAATAAGATATAACCTATCCATTAAATTAAATTTTATGAATATTATTAACTAACTTATGTAAATATATGATTTTTAAAAAATTGAAAATGGATGGATTAGTTTAAAATTACATAGAAATGAGTATAAAAACCAAATTGAATATAAAGGGAGGATTTTTTATAGAAAACTATTATTATGATCTCAATTTTTTTTAATCCTAATAAATTAAATTAATTAATATGTAATTTTAATATAATATATATGTGATATATCAAATTGAATATTTTTTATATTCATCCAATATATTTTATAATCATAATAAAAGTATATAACCAATTTAACACATAAAACCCAATATTTATATTAAGGTAGTTTTACAACTTTATAATGATAAACCCATGTTAACTAAAATTTTTGGAACTTTAAAAAATTTAATAGAAAAAAATAAACATAATATTTGGAAGAGAAACATAAAAATTATGTTAGGATAAATTTTTGATATTTTTCGGTGAAGATTCATTTTTAATGAATTGTTAAAAATACTAGATTTTATTTCAAAATTGATTTTTCATATAATTAATTTATTAGGATAAATTATATTTTAAATTGGTTTCATATTTTATTTAGATAATTGTTTTATAAATAAATCCAATTTAAGTCATTTGAATAATTGTTTTTGAAATTGAATATAGAAAAATTACAAACATTTGAACATTTTTTACTTTAAAAACATGCATTGTAGACCTGACTACGAGATTAAATTTAAATTAATTTCTTCCACTTCTGATTTTTGTATTTGGGAAAATTGGTTCCATATTTGAAACTAGCATAATTTATAATGTCTAATTTGGTAAAAATTAGTGAAGTAATGAAAATTAATTATAATGATCAAGGTTAAATTAAGCATAATAAGGGACTAAACCATAACATTAAGGACCAAAGCGACCTATAAACTTTTCCAAAATCCAGTTTATGGCCATATATAGACCCTATACTTAATTTTATAGAAATTAGACCATTATCGATCCAATTTCAATAAAAACATGTGTGGGGTTCTTTTCTTTTAAAATATTATGAGAGTGCCTCCTCCATTATAAAAGGACTCCTCTCCTCCCACTTCATCACACCTCTCAAGACGCTTTAGCACAACCAAACTCTAAAAAATAGCTTCCAAAATACCATACTTCCTCCTTGAATATTCATTTTTGTAGAAATTATTCCAAGGAATCCCTTTGGTGAAAACCAATAGGATTTACCCGATTAAGAGGCAACACCCTCCCTTAAACTCCTTTATTTTATTTTCTTTCTCCACTCCCTAAAATATTCTTATTCAATGATTGTATAAAATAATATTTATCCTCCGTAGATAAGGATGTTTTTATGAAAAGGTTTTTACCTAAACAAACACACAACTCCATCTAAGGAGAAACAAACATACTGTTTACATGTATGACAGACCACCGCCTCACTAAATGATGATTATTAATTTTTTCCTTTACTACCTCTCATGGAAGAAATTATGATGGAAAATATATTTATATATATTATATATTATATATTATCTATTTATCCTTATTTAATTATTTTAAAACTCATATCTTTATACTTTCCATTTTTATGTTAATATGATAATTTTGTTTGTGGATGTGCAGACTACCAACCCCTCAAAGCGATGTGATTCATTTATACACTACATGGAATATATTAAAGATATGTTTTTTCAATATAAATTATTTATATAATATTATAAATTTATTTTAATAATGATATATATAGTTATATATATATATATGTATTTTACTATATTTTTTCAACAAGATAATTAAATTGAAATAACATTCATGTGTACGTATGACTTACCATCTCCATGAATGGTATATCCGGTTTCATACTTATATATTATATGGATTATTAAAATAAAAATATAATGAATATAAATTCTATTTAAATCATTTTTTAAATTCCTTAAATCATTATATAAATATAAGGACCAAAGATATAACAAATTAAGACAAATGTGAAAAACAGAGTAGATATTACTCGAAGTAAAACCATAACATTGAATTATAAAAAAGTTGGAAATAAAAATCTATAATAACATAATATATGTTGTTAAAATTAATAATATGGTAATGTTATTGATTTATAATAAATTTATATTTATTATACATGAGGTTTGAACAAGTACAACAAAAGTCAAGATATAAGGTATGGGGAATTCATCTAAATTTTTATTTTCGTGAGAACATGCTTTATTCACCAGAAATTCCTTTTTTGGTGTGTATACTACACATGGATGTATTAAATTTATCCTATTCTTAATTTTATAGGTATTTAAATAACCATATTCTGATCTTTCTTTCATGGGTTTAATGTTTCAAAAGATACAAAATCTATAAAATAGTTTTGTCTCTATTTTCCTTATTTGAGACACATGTTTTGTTATGAACCTGAATTATTTTAGAGCTTTATATATATCCATATTACATGTTATATCATTAATATTATAATTTTTATGATATTTTAATCTTAATGTAATTTTATTTTCTTACATAGAGTTTATGATCCCAAGTAACCAAGTGGTGGGGGTTTGTTGAAACAATCTCATCGCTTTTTGATATTGTTAATGATTATGAATATTCGATGAAATATTATGATCCATATATCAACAATACTAATGAGTTTTCTTATCCTATGTTTATTAAAGATATCCTCTTGTGTTAGTACCATTTATTTACTATTTTCTACTTAACAATATTTTTTATGTAAAATCTGAATGTCTCTATCTTCAGTCAAAAATATATTATAATAAAAAACCATGATTTTATTTTTTTTCAAAATATAATTGAATCACATATTAAAGGAAAAATTATTTTAAAAATGTTTTATTTTTTCAAATATTGTTTTATAAATTTTCAAATCTATTTTCAAGGAAAATGGTTTTCAAAAGGTTTTATGTTTTAAAAAGAATTTTTCAATGAAGAAAGGAAATTTTACTTAATGAATGTTTTTAAAGGATATTTAAAAATTATTTCCCATATAAGATAACATCCATTGATGTTACTCCTCCATTCCTATGAAAATAATACAATGTTACCATTCATATTATTTTTCTTAATGGATTATGTTTTGATGGAGTGATGTTTATGAAACTTGTTTATCTATGATGGGTTACATGATTTTGAAACCTGATAATTTTCATGGGTTATGTTTATGATAAAATAATTATGAAATCTGTATATGCTTCCATAGGATAAGATATGTTTACAAGTTGTTGACACCCATTTAATTTCATGGGTTATGATATGATTAATTATGATTTTGTGGCACATGTATGTATGATTTCATTATGATATGAGTTGGAAATATATCTTCCTCCAATTAATTGGGTAATGATAAATATTTTAATAATCTCAAATAGTACACAAGGGGGGAATCTGAAGACCAAAACAAGAGGGTAAATGGGAGGGCATCCCAAGCCCCAAACAAGAGGGTACATGGGAGGGCATCCAAAGCCTGAAACAAGAGGTTACATGGGAGTTATTCCCAATACCAAAACAAGATGTTACCTAAGAGGGAATCCCAAGAATGAATTAGGTACACAAGTTATTATCCCAAGACTAACATGCTACTAATGTCTTGGTAGGTATCCATTTCATAATGATTTTATATAGTTATGTGTTTACCACAATTCTATGTTTTATTCCTATTTTATAATTTCATGGATTATTTTATTTATTTTCTTATGATTCATGTCTTATGAACTACCAATCTTCATTATTATCTATAATATGTAGGGTATGATCTTCTAATGTTATGATCAAGTTCCATACACTTTGTTCATGTTATGCCTATGAAATTACATCATTAGTCTTATTAAGCATCTAAGATCAACCCTTCCTTATGTTTCTTTTCCACAGGTTGTGAAAAAAGGTTTTAGGTAGAAGTTCTAACAGTGGAGATGTTTATAAGAGATGTTGAATATCTTTCTCCAGGATAGAAGTTTTTGTTTCCAAGATTCAAAAGACAATAAATATAAGGGTCATTGGGATGTATTTTTGTAATGTACTAAATATTCTTCTAAAAGGATGTAATATCAACGGATCTTAAGCCTGAGTCACTATATAGTAATAAAATGATATATTTCTAGTTGTAAGAGTTGTTTTTTGATGTTGTTGATCCATATATTTGTGGTCCAATTATAGTATTGGTTAGTGATCATATCAAAATATTTCTGGATTATTTCTCCATGATAATCCCTCTCATAGAATTTGAGTTCCCTCTAAATATTATTTTAATAATAAAACCCATTTCTTTCCCTTAATTAGAATGGCACCTGCTGAATTGGGAGAATTAAATTTTCGACTTGGGGTCTTAATTCATAGGAATTTATTCATCCTAGAATTTCTACATTGTAATTTCTAATGGTAATAAGTACACATGAGAGTGTCTATCTTTTTTTTTGAATATTAGAAACTTAACCAGTTGGTAGTAAAGAACCAATATCTATTACATCCAATTGATGACCATTTTTAACAACTTATTGGGGCTCAATGGTTTCTGAAAATAGATATGTGATTAGGATACAATCAACCTCATGCTTAAGAGTATTATTTTTATATGATGGTGTTTAAGTGTAGGTATAATAATTATGAGTATCTGGTTATTCTGATTGGACTTACTATTTCTATTATAGTTTTTTATGGATTTAATGTATCATATGTTCCTTTTATTTTTTAGTATTATTACATGGTTTTATTTGCGGATGATATTATTATTTATTCCAAATTGAGAAAAGGAACATTATGAGTATATAAATATAATATTTGAACTCATATAATAACATCATCTATATGGAAATATATCCTATTGTTTGTTTTTTATTCTAGAGGTTATTTTTCGTTGCCATCTAATTTATGAGAAGGTTTTCACAATGTACATTGAAAATATTCATCTAGTGATTACTTGCGATCAGTTCAGAAATGTTTTCAAGATCTACAGTTTTTGGTATTATATGGTTACTATAGGATCTTTTGGTATGAACTCTCTAAGATTTCATCATCTTTGACAGAGTTTTCTAGTAAGGGTATAATGTTTTTAGAGAGATCAATGACAAATATATTTTTTTGGATTTTAATGTGTGGTTTACTTTAGCTATAATATTGATTATTATTGAGTACGTTATTGGTTATGATATTTAACATGATGCCTAAAGTATGGGTTTGGGTTGTTTTATGATGTAGGGATTACAAGTGTTATCTTATGTATCTAATTAGTAATTCCCTCATGAGAATAACTAACCCATTCCTGATATGAATTTCGAAAAATTGATGTATGTTCCTAAGACTTGGTGACACTACCTATTCAGGGAGAGTTTTATTATATATATATAGACTATAAAATAATGAATTATATCTTCACTCAGAAAGATATCAACATGAGATAGATACAATGGGTGGAGTACATTTATACCTTTGATTTTGATATTTCTTACACCCAAAATAGATGGAACACATTTAAGAATACTTTGAGTAGGGAATTACCAACTGATACTGTGAGGGAATTTATGTAAGAGTAGTTCTTGATGAAATTTATTTATGAGATACAATTGGGGGAAGGGAGAGTTAACAGACATGAATTGCTTGCTTTAGATTAGTCTAAATCATATGTGGATGATCATATTTAACTTGGATAGACTAATGATGTAGGGTGTTAGTGAATTTATAGTAATAATTATGTTTGGTATACGTCAGGTGAGTTTCCTCGGTCACTCGATAGAGTTTTTTGATTTTTAAGAATAATAGTTGTTATGATAGGTTTGAGGAAAGAGTTGATGGATAATGTACAATTATCGAATTGGTCTATGATCCTTAGAGACACCAAGATGTACCATGACTTGAGATATCATTACTGGTGGCCAAGAATGAGATGATTGATTATGGGGTTGTTGTCTTAGTGCATCACATGTTATAGATTTAAGACAGAACATCAGAGGCCTGATAGTTAACTACAACGTTTTCCAATTCCATTAAATAAATGAGATGAGATAGCCATGGACTTTGTGATTTGGAAACCTATAAATACTAGTGGCAAGGATATGATGTGGGTGACTATTGATTGCCTTATGAAATTTTTGAATTTCCTACCTATAAAAGAGTTGACAAAGGTATAGCTAGGCACTTGTAAAAGTGATAATTTTTCATATATCATGGCATTCCATTGACGATTGTCTTCGATAAAGCCAAATTCTTTAAATACAATTTCTGGTGTGGATTAAAGATAGTGATGGGTTCTCAGATGAAGTTACGCATGAAATTTTATCCGTAGAAGGATGACCAGACCAAGAGAGACATCTAGATTCTTGAATAAATGCCCCAATTATTGTTTCCTGACATCAATGGTTCATGTTAGAAAAATATACCCTTAGTTGAATTTTCATATAATAGTTGTTGATAAGCTTAGATAAGGATGACTCTACATGAGGTGTTCTATGACAGGCCTTATATATTAACTCTTTTTTAGGAAGAAGTTTGGGAATTGTCCTCAATTGGACCAATAATCATTTAAGTGATTAAATATATCATGAATTTGACCAGGAAGTGGTTGAAAATATCTCCTAGTTTGTATAAACTTTATTCCAACCGATGACTTCATCTATTCTAATTTTATATATCTGATTAGGTATTTCTCATATTTTTAGCTCTATCGGGACATAGACATTTGGGTAAGTAGGTTAAGTATGAAGCTTGTTATGTTGGACCATTTTAAATTTTAGAGTGAATCAAGATAGTGTCTTACCATTTATACATACCTTCTTATTTGAATTCTATCCACAACATGTTCCGTGTTTCCCAATTGAATAAGTACCAGATGGTTATATCCCAGACACTCAAATAGAAGGAAGTTGAGATTGAACCCAACACCACAAGTGTGGAATGCCCTATTTTGATAGTGGAATTCCAGGTATGATACGATGTGGAAAGAAAATCCCATTGGTTATAGGGAGATGAAAAAGTTTTTGGGATAACCACGAGACGTGATAGCATGATGAATTGATGATGAAATAATGAACTTATCATTTCCTAGATCTATGATCTTAATCCTTTATGGGGTACGAATATCTTATGATTGGGAGAATATCAACACCATGTTACTCAGAAAAATTTATGGAGTTCCTTGTGTTTTTGAATTTTAAATCTATGGGTCATTTATAAGTTTATAGGACTATTTTAGATTTTTGGTGGTATCAGGAGGCCATTAGATAGCCAGTTTAAGTAACCATCTGGCGTGTGGAGGCTTGTAGGACACTTTCTTTAATGCGTGTGCTACCGACCATCTAGTAAAGGGGATGGGGGTACAAGAATTCTGGTATTACACACGATCTCACTAGTGGAAGGCCTATAAGCATAAACATTTTTTCTATACACTCCTACCAACTACTGAGACCTAGCCGCTCACCAATTATGCCCCTAGGATGGCAGTTTAGTAAGGGAGAGTATGTCAATTTCACCTGAAATAATTACCTAACTTGTTAATTCTTCCCTTTTCAACACTACTATAGTTTTTCTTAGTTTGTAGGATAATTGGTGACATTCTTGGCTCTCTCCCTCATTTTTTTGGAGATTCTTCATGCTGGTTGAATTCATGGGTATCCGCTGATTGTAATCTTGAGAGTTAGACCCATTTTATAATGGGGTTTTCCCTACTTCTCCATTAATTTTATTCCTTTTGAGAATATATAACTAAATCTTTCTTGTACATGGATAATTGAATTTAATATCTTTGGATCTAGTTTCTTTGGGATCTAATATCATTCCCTATCATTTCTAGTTAAGAAGGAATTTTTTTAATCTTTCTCAAGATAGGTGTCTCTATCCAAGAGTTAAATCCATGGTGATCTTAGGGTTTTTTTGATTCATTCCTTTTGTCTAATTTTTGATATTTAATAATGTAATTGTCTTCAATATTTTGTGGTAATGTAAATTTTCCAAAAGGTTATTTATTTAAAAAGTTGTTTTATGAACATTGTGTATTTGAAAAAAGGCCTCAAAGGTGGTTTTGAAATGAAAGTGGGGGTTCAAGCATTGAATCATTATGAAATATCTATATAAAATATTTAATGAAAATGTGTACATGGTTCTAAAATGGATTTTTCAATGGAAATATTTTTTTATTTTATTCCTTTAAAATAATGAGGCTTTAATATAAAATTTTGAGTCATTGGGTTATGGGTTAAAACTAGAAATGAACAAGACCTAGTGGAGTTAGATACAACTAGGATAAGATCCATTGATGACAAGGTTTTGAGGGGTATACATTATGAGAAATTTTGGTTACTAGACATTATGATTCAATTTGGCCTTCTAGTGAACCAAGTTTGTCTTATTTATGTACACCCTTGTGTCATGGAATTCCATTGGTTCTTTATGGATGCATTATGTGAATTTATATTGATATGATTACATTCCCACTTGATCATGATATGGATATTTTTATATAAATTTCTTATTTGATCTGTTTATCCCATTAGATATGTGTATGTTATATTACTCAGTTTATTTAAAGGATGATTTATTTTTAAAGGAATGGAATGTTTTTGAATGAAAACAAAATTATTATCTTTATACAGAAAAATATTTCCATATAAAGGGTCTTATAAATATCCTTTGAATAAGAACTAATTCAGACATGTTGAAAAAAATTGTATAGATTCCTGGTGGTATCTTACTGGGATATGGAGCTCACACCCTAATTTTTTTTACATTAGAGATTTATAGGCTTGGTTTTAAAGGATATAGGTAAATGGAAGTGCATTCTGTAGAAGATAACTCTCTTAGATTTTGTTTCTTTTAAGTGTGTTGGGATGGTGTAAAATTATGTTCACATTGAAATAGGCCTAGGAGATAATTCGGTTTCCATGTTCTTGGTCTTCCATTTATTTCACTTGACCTTATTATCCATATAAAGGATGTATCCATTATCGTTTATTATATTGGCATATGACATATTTTTTTTATCTACTATGATTCTCTATTTGTTTCCATATTATCAAATGTTTTTTCTTGGTGAAATTATTCCTATGTTTCTTTGTATGATACTCTAGTTCTTGTCTCAATCCCTTGCAGATCAGGAATGTTCTTTGGGCCTTGTGGAGGGCCGATTAGGGTGATGTTATGGGTTAACCCTGATTGGTTTGTTATATTCACTCTTTATTTATTAAATCTCTAGAATTACACTTCTATATTATCAGGAAATCTTTTGTGGAGGTACCTATGAGTATGAATTTATTCTCACCCGTACTTTCATTTAATATTTTTACGGATGTGATGTTTTTTATTAATGAATGTGTGGGACCATAATAGCTCATGGCATGGTGATTGGTAAGAATGGGAGGAGTCCATTTCATTCATTAGAGGTGTTTAATTACTTTGTATCAATTTGGGGATCTTATATTCCCTACCTATATTCCAAGTACATAGATTATTATCTTGTTGTGTTTTTTATTTATATATCCATAGAGTTGATGTTGAAGAGTAGATATTCTTATTTTATCATGATTAATGAGGATAAGGACTCTGATTTTGTGTGTTATATTTGATATTACCATGTATATAGAATAACTAAAAGGAGTAATTGAATCAATTGTGGTCTTTTTTTACAATTTAATTCACTTATAAATAAATACCCAATTTATTTAGAGTTTTGATCCACTCAAATTTGTAGCACAGTCTCACTCTTATGTAAAGATAAGAGACATTAAATGCGAGCCACAATGTTTTGGACCTAATGTGGATACCTACTCCTTATTGTGTTAATAATCTCAGGATACATATATTTTCAACTAATAATTGTCATTTATAAAATAGTGGGCTGGGAAGGAATCACACTTAACCCAAATGATGAAGGGAAGGAATAACCCTTGACCCAAGAATGTTTTTATAATTGTTTCTTCTTATTACAAATTTCCCACGTACCAAAAATATCAATTTTCAACATGATAAAATCTCTTTAACCTTCAAATTTTGGAAAAATATTTAAGATCTTCTTATGATCCTATATTCTAGAAAGATATGAGCATCTTCTCAAAATATAATTCTCCTAGAAAATTTCCATCCAAAATTTTTTCTTATAGAACTTTCTTCTTCTGGAACTCCCTCTCATAAATTCCTCTGTTAGAATCTCTATTTTATTAATATTATCAACAGACATAAAAAAGATCTCATCACTAATTGTATACAAAATCTTGTTCTAATAATCATGGGTGAAATGTGTACTTAAAATTTGAAATTCCATCTCCACTCATTATTTATTTTACTACCTTCAAATAAACCTGGTAACTAAATGAAAATATACATCGTAATACTTCATCAAATATTGGTATAAAAAATCATTAAATATTTTATAAAAAACATCTAAAATCATTTTTCTGTTTCATGAATATTTAATGTTAATGTAACAATTAGACATATTCTTAAAAAAATGCTATATAACATAATTTATGTGAACTCCTTACAAAAAAATCCTGCAAAAAACCCATCCCAGCATCATGCTTCATCACCAAATCCGTTTTAGATATTATTATATAAAACCAAAGTTTCTTATTTTGGTGAAATTTATTATTTCCCTTCCATAATATCTTTTAATGAGTTCATAATATTTTGGTGTTATAAATATATAGGAAGCTCCATCTGAAATAGTGTCATAACTTCTCTATTTGGTTCTTCTTAGTTTGAACTCCACCTCTCGGTAGTGAATTGTAATAACTCATCTATCAATTTGATTCATGATAGTTCATCTATCACATTCATCCATAAATAAATTCTACACACTTATTTTATAAACCTCATCCAGCTAGAATTAAAAATTATTCATCCAATCATTCTATGGTCAATTTTAAATTAGTCCAGTTGGAACTCCATGTCATCATAGATTGGTCTTTATATAATTGAAGCTTCATCTAGTGAGGTATTCATACTATAATTTTTCGAAAAACAATCCATTAACTTTCATGACCCTTCCTTATGGGGCCAATTCCATAACTACCCCAATCTCACCTCGGATAGGCCAAGGGCTGACAATTAGCACTTAGTAGGAATATCTCATGAATGGTGGGGATTTTCCTATGTAACTGTACCCAAACACCCAACTAAAAGCCTACATGGTGAATATGAAACTTACAAAACCATGAATACATACACTAGAAACATATACCAAAATTTAGAATAGGAAAGTAAAGTACAGGTAGGTAAATTAGGGTAGTATAAAAGCCCACCAAAATAAAAATAGATCATAAGTAAAACCACAAGCCCCTGGAGATCATTCGTAGAAAACCCTACCTGAAGGGTAGGTGTAGGTCAACTATCAGAAGTCGTAGAAGCCTTCAACATACATTGAATCACTCTATGCACCACCTTATCCGGGCCCACCCCGGTCTCCATCAAAATGTTGGTTGTCTACAATAGACATGACACGTGTGGACCAAGCCCGTGCATGGGTGAGTAGAACAATACTCAGCAGGACACCCAGAAACCACAAAGTAAAAACGAAAAAAGAAATTCACAATCTAATCTATAGAGGTATATTCCTATAACACATATACTATGAATATCCTGATATAATCATAACCAACTACAAGAAAAAAGTGGGTAAGTTGAAACTAATTATCATCCACAAGATTCTACTCTAGGCATGCTCATTCCGAGAGAACTCACTCTTTGAGCCTTGATGTCATCAGAGACTCTTACAAAGAGGTCCCACTAATTTGGTCCCCACCCAAAGAGATAACATTGGTCAATGTCATTATATACAGAGAGGGTATCCTTCCTAGAAGATATCGAAAACCCAATCTGTTTTATCCCACAACGTAGGGGATCCTTCTTAGAGGATACCGATGACCCTATCGATGTAGCTCTTAATGTAGGGGATCCTTCTCATAGGATTCCAAAAACCCTACCGATACAAACCACTGGAAGGAGGATTAACGATATGTGCTCGAAGGTAACATAAATTCTATCAAAACACCATCATAGATAATAGAGGACTGCTCCCGTCCCAATAAGGGATGCCACAACTCTATACGGGACTCGAACTTTAGAGGGGATTACTATCCAGTTATGTGGACATAATTCCGTACAAAAACCTCAATGAATGAACAATGTGTAACCCCATACATACAATGGTCTATACTGTGGACTCACCAAGACATCTCAAAAATAATGTCTCATCACAAGGGTCCAAACTCCACAAATGTCTCATCAAACAAACTTTCCTTTTCAAAGTAACATCCAAAATAGTGAAAAGAGTCCGGACCGGTCCATCCAACCCAACCTAGTCAGACTTGGCTGGCCGGAACCAGCTCGGCCCGATGGGCTTGGCCCATTTGGAAGTAGGACCATAGCCCACAGGGCCACTGGAGAAGCCAAGTTTCTCTAACCCAACCGTCGTCACACGGGATGGCCTGACTCCACTAGACGTGGCCCACCTATCCGCAACTTCCCATGGATCATGTGGTCACCCAACTGCATTCTAGGCAGCTCCCTATTCAATGCGACCAGACTGCATTTCATTCAGTTGGTCCACGTGACCAGTGCACACCCATAGTAGAGCCACAAGTTCTCTATCTGACGCAGCCCCACTAGACCATGTCCTATATATCCCACCCTAGCCACCTTTCCCAATCCATGCCCATGACCTACGCGTTGTGTGATATCCCACCACCATGGTCCCACTTACACAGCAGGATGCTAGTGACCTTCCTTTCGGGTCCCCTAGCCCGACCGCACCATCTGGTCCATTCCACCTTTACTTCTATATGCTTTTTCAGTTTCAGATCTCCATTTTAAATCGAGAATAAAGAATGTGGGAATGGGGAAAAGCACATGAAAATCCAAAATGGATGGACCTAGGCCTTGTTCATGTTGGCCTCGATCGATCCATTTTCGAATTAACAAATGGAGGTTGGATAAACCAATTCTAAACACAGATCAATCCCAATAACATTTACAACAATAGAAACCGCCCAACCTGAAATACACACAATCCTTGGATTTTCATGTTCATTAACTAATCCATTTCTGTCATAGGGGTAATTAATGGGGAGTAAAATCAAACAAAATTCACATGAAACCTGGGGTTTGGATCATATGCAGATGTAGATCAAAGTTGTGACATCATGTTATTTTTCAATTCATCAATGACTGATCTGAGCTATGATCTCCAAACTGTCATCACTGACAAGGGGGCCTCCTTCCTCTATTCCTTAGGAAAACTCTAGGGTTAGATCAATAACCCAAAATTTTCGGAGAAGGATTCTTTAAAAAGGAAATTGATTCTGGGTCACACCGAAACATCCAATTAAAACATTTTTATTAGATATTTTAAGGAGGTTTACATCCATAAATTATCTTTCACCATCGACCTATTCCATTCAAGGTTAGGCCCCACCTAAGATAGATTGGTTGTTATAAATGCAACAGTGACCTTGTATTTTTGATCCGAGCACCCATTTATAAGTAATTAATGTTAAAAATTTGATGCAGTATCATTTTTAATTAAAAACTGAACATTATACAAAGATTTTTTCTAGGAACACAGGCCCTCAGAATTTCATTCCATCTTAGCATCTAGTCTCATAATGTTCTCAATTAATTTTACAAAACTATACTGGAGAAAAATCCCAGTCATTACATTCTCCCAACCTTAGGGATTTACATCCTAAAAATCCAAATCAAAGTATACTCAAAAAAAAGATGAGGGTACTAAGAATGAATCTGGGACTCCCAATCCCAAGTGCTATCCTAGAGATTCCTGGGATGCCACCAAATGTACACTAGAGGAATCGACCACCCACAAAGGATCTTCTCCTGTCGATACTCTATATCTATTGGGTATTATGCAATGGTCACCCCATCATAAATGTCCATCACACCCCAGTCAATGACATGCAATGGGTCACACACATTCCTCCTCAGCTGTGACACATAGAAGACATCATGCACTCGATGCATATGTGGGGGTATAGATAGGTGGTAAGCCACCTTGCCGAATCTACTAAAAATATGAAAAGGGACAATGTATCTCAAAGATAACTTTTCGCCCTAGAAAAATATATGCAATTCCTATCAAGGTGATATCTGAAAGAAAACATGGTCTCCCTCATTGAACTCCAAGGGCCTACATCTCTTATCCACATACAATTTTTGTTTTATCTATGGATTTCTCATCATCTCTTTGTGATCTACACCTTTTCAGTGGTAGCCAGCACCATCATGGGGCCCATGAGTGATGAATCCACTGGGTCTATCTAGTATAGCAGTGACCTAAAAGGTTACCCATACATGGCCCCATATGGTTCCATACCAATGGTGGAGTGGTAAATGTTTTTGTATGCAAACTCCACTAGAGGTGGGTGATCCTCCCAACTATGACCAACGTCAAGGATACAAGCATGCAACATGTCCTCTAGAACCTGGATGGTTCTCTCTATTTGGACAACCGTCTAGGGATGAAAAGCTATTATCAAGGGAAATTAAGTCCTAAATGACTCATGTAATCCCTTCCACATCCGTGATGTGAAACCAGCTTCACGTTCTGAAATGTTTGTCGAAAGAACTCTTTGAATCCAAAATAACTTCTGATTGTAGAGGTGTCACAAACTCTCTACCGAACCCTACTCCTGGATAGGTAAGAAGTGGGATGACTTGGTTATTCGGTAAATGATCACACAAGTGATTTCATTTCTCCTAGACGTGCATGGTAAACTAATCATGAAATCCATCTATAATCCATACCACTTCCACTTCGACATCTCGAGTGGCTTAGTCAAGCCTACTAGAACCTGATTCTATGCCTTCACTTGCAGACAAGTGAGTCATCGAGAAACAAACTTCCCCACTATCATCTTCATCCCCAGCCACTAGAACTAACCTTGGAGATCCTGGTACATCTTTTCCACACCTATATGTACATCCAAATTTGCTGTATGAAACTTTCTCAGAACCTACTCTCACAACTCCACTGGCACAACAATTCACCCTCTAAAGAGAATGACATACTCCCCACCTATCGAATATCCATTTGGGACTTTCCATGTGGATAATTGTGCAGGTCGAGTCTCATAGTCGACATCCCCACACTATGACTCCCTATGTAATTATAAGAGTGAAGGGGTGAAAAACATCGATTGATGGTGAGATACTCCATCACTATCCATGAAGTATATCAATAGTGCGACTAGCTACTCCGACGCCTCACTGAACAACTGAAAGCTAGATCTCATGCTAAGAGCTTCTTCCACCACATCACCCTACCTAGAAGTATAGACAATATCAAAGTCATGATACGTGAGGAACTCTAGAATCCACCTATATGTCATGTTCATATCCTTCTGGGAGAAGATATATTTGAGACTATTGTGGTATGAGTATACATTAAACTATTCACCCATCAAGTAGTGTCACTATATATTCAATATATAGACTATTGATTCTAGTTCATGATCATGGGTTGAATAGTTATTCTCATGCTCTCTCAACTATCAAGAACCATAGGTATTCGCCACATGAACCTACTTTAAGACACAACCCAGTCTATTCCCTGATATATCAAAGAACAATACATACCGGATTCCTTCCTCAGGTAGTCTCAAGATATGGGCACTCATCTACCTCTGCCTCAAATCATAAAAACACTAGTGGAATTTCCCCATTTACACAAAGGGATACCCTTCCATGTCAAAGCCATCGAAGGTGATTCTACCCTAGAAACTTTGGGAACAAACCTTCAATAGTACCTAGCCAAAACCAAGACACTCCTCACCTCGGTCACACTCTTGGGTGGATCCAACACAAGCATCACCTCTATCTTTGTCAGATCCACCACAAATTTAGCCTTTGAAATGACATGTCCTAGAAAGTGGACCTCTCGAATCCGTAATTGACACTTTGAGAGATTCCCCTAAATATAGGGCTATCAGAGTCTATCCAGGACCATTCCAAAGTGTATCGCATGCTCCTCCTTAGATGTTGAGTACACTGGGATGTCATCAATGAAGATCATGATGAACTGGTCATGTAAGGCTAGAAGATCCTATTTATGAGTCTCGTAAGCATTGTAGGGGTATTGGTCATACCAAAAGTCATCACCATGTAATTACATTAGATATATCAACATCTGAATCATGTCCTCAGTATATCCTCATCGCATACACAAAGCTGATGATAGCAAGACCTGAGGTTTATCTTTGAGAACCACCTTGATCCCTTTAGCTGATTGAAGATGTCATCAATCATTAGTAGTGGATACATATTATTAATGGTCACCTCATTCATGCTCCAGAAGTCGATTCATAGCTTCATACTATGGTCTTCCTTCTTGGAAAAAATATGGGGGGTGAAATTTTGGGGCTTACAAATCCCTTCCGATACAGGTCCTCCAGCTGTATCGTCAACTCATGAAGATCTGTGAGAGAAATCCGATATGTAGGTGTATATATTAGTGCTATATTAGGGTATCAATCAATGTAGAATTGAACCTCTATTTAGGGAGGTAATCTGGGGACATCATCAGGAAATATGTTCTTATACTGCTCCACCAATGCAGGAAACCGAAGAATCTCATCATCTACAACCCTGAGTATAAGGCTATCCAACTTATAAGTAATCTACTACACCATTATCTTATAAAGTACATCCTACACTTTATGCATTTTCTTTTCACTGGTGAAGGAAAAACATGTTCCCATCTCTAGATACACAATGAACTCAACACCTAAAATAGTCAATATAATCATGTATGGTGGATTACTAGTCCATACTATGAATAACGTCATAGGGCCTCAATGCCACTACTAGGAGATCTCATCCAAAGCTCTTTACTCCAAGATAAAGATCACACTACTAGAAGCATTGGGTGATTGATCAATCCCCTATTGTAGAGATCTCTAAATGTAATTATCAAGAAAACAACTCTATTGGAATATACAAACTCCGAAAAAGTCTGTAAAAAGGAGTGATTGTAACCTGTGTCTATTAGAACTGAAGATTGGGTGTAAAATAAAAATATCATACCTCTAATAATATCTGGAGAATCGGGGTTTTAGGCCTCCATCACCTGAAGCCTACCATTCCCCTATCAACCAGCTCCCGGAGCCCTTGGTGGACCACCTTTGGGTGGTGGTGGTAATACCACAAACCTCTTCCCACCGTTTTCTTCTCTACATGATCCACAAACACATTTACCTAGACCACTTCCATCACCCTACATGACACATTTATCAAACCTCTACCACTACCTCAGCGGTCCCTTGACCGTCCCCAAACCATCTATTTGTCGAGTCGGGAAATTATGTGCCATATTCCCCTTGTTGTCCCATGCGTAACACCGTCAGTCTTGGGGCTAACTCAAGCCAACCAGGGAGCCCTACACCGATGACCTGGTATCCTGGGGACCCCTCCTAAAAAGTTAGCTAGGTCCCCTGAAACTGTCACTAGTTACATACTGATGATGACTCAGCAACCTGATGCCTTCTGGTAGCTCCCACAGTTGGTGTTTGCTCAACTAGAAATCTCTCCACAGGTTGATCTCACTCCAGTACCCCAACATAAGTTATAAGTCTATGTGATATCATTGATGACCTGATCTCCTATCTTAGCCCTAGCTTGAAGGTATGATACCTGAAGAACAGGTCTCACACCATATTTTTGGAGTAATGAGACAGGTCGGTGAACCTCTTCAAGTACTCTTCTACTGTCAGACTACCCTACTGTAGATGTAGGAGCTCCTAGATGCGTACTGACCAAAAAATACTGGAAATAACTCCTCCCAAAAGAGACACTCAAACTTTTCACAAGATAGGGTCACCTCATCATGTGTTTGGGTCACTAAACTCCACCATCTCCCCATAGATCCCTATAAAAGGCTCATAGATAATACCGCCATCTATTTAGTTGGTGTCCTCACTCATCAGAATACACTAGTGACTACCTCTATCCAATCCACCACTACCTGGGGGACTGTATCACCCCTAAACCAAGGAGGTCACTACCTATGGAACTAAGACAACACACTCATTCTAAGTGCTTCCAATATTGGTAATGCTTGTAGTAATTGATGATCGACGGGTGGTGGTATCACTAGTGTACCACCTAGGGGTGATATCTCATGAGAAAGGAGTATCTCTAGTTTAGTTCCCCATACCGATGCCTCATCTCTAGGCATACCATCCTCATGGCCATGAAATAGAATCCTGGTTAACTGTTTTCATTGAGGAATCCTAAAATTGATCAAGATAAACCACAACCAATAGAGTATATATAGATATATGACTCAAGAGGGAAATGGAAAAAACAAACCATTCCTATATCATGAATTTACCATTCATTCCCCTGTAACCATTGTTTTCATGTACCGAGTCAAAAAGATGGAACCTAGAGTCATGGTGTATAGATATGTATAGGAAGAAACACCAACATTGGAGTACCTGGCCTGAAATCCTAACTTGAAACACTTATCACTATTTCCCCAATCCAATCTCATAGACTTTTGGCCCCAATGAAAAACTGACTGCCTTTGATACCACTCTGTCATGACTCGTCCCAGTGGGGTCCATTACGTGACTACCCTAAGGCTGCCACCGATAAGCTAGGGGCTATAAATTAGAGCTGAGTAGGCATATCTCATGAATGGGATGTATTTTACTAGGTATCTATACACACACACACACACATACACAACTAAAAGCCCACACTACTGAAAAGGATACCTCCAAAAACATGCATGCATACTCTAGAAACACCAACCACAATGTTCAATAGGAATGTAAATTACAGGGAGGTAAATTAGGCTAGTATAAAATCCCACTGAAAGAAAAATAGAACACATGTAAAATCACATGTCCATGATGCTGAACTGTAGAAAACCCTACCTCAAGGGAAGGTTTAAGTCAGCTGTCAGAAGCTGTTGAAGAATGCCTCATCCTCTTGATCACTCTACACACCACATGGTCAAATACCACCTAAGTATCGGTCAAAACATTAGTCATATACACAAGACAGAGCATGTGTGCGCAAATTCCATATAGGGGTGAGTTAAGCAATACTCAGTAGGACACCCCAAAACCACAAATAAAAAACCACAAAGAAATGAACAATCATCTCTACACAGGTATATGTTTACAACATATACACCTAGAATATAAATATATACCAATAATAATCCATAAAGGAAAAAGGGGGTATGTCACAACCAATCATCAACCACATGATTCTGCTCGAGGCATGCCCATTCTGGGTGAACTCACTCCTCGAGCCTTTATGTCATCTGAGACTCTTACAAAGATGTCCTGATAATTTGGGCCCCACCCATAGAGAATTTTTTTTTCAAGGTATTCTTATAAAGAGAGGGAATACTACCCATAGGATACTGACAACCCAATCTATTTTAGCCCGCAACATAGTGGGATCATTTTCAGAGGATACCGATGACCCTATAAATGTGGCTCATAACATAGGGGATCTTTCTTAGAGGATATAAAAAACCCTATCGATATGGCTCACTGGATGGTGGATTAACACCTTGACCTTGGAGATCACATAAATGCTCACAAAAATCCATCATAGGTGATAGAGGATCTCTCTTGTCCCAAGGAGGGATGAAATAAATCTATCAAGGACTTAGCCTCTAGAGGGTATTACTATCCAGTGATGTGGATGTAATTATGTACTTAACCATAGGAGAAATAACCAAGGGAAACTCTGAACCTACATTGGTCCATACTAAAGACTCACCCATTAATCTCAAAGGATCGTCTCTTCGCAAGGGTCCCAATTCTATAGACGGCTTGTTAAATGATCTTTATGTTTGAATATTATGACCAAAATAGGGAAAAGGGACCAGTCTAGTCAGGGTCCAACCCAACCTGGATTGGCTAACTCATCCTAGCCCAATGGGCCTGGCCTATGAGGGGCTAGACTGCCAGAGCGACCTTGTTGCTCCGGCCCGAACCACATCGTGCGGGCTGACCCAACTCCAACGAAAGCAGCCTACTTGGCCACTCCAACCCTCAGCTCACACAGTTTCATGAACACATGACTGGGGGATACTCAGTCAATGTGGCCAAACCATTATTTGTGTGGTTTCTCTACATGATCAGCGCACACCAACGGCGGAGTCTTGGGTTCTACCTCTAATGCGGTCCCACTGGACCACATCTATAGCAGCCAGCTGCTAGCCACCCTGTCTGTGACCATTTCCTATCACTGCCTGAGACCTGAATGCCACGGGCCATCCCTTAACATTTTCCACATGGATCGTGAGATTCCTCTTCCACCGGCCGCCCTACTGACAGACTTTTTACTGGGTCCTCCTGGATCGACCATGTTGTTGGGCTAGTGTTGCCTCCACTGCCATATGTCGTTGCAGTTTCAGATCAATTTCTCGAATCAAGTAACAAAGAATGTGGGAAAGTGGAAAATCATATGAACACCCAAATGGAAATATCTAGGAACTGTTCATGTTGGGCTAAATCCTTCCATGTTAGAATTAGTTAACAGAGGGTGGGTAAATCAATTCTAGACATGGATTAATCCCAATAACATTTCCCATAGAAAAAACTACCCAACCCAAAATATGCACGATCCATGGATTAACTTGTTTATTAAATAATACACATTCGTCATGGGGATAAATAATGGGGAAGTAAAATCAAACAAAACTCACTCCCTATGTGGGGTTTGGATCATTTTCAATCATAGATTGAAGTTGCATCATCATGTTTTTTGCCGATTCATTGATGTATGATCTGAGCTCCTATCTCCAAACCATCGTCACTGATGAGGGATCCCCCTTCATACATTCCTCAAGAAATTTCCAGGGATATGGTAAAAACCATGAATTTTCTTTCAAGTCATATTTAAAAAGTAAACTAATGCTGCATCACTACGTAATGTCCAATTAAAATATTTTTATTAGATATTTTAATGACATTTACGTCCAAAAATTTACATTCACCCTCGACCCAAGCTGGTCAAGGTTATACCCTGCCTATGATAAAATCAATGTTATGAATGCTACAATTCTCTCTTATTTTTGATCCAGGAACCTATTTAGAAATTATTAATGTTCAAAGATATCCTCTTGAGTGTTTTAATTAAAAACTAAACATTATTTAATGATTTGTTCCGAGAACACCGAGCCTCCGATTATCATGCCGTCTCAGTTCTTGGTCTCATAATTTTCTCAATTATTTTAAAAAAATTATCCATAAAAATACAAGTCATTAAATTAACCTTAGTTATTTAACATAATTCGAAAATACTAGGTCCCAAAAATTCAGTTCAGAAAACTCAGTTTTTCTAGGATTTTACAAGATTCTTCCTTAGAAGAACTTAAAAAACAAACCATGGAAACATTAGTAATGATGAATAAAACTTAATGATAATTAAATCTGGGTGATATTTCATTTAATTTACCAAAATTTAATTTTCATATCGTATATTTATATAGAATTTCTTCTGATGAAATCATGAATTGTAGTTTAAAATTTTTTTATGCACTTATTATGGTTTTGACTCTACAATTCTAAAGATAAATATCCTTTCCAGAAAATGTTTACTCATAAAAGTACACATATCATTGAACATAATTATGTGTTTAATGTTATAGAACATTTTTCCCTCCAAAAATTTCTTTCTGAAGAGGCCCATAATTACCAATCTATAATGGCCTTTTAAAAAAGGTATCCTCACTATAGTAAATGCAACATAATATAAAAAAAATTATATTGAAGAAAAGTACAACACCTTCCAAAAAATGATGGGTTCTTAAACATCCCCATTTGTTTATGTATTCAATATTAATACAAATATTTATACACAAAACTCTCCATTAAAACCATAGCCTTTATCAATGAGAAATTCCACAACATGATAATTCTCAATAAACCAATGTTTTTGAGAGATTTCATCCCAAAGTGAAAATTATATTTTAGAAATAGGTTCAATATACCTCCATTTTAACAATTCACCTTTATAAATATCAAAATCTCCCCATTTATAATTAGTAAAAAATTAGATTCATAAAATACTGAAAAAGAGTTTTGCAATACTTACCCCCATTGAAAATGAAATCTAAGGTAAATTGGGGGACCTCTATATCCTTTTCAAAGTGTATATAGTAGGATGAACATGGTGTTTTAACCTTAGTGCCTCAAATCATTATCTTGATAAATATTTACCAAAGATATATAAAATTTGATCATATATTGTAATATCTTCTAGTCATACTTATTTAGAAGCAACCTCTTAATTGATATAATTATATCTGATATCAATATTTTTTTGATATTTATTGTTGTACAATATTTTTTAAAGATCAATAAAACTTTTATTATCACAAAATTTTATTAATTAATATTAAATATCAACATTTAAATTTTATTTTCCAATATTTCATCCACATCATTTGAGTATATTCTTGTATAATAGTAATATATTCTAATTCATCTTTACATATGGTTAGAAATATTTTTTATTACTATTCTATAAAATAAACATTTCTCCCAAAAAAATAATTGCACCAAATATAGACTTATAATCATCTGATTATGCACCCTAATCAAAATATATGAACCCTTGTACCTTCAAAATGTTTCTTCTTTTTTAAATTAGTACCGAGTTTAAAGTTATTTTAACATATCTCATAATTCTATTGGTAGACACCATATGAGATTCCAAAGGATTACTTTAATATCTTGAAAATAATGTTAATATGAAGAAAATGTCTCATTAAGATGCTGTAAGATAGAGTAAATTTATAATAAACATCTAAATGTCATTTTTATTTACCATATTTTTTGCTTCATCTTTACTCAACTTTATACCAACTACAATATGTGGGGATATTTACTCTAAATAATCCATACCAAATCATCTTAATAATTCCATGGGATAATTTTGTTTTAAATGAAAGAAATAAATATCAGTTTTCATGTTCTGTAGTCAAAGAAACAAATTCCTTTCCCTAAGAATTGACAACTCAAAGCATTACTTCATCTATTTTAAGAACACTTCACACTTATGATATTTATCACATGAAATTATTATGACATAAATATTTTCTATTACAATAAAATTCCCCAAACCTATTACCTTTACAAAAATATTTCCATCAACCTTTCATTTCAAAAAGTATAATGTTTTCCAGTCATTAACAATACCAGGATAGATGATGCTAATAAATCCCATATAAGGTTTCCTTCATATTTTATATTTTTATTCCATTGTTTTCAAGGGTAAATCCGTATTATCATTCAATATATACATATTCCTTAGATTTTCTATTTATGAATGTTGGAGTAATATCCATATGATAGACCTTGTATCCTCAATGATATGTAATTTATAAGAACATTTTGATATTTTCAATTTTTAACATAGGAGAAAATGTTTATTCAAAATAAATAGATTCAACATATTCATAACCTTTGTAGATGAAGCTTTCATTTATTCTTAAACACTCTCACTTTTTAATAAATATATTCTGAAAAATATATTATGTTCTTATGAAATTTTAATCTTCTGGTCTTAGAATGATTTCCTAAATATAATTTATTTCAGTTTAGTCTAGCACTTATTTCATAGTTTCTAACCATTCATTATGTTCAACAACTTATGATAGTGATCGTCGTTCTATTTTTAAAATGAGTGATGTTCAAATTTCCATTATTAGTTTACTTATAATCTATGTTGGAGATTAAATAATTCTAATAACGTTGGATTGTTCATCTATTTTATATGACATCAGAAAAATGGTTTTTTAGTTTCCCACAGTTTCTTCCTCCTCACTAAAACTTCGGTTGAACATTTTTTTGTAAATCATTTATAATTATTTCATTTTGAACATCAGTTATTTTGGAAGGTTGTAATATTTCTTCTATTATATTACCATAACAAACATTTCCTTTAACTATTTCATTGAAAAATTATTAAAAACCTTAACATAAAAAGATTCCAATTTTTTTTGTCATTTAATACAATAATTAGAGCTTCAGCCAATGGTTATATACTAAAAGAAGTTTCTATTTCACAACCCTTTGCTAAAATTTCCCTATATAATTATTTTTAATCTTCATTTGATTAGGAATTCTGAATAACTTAATATTTTTAATAGTATGCCTCTTTTGTATCACATTTCATAGAAGGTTTCTTCTATTTTTGGTCTTAGAAAACATCTATTTTGAATATGTATTTCTATACAAACTTCTTCCCTCTAGAATTATTTTCGAGGCCATATATTCAAAAAGAATAGCTAGTCCCATTTCAACTAGACTCTAGTTCCTCATATTTACTATCATATTTTTTTAAGTGTGTAAGGATCACTGTATTGATGAATATTCCCATGATTTGAAAAAAATATTGAAATTTGGTACATATAAATAGTTTTCTATCACATGTTCTCAATTTTATAATATATACACCTTGTTCCTTCTCATCCTACTTTTGGAATATTTGGAACATCTCTAAAGCCTCAAATTAGTGTTTCATAAACATTACCTTGGTCATCCTTTTGAATTAATTAAAGGAGGTTATGATGTAAAGATCACATTTGGTGGAATAAAGTCTCATTGGACCACATAGATTAGATTGAATAAGTTTAAATAGCTGAGTAGACTAGAAATGTAGCTTCTAATTACTTTTTTGACCATTATTCCTATTTAATATGCTTCATAAATAATCTAATATTCCTTTTTATGTTGAGGAATATCCCTTATAATTTATTTCTTATAGATTTTAATCAAATATATAGAAATAAGTTTGAAAAGAATGCTTTTCAAAAATTCATTTTCATCTTTTGGGATCAAATAAGAAGATTTACATGGATATATGATTTGGAAAAAACTACCATTATTTCTATCTCTCATCTTAATAATATTTCCTTATTTAGAATGTTTTATAAAGAAAGAAAATATTTTGATAATAAGCTCATTCCCATCACCATGAAGTTGGTTGAAACATAATAAATGGTATTGAATTCCATCCACAAACATTACATTTTTTAATTAAACTTTCATAATTCAATTTAATCAGTGTCAATTACTCTTATTTTGAGAGAGAAACCATTACAAATTTTTAAAAATCAGCCCCCCATATTCTCAAATATTTTGTTTGAGGATTTTCATATCTCCTAACATGTGGGAAGATAATACACTATCAAGAACCCAAGGATTCCATTTTTTATTGAAGTTAGTGAAACCACATCTAATAATAAATTTTCATTAATGTTCTTTTTCCAAGTTCCGTTTTTTTATGAGTGTAAATTTTCTAGGAAAAATATCCAAAATTTATTTAGAATGATGACTAGATTGATCACACCTTCCTTACACGACAACAAGACATTGATACCTATTTTGACATTCAATTGTTTTAAATTCTGGTTTTTTATTCATAAAATATTTTTACAATTTTCATAAATTTTAATTACTATCATGAAAATTTCTCATCCTTATTGTATTTTAACCCCTTGGATAATACATTTACAATGTATGTGATAGGTTTTTACAATCAATATATTAATTATTCACGAATTCTCTCCAACACCCAAAATATCTATTGAATCATGTTCATCCATTGTAATCTGAATGTTGATTAAAATATTTTCATTGTGGTTTTCCAGAATTAGTAAATTTATGATCCATCTACCATGTAATATTAATATTCTAAAAGAAACCATATTATTTTTATTGGTATACAATGGAATTAATGTTTTCACTGTTCATTTTAACCCATGTATTTTCCTTTCTTATAATTGAACCTAAATATTTATTTGAATTAATCATTGTACCTTTTTAATTATCTGATGGAGATCAAACATATTACTTATAGATATCTTTAAGAAATTTTCTTGATGAATTTTTTTATAATTCTACAACTTTAAAAAAACATTCATCCATAATTTTTAATTATTTTTCATCTTTAAGAAATATTTATTGGGTCTTGCCCAATTTTTAATCCTTGTTAGAAAGTTTCACATAATTAAATTTTAATACATTTTATTATTCTATATCCTTTAATTAGAGGGACTTAGTTTATATAAGATTCCATTAATCTCTTTTAAGGAAATATTCTATTCCATTATTCTTACATAGTAGTCTCTCTTCATTTTCAGGTTTAGTGTTTTTCCTGATACATACATCAAGTTCCAATATCAAAATATATTCATTATATATTTATTAACCTTTTCCACATTCACTAATAGAATTTTCTCATGATTATCAACACGATCCATGATGTTAATGGTTGTTTATGTAACATCTTTATATGAGGAATTAATTTTAATTGGGTAACTTTAATATTATTAAAAAATCATTATTATTGTTATTCACCTTATATAATATCATTTTTTCTCTCCCCAATTTTTTTACATCATTAGAAGTTTTAACCCACTTTTTTTTCAAGGGATTGTTCATTTAGTCATCTTCTTAGAACTCGGGCATTTTATTTCTTGGATGATATAGGGCAAAGTGGTTTATTTTTTCACATATAAAACATTTTTGAGTATGTTTTCTTATTCATTTAAATTTTCCTTTGCCTTGTTTTTTGGAGATAAAATCCTACACTTTTGAATAATTTTATCTATTAAAGGATTCAAAATATGAAAATTTGTAGCATCATTTTTATTAATTTTTTTTATTTTATTCACTTAATCGAAATAAATTTCATTATACCCCTTCTTATTAAAAACTATATTTTTTTTATTTCATCGGCAACAAGAATGATTTGAAGTTCATCAATAAAAGTAGTTTTTTATCATTGATTAAATGGATTTTGGGATCAAATCATTGAATAAAATTTCTAATCAATATTTTTACAATGTATGATTCCAAAAATGTATATCCAAAAAATCTAATGAACTAAATAATTTATTTAACATTATGAAATATTCATTAATGGTCAGTTCCTATTCCATTTTTATATCTTAATGTTTGATTTGAAAAATTTGATTTTTTTACATCACTTTAACATTTACTTAAAAAATATTTTCATGTTTATCCCCAATACGTTTTTTAATGACACATCACTTTTGTGAAAACGTTTTTTTAAAGATATATAAGAACAAACTTTCAAGTTGTAATATCATCTTCCCAATTCATCTTGTCCAAAAAATAATGTGGTACATCCTTTTATAAATGTGGAATTCCAATAGTTGATGCATATAACCTTCCTAATCACATTGATATAAGATATGGTATCATCCTATTTCTCTATCCATTATAGTTATCTTTTTCAATATTAGAAACTCCCCTATTGTTAACCGAATTTAAATTCTCCATACTTTAGAAAATAATCTATAATAGTTGTTTGTCAAAAGGGATCTTCTATTCAAATCTACAAATTCATCCTAACTTTGATACCAATTGAAGTCTCTAGGTATAAAACACCATAGAGAAGTTGGGTCCTCAATCAATAATGCTATTTTTAATTTACAGTTTCCTTAAAATGGAAATTAACCGATGAAACTTGATAGATTTTTGATCTGCTCAATGTTGTTACTCATCCATATTTATATGTAATGATTGGAAGGATAAAATTAAATGTACATAGTTTTTTCAAGGTTTGTTCCCAATGTGGGTACCTACTCTTTGTTTTGCATAGAATCAAATTTTACACATATTTTACAACAATCTACATTATAGATAAAAAATGGGTAGGGAAGGAATCACCCTCAACCAAAATGATGGAGGGAAGAAATCAACTATGATCTAATAATTTGTTTATAATTGTTTATATAGTTTATAAATTGCTGACATACAAAAATCTCATGAATCTTCAATATAATTTTTTTATTAACAAAAAATATATTATAATGTGCCTATATAATATAAATATATCATATTTTTCTTTAAATTTAATTATTTTAGAACTTTTTCATAAAAAAACTCTTCTTCTAGAACTGTGTGCTTTAAAAACCCCCACTCTTCAATTTTTTAGTGACTCCCAGTTCTAAATATTCTTATAAAAATTTAAATAATATCCTTGAAAAAATTATATAATAACGTTTCCTATAATATGGAAATGAGAAATATAGGCTTAAAATATGATATTTATAATCGACTCATTGTTCAATTTACTACCTTAAATATAAGTAAAAAACTCCATAAGATCCCCCCAAATCTCAAAGCCAATGTTCATCAAAGGATCATAAAAATTTGGCTACAATCATTATTTTTGAAACTCTATTTTAAATCATTGCGGGAAAAACTCAACACCATTATAAATAATGTGTCCATATAGAATTTATGTGAAGTCCTTACAAAACCTCCTTATGCCAAATCCTTCCAACGAAAGGCTTCTTCAAGAAATCACTCCTAGATATTCTTATAGATAAATTATTTTAATTTTTCTATTGAAAATTTTATGTTATCTTTATAAAGATATTTTTAATGTGATCACAATGTTAAGAAATTACATATATTCATGGAGGACCATAAAAAATATTGTAATAACTTCCCTATCTATTTTTTTTTTGTGAGAAGTTATCCATCTTGTACTTAATGGTAAGAACTCTTCCATCTGTTGGATTCATGAATTTTTATACAACAAATTTATAAGATTTAATCTGTAAAAAAGGTCTATAAAATTATTTTATTAAAATTATTTAGCTATAATTACAAGGCCTTCATCTGATCATTCTATATATGATCGTAGCTTAGTCTGTCCAAATCTCCATGACTTCATAGATTGATACATGCACAAGTGAATCTTTATTTGAAATTTTTTTATATTATATGTCTAGAAAAATAAATCTAGATAACTCATTCCTTTAGCTTTAGTACGGTAACTTTATTCATGAAAACTAATTTTGGAAAACAGAGACTATAAAACTCAATTCCACCATGTTTTCACCAAATTTTCCTTTGAAAAACTTTAAAAAGAAATTATGAAATGATTAGTAATCGTGATTAAAAATTTATGAATAGAAAATATCATCAGACATAATTTACATTACAAAAATTTAATGTTCATCTAGAATCATCCTTTAAAAGTTGATATAATTAAATCAAGAATTTTGGTTTGAAATTTGTTACATACTTATTCAAATTCCTCCTCTTCTATAATACACTCAAAAATCATTTCATATAGTTTGGTATGCATGAAATAATTCACTCCATTAAACACACTCCAAAATTTTTTCTTCTGCAACATATATCCCTCAAAAATGTATTTCTTAAAAGGTCGTGAATTATCCCTCCATAATTTTCCTTCCAAAAAATGTATCCTCACTATATTAAATACAAAAAAATCTCATAAAAAATATCATGTTGATAATAAATATAAAACCTTTTATAATACAATCAGTTCTTCAATATCCCTTCAGTGTTAGTCTCCAACCTATGACCTATTAAATGTAGGCTTTAGGAGTCACACATGGCTTTACTACCATCCTAAATGGGATGCTATTGAAAAATTGTTATAATATCATGATTTAGGATCGTGTTAATGTATTTTGGTCACCAATTACTTCAAATTAAAAGATTTTCGACCCAATTATTCACCATTTGATTTGGTGATATTCTCAAAATGATTCTTATTCAACATTTTATTCAATCATAAGGTCTTCATCATGTGATAATATTTTGGTCTCTCTAAAATGATTCATGGTCGTTTTCATCTCCATATAACTCATGTCGATATGACCTTTCATGTTTATTTCAATAATTTTCTTCATTAACTTTAAAAATAATATTCTCAATAATCGTATTGGGTATCTTATTAATGAAATTATAGGATTTATTATTGGTTTAATAGATATTAAGTATTCCATTATCCATAATAACAACATATTTATCCTATGTGACTTCATTTCTTATGATGTAACACTTGTATCTGAACACTCAAAAATGTTTTAGAGTTGGTTTCGTACCCTGCCACCTCTCAAATATAATTATTTTCTCAAAGAGAATTAAAAAAATAACTCCTTTGATTATATACCACAACTTTAACTTCATCATTCTTACAATTCCTTTAGATACCAATCTTGATGAGTAATATATATATATGATATTGTTCAATGTATAGTTTTTCATTTTGAACACTATATATTTTTATAGATTTCTCATCAATGATACTTCTTGTCTGATTTCATGATTCCTTAAGTAACTGTTAACTTAAATAATTGAAATTTTCCATAAATTGTTTGATTATATTGTTTGGATCATCCTTTCACCTTCATTCTCAGCTCACCTCCATTATCTTTTGGTACAATACATTCCCTCTTTCATTGTTTTAATGAACATATTACACACTATACTATGGTAATCATCAAAAAATAAAATAAATACCATTATAGTTTGGTGGATTTACAGATCATGGTACCATATAAATCATTATGTATCCAATAAAGTAATTTTTAATCACTTTTATTATTTGTATTTTAGGTATTTGGAGCCATTGTTTCTCTCATTCAAGTTTCACATGTCAATTTTGTAAACAATTTTTATTTATAGATACTAACAAATTCATTAATCATTAAAATATATATCACATATTTTTAATGTATATAATCAAAATAGTGACGTATAAATATATTTTCCTCTTCCCATATGAGGAAATGTGAATTATCATTATTATATAATTGATAATGATTCAAATTTGTTCTCGTAATTACATTAAAGAATCCTTGTATTTTACATTGATCAACCAACATTTTCATTCAAATTTAATTTTTTGTACTATGTTATAATTTTGTTTTAAACTAAATAGATTTTTTTTAAGTCTAGCATCAAATATTACAGCACCTATTTTATTATCTGTATCAAGATCACCTTGTCTCTCTACTTCCCTTGATCTTCAATGAATCATTGTTTCTGAACCTAACCATACCACACAAAATATTCGTGATGTTTTTATTAATCTCACATTACCTATCATGTGGGATAAATGACCACTCTCAAGCATCAAATTTTGTTACCATTTAAGTATTTATGTATGGTTTCATCCAAGACCGCCTTATCATTATCCTCCTACTCCTTCCATGAAATTCATAGTTTCTTTGAGACACAAGTGGTTCTCATCTCATTGCTTCATATAGATGGAATTTATTATCTAATTAGATAGTTTTTATAGCTTCCATTTATACACCTTCAGAATATTCTATAGGAATAATTTCACCTCTTATTTATTGAAATTAAATACATTACATCCAAATTTAGAACAATGAAAACCTCACCCAAAAAATAATTTTTTTTTCATGTTGGATATTTTATTATTATTTATTAATTTTTTACGTGTCTCAACTCATAAAACTTTTTCCACCTCATTAGAACAGGTTATGGTGTGGCCTAAGTAACTATAAAATAATCACTTCTATAATGGTAATAGAATCTCACTTTTGATCGCCATAAGATATACAAACATTTACCTTTTTGTAATGATATAAATATTTGATAGTTTAATCAACCTTTTACTTTCAAATCATTATTAATACTTTTGATAATACTTTTATTAGTAAATATTTGGATCTATCGCCTTTTTATCCATCACTAATATTAGCCATGGTATATGATATTTGATGAATTAAACACTCTCTATTTTTTTTGTTCGTCTTTGAAATATATTTTAAGAACATAATTTATTTATATTATTAATTATAGGTTATTATTTTGAATTCGATATTTTATTTCAACCTCAATGATTTTATTTATAGTAACCACTTATTCATTAAGTGATTTAATCATTTTTCCTTATTATTAAATGAAATAAATATACCTCAAAACCAAATACATGGATTGTTTATCCTTTTACACAATTGAAAATAATTAATCAGATTTAAAGTACACATCAAAAACCTAAAGTTTTAATGAAATTATAGAATACCTATATATTTTATTTTATTTGAAAAATAATATATATATTTTATTAAATATTTAAATCTTAATACCTCTTATATGTATCACTTGAAATCCTATAGAAGCACATATTCTAGGAAAATTATGAGTTAAAAAATAAATTAATGGGAACACATTGGGGATATCAATAGGAAATACATGATGGATTATAAGGTTTGAAATAATTAAATGAGTATTTTAAAAACATGTAGATAAAAAAACTTAAACATGATATCTGATATTAGAGTGAAAAAATAATAATATAAAATCTTGAACTAGGTAAACATCAATATAACATAGGAACGAGAAAAATATATAATCCTTTGGTATCTTAAAATCAATTCAAGGATAATCAGCAAGACAACGATAAAATAATGGTGAATATTAACTTTCCATGTATCATACATAATGATATCATGAGAAATAAACTTTACTCAATACCTTATAGGAATATATAATTCAAGGACCACATGACATATAAAATATATACATACATTTCTGTTATAAATTAAATTTTATACAATCATATATGAAAGAAAATAAAATATTGATTTACTAGTGAAAACGAGTCAGGATACAAAACCATTTTATAATAAATATAAATCAACCATTGATTGAGAGAGGATGACACTAAGAATGTAAATCCTTAATGTAAGTGATAAAAGAAAACAAAATAGGTGTTTGTATAGTGGATTATAAAATTTAATTAACGT
Source organism: Viscum album (assembly GCA_963277665.1). NCBI lineage: Eukaryota > Viridiplantae > Streptophyta > Magnoliopsida > Santalales > Viscaceae > Viscum > Viscum album. The sequence goes on from OY728131.1 coordinate 561,643,124, forward strand.
TGATTGAAAATAACTTTTTATGGAGAGAAGAAATTGTAAAATATTTTAAAAAAAGACACCTTATGTTTTTTACTATGTTGAAATTACCAATATATTTTTTGATAAAATTCGATTTATAAGAAATGGATGAATGATAAAAAACATAGAAAAATTATGATGTTATAAAAATAACTTAATATTTTTAAATATAGGATAAATAAATTTAATGAATAGAAATATTATAGAGAAGTTGAAAAAAATTATATGAAAATGAAAAAAAAATATTTTTAAGATTTTCATAGTATATAAAATATCCTAAAAAAATAAAGGAATTTAATGAAAATGGAAAGTAAATACTTAAAGGCATAAGGAATTAAAAAAGATAGATTCTAAAGTAATATACATATATATGTATATATATATATATAATTATTTGTATATATACATAGAAGATAAAGAATAAGGATATGAATGGGAAATATCCACTCTATAGAGTAATTAATTAGAGGGTTTACCTTACCTTAAATCTCGAGTTTCTCATATACTCTCGAACCCCTATATAATAAATTTTATTTTTTAATCATATTTTCTATAAACATTATTTTAATTTTTTTAACAATAATTATTTAACGTTATTAATTACCTATTTTCCAAATAATTCAGTATCTACAAGGTCTTCAAATGTTAATCTCCCCAAATTATTCATAGATAATTTGGTGTGGTGATCTCAATCGTTGTTTCACATCAACGATTTTCTCATCCATATAATGCTAAAGCTGAAAAAATAAAAAAAAAACTATAAACTAGAGTGTTTTATATATCATAAGTGTGGTTATGATTCACGAATAACTAATTAACTGATTCAGTCGATCGTAATGATTTTGTAACTGTATTTAGTAATTTATAAAAATGATTTTCTATTTTCTTTATTTCTGTTACAAAACAATAAAAATTACCTTATTTTATTATTAATTTTTAATAACTAGTATTAGGTATTATTAAACAACCATGTTAAATATTGTGATAATAAAGTAGCATCTTTCACGTAGGTAGACAAAACAACCCAAACATGATCTTGCTAAAAGAAGAAAGAAACTCAATATTTCCTTATAATAATATTATTAAATACGTAAAATAATATTAATCATGTTTTATTAATGAGAATATTTTGATTTTATAGTGGCGAGGGAAGGGGAATTATATAAGGATATGATGTTACTTTATATAATTGGATCCTCACTTAAGGACCTTCTTTATTCTGAAGTATTTTCAACTTTTTATTATGTCACAACGATACCAAACAAGAGAAGATATTTTTGGTGAGTAATTTTTGTGTAGTTTTCTCGGAAGAATTCAAATATGATGTTTGATTTGTAATAGGTTGAGGAGGAGTGCATTTATTGATAATATACTGTTTAATTGTTTTAAATACCCATGGAATAAAGGTTAGGAGGACTAAATTTGAAGGTAAAGTGACTCATAAATGGGTGGAGTGAAAAGTGTGTCATTGTTACCTTTTTATAGATATTTATTTTCATTTTTTAATGTCTATACACTATTTTATCATTTATGGTATTTCAATCTATTTAAAACTTAACAATGTATTCCACTATTTACTCTAGTAAATTATTTTTTATTAAAAAAGATATTGAACCACATAATTATTTTTAGTTTTTTAATTCTAAATCTGAAATCATTTTAAATAAATTAAAACTTTAAATATATAAAATATTAATTTAAAAATAAAACATATTCTATATAGATTTTTTTAAAGGAGACTTTTTATTAACTATTAATGAATATATATTTATTATTTATCATTAATTAATTATTTTCTATATATTAATTATTTAAATATGTGCCCAAAGTTTTATTTAATTATGATTTTAATTAAAAATATTATGATCCTTATAAAATTTATAAAAAATATATTAAAATATAAACAACTCTCACATTAATAATTATATATTGATAATATCCTAATTTTTACGTGCATAATACCTAACTACATATGGTTAAGTCCTAAGGGTTAGATATATAATGGGGATATCTATAGGTGGCGATTTAACTAGCTTAGATGTCATAGTGATCTCCATAGGATTATAATTCTACCAATGTTGAGTATCAAATAATTTTCAATTAACCACATGATGAAATTTCAAATTCCATTGATCTCTTTTAACCAATAAATATATATATTCACATTTAATATATATTTGTAATTACTATATGTTCCCATCGACTATATATATCCAAATACACTCGAATACATTTGTTGATTTTTCATCTTACTCACAAATTTATTCCTCCACATGTATATTGTATTTTGAATACATTTCCCTCATTATATTGTTATACTCAATGGAATTATTTTCATGGGAGATTATGAGGAATAATATTAAATTATTTTAATATTTTTATGTACTTGTATATTTTTTTTTGTATTTTCAGTCATTATTTTCCATCTAAATGTATTTTAGTAATGTGAAATATTTTTTATAATATTCCGCCATGATTAATTAAAATATTATTCAATATAGATCTATATTATGTGTAAAAAAATCCATTAAAAATTAAAAAACATTAAAATTAGTTATAGAAAAATTAAAAAAATATAGGGTGTCATATTCTCCCATCTTATCACAATACTCCACAAAAATTACACCACAAAAATGAAAATAAATATGGGTACATCACTGCGTTTCCATATTTCATCCTCCTAATTTTTTCTTTATGTAATTTTGACCATATTAGTTTTCTTATTTTGTAGGACTTTATCTTTATGATCCAAGATCTCCACTAGTGAATCATTATATGAAATATTGTGATCTAGTTGTATAACCTCAATATAGAGTACATGTTACTACCCAATGTTTAATTGGTTTTATTTTTCTGTTAAATGTACATTTTAATGAATTATGTATATATATAAGTATGGTTGGAGACACCTTATGAAGATTATGGATACTAGAAGTTGTTCTAGGAAGGCTATGTATCACTTCGTGACCAAAGTATTATAAATCTTTTCAAATGTCATGACAAGGGCCTTTGTGTAAAATATGTCATCGAAGAAAAATAAGAATTTTATAAAGATGTTATATTTCTTACTTTTCAAAATTATGTAATTTTTTCATTATGTGAAATCGATATCATTATGAAGGATTCTTGGGTCAATTCTATAGTACTAGAAAATTATATATGCTCACCTTGTGTAATAAATTCCCAACCATGATGGGTTCAATCATAAAATATGACTTGAGGAAAAGTCATAAAAATTATATTGGGACATTATTCTTAGAGATTTAGTTAGTTTGTAACTCAATGCAGGTTCATTCCATGAAACCCGAAAACTATACATGACTTATCAATGAATCATAGAAAAGTAAGAGATTAAACAATGATATATTAACATCGAAAAGTTATAGGAGTCAAGAAAATTATACTTTTGGATTCTTTTCTTATATAATTAGGTTTCCACCATGAATCATGTATACACATAGTGACTTATCTTGTAGTTAAAGTAAGTAAAAGGATAAACTAAATTATTCCAACATGATGTATGATGAAACACCACGATATATGGTTTCTTGGTGAATTCAAAAATAGTTTAGGACATTGATATCACAAGAAAGCATTGTAGTTGTTGAAATATTTATTAACAACCCAATGAAATTTATTAATGGAGATTCCATTGGTAGCTAATTAATGGATACATTTGAAATGGATGAATTTGATATTTTATTATTATTTTAATTTTGAATTTAAATTATTAATTTCATGGGAATAGAAGAAAAAGATACGCATGAACCATAGTACGATTTACATGCAGAGAATAGAAGAGACAAAATATCTGGAATAATCATGTAATAATAACAAAAGATTATTTAATATTTGGAATTGTGAAGAAAAGTTTTAGTGTACTGAATTACGATGAAGATAATTCTTGGAAGATTAAATCATTGTTCATATCACTATGGATCTATAAGTGAATATTGGGGCATCATATAAAACACCCTTTATTGCTTGATGTTGAATCATTGATTGAAATCTTGCGAGTTTGACTTGCATGTCAATTATATACTTCAACCCATATTGAATGTAGTGAGTGGTAGAGAGGAAATTCAACGGACCATGGATGAGTATTAATCTTGTCTTAAATTTTTAAACATATAATAATTAAGTAGTGGTTAATTGGTGTATCAACAAATCATTTCTTTGTGCTCCTTGGATGTAGCCAATTATAGGGGAACCATAAAAAACCATTTTATCCCTTTCTATTTATAGTTTTTATATTTTTATTGAATTTTCTTTCGATCATTATGATATATTAGTAGTGACTTTTAGAACATGAATAAAAGATAAAATTTATTTTAAAAAACTGAATAAATTTCAACACATTCTAATACAGGAACCCCTTTTAGGATGCATAATGAGATTATAGGTTTCAACAAGTGGTATCAGGTCTTCTGATTATTTCTTAAATATACAGAGATAAATCTATTATCATGTATAAATTTTGAATAAAAAGTGATAATAATTATTCTATGGGAGTAACTATTATATTTTGAAGTATATAATGAGATCACTTTTGTGATATCAAGGACTAGATGTAAACTAAAAATAATTCATGAAATTCAAGTATGTGATTTCTCTCGAATATCAATGACAGAAGATGATTAAAATTGGACAAATGATGATGCTAAGGCTTAAATTTCCGTATCTAGAGAATTTTTAAATAAAATATATAAGAATATGATGTATTCTACCATACGAATAAGTAATATGGAAAAATTATCCAAACATCTATGAAGGTGATAGAAAAGTGAAAGAAGAAACAATATAAGATTCTTAAAGTAGGTTTAATGAAATTAAGAGAAGTTCTTGTAAAAATGTGGATAGATTATTCAACTATATTAATGAATATATTAGAGAAATATAAGGCCTCACTTCTGAGATCAATGGACCTAATAATTTAAAGCTAATTATCAAAATATTACCAACAACATACAACCCAAAACTATCAGCTCTTGAAGAAAAAAATGATTAATAATTATCTAATGATGATATAAAAAGTAATCTAGACTCATATAAAAATAAAAGTGAAGAAGAAATTGTATTTAAAAAATTTATTTAAATATATATAATTCACATAAGTTCATAAGTATAGGTTCATGAAGATATAAATAAATATGATGTGGGTGATGAGTTTTAATCACCGATGGGAAGAGAATTTTAAACATGTAAAGAAATATTTAAGAGAAAATTTCACTTTTCTTGTATTTATTATGGATATATGGGAAACATAATATATAGGTTTCTAAAGAGTTTCGATGAATATTATGGTGAGATGTAATCCTCACAAAAATAGAAGAAAACATTTCTTACTAGATAAAAATAGACCTTCGATAATAGAAGTGGAATGAGATTTTAGAGAATAATTTTGGTAGGGAGAGATGAAGAAGATGTAGATAAAGAACTATAAAATGTAATTGAAATATATTTAATCCTAAATATATAAGTTTTAATGAAGTATTTAGTAGATATGTCTAAAATTTTATTTAAAGACAATGACTAGTTGTAGTTAGTTGTAGTACTCATTATAGAATTAGTGGGGGAACTTGAGAAGCATGATATATAGATAAATAAGAATAGGAAATTTGGATGTTTATTTAAAGAATATTTATTTTATATTAATGAACATGAATGAAATATTTATTTTCATGAAAAGGTTATGGATGAATGTGAAATGAATCAAGTGAAATCTAAAGAATAATTAGATTACATATTTAAATAATATGGAATAGATCAACATAATTGAGGATTTTAATGTGACTATTAGTTTAAATTAAGTAAATAAAAAATATTTATGATTAATTCATTTACTTGATAAAAAAAGTGAATAAAATATTAATAAAATATTTAAATAATGAGATTTAGTTTGGGAAAGTTTCTGCAAAAGCTTTTAGAGAAGGAATATATCAGGGCCTAAAAACATTTGATGATATTTAAGGTGCTCAAGGACCAAATTTTATAGGTAAAATTGGACTTGGTTATAATAGAGAAACATCAAATAAAATGTATATAAATATAACTATAACAAAGAATCAGATTGTAACACAATATCCTCAATCACCCTATCTCGATGGAGAAGGAATGTGACCTCATGCGTGCCCCCATATGTATGTGACTTCTGACTAATGGTGTGGTACAAAGAAACATATTGGGAGACTATTACCTTAGTATCCATGAATATTAAAGTGTCACATTAAATAAAAATAATAACCCAAGAAAGAATTAATGAACATAAGAAAGGAATCAAATAAACAAAACAAAAGCATCAGTATTGCATACTATAACAATGTGAAATACAATACATATATATATTTATATATTCATAAAATTAGTAAAAAGGGACCTCTATAAGTGGTGGAACAATGACCAAAATTAATTAAAATAATAACAATAAAATTGGTGTCACTATAAATAGTCTTGGTATATTTGCCATTATCACCTCAATCCCCAGCCACCAGCACTTACTCATCAATCTATGGTGGGTATTGTGACCATAGATTTTAACATATGTTAATATATTATTTTGAACATAATCACCCAATAGAGACAACCTAAAGTTCATGATTCCAAGTGTATTTGGAAAACTAGTTTCAAAATACATAAGAAGAAACAAAAGAACAAAATATTTATTTTAAACTCCATAATGAGCTCCTAAATTCATTTGATATCCTAAACTGGAATAGGATAACCAGTGGAATTCATAAAAGAAATGTTATATCTATAAATCCTATTAATGGAATAAACATGGTATTGAAGAATAAATTTTGATTGAAAAGGCATAAAATGATATTATAAAATACAAGGATCATGAATAATCATATAAACGTATATTTGAAATAGTAGGTGCCCTAGATCAAACTATGATGTACGTTTGATTACCATATTATGTGTACAATTATCTATACATGATGTCTTCTTACCATTATTGTGTATACTTTTATGCGACCACTACTTAATTGTAATGCCCTAGATTAATTTTCATAAAAAAATGTTATAGAAGATCCCATGATATAATGAGAACCTTATGATACCATGACATTAATATTAAATATGTATAATGGTCTAGTTACATCTTACTAACTAGATACATCAGCTATTTGGATATCAGGTGCTACAGGCTCATAAGGATTGAGACTTCTTCTCAAGAAGTTCTCACTTGTTGATATCTAGTAGTGAGGTCATGAGGACTGACTCACCAATAGGAACACCACATGTTTTGGGTGTCATTGGTTGTTCATGTATATGAACATGCGTGTTAGTCTCCGGATTTGAGATCATTACCAATGTGTACCATTTTATTGCATATTTTTATGCAAGAAAAAAACCATAATAACGAAATTGTAGAAAGGTATCTTATGCTGGGTTCATCATTAGTGGTATGACATTGGTCAAATGATCAACAAAAGATTTGTCACTTCCAAGTTAAGGATGTTTTATATCTTAGGCATGGTTGACCAGGCTGGTGAAACCTTCTTAAGTCATTGGCCAATGAAGTTGAAAGGTAAATCCATCTTGAAAGAACAACAAATAATAAAGCAAGAAAAAGAGGATGGCATATGTGTGTGTCATGCATATGAGAGATTTAAAGAGAATGAGATTATTGTACATATTATATGTTCATAGGTTGCTAATCATTTCTATGACCATCTTGGTCTCCATAGGGGCCCTGATGGTTTTTTAGACTTTTCTCTTGGTATAGAGATTTTATTCACTCCTATTGTGATAAGGACTTAGAGGGTGACACACAATAACATATTTAAGAATCTTCCTTATTTAGTTGAATAGGTATACTGGACATGGTGGGACCAACCATGGGGTTTGAGTGATTTCCAAGGTATTGATCACCAAAGAAATAAATAAATTTATTATTATTCATGTTATGAATAATTGGTATTGAATTTATTTAAATTATTTACAATTTAAGTAAATTTGAGAAAATATTATTCAAATGAATATTATTTTAATATTCACGGTTCATTTAATATTAAGCAGGAATGGAGAGTCGACTTAAATAGCTCAGTTTTATCATGTAATATATTTTACATATATTACAAGTATGAGATAAATAATTAATAATATTTATGGAATATTTTAGTTCTTCACAATTATTATTTAGTGGATGTTATATTTCTGTGCGGTCAAGGAACCCTACAGGGTGTTATGAATCATCCACTATATATAGAGAGAGATGATCTCTCATAACTAGTTATTCATTCATTTAGAATGAGAGCCTATATATCCTTCTACATTTAGGAGAGAGGGTCTCTCCATATTAATTGATGATCCAAGAATGCATTCATGTATGGAAGGTATAGGATCTCTATGATCATCGGGATATCGATGATATCGTTGGATCACCCGTTAAAACCCAAACTTTTACAATCGGTGATCCCAATGATTTTTGAAGCTCATGTGGATGATCTAGAGGGATTATTCTATGGATCATTCATGCAAAGATCACCATGGAAAGGTCACTGTCGACCATACCATTAGTTCTATAAAGGTATGTTTACATGTTTAATTTTATGTTCTTTTAGTCTATGCGTGATCCTTGGACCATACCGGTCGGTTCATAGGCATCGACAAGTTCTGCCGTCCTGTCGATAAAATGTTTTTAAAATCCTCTGCCCATCATCTTCCGCTACTTGATCAGATACCGTCAATCGGTATCAAAGACATCATGTAAATTTTCATATCCAAATAAAAATTAATATTCCTAAAATTAAGTAGAGGGTTTGAAATCAGTCTTGATGGTTCAAACCACACATCGATCCGATATCGAATGACCAAGTTATGGCTATTTGAAATTTTCAGAATGGATTATGTTTGAATTTTGGTCTTAGGTATTAAGATTTGAATTATTTATTTCTTATCAAGATTTGGACAATATCCAATATGTTATAGTTCATCGAAAACAATACCAATTATGTGAAAATTATAAAAATTTTAAAAATAGAATTTTCACAATAATATTATTGATATAATAATAATTTCATTATTATAAAAATATTAAATTACAATTATATTAATAATAATAATAACTTATTTTTTTATTATACTAAATTTTATAATTATTTTATTAATTCTAATTCATTATAAAAATTTAAAGGGGTGGTCTGTAATTCTAGACACATCGAACTAAAAAATTGAAAGTTGATTTAGTGTGGATGATTGTTTCTGAAAAATAAAATGGGGGTGGAGATTTGTGTTTTGAAAGTCAAAAGAAGGGAAAGAAATGGGATGGCATGAACCCCATGTCACCGCTCTGCCTCCTACGACGAGTCGTAGTACGGGCCTCCCCTCATAGCGATCGTCGTCCTTCGTGTCGACTAGATCGATGTTGGCTCCGCACAATGCTGTTCCCAGCTGGTGTGCCAAGTCCCCACCATTTTCCCCTCCCCTCAGGAAGATCCCTACCGCAAGACCAAAACTATCCTCCTAGAGTTCCACCGCACAAGCCCTGTGCCGCACCACCTCTATGGTCATTGGCGCTACCTTTATTCTTTTGCTAGAAGTATACCAACATTCTTTAGGATGACTTCCACTCTCGGCCCCCACAATACCCACAAAACACCTATCCAGCTCAGCAGACCTCCTCTGTTAAACCCTCACCAGAGTGCCCCCTCCAGCCGGTTCTAGCCCTACATGCAGGCCTCTGTCATTGTCGGTGGAACCCCCTCATGTGGTCTCCTATGCAGCGGGCCATCCAGGCACATCTCCAGTCTCCTGCTGACTCCTCACTTGGCCATAGCAGAACTGGACCACCTTGAAGGACAAATTAGTTACGATGCAAGTAGGTACTTGCTCATCTTTTGTAGGACCCGAAATACCTTGAATGTGGCCCATGTGGGTCTTCCAACCCTGATTTGGGCAGACCTACTTGACCTAGAAAAGACATGAGCGGGATTTTTCTGACCTGTTACGAGTCTGCAAAAATTGTTGCGACCCACAATGAGACATAATAGGTGTTTCGGGGCCCGAGTCAAATTGAATTAATAAAATTAATTTATCCAATTTACGAATTAAATTACATTAATTAATATATTAATTGTGGTTTAAAATAATAATTATTAATAGATGGGGATAAAAATGTTATTTAATTTTGGAATTAAAATAAATAAATAAATAAATGTAATGTAAGGTATCAAAATTAAATTAATTAGTAGACCGAATAACAATTAAATTATTTGAATTATTAAATTCATATAATTTAATTAATTTACTTGTAATTATTTATTGTAATTTAATTTTTATCACACTTTATTTTTTCCCTGCATACTAGTCTTGAGCATCGACCCATGTATATCTGCATTTAGTTATTTATTTATTTAATTATTTTAACGATGTGCGATAGGTGAAATTAATTAAATGGTGGTATATGAATTATCTTTATTTTTTGTTTAAATGTATAAGGTCTTGTGTGCTCAATTTTAATACATGTACATTATACCCCTAGTTCCCCTCACCTACATGCAAGTATATTTGTACTTTAAATGAAGATGGTGTATGACATGGACCCCACCATGATGGGGTGGTGAACATTGATCAAGATTATGCAATACATGGTGTAGAACCCTCCAAGAGGAGGCGGTACTCCAAGACGTTATGTGGGCCCCTACCAGGACGAGGCAGTACTCCAATACGTGATGTGGACCCCACCAAGATGAGGTGTAGTTCAAATGATAATTAGACATATAGGATGGGGACAAGATGGATTAGAGTCAAGCTATGACTCAGGTATTATGCCCCTAGGTCGTTTTAGATGCTCAAGAAAAGTTGGGAAATAATTTATCTTAATGCATTTATATATTATCTTTGGCATTTTATAACCGTTGGAAAAGACATAAAATAATAATAAATTAAGTGTATAAAGAAGCGACACATGTTTATTATATTAATGTTCAATTACGAGCACGACAACAAAGACGAATAAGATTAATAGAAGTAAATCACATTCATCGAGATAAAAACACAAGAAAGCCTCAAGGAAATATAAGTAATTACCACCTTCCATCATTCAAATTTGAACAAAACCGGGTGTTTGTGGTGCTGGTCATGCCATAACTAAGGGTGTCTCTTTCTATTGGGGAGTTCTTATGAGAATTATATGTTGAAATAACTAATGTATAATTAAGTATTATCCATATCTAACTTTCTATCATTTTAGATGCAAGCATTGAGTAAATCAAGTTATGATTTTAGAAGATGAAACTTCACTCGATAGATCAAGAAACCGTGAGTTAATGCGGTTGGCCAGCCAAATGCCTACCCTGAACCCTCTGAGTAGTGGCATAGTAATAGATTATAGACTATGAGTGGAGGTTCAAGGATCTTTACCACTAGAATACTCAATAAAATAGATTATTCTGATTCTAGTGTAGAGGGATCCAATAATTTGAAAAAATTGTGAGACATTTAATGATTAAATTAATCAGTAATGTCTAATTCGGAAATCAAAATAAAAGAACTAATATACTAATGTTTTTTTTTATAAAATTTCAAGTAATACCATAAGGAAAAAATGCAATAAATATTGAACAAAATTGCATGTCCAAACTAGAATTAATTTCCAAGTGTAGTTCTAGCGCCTGCACACATTACAACAATATAAGAAATTCAAGGCTTCCGTGACCCTACCTATTATGAAACATCAGGATGAAAGGGTGTTAATTAATTATAATAGAGTCACAAATTTAACATATTATTGTTATGTCATAATCCTTTCATCAACATCTAATTTTAGTTGTGGTCTGTACTTTAGGAATTGGATGATAAGAACATGTTTCATCTCCACGGATAAATTGAAGCAATATATGAATGGGTGATAACTGCACTGGATTTGTGTAAACTTGAATGGAAGACTATGATCTTTCAAGGAATCCCATTATTATACATTTTCACCCAATTAATCTAGTTTTTTAAGGATAAAAATGAACAGTAATGAGTAAACTCTTCAATACATATTTTAGGTAAGGTTTTCCAAACCATAAGAATATAAAATAAAGTACCGTCTTTAATATTAATGGTGAATAAATTGGAAGTCAAGGAGAAAAGGTGTTTGGAAAGTGAATCACCAAAGGAAAAATCATAATTTTATTCATATAATATAGGTTGGATATTAAACATGAGGTTATTTGCATCCCATATTACAAAATAAATTTATGGAAGTTTAAAATGCAATGAACTGAATTGAATAAGACAGAACACACATCTTATTCAATGTATATTCATCAAATAAAATTATTTATTCTGAAATAATAATTTGTTATTAAATACAATATATGTTTCACATATTTGTATTTAAATATAGTTACCATTTATGTATAGAAACATTACTAGAAGTGAGGTGTCTTTTTCAAACAGGTGAGAAAGGGAGATTCCTATGTCAGTAGTGAGAAACAGATATCTCCTAATTTCCAAGTGATTGATTAAGATTTAATAGTTTTTGAGTATAACAAAAGAATTTATTTCATGGTCCCTTTGGACTAATGAGACATTATTCCATGTTTAGGAATTAATGTTGTTTGTAGTAACATTCTTAACAAAGAGTTCATCGGTAGTTGAAATATAGGCAATATGTGAAGAATATAAAAAATGTTAGAATTTTACCCAATTGTGGAAGGATAAATATTTTTTAAGCAAAACTCAAAGTATATGTCATATATATACCATGTATGGTATTTAGGCTTGTCACAATTAATCACCTTTGGTATTATAGAATTATTTAGTTTGGAAAAATAAACCTTTAGAAATAAAGGTATGCCATAAGGATTTTCGAATTAGTTCAAAAAGTGAGTTGAACTATTCCAAGGGAAAGATAGTGGTAAGGATAGTTCATAATTTTCCTTTAAGTTATTAAGGAATATGAAAATGAAGTATACGCATGGTAATAAGGTGTGGGTTTTTTAAGATCAGAATTCTGAATAATATCTTGACCAAGCTTTCATGAATCATGATAATGTAGCATTGAATAATTTCTAAATGACCATTACCTTATTTACATCATGACATTGATGCTGATTAAGAGGATTGATGACCAGTCATACTTGATGACATTGATCAACAAAATGTATCACTGAGAAATTCCCAAACACATATTTTTTTTATTTCTGATTTATGATTTATGTAGTATCAATGTTATAACCTTCAATAACTTCCTTCCTATTTCAAGACATTATTTTTAAATAACTAAAAAATCCCCTAACTGATATGCCAACTAAAAATTGACAAATAGTTATCATACGAGTTAGAGTATGATGAAAATCCATTATGTCACATGACGTATGTTATAGATGAAAAATGTCTGTTAGGAAAAAAACAAACACGCATCAAGCTAAACACTTGGTGAATCTAAGTAATTATCGTAAGAGTTTCTTAGGATATTACCTAAATATAAAATATAGAAATGTGATAGTCAAGAGTTTGAATAAATTTATATATAAGGGTACACATCTCTTTATAGATATTAGAAGATGAATTGACTTGGATTTAGTCAATTCTAGAGATGCAAAAATGGTTGGCATTGGAACAAGATCCATAAGTACATGTGCAAGAAGAATATTACAAAGACACATACCGTGCAAAAGGTTAATAACTATGGTGACAGTTTTAAGTTCACCACAGCCAGTGATACATTATTCTTTGAGAATAATTATTCCTACATGTTGTATGTATATTAATATTAGCTAAGATTGAAAAATTCTATTAAAAATAAATAATGGATTCCATGTATCATAGTATAAAGGGGATTATAAATTGAATACTATGGTGGGTACTCAAGATGGGTGATACATCGATGGTATAAGTATGGTATGAATAATTATTTATTGATAATACCGAGTTGGTATGTCTAAATCCATTATAATTTTACTTTTCCTAGTTAACTTCTATGATCATTAAATTGGACAGTGGATGTCAAGATCAGATCTCATGACTGAAATGTATATGACACAACTAGAAATAGATGATGACACCATTGGATTTAAATAAGGGTTTCAAGTTACGGAGATCCAATTCCAGATTAATGTAAGGAACAAGATCATAGAACATTTATTTGGAATGAATATTTTCCATGTATTTACCAAAGGTTAGTGGGAGTGCTATAGTTTTCCAATAGAAATATATTCAATAACATATGGACAAAATATATTGGTCTTATAGGTAGTTAAGACCAGGATGAAAGTAAAACTCTATTAGTTGACTTAAAGTAGTAACCTAGGTTCTAGAGAACATGTTCTACTAAGCTAGATTTAATGGTTTCTTGGACCTATAAAATCGTACATACAGGGACATGGTATTGAAAAATACACATTGGAGCCATTCAATTTATGAATTGTTTCCATTTTCACATGGCATAATCTCTCCAGGTTGACATGTTCGGAGCTTGGGCAGTTAAAGTTGGGAGTTGAGTTCCATACACTTCAGATATGGGTTAACCATGTATTCTAGGATTTGATTTTTTTTTTATATTTCTAGGATATAAATTATAGTCGAAAGATATCAATTATATCTAGGGGCACAACAAGTGAATCAGTCAAAACTATCTGATTTTACATGGGTATGTACAAATAATATGTACCGGGAATGTGTTGAAGAATGGATACTAGCTATAGTGGGACAAAAACTAGTATTCATTAGACCATTTTGATCTAATATCATATTTAGTCTATGGTGTTGAGCAATACAAGATCATATAATCTTGTGGTATTCCTACCTACAAATAATGAGTATGCTACAACTTCTGAGGTAGCAAAGAAGCAGTTAAATACAATTATTGGTTCTAGTTCTTCAAATTTCACCTAGTAAGTAAAGTATTATCATAATATAAATTTTTATATTCTTAATATCCATGATTTAAAGTTATGATAGTGGAAAACATAAATATACTTAGGGATACCATATCTTGAGATGTTTTACACAATGAGGTGAGGTGTCATATAGCAGAATAACCATGCGATAGGAACGTGGAAGAACCAATAGCTAAAGTCGTTACTTAGAAAGAACCTGTTTTTTATCGTGGGAGTAGCTAACAATTATGATTAGAGAGTTGGATCTAGTGAAAGTGGGAGTGTCAAAATTGTGGGTTCCCTAGACCCAACAATGCAGTACTTTGGATTACCATATAATGTCTACGGTAAGCAATACATGATTCATTCTTACCACTATAATGTATACTTTTATGCATCCAATATTTAATGGTAATTTTCTAGATTAATTGTGGTATTAAAATGTTATAGCAGATACCAGGCTATAAGGACAACCTTGAGATACCATGGAATTAATCTCAAATATGTCCTATGGTCTAGTTGCATCTTACTGATTAGATATAGTATGTGTTTTACTATAAGGTGATGGGGGTACATAATCATTGATAATTCTTCTCATGAATTTCACACTTTGTGATCTCTTGTAGTGAGATCATGAGGATTGACCTTACAATATGAACACCACATGCTTTCAGTGTCATTGGTTGTTCCTATCTACAAACTTGTGTTTTGGTATCTTGACTTGCGATCATTTAGAGTGTATACCACTTGATTTCATATTTTGATGTAATGAAAAAACCATTATAATGAAATCGTGGAGAGGTAGCATGTGTAGGGTGAATCATTGGTCATATGACATTGGTTGAATGGTTAATAAGTTATTTTTTCACTTACAATATAAGGATGTTGAATATCCAAGGCACAATTGACCAGGATGGTGCTTCCTTCACAAGTATTGGGCCAAAGCAGTCTAAAGGTAAATCTATCTAGATAGATCAAAAAATAATAAATAAAGAAAAGGGTGATGAAACAAGTGTGCGTCCTACCATATGATATATTAAAAAAAAGTTAATATAATACACCGTACATGTCCATGGGTTGGCGTTCGTTGTTATGAATATCCTTATCACCTTAGGGGCCTTGATGGGTTGCTCAACCCCGCTCATGATCTGTGGATTTTATTAACCGCTATTGAGATAAGGTCATAGAGGGTCACACACAGTAGCAAAATCAAGAATCCAACCAATTCAATTGAATAGATGCATCAGACTTGGTGGGCCCCACCATAGGGTTCGTGTGTTGTCCAAGGTATCGATCCCCAAAGAATAAAATAAATTCATTATTATTCATGTTATTAATAATTGGGATTGAATTTATTTAAAATATTTACGAGTTACGTATATACGAGAAAATATTATTTGAATGAATATTATTTTAATATTTAAGGTTCTTTTAATATTTTGAAGGAATGGAGAGTCGAGTTAAATGAATCAGTTCTATCATGTAATATATTATATATATATATTACAAGTATGTGATAAATTACTAATAATATATATGGGATATTTTAGTTCATCATAATTTTTATTTTGTGGATGTTATATTTCCAGGGGATGAGGAACCCAACTGGGTGTTATGTATCATCCATTATAAATTGAGAGAGAGGCTCTCTCATAACTAACTATTCATTCATTTTCAATGAGATCCTCTCTCTTCTCCCGCTATCTAGAGAGAGGGTATATCCCTATGTTGTGATGATCCAAGAATTCCTCCCAACATGGAAGGCATATGATCATAGTGATCGTTGGTATTTCAACGATATCGTCAGATCGCCGTACTAGCACCCGTAATTCAACGATCAACACTCCTGAAGATTTTTGAAGAATGTTTGGATGATATAGAGAGATTATGCTATTGATATTTCATGCAATGATCACCAATGAATATTTTAGATCAACCAAACCATCAGATATGTAAAGGTATGTTAATAGTTTTAATTTTGTTCTCTTTTAATTTATGCGTGATCCTCGACCCATACTAGGGCTTAGTTCATCAGCGTCGAAAAGTTCCATCGTCCTGTGGGTGAATTTGTTTTAAAATGCCAAGCCCATTAGCTTCTGTGGTGAGCCCAAGTACCTTCAGGTATAACATAAATAATATGGAATCTAGGGATCCTGGAAATATAGAAATGTGGAAACAACATGAAACAATATATAAACATAAGTCAAGGCTAACTACCAAGACAATATCACATGTTGGACATAGTCTCATCATGGATGTGGTTCACTCCCTAATCCAATAAAAAAAATATCATGACATAAAAATGTTACCCAATTAATTTGAGAACTATCTGGGTGAACCCATAATAATATGTACATTCTTATGTGGGATATAAGTGTAAATAAATTACAAGGAATAAACAAAATAGTTACTCATGGAAATAAATTGTTTACATAATCTTGTCCCATATCACAATAAAATGAGGTTTTATAAATATTCCCAATAGAAGAAGGAATTAAATATTATTGAAAATAATAAATATTTAAATAAGAAATTGTATCAAAATATAGTTTTCATTTTTGAATAATTACTTTAAAAGTGTGTTACATAAAATGACTACGGGATTGAATGGTCCACCTCAACTAGGTATGATTTTGATGAAGGCATTTGAGAAATGATCTTGAGGAAAGTATTACCCAATAAAATTGATGGATAATAAGCCAGAAATTTTTAAAATTGAAAATTTTACATAATTTAGAATTATTCCATAATATAAAAAGTTATAAAAAGTTATTTAGAGA
Organism: Viscum album; assembly: GCA_963277665.1. NCBI lineage: Eukaryota > Viridiplantae > Streptophyta > Magnoliopsida > Santalales > Viscaceae > Viscum > Viscum album. The sequence continues at coordinate 561,660,741 of OY728131.1, forward strand.
GATAAAGTTGACAACATATAGAAAAAGTGTGGTTCGGAGAGATCCCTTAACTTATATTCCAAAATCGTTCTACAGTTTCACCTAATGTAAAATATAATCAAATTAGATTTATTAATTACTTTATTTATAACCTTTTACATTTAAATTTATTTACAATAACTTTATTAGTTTCATTTATTATAATTTCTTTGGGTTATAAAGACTAATTTAATTATTCCAATTACGTTTGATTCATGGTTCTAAGGTGGGATCAGTTTTAGATAATTATAGCTGTTATTGGAAAATGGGAAAAATACTTGATAAGTAAAATGAAATGATATTCATTCCATTTTATAAATTTTAATGGTCCTAAATATCATTTTTTTGACACAGGGTTGAATCACTTAGTAAAAATGTTAATGTTATGTGGTAAGTTCATTTAGGCGGTTTTATCGACCATCATAAACTAGTTTCATTTTATTTAATGTTATGTATATATATTAATTATAGAACATGAAATAGGTTATAATATACTTCTTATCATATAATTTTACCATAATAATATTTTTACTATTATCCTTGAAGGTAGTGAAGAAAAACAAAGTACATTGTTCATGGAGGTGTTGAACCAAAAATATTGTAAACACCATTTTAGTTTTAAATGAAATGATAATATAAGATGAATATTACACCATAATAATTACATATAATAATATTTAGGATTCTAATGTTCATATTTTTATGTGTATGAGGATCATATGGTGTTGGTATAAGAAGAATAACGTTTAAAGAGATTAGTCGAGAATCATACCACTTCCTTTGATTGTCTCTTATTAGAATACCCATTAAGGCTTATGGAAATAGTATTTTGGGGAGACCAAAAAATAGGAATAACAAGAGATGTTTTTTGAGGGAATTGGGAATAAATTAATTTATAATTGATGCTAATTAGTTGTGAGGATAAGGGGTTTTGAGGGGTGATATTTATAATGGAAGGAGAGTCGCATTTTTGAATATTATAATCAATAGTTTATTATTTTTTCCTCAAGAATATAATTATTATTTATTATTATGACTATATAAAGTAAATAGTGAATGTGGGTTTGAACTAATGGGTACATACTTCACCCATTACTCAAAAATTCTTATATTTAGCTTATAATGTTAAATATCTTATTTTGCGGTATTACACTATTCACCAAAAGTGCAACTATTTTAGAAAAATACCAAATATTCACCATAACCATTTATTGATGTGAAAATTCAAAAAAATAATATAAATATTATGAAAATAATTTCGTAAATTAAATAAAATTAGTTTTTAATAAAATCCTCATTTATTTGAAAAATACCAATTTGAATATTATGTTCAATTTTCAGGCCCTTTTAAAAATTACATAAGGTTTCATAAAATTGTCTTATCATTATAATAAAATATAATACTAATTTATAAATCCATTTTTTGAAACAAAATTATTTTAAATCATTTAATTATTTCAAAAGTGCAATTAAAACATTTTTTTACAAAAAAACCAACACTTAATTTATCATTTTTAAAATATTTATTTACTTGTACAATGATATAAATATATCATATTTTTTATAAGACAAATAAATGATATTTTACAATCCCATTGGTATGGAGACTATTCTAATGGCCATGATACTATTTTTAATGGTAAAATTACTATTCAAATAGTAAGGTTACTATTCTAATGATCATATTAATATTCCATTATTCATATTTTTAATGGTTATATGGGTTCCAAATTCCTATAAATACCCTATATTTAATTATTTTTTATATAAATTATTTTCCCCTAAAAGTTATATATATTTTCAATTTAAAAATGAAAATTTCATTGCAAATATTTGATTTAATTTTTATAGTGTTATTCATGAGTGTGAGTATTCTAGGGGATAAAGAAGAACAAAATTTTATTTATTATTATTATTATTATCTTATTTTCTATTTCCCCCTTGGAATAAATAAAATTATTATATCGATATTTATTCTCAATTGTAATTTTTAAATTTGTATAATAATTTTTTTGGTTTTGTCATTTGGTTCAAGAACCTTACTAAATATGGCACATTTATATAATCAGAAGGGAAATTCCACTAATAGAATTTGGGTAATTGCATTCTTTCCCAGTAGGAAATTTCTCCCTTGAAATTTTGTTTTATATACTAAGGTGAAAACATGTGAGTGTGCATATAATTCATCAATTTATTTGGATTCCATGTATCCTCCACATACTTATGATTCCTCCACTATACATGGACTATATGAGTTACCTTTTTGGGTATAACGTCATCTATTTGGTCCAAGATCTTCCTAAAATACACCTCATAAGAGAGATAATTTTCCAGTTGTACCACCCTTGAATTCACTATATGTGATGATTTGGTATGTACTTCTTCAAGAGGGATATGTGGAATAAAAAATTTACTTGAGAAAGTATTGATTGTAGTGCTAGTTGATAAACCATGACTTCAATGTGATCAAGAATTTTAAATGAGTAGATTAACAAGGGATATATCTTTCCATTCTTCCTAAATCTCATTACTCTCTTCCATGGAGGTATGTGGAGGAAAACCTTATCACCAACCTCAAAGTCCATGTCTCATCGATGATTTTGAACCTAAATATTCTATTTACTTTATGAATCCATGATGTGCTTCTAAAATGTCTTGATATTTTATATAATTTCTTCGACCATTTTAGGTTGTAGTAGCTTTCACTCACCATATTCTTCTAAGCATTTAGTTATTGTAAATCTATTCCCATAAAGGTATTCTTATGGAGACATTTTAATAATTGAATGAAAACTATTATAGAGCATGAACTCAACCAGATAAAGATTCCCATAACATAATTGTTTGAATTCTATTGAGATTTCTCTCAATATTTTCCCAATTTCTAAGATAGTGTACTAAGATTTTGAATCTGTTTGGGGTAGATAAACTATATTGAATTTCAAAAATGTTAATATATAATGTTGAAGAACTTAAATGAAATTAGAGGTAAATATCATATCATGGTTATAAACAATAAATAATAGTGTTTTGTGTCACCTCACCACTTGTATGATGTATATCATTACATGTTTATCAAGTGAGAAGTCCTCTCAAACCTTAAACAAAGAATTATTTCCCCATTATCTCGTCATAATTCCAGTGATAATGTGCACAATGATGTTTTCCATTTTAAATAAAGTTATGGGAGTGGTTGTATCAACTCCAGTGTCGTTTTTATTTCTCCATTATCATGAACCATCCCCCTAGGGGCCCATGTCGTGACTACCCCAAGCCCACCTCTGATAGGATAGGGGCCGGTGACTAGAAAGAAGTTGGAATATCCCAAAAATTAGAGGAATTTTCTTAATTACCTACACACACACACACTTATCCAAGCCCAAAATGATGAAATGTAAAAAAACTCTAAGTAGACAAATAATTCATACAATATGATACCAACCACAGAGTACGGTAATAGAAAACTGGAAAAGTAAACAGGGCCAAAATACAAGACCACCAAAAGAAAGATTCTTTAGTCACATTTCCAACCTATAATGTCAAAGGTACTGGGATTGAAGTCTAAAAAATATTGGAACCCACCTTGGCCTGTCTGGTCTCAAAAGGCACCACCTGGTCCTAGTCTGTCGGGAACTCTGTAGAAGGGTTGATTATTTGCACAAGGCATGACATGTGCGGGTAAATCCCATGCACGGGTGAGTATAAAACTACCTAGTAGGACATCCCAATACCACAAATTGAAAATACTACATTGGAAAACCCACAATGGAAATAAAAAAGGAATGCCACAATGGAACACAACAAAGGAACACCATTAAGGAACACCATTAAGGAACACCACTAAGGAACAACACGAAGGAACAAAACTAAGGAAATCCAAGAAGGAACATGACTAAGGAACACCATGATGGAACACCACAAATAAATACCATGATGGAGCTCCATCAAGGAACACCACTAAGGAACACCATGAAGGAACCCAAAAAAGGAATATCACGAAAGAATACCATAAAGGGCCATCCAAATGGAACACCACTAAGGAACACCATGAATGATCACCATGACAGAACACCACTAAGGAAAACCACTAAAGATAACCATAAAGGAACACCATGAAGGAATACTATTAAGGGCCACCATGAATGAACACCACTCATGAACACCATAAAAGAAATACACAAAGTACAGTCAGAGAAAAAAGGTATATGTCTACACCACATATTCTAATAAATTCCCAATTTAATCCATCCAATGAGACACATAGTCTCCCTGAGACATATAGTCTCGGTAAGACACACAATATCAGTAAGACACACGATCTCAGTAAGAAACAAAATCTCTATAAGAAACACAGTCTTAGAAAGACACATTGTCTTTGTAAAACCCATAGTCTTTGTGAGACATAGAGTCTCTATGTAACACCGAAAAATTCTAGGCCACACATCTTCTATGTCACATAGATTCTAGGTCAGATGTCTTTTATGTTATATAGCTTCTAGTTCACATTGATTCTTGGTTACAACCAACCACATGATTCCGCCCATAGCCCACTTGTTCCGGGATAACCTACTCCTTGATCCATAAGCTCGTATTCCATTTTATACAAAAACTCACATAGAGTATCTCAAAATAATTGTCTCATTTCAAGGGTCCCAATGTTTCCAACGTCTTTTCAAACACACACATGGTTTGAACATTAATTATATTTTTATAAAAATGCTTGACCCAAGTCCAACCCGACCCATCTGACCCGACCCGGTATTGTCCAGGCTGAACCGGACTGGCCAGCTAGGATGATGGGTCCAACACATTGGGCCATTGGAGCAACTCAGATCCCCCAGGTCTGGACTACATTATGGGATTTCTTTCCTTATTGCACGAATTTCACCCTGACCGCATGCCTCCCATGCTGATGTGGTGTCATGCCACATTCCATGCAGCTAACACACCACTCTGCCAACCCATGGACTTGCAGTTGCAGGCTCTACCAACATGGAACCAATACGTGTTCCACCACCCCACTGCATATATGGCCTCCCCTCATCGTATCTCCCAGTCAACACCATGGTCGCTTGCCACCGCTCGTGGGTGCCTACCATCGCCTTCTCCAACACTTCCAACATCCACTTTCACTTCAACTATAACAGCCAATAAATGGTCTCACCCTATCAACTTGTCATCTTCCTGGATCGGTCAGAGCTGCTGCCTCTAGCCACCGCCATGCACCGCCACCTTGAGCCGCTGTCCTAGCTAAATTGTTCCACGCCTACCGTTTCACCTCCGCTATGCAGTCACAGGGTTAGATCTTCAATGATGGATTATTGGGCCATGAATCGGGGGTGAAATATTTTATCATTCATATAGGTATTTCAATGTTCAGAGAGAAGATGAAGAACAAATGAAGAATGCGAGAGATTTAGGGGAGATAAAAAATGCACATGAACGCCTAAATAATGGAACTTGGCATTTGTTTATGTCTACCTTGATTCAATATTGTTAGAAGAAGGTTTTAATATGGATAATAACATTGTTATATCACCCATCAAACCCCACAATTTAACCATCCCACAAGAATGGCCAAAATTTTGATTAACCTATTCGTTGGATTGTGGAATTTGTCACTGAATCTAAGAAAGGGGAAATGAAATCACAAAGGGATCAAATTACCTACCTCTATTTGGTTTTATCACTAAAGAAGAATGGTGGCCACGTCATTGACTTGGGCATGATCATTCCGATCTAAAGTTCATCATTCTTGATTTTCCTATTCGCTAGTTTTTTTTGGAGAGATCTCTAACTCATCGCCTTTGAGGATTTTTAGGGTTTATGTCATAAACCTAGATTCTTGACAATAGAAAATAGTAATACAAAACCAATGCTATGTGAAAAATATTTTTATTAAATTATTTGAATGATGTTTATGACCAAAAAACAAACATTCATAGATGGACCATATTGGGCGATTTTAGGCCTCACCTAAAGAATACACCCCATTAAAAACTCAACTACAGTCTCAAATTAACAATCCCTATTACTATTAATTAGTTTCTAAGATGTTAAAATAAAATAATTTTATTTGATTATTTTATTTATGATTTAATCCTTGGTGAGTTTTTCTTCAGATGACCCGCGCCGACCAAAGTTAGGTCGCACCTAGTGTAAATTCACCATTCTAATCTCAACGGTGTGCTCAGATTTCTAATCCGGGCACTCTCTTAATGGATATTTCTCTTTTTCAAGAAAGTTTTCTGTGCATTATATTAAAAACATAACATTTTTCAATGAATTCTTCTAAGCACACATTACATTAGAATCACATGCCATCTCAGTGCCTAGTCTCATAATTTTCCCAAATAAATCCTAAAAATAAAATCAAGAAAATGAGATCTGTTACATTCTCCCTACCTAAGAGATTTGTTTCCAAAAAAATCAAAAAAAGACTACTAAAAAATATGTGGGTACTACACATGAATTTGAGCCTCCTAATCCCATGTGATATTCTAGATATTCTTAATCCACAACCAAACATGAAATCAAGAAATAGATCACTCACAAATAATCCTCCAAACTATGGAAATTTTTTTATCATGCATGACCGTAGAATTATCTCAAGAATCCAAATGGTGTACTCAGTCTATCTGTCGTTCTGTGGGTGAAATGTTGTGTTCATGCACAACTGAGTCCCAAAGGCCTCCTTCAATTCCATCCATAGCTGATATGTGAAGTGAGTATCATAATTTGTGACTATCATTTATGAGACTCCATGGAGTCAAAATATCTCTTGTATGTAGATGCATCACAAGATCTCTTCTAAACTCTGCTACGGAAAATATAGGAAGTGGGCCAACATGGTGATTCAGTCAATGATCACCTAGATTTTATTGTGTCCCTAGAAGTTCCCAGTAAAATTGTCATGATATCCATACATATCCCATCCCACATCAATTTTTTCACCTTGCGGCGTTAGTCAAACACATTGGAACCTGGTGCTCAGTATTCACTTAGTGACATGAGAAGCATCTTGAAACAAACATTGAAACTTCCTTCTTCATCCCCAACCACCATAACTAAATTTGGAGGTTCTGGTATATTTTCTCCACACCATGGTGTACTACCAAAGGGGATGTATAGAACACCCTCAATACCTTCTTTCATAACACCATCAGTACCACTGTGCGTACTCAAAAAAGAAGAAAATGCTCTCCACCTTTCTAATATCCATCAGGGGTATGGCCTATAGGCATCTATGCATGAAAAGCCTCATAGTCAGTATCCCTAAGCTATGACTCACTATATTTCTGTAAGAGAGGAGGGTTGATAACCATATACTAGAGGTAAGATGCTCCGTATCCATCTACAAAGGATAACTACAACTAGGAAAACAGCCTCAACACCTTATATAGAAACTCAACACTAGATCTCATTATGAGAGAATCGGTCACCATGTTCCCCTTATTTGGAGTACAGACAATCTCAAAGTTAAAATCATTTTGGAACATTGGAAAACACTTTTGTCTCAACCTTTTCTAGATCAACTACAACTCCACCACCACTGAAAGAAAATTTAGGACATAGAACACCCACCACATCGAGGATTTGGCTAGCCCATTGATGAGAAATCGCTACTCCCTCCTTTGTGTGAGTCCATTCTATGATTCTTGGGATTCCTTTTCACCAAAACGAAAAACCTCATTCCACCACTATAGACACATCAAATTATTCACCAAAAATAGTCAATCTAAGTATGATCTATGGGTAACCAGTCCATACTAAGAATGATGTCGTAAAGCCTTGATTCTTCTTCCAAGAGATCCCAACCGAAACTCTATCCTCTAAGAGTTAGGATGCACTATCATAACCAATGCATGATAATTGTGTCTCCTCCAGTAGAAGTCTCTGAGTTAGATGGTCGAGTCAACGGTTCAACCAGAATCTTCAGGTCTCAAATAAGGGTTGTGCCAAGAGAAGAATGATTAACACCTATGTATATCAATACGACAACTAAGGTATAATAGACAAACATATTACCTAGAATCATTCATGGTGCCACCGGGTGATAAGCCTCAACCACATGTAGATTCTCCCTTTACTCTAACTCTTGAAGCCTTGCATAGACCCCCCTAGGCCTGGTGGTGGTAACATATAAAAACGTCTACCACCTCCTACTACTCTCCCAACCCCACTACCATGTCTACTACCCTGCAGATCTATCTTATACTATGAAGGATCTCTCAACCAAAATGGTCTGATCTAGCACCCCGTCATAGGTAGGAATTCATAAAGGGATAATGTTGGTTCAAATATCCCTACGTAGACCTCTCTCGATTGTCCGAGCCCTGGAGCACATGTCAGGTACGAAATCCATCCAGTACCTTAAATGGTTGGTATACCTCGATGGGTAATCCTATAACAACACATCATCCTAGAGGAGTTATAGAAGATTATGGAAATACATATCCATTACCTTATAAGGTGAGAACTCCTCTCTAAATTTTTTATAAAACTATATCCATTGAAAAGTCTCATCATCAAAATATTGGGTATTTGAACCCCACAATCGTGATGCTAAGCTATGTAGAAGGCTCACTTCTAGGATCACTGTTAATATGATGGTGTCTTGACTAGATGGAAAAATCAGATCACCACCTCAAGACAGTCATCAACTACCTATGTATTGGGCTATCCTCAGAACTGGAAGGGGTCTTTCTTTACGAAACCAGTGAAGCGCGCTCAGCCTGCGATCCTCATCCACTAGTATGAAGGGTACTATGTTCTGCTCCATATGAGGTGGTATATATGGTTCACCAAATGAATTTTCTACATCTGGTACATATCTATATACAGATGTCTCCTCACCTACTGTATCATCCTTTTGATCATGCTATGGAATCCTAACTTTTTATCTATGTGGAGAAACCATGAAATAGAAAATGTTGTACCATAATTAAAAGAGTATAATTTGTGTTCTAAATAAATAAGGACATGATAACACACCCAAATATTATATGATGCATGAACCCCTATTTTCCTTTTCAAACAATGTTTTCTATACTAAGTCATAAAGAAGTTTCCAAGAGTCCTTATGTGTGGATATGTTAGCTGCGGCACCAACACTAGATTTCATGTCCTGAAATCCAAACTAAGAACACTTAACACTGTTTTACCAAACAAATCTCACAGACTCCCAGTCCAAATGTAGAACTGACTTCCTCTTATACCACTCTGTCACAACCCGTCCCATAGGAAACTCTTTCGTGACTACACCATGCCCACCTCTGATAGGCCATGGGATAATGACAAGCACCAAGTAGGCATATCCCAAAATTGGTTGGAGTTTTCCAAATTAACTGTACACACGCACACATCCCATATCCCAAAATTCTAAAATTTAAAAGAAAAACTATGTAGACCAAGAATTCATACACTAAGATACCAACCATAGAGTATGACAATCGAAAATAGAAAAAGTTTACAATGCCAGAATAGAATACCCAAAAAATAAATATTCTATAGCCACAAGTCTAACCTATAAAGTCAAAGAGACTAGTACTATAGTTTTAAAGCTACCAGAACCCACCTCGGCCTATCCAGTCTCACAAGGCTCCCATTGTCCTAGTCTGTTGAGAAATCCATTGAAGGTTTGATCATCTGCACTAGACACGAGACATGCGAAAAAAGACTATATTAGGGTGAGTATAACAATACCGAGAAGGACTCCCCAATACCACATATGAAAAATACTGCATTGGAAAAACCAAAATATAAATTACAAAAGAAATACCTAAAGGAACACCACAAAGGAACACCGTTAAGGAACACCACAATGGAATACCATTAAGGAACACTAGTATATTACACGATGAAGGAACACCACTAAGGAACACCATGAAGGAACACCATGAAATAATACCATGAAGGAGAACCAGGAAAGAACACCACTGAGGAACACCATGAAGGAACCTCACCAATAAATACCTTGAAGGGATACCAAGAAATATAACCACTAAGGAACACCACGAAGAAGCACAATGAAGGAACAATACTAAGGAAAACCAATAAGGAACACCAAAAATGAACACCACAAATGAATACCAAAAAGGGCCACCACGAAGGAACACCACGAAGGAATTACATGATGTAAAGTCATATCAAACTTGTATATGTATACAACATATATTCCACAAAAGTTCTGATATAATCAATCCAATGAGACACACAGTCTCCATGATAAACACAATATATAATAAATATGAGAAACTTCTATGAAACAACACTTCTAGGTCACACATCTTCTAGGTTACACAACTACTTTGTCAAATAGATTATAGGTTACAGCCAACCATAGGATTCTATTCGTAGGTTGCTCGTTATGGCAGAACCCACTCCTTGATCCATTAGTTCATATTAAAAATTATTAAAAAACTCACTTAGAGTACCTCAAATGGTCCGTCTCACCATAAGGGTCCCAACTCTGAAAATGGATCGTCAAACAGACACACAGTTTGAAAGCTATATATATTTTTATTAAAAGGTCTGACCCGGGTTTGACCCAGGGTCGAACGGACCCACCAAACCTAGCCTGACCCGTTTAATGACCTGATCTGATCTAACTGAACTGACCTAGACTAGTTCCATCATACCCGAACCAGCCTAGCCCACAGGGCCACTTGGTCTATCCTGCTAGGCCGCTGGAGTGGGCCGACTCCACTTTGTTTGGCCCGCGCTGCGGGCTGGCTTGATGCGCCATCCCCAGTCCTCCCTCATCGCATTCCTCTCTGGTTGATGTAGTGTCATGCCACATTCTACATATCCATCCCACCACTCTTCTAGACCCACCGCCTTAAAACTATAAGTTCCTCCAATATGGCACTGAGCCACATCCCCCCTCCCCACCGCATGCGCTGCCTCCCCTCACGACATCCCCCACTCGACACAGTGGCTTCTTGGCACAACCCGCACATTCCAACTGTCACCGGCTCCAACATGGGCCCTTTCCATGTTATGGCTCATCTGTTCCACCCCACTGGCGGCCTCACCCTGCTGGGTCGCCGTTTGCCTGGATTGGCCGGAGATGCCACCTTCATCCTCCATTGTGCACCACCCCCTTGAACTAGCATGCATCACTATCCTGGCTAAATCGCCCCACACCTACCATCACACCACCACTGTGCTATCACGAGGTCAGATATTTGATCTTGGATCATTACAGCATGAATTGTGGGAACAGTGATTGATCATTCTCAATAAGGTTTCAAAACGCGAGGAGAAGACAAAGAATTCACAAAGAACGTGAGAGATTAAGGGGAGAGAATAAATACACACAAACTCCCAAATAAGGGATCTTTAACTTTTTTCATGTCTTCCTAGATTCATTTGTTTTATAAGTAATAATAGATAAGGATAATAAAAAATATACATCTCCCATCAAACCCCACAATTTAACCATCCCGCAAGAACAGCCAAACCATAGATCAACCTATACCTTGGTTAGTCCACATTCATCGTTAAATATATGAATGGGGGAAAATAAATAGAAAATGGATAAAATTCATTCCTTGATTCATTTTTATTGTTGAATAATAATGGTCATCACGTCATTTTCGTGAGAAAGATCCTTCTAATCCAAGGTTTTTTATTCTTGATTCACCAATCTGGTCGACGTTCATTGGATAGATCTCCACCTACTTACCTCATAGGTTTTCAGGGTTATGTTGTAACCCAAGATTTATGATAATAGGCATTAATATAATAAAACCAAAACTGTGTGAAAAATAATTTTTATTAAATAATTTTAATGAATTTTATCTAAAAAAAACTGACTTTCACAAACAAACCATGCCAATTGATGTTGGCCCTCTCCTATAGAATACATCCCATTATGAACTCAATGGATGTATGTGATTTCCAATACAAGTGACCTTTTATTAGTGATTATGATGTCAAAATAAATTAATTTTATTTAATAAATTAATTTATGATTATGTTGTTTGTGATTTTTTTAGATTACCCATGCCAAACAAAGTTAGGATGCACCTAGGGTAAAGTCTCCATTCTAAGCTCAATAGGGCCCTCATATTTCTGATCTGGGAAAAAAATTAAAATATATTTCACTTTTCATGAAAACCATCTATTCATTCTATTAAAAACATAACAATTTTCATTGGAAATTTTTCGAGTATACCGGACCTTGAAATCGCACGCCCTCTCAGCACCTGGTCTTGGAATTTTCCCTAATAATTTCCCAAAATAAAATCATGAAAATCCAAGCTATTTCATTCCATAATATGATTATATAAATTATTTTTTTATTTATATTCTATGATATATTTCTTCATATTATCCCAAAATAGTGATCTTAGAGATCTAGATACATTTCCCACTCTTCAATGTATAGAGAAGTTCTATCTCTGTGAATCATTCAATTGATCCTTCTTTTTCTTATTATTTTCCTATACACAAAGTTTTGACCCAAATATTAAAATGAAATCATCATTAATTTTGATATATGTGTATTTAAATTTTCTTATATCTTCTACCTTATTCTAAATTTATACATAATCTCATTGGGCATCATTTATTTTCTCTTTAAGGGATGATTGGGTGATTATTTGAGAAATGAATAATGAGTTCAATTACTTTATGATTCACATGTCCATCCACTGAAAATATAAGAATACTATATCCTTCTAAAATCTCATAATTGACATGGTTATATGATCCTATCTAATTAGATCATCATTTACATTAATTTCTTCCCCATGATGTTACTGGATTGACAAATCATAGTCTATGATCAGCTATAACCATATAAACTAAAACATATTAGTCTCCTTCAATGTGAATTTATATTTGAGTGTCTTTTGATATGCATATATCTCACACTTAAACCTATATAAATAATTACACCCAATTTTCAATTTGACAATTACTACAGCTTGATCAAGATCAGGATTTGTATAGTTCTTCTAATTAATTATCATCTGCCTTATAGAATAAGCTATCACTTTATAATTCTTCATTATTAAACATCCCAATACATTATTGGAAGCATTGTCTTATACCATAAAAATTTCCCTAAATGAGGGAAGCATGAGGACTGATGTAGTGATAAGACTTTTTTTTATCACATTAAAGTACTCATTGGTCTATAAAAACTTCACTCCCTTCCAATTGATCTTGGATAACATGTTTTATAATCTAGAGAAGTTTCTCAAAAATTGTCAGTAATACCTTTCTAGTCCAATAATACTATGAATATCCATTAAAGATACTGGTCTGGGACACTCCTCCATCAATCTTGTCTTAGAATGGTCCACAGATATCACTTTTATGGTTATAACATGCCCAAATAATGATACTTCCCACATCCAAAACTCACATTTATTGTACTCTATATATAAATTTTCCATTCGTAATGTCTTTATCATAGTATTCAAATGTTCTTCTTGATCCTTATTTCTTTGGGAGAACATCAAAATATTATTGATAAAGACTATCACAAATTTTCTATGGTAATCTCTAAAGTCTCTATGCTTTAATTAAATAATTATTTTTGGAACATTATCAAGTCATGTGGGAATTATTATGTACTCATAGTGACCATTCCTTATTTGAAATGAAGTCATGGGAATAAATTTCCTTTTTCAACATTAATTAGTGATATCCAGATCAAATTTTCATCTTTGAGAAATACTAGGCACTAAATATTTTATTGAACATGCCATCTATCCATGTAAGGGGATACTTGTTCTTAATCATGATTTTTTTGGGTTCATGGTAATCAGGGTGGAGGTTCATTGAACCATCCTTCTTTATGGAAAATTGGATTGACACACCCCATAGTGGGGCACTCAGGAATATAAAACCCATTTCCAGATTCTCTTTTAATTACATCATTAGTTATTGTAACTTAATGATGTCTATTATATAGGTTGACATGGATATGGATAGATTCCCATGTATAATTTCATTAATAATTCAATCTATCAATCAGGAAGAACACCAAGAAATTTTTTAATGAATACATCAGTATAATCCTTCAAAATGGTTATGTTATCGAGCATGATTATATACTTTGTCTCAATCATTTGAAATTTATATTCTAACTCATAAGAAAACAATATTCATTCTTGATAATATTATTCCAAAGGAGATTCAACTTCCTCTTTACACTTATACAAGAGGATAAATGGTCATGCGAATAGTGATCCCCCCTCTAAATAGTGAATGTTTTCTTTATAAAAGTTTAATCAATCCCAATCCAATATATCATAAAAATACATTAAAATAAGTAATACAAGATTTTATGGATGGTTAAGTCCACAAAAATTGAATGGGAGGAGTTATATACTTGGGATTACACAATAGTTCTATTTGTTATTCTCAATGATAAATTAATCCCCAATTTTTGGGGATGTTTTAATAGTTTTAATAAACCTTTAATATATTAAATAATTAAAATAACTATAATAAAATAGTCTTATGAATGGATAATGAGTTAATCATTAATTATTAGATTTTTCTTCTAGTCATTTACTATATCCAAAATTAAAATAGAAAATGAGAATGCTTGAATGAAATATTATGTAAAAATTAAAACTATTAACATAGAAGGAAATACTTATAAATTAAACATATATACAAAAATATTAATGTCCAGGTTTGAATGTATGTTGTACATGCAGATTTTTATATTTTTTATGTTTAATAGCCCAATAATTTATTTAAGTCCTTCATAATGGATTAGAAAGATTTTGTGAATTTTCCAAATAAAGTCCCCCAGGAGTGTCAAAATTGGTGTGAAAAAGGCCTCATTATCATGCACTAGGTAATGATCTATTTAATAAAAAATGGACCACTGTCATGGTTATCCCCAAAAGGTACAACTATATAAAATTCACATCAACATGTAGTATCCATATAGGGATGTAATTGTTTGGAAACCACGCACACTATAAATCAAAATATATATTTTGGATATTTTCTAATACTGTAACTTTTACCTAGGGTTTTCAATAATGTATTATAGTCCCAATACCCCCAAACTATTCATTTCTCTAATACCTAAAATATTACCCAGACATTTTAGACATTTTAATACATGATTTTAAGCATAAACGTATGACAAAGACAACCCAAATATCGCGAGTCTTAGTGTCTTCATAAGACTTGGTTCATAATATATAAAAAGGAACTAAAAGAACTATTTATATCTTAATATCCATAATTAGATCTTAAATATATTTTATCTCCTAAAAGGATATATTATTACCTGTGGAATACATAAAAGTAAGCGGTAACCCATAAATCTCAGTAAGACAATAATCATGGCAGTGAAGCATAACATATGAGTCAGATGGCATAACATGATATCCTAAAAGTAAAGGCTCATGAATAATCATATAGAGGCATTAAATAAATCCCATTTAATTATAATACCATAGAAACCTAGTAATGTGGAAACAAAATGTAGCATGACAGAAACATATGTCAAAGCTAACATCCATGACAACATCACATGGTGGACATAGTCCCATCATGGATTAAGTTACCTCATTAATCCTATACATAACATCTCATGAGACAAACAAATTTCCTAATGAATTAAGGAAATATTTGGGAACACTCATCATAAAATTTTCTTTTCTTATGTATTCCACAAAAGTAAATGAATCCTAAGGAATAAAAATTAGAATTAACAATGGAATAAAAATGGTGTATAATCTTTTCTCATATCCTAATTGAAGTCATTTCATAATGATTACGAAGAGACTAATGAATTAAATATTAATGAAATTCATAACTAAGTAAATAAGTATAGATATCAAAATATGTTGTTCATTTCTAAATATATATTTTAACTGAGCTTCAAATAAAAGGATTAAGGGATATAAAATTCCCCCTTTATCAGGTTTGATATTGAATAAGGCATTTGAGAAATGAACATAATGAAAATATAACATTAAAACATTAATAGAAAAGAAGAAATGTATATATATAATAAATATATATAATTTATAATAATTTCATAAAATCATAGAGAGATATAAAGTGATTTAGATAGAGAATGTTCATAATACAAATAAATAGGGTGGTTTAGAGATATACATTACCTTATGTTATAGAATCATCCTTCTATTTCACATAATGTAACTGATAATAAAATTATATTAATTAATTACTTAATTAATAAAATTATCCATCTATATTTTATTTTCTATAAATTTATTATGTATATTTATGGCCATTTCATTGAGTTATAAAGACTAATTTCTTTCTTCTGAGAGTGTTCATTTTGTGGTTCCAAGTTTATATCACATGTAGATAATAATTGATATTATTATCGACTGAGACTATAACTCTATAATTTAAATGAAATGATATTAATTGCTTTATAAAAATTGTATTGGTCCCAAATATTGTTTTTTGTTTTAACATTGGGTTGATTCAGTTAGTAAAAATGTTAATGTTATGCGATATGTTTATTTTGGTGGTTTTACCGACCATCAGAAACTAGTTTCATTTTATATAATATAATACTTTAAAGTAATTATAGAATATTAAATACAATATAATATAATTTTTGTGATCTTATTTAACCATAATAATATTTTTTATGACCATTCTTGAAGGATATGGAGAAAAATGATTTATGTTGTTCATGGGGCATTGAACCAACCATATTGTAAACAACATTTTCGATTAGGAATGAAGGATGGGATGGTATAAGATAGATATTAAAATAATAATAATATTATTTCAGTATATTTAGGATATTAATGTGATTAGTTTTAGGTGTGTAGGGATATTATGGTGGTGGTAGAAGAAGAATAAAATCTAATGAGATTAATTGTGAATCTTAGCTCTTCTTTTTATTATTTCCTCTTAGGATTCCCCTTATAGATCATTGAAATGGTGTTTTTGAGAGACCATCAATTCTTAGACGTGGATGAGAGGATTGGTAATTGAATTGGGTAGAAAATTTTCAATATCCAAGGCATATATAGTGTGAGGAAAAGGGGTAGTGATGGGTGGTATTTATAAAGGGAGGAATGGGGTGTTTTTAATATTATAATAATTACTTTACCATATTGGATCAGGAATACCAATCATATTTATTATTGTCACAATATACCAAAAAAATGGTTCATATGATTTCAAGATAAAGGGTATTTACATCACATATGACTCAAAAATTCATTTATTTAGCTTATAATGTTAAATATCATATTTTTCTGTATTACACTATTTACAAAAGAATCACCAATTAAAAAAAATACAATAAAATAACCTGAATAAATTTTCATTGTGTATATTTAAAAAATGAAATAAATAATATGACAATAATTTTCTAAATGTGGTAAATTTAATTTTTAAAGGAAAACCTAATTTATTAGAAAAATACCAATTTTAAAATTTTGATCAATTTTCAGACCTTTAAAATAAATACCAGGGGCATAAAACGTATCTTATCATTATAATAAAACAATATTATATTTTATAAATACATTTTATGATAATAAAAGTTCTTTTAAACAATTATATTTATTATAAATGTTTAATTAAAATAAATATTTTTTTAAAAAATTAAATAGTTAACATATAATTTTCAGAACAGTTATTTAATTCTACTATGATAAAAATGTTTCATATTATAATTTTATAAGATTTTAAAATATTATTTTACACTTACATATATAAAGACACTATTATTACAATCTTGTTACTATTCTTAACAATATATTCCTATAGATAGATTAATATTCCAATGATCAGATTAGTAACAGTCATATGGGTTCCCCACTTCTGATAAATAAGCTACATTTATTTCATTATTCATTCACATCCATTTTCTCTGAATGTTATATTTATTTTATTTATTAAAATTAATATTATATTAATAATATAATTATTCATTTATGTAGTGTTTTTTTTGGTGTGATTATTCTTTGGAATCGAGTAAATCAATATTTTCTTATTATTGTAATCTTATCTTATATCTTTTAGCCTATTGTAATACTTTCAATTGTTATGTCCATATTTATTATTTAACTTTAATGTTTAAATTAATATAATAAAATATTTTTTTCTTATTATTCTTGTGATTTACTAAATATGAAATGTTTATATAATGAGAATTGAAATTACATTAACATAATTCTGGTTCATTACAGTGGAGGTCTACCCTTAGCTAGTTCCCTAATCATAAAGTTTGCACATGTATCTAGATAACTATACATGTTGTGAATAAACACTCAATAGGATACCATATATGTTCCATTATCATAAATTTATCAAGTGTATAAAGTTGGATGCATCACTAATAAATAAATACTTAAAATACTTACAACCTTTCCAGGTCATCATCTATTGACCAAGATTCCATGAACCCTGGGCCTACCTACTTTGACTCCATTTCATGAGGAAGGCCGGTCGGAACTACCATAACCTTGTGTAGCCAACAACATGCACCTATCCCATAGGAAACTACCTTAATCTCATAATTACCATTACAAAAGGATCTTGGGAGGTAAACAATATGATACCAACCCATCTGGAATGATCTTGGGAGCCCCTATGTATCATCCCATCCCACCGCAAATATTCTCGAAAGGACCAAAATTTCACCCCAGATGATATTGATGGTTATTGGGAGGCCCAACAGAAATAACCAGCCTAATTATATGTATATTAATTTATAAAGCTATTAAAATCAATTGGAAAAACAATCTATCTCATATATCATATATCCAGGACTAACCAGTCCCAACTGAGCCCAAACGACATCCCTAGGGTCAAATTTCCCATGTGGAAAACCACTACATCATCCAAAAAACCATGTGGAATTTCTAATGAAACCCAACATCAACCAGACACTCCCACTCTAAATGGACCACTATGCCTATACTGGCTAACTAGATGCATTTGTACTTTAGGCGGAAGTATCATGTGCTACACAAACACACAACCAGACACAAAATGATACATTTTTTTTTGAAAATTTCATATAATTGTAAGGGATTTACTACCATATGTGTGGTGAGATTAAAACACCAAGAATCATTTTCCACAATAATAATGACAAGAAAAATACCTAAAAATAGCCACCTATTAAAACAATTTGGGTTATAGAAAAGGAAATTTAGAAGAAACCATGATTTAATGCTTGAACAATGTTATATTTACTCGAAGGAACCCTAAAAAATGAAAAACATTTAATTAAGTGAGGGAACATGGTGAAAAACGCATAAATACCCCTAATGATGAATCCCCCACTAGAAATTTGAGCAAATATATAAGGAATAAAAAGAGGTGGTGAATTGAAGTTTAGGGTTAATTTATAAAATGGACCTCATATATAATTATATCTAAGAGCCCACTGGATAACCACTACACTCCACCATCAATCTGGTCAGTATGTGGAAACTAATCTATCCCCTGGACAATCAGTTGGCTAGCTGGGGGCCCTATAATAGCCAAATGATGGAAATGTAGTAACTTATGACATTCCCAAATTCTTTTGATGATCCTCCGAACCAAATACCAAATTATTAATGGGACAAAACCATTTAAATAATCAAAAATAAATTTAACTAAAAATATAACACATTAGAAATTGTCATGTGGGGTTACAAATGCTCCCTCTATGAGATTCTAATCCTTGAGAAGTGCTCTTAGGGGTACAAAAACAACACCATTTACTACAACCGCGCATCTAATTTTCACTCCCACATTTCCTCTTTGATCCGCCCACACTACTGTAACACCCAAATAAGAGGCTTTGTTTTCATAGACATCACCTTCTCAAATCATTCCACAATCAACATTGGGTGTTCCATAAATGAAGAATCTTCCTCAAACAAGATATAATCACATTGAATCAAATTTTTTAAGTCTACCTCATTGTTCTTACATGGAGACACATGAAAGAAATCATGCATACCTCAATCTTGTGGATGTAGATCCCACTGATAAACCGTATTCTCAATCTATTTATATTATCAAACATACCAATATAAATTTTTCCCTTGTTTCCCATATTTAATCAAATATAAATTTACTATACTAGGTGACACCCACAATAATACTCTATCACCCACGATTAACTCTCATGGGTCATCACCTTTGATCAGAATAGGGACACCACCATCTCAAGTTGGTAGGAAATTTTATCCAACCCCACCGTGCCCCCTCAGATGTTTCTTATACAAGGCTTGGTCTAATATCTATGGAATGACACATATCATAACCAAACGATGATGATATACATGTTAAATCATAAATAATATCAAAATTATCCATCTAGATAAAATATTGAAAGTTTTTGTATGTGAAATCATTCAAGGCTAGGTTGTCATCCCATTACCCACCAAAATCAAGCACACACACTCTATATATAACTTCTAGAATAATTATCATCCTCTTAGACTATCAATTTTTCTACTAGTGATAAGAGGTTCTTATATTTGGTTTCATTCCCAGTACATTCATTAATCCTCTCCAAAACAACCACATCAAATGAGCATCTCGATCTAAGATGATGATCATAGACACATTGTTCAACCATACTATCTCTCACATGTGATTCTTTACTAGGATATACACTGATTAGGTATCTCAAATTGAAAAGATGCATGTAACCAATATCAACTTATAAACAACTACCCACATGAAATATCACCACCTTGGTGACCTCGGAAACCACATAATAATGTTCATCATTACCTCATCCCATGTTGACACCTGTAATGTTAGAGTTTGAAAAAACCTGCCTACTCACTAGTGCTCTACCTTTAATATCTAAATGGAAAAGAAAAGAGTGAAAAACCATAACATATCATTCTCCATTTATTTTCAAAAAAATTTATGTGTCATATCCTTATACATATTTGTCAAACCTGGATGAACTACTCACAAAAATGTGTGATAGTCTCTCATCAATACCTCTCTCCGGGATATTGGAATGTAAACTCTACTATGAACATGATTTATGTAATTAACATCAATTTACCATCTTGATGCAGGTTATTCTTTCATCAGTCACTCTCATATAACCTAAAAATATAATTTAGAATCTTGGATAACCTTTACATGTTCTACCAAAGATGATACAACAAAAAATGGTACACAAAACATAGCATCCTAGTCAACCAAAATATGTATCTACCAATCCTCCTACAGTATCATGATCTCGAAAAATTATTTTTATTTCCACATATTTAGTTCCTTTTCTCTCATACTAAGGTTGTTCATAGAAACATTCCCATTCCATATGTCATACACATTCTCAAAATCAAAAGTCTATAAGTACTCAACCCAATGTCTTTGGGGAAGGTTCAAGTATCATAGAGACTAGAGGTATCATAAGTTTTCATGGTCAATGTAGATGCAAAAACTATCACTAAATAGAAAATTAAGAAAACACATTAGATCATGAACCAAAAAAGGTAACTCCATTTCATGAGTAGGATAGTTCCACTCGCGAGGTCATAGATTTCATGACCCATAGATGACTATTCGTTCACCCTACTTTAAGACTGGCCCTAGAACAACCCCATTAGAATAATAGTAAATCATATACCAAATCCCTAGTTATAGAAGAATAAAAAGTTAGAGTATCTATCAATATCCAATTTAACTTATTGAAGTGATATTCACACATATCAGTCCACTCAAACTCGACCCCTTTCTTATTTAGATTGGTCAGAGGCACATCCACATAGAAAATATGTCGAATAAAACACCTATAACATCTTGACAGTCTAAGGAATATCTGGATATCCAAAACATTCTTAATCCATATAAAATTCATAAAAACATCAAAATTTTCTAGATCTACAAAAATCATTACCTCTAAAACCACATTCCCATGGAAACATACTTATTTTATCCATAACATGCACTTAGAGAACATGACCTTATGTCAAAGAAATCAGAGTGTTCTAAAATAATACATGTGTTTTTTTACAAATCAATTATTTCTATTATTATAATATGATTTCTTAAATGAATACCAAGATAAGGGAGTCCAAGAATGGGAGAAAAGTATAGTTCATGAGAGCTATGAACACTACATTCACATTCACCAAAACGAATGACATCATGTGATAATCATATAACCTGTAACATCTACTAAATTATGTCTCTATATTATACTCAACCCTAAATTTAAAACGATGGTACCCTGATAATTGATCATTCATAGAGAACCAATGTGAGCACCTCAAATGATCAAAAAAAATCATCAATCCTCGGTTGTGGATTTAAATATTTCACAATCACCTAATTTTGTTCTGGATAATCCATGTATAGATGAAGGCTACAATAAAAATTATTTTCAATTATAATTAGAGAAACCCAAGTATAATTATTTGGGTGAATAAATAATTTCCCTTATAGGTAATCAATATATAACTTGATATCACTCAACTGAATTAATTCCGTAATGTATGGGTGAATCAACATTGGAAGTTCATTCGACATAAGATTAATATCAAATTGAATCGCCATTTAAAGATGAAACTATAAGAAATCATCCAAAAAATAAATCATGGTAATGATCCACCATAAGAGTAAAAATGGCTATATTCTTCACCCGGCCTGCTAAAACCATCCAACCCACCGCCTATATTATAGTTTCCCAATATAGATATGGTCTGACCCTACTCTAAAAGCCTCCACCTTCCACTCCCCAGTAAGGTTGTACTCCACTCCCTTAGGTTATGTGAAAATAACCCACCTCCCAGAATAATTTATTTTATCATGAAGAAACATCTCCCAGTTCTTCCCGAATAGGATTTCAAAACTCACTCTATAAAGGACCATGAAATCCCAAAAATTCCCACAGTCTATGACCACTATGGCACATGTGAGACACCACCACCCATGATCTAACATTTTTCCAGTGGTGTACCAACTGAAAAATGTTTGAAGAAAACACTAATATAAACCAAAAACCATAGAAAACCTATTTAGAAATAATGAAATTGAAAGATCCATTGTGGAAAAATAAAATATAAGTGTCGAGTCAACCTCAAACACACCTCCCACTCACGACGGTTCCTATCCATCTTTAGGTGGAACCTGGTCTCATGAATACAACCTACCTTCCTTGAATCCATGGACATGACCCCATTATCCCTTTCACAAAAGAGGTAATGAACACTAAGGAACCTTTAAATAATAATTCTGATATATTTGGAATGATCCTCAACCTGACCTCCTTGGAGAAGCCTAACTATCTAACTGAGGTACTTCTAAAAACTCCATTGAGTTTGGACTCTTCCCTAAACATCATCCCACAACATTCCACAAAAACATCCAAAAATTTCTGATATTCCCCGTCCTACCAAAATAATTAAACTTCGTCATTTTTATCACACACAAACTAAAATAATTCCCAAAATTACTACATTTAAAGCATAATAGGGAGTCCCTCCTGAATCTAGGAGAGAGGAACCCCTCCACTATCTCGAATGTATCTCACCACCCTGGTGTATCCCATTCGATCTTATTTCCCTACCACTATAATGATCTCCCATAACATTCATAAATGCACTACTAAAAGATAGAAGAAACCCCATTATAAAATCCATATCTAACCCCTTCTCAATGGAAAGAGCCTTCTAAACCACTGCATAAAACATAGTCTGGTTAAATTTATGAACCTGATTCATAACCTCTAGAGGAAACCCAATCTCAATATTCCTAGACTTCCAAGCCACATTACCATCCCACATAATAGGGAAATAAATCAACTCATAAAAACATCTTGAATTCACAACCATAGATTTCACCCCTGTTGATGTTCTATAAATTCATGATCCCTTTGTAGGCTCAAATCCTCAAGAAAGAATTCATAAAATTAGTATTCATGAAATTATTTCCGCAATAGTTATTATTTCTTTCCATAATGGATAAAGAAACCCCAGCACTTCTTAGCTTGTCCTTTCAATCTAAAATTTTCTAACATCACTCAGTGATCGACTCAAGCACGCACTAGGTCAATAATACTCTTGAAGATATCAATTAAATATTCCATATATGGTAAAATACCCATAACCTAGATTAATGGAGGGGTATGAAGTTTGATTTTATCAGGGAAACCCACTATAGTTGACCATCCCTTGTGGGAACGACCTCTCGCCCACCGGTATGATGATGGAAATACCTGGTTAAATTGGATCATCAACATGAACCATATGAGCGACATCTGGGGAATGATCAACATACACCTCTTGAATATTTGGAAGTACAATAAGATAATTACATTCTCTTGGAGTGTCCCTGCCCATATTTCAAGGTCGCACTATAGGAAGTCAACTTTTAAGTATTATCTGAAATTAGAATAGTATATCAAATACCTTCAAAAACTAAAACATTAGAATACCTAATTAGTAAGTAGGCACACATGAATTCAAAAAAATGATATGAAACAAACCCCCAAGATAACTAAAACCACAAAGAATAACCCACTTAGGACTTATCAAAGGCCTATTCACACATTTTAGTACCTGTACATTAGTCACAGTCGTATAATAAATAAAATATATGAATTCTTAGGTAAAAATAATTACATTTCCTAAAAAAATATATTTGAAAAAAACATGAATAATATTTTATACTTGTACTTAATTAATATATACCTATAATAATCACAAGAAGTATGGCATATGACTTGTGAGATTAGATACCTTTATATGACACCTGAAATCACTCACTCTTTCCATTATTACAAGAGTAAAATCCCATCGACCACAAAAAAACAAAAATAACTATGAACAATGTAAAACTATAACATTAGATCCAATATATTCAAACCAATTCCCCCAGTAACTCAGAGGTCCACTACTCATGTTCTATCCAAGCACAAGATATGATCACCTGCTTGATTCCCATATAAGATAGATGGAATGACACCCTTTGTCCCTAGGTAGTCCCGTCTAAATACAATTTTCTATTATGGAGGATCAATTATCTGGAGATACCCACAGATGAAAATATTAAATGTTGTGGCATCCCTCTAGATTCTCGGTGTTCATGTTGTACAATATTGAAGGAGGAAAGTGATGATCACCTTTTCTTCTAGAGAGGTGGGGCATGGGATGTTTGGATTTCCATTGGGGAGTTCACAGGCCTTCAGAACTCTAACATGGCAGAGCTTATGTTCTTGGATAGGTGGTTCCATGGGTCGGGTGATAGAGGCCCTGAGAAGATGGCACATGTGGTGATCTTCTGGCAGGGTGCTGGTCTATTTGGAAAGCTGTAAATAATTTCAGACAGGAGGGGGTTTATCCCACTAGCAATTATATCATCTTTAGGACCAAAAACACCCTCCTCGATTTGGATCGTCTATCTAGAAACTGGAGTGATGCCCCCTCCTTGTAGTGGATGATCCCTGCTTCATATTTTGCAAAGGCACCAGACAGAAGATCCTGTGGCCTCTAGGTGTGATGGAATCCTCCCTCTAGGGGACTTAAACTCAACAATGATGTTTTTTGGAGGACGAGACTCTTGAGAGGGGGTAGGGCTATCCGAGACTCTAGGGGTTCAGTCCTCCTTGATTTTTTCTCCTACTTGGGATATGGTTCCTCTATTCAGGCTGAAGCCAAAGCTATGCTCATGGGTATCCACCTTCGCCACCAGCAAGTTCTAATATTATCTGAAGTGGAAAAAAATTCAAAGATTTTCTATGATTTCTTGAATGATTCCCTCCCTCCATGGTCGATCATCTATGTAATCAGAAAGTGTAAAGGCATGATCAACAACCACATCAAAGTTTTACATTCTTAGCATGAAGTGAACAAAGTAAAGGATTAACTGATGTCTTCGGAAGTCCTTGGCCATGAACCTGTCTGTCTTCGTGATATCTTCTCTTTGAAAATCAATGTGGTCATTTTTATTAGAGGGGATTCCCTTAGACTTTAGCATTTTAGTCCCCCTTAGACTTCTTGGCTTCTGTTTTTTCTTGTTTTTTCTAGTTTTGGATGTTTTGTTTCCTTATAATAAAAAAAGTAACTATTCTGTTCAGGGTGAAACATATAGTCGAACAAATTAAAAATGGAATCATTAGTGTTCATAAGAAAAAAAATAAAATTAATAGAACAACTATATCATCATAGCCTTCTATAATTGATTCACATACAATATCCAGAGTCATACAAGAAGTAAACAAGGATCCCCCAATGTTGTGGATTAAGTAAAAAAATAAAAGTAAATAAATAAAAGAGGCATTGACACAAAATGTCTTGGATTATGTCCCGAAATTATCTCAATGTCCTCCCACCAGCACCTGTTCAGAAATTTGTTGATGATCCATTTCCCTTTACCAGTTCCCTAATCATAAAGTATTCATGCATGTCGAGATTCTTATGAAGTGTGTGAGAATAATATCAATAGGAATCCACTAATGAAATGTAAACATATTTAAATCTTGTGTATAATGGTGAATGTATCATTAGAACATGAATTCATAAATAATATACAACCCTGTCAGGTCATCATGTGTTGAAAAATCTATAGTGATCCCTGACTCCACCTTTTTTTTCACCATAATGAGTGAAAGGGCTCTCAGAATTTCCAATAACAAGAATAATCTATGTCCCGTGATCTTCCCATAGTTCATGAATCCAATCACACCACAACCCATCCCGATTGTTCTTGAGAGGTCCAACATATCACTTTGGCCCATCCTAAAGGTTCTTGAGAGGTAGAAAATATCACCCCAGACTATCCCAATGGTTCTTGGGGGTCTAAACACAAAAAAAAATGATACAAATATTCATAAATAAAAATATCAAAATAGAGGTGAATCGCCATTCTATACATCAATCATCTATCTAGGCCTAACAAGCCCAACAGATCCCAAACTGCTCCCCCAAGGTCAAAGTTCCCAACTAGAAAACCCCTATATATTCCAAAAATCCATGTTAAATTTAAACATTTACCATGAATAAACATGATTAGCCTCCAATATAAGGCCACTATATATATACATTCCAAAAAAAATGGTGCATTTTTAACTGATGAAGAAGTCTTAAAGGCCACCCACACACCCAAACTCTAAATGATACATGAAACTTTAAAGAAAATAATGTACAATGGTAAGGGTTTTACTACCATTGAAATTATGATACTTTAGTAACATGAAATATTTTATTCAATAAGTCTAACACATAAAATTACTGAATACATACAAATATTCAAATCATTAGAGTTACATAAAGAAATACCATGATTTAAAGTTATAACAATGTTAAATTTAACCAAAGGAACCTAACATAATGAATAATGTTCAATTAAATGAATGAATGTTGTAAATATTTTCAAAATAATCCCAAGGAAGCATGTGATACTGAAAATAAGAGTATAGAAATGATGAAGAGGAGGTGGAAGTAAAATTGGAATTTTGGGAGAATTTACAAAACAACCCCCACTTAAAATTAAATCTAGGTTCCCACTAGATAGTTGGTGTATCCAGGAAGTCTACCCAAGCCCCTCGACAATCCCCTCAATTTATGAGGTTCCCATACTAGCGATTATGTGGCCCTGTACCAGCTAGAAAGTGGACCTACAACCACTTGTTATAATCCTGACCTCATTTTACCATCCTCCGAACTGCATCACGAACCCTCAATGTGCCAAAAACCATTGAAATACTCCAAAATAAATATAATGGAAACCATAAAACACATTTAATCGTCAAGGGTAATTACAGATTTAGAGGGAGACAATTTTCAATCATCAATAATTTACAAATAATAATGGTTATATTCAAAACCATACATTTTTTAGAGAAATGATATAAGAAAGATATTTCCATTGATTATGTGTTAATTTTTTGGATTTCATATAAACTCTATATCCTAATATGGCGTTGATAAAAATTATTTAATAGGAGAAACTATTGGAATTTCTATAGGAGAGTTAGTTCATACACTTTATATTAGAGAAGATACTCTTTGTATGGTTACTATTTTAATTTGTCAAAATTTGGGCATAATGAAATAGATTTTAGGATGAAAAGAGGATATGTTTTATGGAAATCAAAGGAAAAATTAAGCATGTCAATATAATTTAATTCCTTTTAATAACTGGTTTTATCCTATTATATAATAATAATTTAATCTGATTGATTATGCTAAAGAAAATAGTAATAGTCTACCAAAGTGTCAAATCTTTTGGTAATATTATGGAAGGAAATGAAGAAGTTTGAGAAAAAAATTGTAGATGGATTTTACTTAAAATCATCAAATAATAGTAGCACATAGATTGTAAATTGTGGGTGTACATATCACGATATAGGTATAAGAATCCATTGAAGAATGTGAATGGTAGAGTTGAAAAAACAAAGAATTTAGGAAATAATATAGAATTTAATACTAAATTAAGTTGAAAGTACCCATTTAATGGAGATGAATTAAGAAATACTGAAGTCATCTATACTGATTGAATCCATAATTTATGTGTTGAAGTTTTCTTTTTGATAGTTAAATTCTTTTGGTAAGATATTTAATAGTGGAAAATTCATCAATATATGAAAATGTTTTGAACTGAAGTAGATGAACCCTTTAAATTCAATTATCAAAGGGACGAATAACTCAATCAGGTGAAATAGAGAAATGAGACAAATGGGAAAGATATTGAACCCTATGGGAGAGAGATCTTAAAGTGATCGAATAATAACAAGTGGTGAATTGAAAACTAAATAGAATGGGGGGGTATTTTTATAACTAAATGTTGTATTGGTTGGATTAATTTCTAATTAGATGTCTATTTTGAAGAAGTATGAATGTATGAAGGCGTGTAAGGAGATGCATTATGAGTATTCTGAAAGCTACAGGTCAAGATATGAAGTCTGTGTACTATAAATTGGATTAAATATTTAAAAATTGGTCGATTACCCACATAATAGACCATGCATTAAATTTATCATAGAAAAAAGTGTACCATTTATCCAAAAACACTTTTCAAAGTTTTTGAATTTTGGGTTAATTTTCATGCACTAAAAAATCATTTTAAGAAGATTCATTATTTAATTAAATGGTTCTAGAAAATAAATTTTGATATCTCCTTGGAATAAATGTCACTCTATGATGTATTCACTCATAATATATGATTGATTTAAATATGATATAATTAAATTCTATGAAAATATAATAGGAACTTGATTTTTATGGTTGAAGAGTTTTTTTAATTCAAATTTGGTACAAGTCGTGACACATTAAACCACTCCATAACCAATCTATAAAACAAAAAAACCTGATGAGGCTACATGATGAAAGCTAGGCATATAAATGTTATAGGGGCCCCGAAAATTAGACTTCGGGCTATTTACTTCTTTAATCAGGTTTAGGCCATGGATCATGTGTACACGCCATACCCCATCCTGAAATTGAAGCTAGTTAAAGGAGAAACCGACCAATCTCAGCATGATTTAAAATTATGTGACTTGATTTATACTCATGTAGATAAAATTAATAGATATTATCACTTGTAAATCTCAATAAGGTTTAGAAAATTTTGAAATTCTTACTAACAAATTGTTTAAAATTCATTTATGGAGATTCCCTTGGTACAACATCAATAGATATATTATAAATGGAATAAGGTTTTAGATAACTAAATTTTTAATTTTTAATTTGAAATTCAAAATCTACTAGATATAGATGAAGATTCATCAAATAAATAAAATTAATATGCACACTTAGATAATGGAGAGAAAATAATTATCAGGAACTTGTGTATATCAAAAGTGGGATTTTTAGAAATCTAAAATTTTAAAGTAGAAGGGTGATGTAATGAATCCCATTGAAGATCAATCTTGTAGGAATTAATTTTTGTGCATATCATTGAATATATGCAGTTGAATATGGGAACATTATGGAGAAAACCCTTTTATTTTTGGAATTGAATCATTTACTAGAATCTTATATGTTTGACCTCTATATTGATTATATTTTTTATCCCTCTTGAATGTACATATTGGATGGTAGGAAGTGTCCATGGACCATATATGAGTGGTGATATTATCCTAATGTTCTAATTAGAAACTTGTGAAATCTTAGATAATCGTCATATTAATACATCATTGATTTGTTCTCCCTTGATGTATCCCATTTTATGTAAACCATGTAAAATCATTTTTCCCTTAATATTTATTGTTTCTATATTTTTATTTCTTGTATATGATTATTATGATAAATTCAGTTTTTTATCTAATAAATTTAAAATAGAATTTATTTTATTATAAAGATATAATTTCAGGATACCTAATTTACACCCCTCTTAGGGTTCACACTGGGATCATAGATTATAATTTCATATGTGATGGATCTATTATGTACTTCCTACAAGTTATATGGATTGAACTTTTCCATTATAAGTGGTTTAGTAAATGTAATTATTGATCAAATAAATTCTCTCATTCGATTAGTAACCCAAATTTGGATTATTTATTTAATGTTTAACATTAATTTCTTTCTAAATATCTTGATCCAATTATATGGTGATATTAAAAGGAATACTTTTTCTACAACATCAATGATGAATCTCATATTTTTATAAATATTATTCTATATTGTAATGATTCATTCAAAAAAAATCTCATTTTGAGAGTGATTATCAAATTTTAGGTTTTAATAATAAATTAAAAGTAAGGATAAACATATCTTAATTCATGATTTTATGGGTTTTTTTCATTTATGGATGTTTTTCACAAGACATACATTTCTTTTTTATGTCTTTGAGTTTTTTGGAAAAATTAATTTTGAACATGAATAGGGAGAATTTGTGATATATTTAGATATATTTATGGTTTTCTCTCATATTTATTATATGATTCTAAAATGGGAGCTCCAGTTTGTAAGTAACATATTGAGAAATGGTGATAAAATATTAAAAATTACTATTTCTTTTGTATCAACTTAAAAAATCATACACATGTATTGAAGTGGTACTATGAATAAGTATAAAATCTTACAAATGTATTATTTTTATTATGTATATGAAATATATCTTAAATATTCCATATGATGTATTTTATTATTTATTGAAAATAATTCTTTTTCATCCTTAAAACAAGAATTTTGGAAAATTCAAACATATAATGTACCATTGAATGTGAGAATATTTACTATGTATGAAGTGAACTTCATATGTATCATCACAAACATATGGTCTTTCCCAAATTGAGAAATCTTAAAAATAACAAGATATGAGAATTTTTTACATATGTTTGGTTTTTATAAAATGGGATTCATGAGGTTTTTTACATTACAAAATTATATGAAATAGAGGCCTCTCAATGTGATAGATCAATCGCAACTATACTGAGGATATAAGAAATTTCAAATCCAATTACATTTTAGAGGTGATTCCATCTTGTTATTTTAGTTGTTCTATGAACATATAAGAAAAATAATTTTTGTGTAATGAGGTATTCATCCACATCATGATTTATTTTCACCACTACATCCAAATCAAAAATAGTATTGACATGGATATATCTATTGTATGATGGAAATAATCCCACTGAAATCACAAATTTGATATTACTATATCTTTAGTAGATTACATGATCTTATTTATAGTTGAGAACAATATCAGAATACCATGGGGGAATTTAAAATAAATTTAAAGTCACTACCACTAGGAATAAAATCAAGTTGATCATTCCATTTCACATAGGATTTACTACTTCTATATAGAAGGAAATAAAGAGGAAGAATCCACTACCACTGCCATTATGAGAACTCACTTCAAATAATATTTCATGTGAAAGAAACCATTTCCCATGAACTATTATAACCTTCTATAATCCCGCCACTTTTTGGGAATACTACTATAATTAAATATTTTCCTCATCACTATAGAATCATTTCTTGTTTTCATCCCATGATTATTTAAGATTTTCTATTATTATAGATTTTAAATATTTTTAATATATAAATTTTTTATCTCTATATTATTGTTTTCTCTGTAATTTTCTCCCAATATAACCTTCTCATCTCTAGGAAAATAAAGACATAATTTTTTTTCACTAATCGTATATGATAATTCTTTGAGTTGATTACAAATAAATGTTTTATCTGTATTATATTATGATTAATTAAATAATGGTTAATTTTATTTTATTGGTAATTTCCCAAAATTATCTTATATTTTTTTCCATGTACATATATATTTCATCCCATAATTATTTAATCCATTTATATGGTGGAGTTTAAATTAAATATTATTTGTCAGTGAAGAGGTCTCTTATCATTTTTAGGAAGAATATTATGTTGTATAATGAGGTTCTATTTTTTAATAATAATTATTAAAAAAGGAGGTTGTAGAGTGATACCTCCTTATCTCAACATTATATATAATACTGAGATGTATTATTTAAATACAAATTATAACATCACTCTAAACCACTACGAACATCAATCTCTTCTTACATATGAACTTCACAATGTCTTACCTTCTTCTTTGTGTTTTTCATTCATATATTTATATATTTTTAAATGCACCTATAAAACCCAAAATATCTTATTACTTTGATCTATTATAATATATTTTTTATAAATAGTGTCAATAGATGAATCATGATGTGTGAGTGTCCTCCTTGAGAGATTAACCCAATGTCATGTCACTGTAGTTCATGCTTAGGTAAATATCAATTTATTAATAAGGATTTATAAAAAATACCTTTAATCAATTTTGATTGTTTTGGAGAGGTAAAAAAATTGATGAAACTAATTTTCATAAAAAAATATAGAATAAATAAGAAATTTATAAAAATAAAAAATAAGTATTTATATTATATTTTCATTTTTAGGTCACAGATGGACTTTCATAGCCATTTTTCCTATAAATGGACTTTAAAAAAAATGAATGAGTATTCCAAGGAAGTATCCTTAAATAATCATGTGAAGATAAATTTTATAATTCTTGTCAAACTGAGCAACAAAATGAATATCCTTTACACTTTTATAATGGAAATCAATGATTTTTGGTTGGAACAATAACAAAAACCAGTTAAAGAAGAATATGAACCATGTTAACCCTAAATTTCATGATGTATAATCTAAAGTGGTCATAAAAAAATTATTTTAATATCTAACATCCAAAGTTTATTAGTAATTTTTATAATAGTAACTTTAAGTATACATTCCAATTGATCCAAATGTGGTAGATAACTTTTTTTTGGATGAATATTGGATTTATTGTTTGTGTAGAATAATTCTAGTGGATTCTTCCATAATTAAAAATGAGAAATTATTTACCATTTTACATATCCATTTTTATATAAGATGACATCACTATTGTTGTTTAATTTTAAAAAAAAATTAGATGACACTGCAACCTGCTTCCAACTCAAAAAAACCACCTCAAAATTACATTGATCATTGAGATAGAGATTAAATCCAAGCTAAATCAGGGAGATAATAATACATTAAAATACAATATTTCTAATTTTATTAATACTAAATTGAGTATTACATCACATTTATTAAAAATTTTATATTCATCATAAACATGGGTTTCCTTTGAGGGAGATGAAGAAACATTAGATGAACCAATTTATATTGAGATCCCCATGGACTTTCATAATGAAATCATGTTTCAAGGTGATGTACTTTAATGGGAATAATTTTACATTAAATCATATTATTTTAATTATATTTAAATTCTATCACTCCCATAATTTGTATTTCCTTAAATTTTTAATACTTCAATAAAAATTGAGTAGGCCCTCAAAGTTAAATATGCCATTTAAGTAGTGGTAGTATAAGTGGTGGTTCCATCGATCTACATTTTACCATAGTGAAAACTATGTATAATTAAAATGGTGAAGAAACAATATTTCCCTACCCATGTATTAATATAATACCATTTTGAAGGGTCAAAAACTCTAAGGAAAATAGTTTTGATGTTTTTGATAAAGAAACCCCATCCAAAATAAGATTTGGGAAAAATAATGAAACTGTCATACTATGGAATTTTCTAAATATATAATCAATTTCCATTTCACACTTTATTTTGTTCTATTTAAAAATTTTTATTATGGTTTTTTCTATATTAAATGTTTTAAGTGGTATTAAATAAGATCATAACTCATGTCTACAATTACCTAAATAAACTCATGTAATATATTTCATTCTTTTTTTGTGTTCTCCTATTCTCTAAATGCGATTGACCATAATTTAATGGTAGTAATATCTTAAGCGTGATGGGATATAATCATATTTTTTATGAATTTTATGTGTTTCATTTTTATTTTTAATTTTTAATTTTTTTATATAAATAATAATGTTTGTTGTTTTATACCATTTTAGTTATTGTAGTGTTTTTTAGGATTCATAAGCTTAACATAATACTTTATTAAATTTATAAAATATTTGTATCTTTTGATAGTGCTCGATTCAAATTAAAGAGTATTAGAATATTTTGTTGTGGATTTTGTTTCCAAAGTTACAATTTAATTATTTTTTATGTTTTATTTTTTATGAAACCTATATGTACTAGTACAATTAAAAAATATTTATCTATTCCACCCTGATATGTTTTTAAACCTTATTCACTTCTTCTATGAATTTCTATTATCCCTGAATGTTTCAAGTGATATTTTTGGATGTAGGCCTTGGTTTTTTCCTTCTTTTCAATGATTTTATATTCAAAAGTATGTGTAAAACATGATTTAGGAACGATTCGGAATGCCAAATTTTTATATGTAACAAATATTTTGGCCTATCCTTATAAATGAAATTTCAATAATATCCTAGTATCCATGAAATACCCTATTTGTTATCCAAATTAAAAACCATTTTCCCCATACCAAATTTATGTATAAGTATTTTCAGGTTTTTTGTTAAACTAAAATGTGAGGGAGGAAGAAATTAGGTTTTGTTGTATTGATATAAAAAATAAGTTTGGGTGTGGACTTTTAAAGTTATATATATTTTAAATTTTATTTTTAGGAAGAATATCCCATATGGAAAGATGGCGGGTGGCCTAATATATCAATCGAATATGGTTTGGGAGTTCACCACTATTTTAAGAATATAAACATGTATCTCTTATCTCTAAAAACTCCAAACTACACTGAATCCCACATTAAATAAAGAACCAAACAACATTTCTATAGTGAGGAAAGAGGAAAGATTATTATTTCAATTGAAACTTTTATGTTTGGGCTACCAAAAAGACTCCAGATGTGTTTTATGGTAAATCATTCCATGGGGCATGTGGAGATCACCCGTCTTAAGGGAAACCATTTTCATACATTTATTTTACATTAGATCTTAACACTTTATATTCGACCTTTGATGGTATTTATTTTTAAATCCTACCAACCATCGACCAAAAAAATCCGTAGAAATTCAATCATGTTTAATACATCCATCACTATATTTAGTGTTGATATTAGAAAGGAAGAAACCCTATAAGTATTTTGATTTGGTTTGGGAGTTTGAATTCTAAAACCTAAGTATTTGGGTTATATTCAATGTAATTTCATGATATGTTTTTAGAGTTATGAAGAAGATCCTTGTAAGTTTCATGCTATTTTATTTTGGTATGCTAATATAATAGTGTTTTTATTTCTTCATTGATATGTATGCTTGAACCTTAATATATATGATTTCCTAGGAGTGTAATGTATTGGTATGATGGGTTGATGAAGATCATATTTTAATATATGTTATTATGTAACTTAGTGATTTATTTCCACCATTTTATCATTTTTAGAAATTATCACATTTCCACGATTGATGAATAAATAATACTTTATTTTGAAAATGGGTCAATTCATGATTTTTAAGTGTTTTCATTTATTTATGATTATTTAATAAGATTCACGTTTATTTATTATTCAATGAATTCATGAAAAAAAGTAATTATTAAATTGAATGGGAATAATATTTAATATATTTTTGGGATGCATATGGTTTTTTTCCAATACATATGATATGCTAATAAAAAGGAAAACTTTGGATAAAAAATAATATATTGAACATGGAGATCAAATATAGAAAATTACCATTACTTAAGTTTGAGTAAGAAATATGATACACACATGATGAAGTGATAATTTTTCTATGTATAGAATCTTATGCATGATTTATTTTTCTTATATATGAGATATATATCTTATTTATTGTGTAAGATGTTTATTTTTCATTTGTATTGAATGTTGATCATACATATCCTTCAGAAATAACTTTTTTTCAAGTTCAATCATTTCATACATTAGTGTAATTGAGAATATTTTATACATATGATATGAACTTTATACATATCATCTAAAAATTAGGTTTTCTTCAGTGTGAATGATCTTTAGAATCACTCAAGATATTCATTCTTATTATATATGGACGTTTTTTAGACAGTGAGAAGGGTATGATATTTTACATTTCAAAATTTGAAGAAACAAAAGACTCTTTACAAGTAAGATCATTCATAGTTAATATTAGGTCATTTTATTTTAGTTTTATCATAGAGAGAGAAAAAAAGGGATCCCAGAACCGTGATCTATTCTTCAATGCCACATTTTATTTTCTCTACTATTTGTAAATTTTAAGGAGTTGGGGCGTGAATTTATCTGTTGTGCCCTGGCTAGCATCCCATGGTATTCAAAAGTGAGATATATATTTATATATTTTTCGGATCATATGATCTCATTTAAATTGAATACAATAGTCAAAGACCAAGATAATAATTTTAAGAACTTTAAAGGTGCTTGTACATGAAATAAAATGAGGAGAAGTGATGATATTGTGTATGGAATTGAATAGAACCACCTTGATGGAAATAATGAGGTACTATCTAATGTTGATACCTTATGAATAATTACTTTAAAAGAATACTTCATGTGCAAGGAATCTTTTCAAATTCACTAAAAGAACCATATGTTAGAGTTCTGTTTTTATAGGATGCTACTACTATATAAACTTATCTTACAACTGTGGAAAAATTCATGGTTTTTGTCCATGAATTAGTTATTATTTTATGTGTAATGGTTCTATTGAATTTTTAAATATATTTATTTTCCCGTTTTCT
Organism: Viscum album; assembly: GCA_963277665.1. NCBI lineage: Eukaryota > Viridiplantae > Streptophyta > Magnoliopsida > Santalales > Viscaceae > Viscum > Viscum album. The sequence continues at coordinate 561,697,803 of OY728131.1, forward strand.
CTCTATATAATTTTTTACTACTATTGTGTTATTATTCCTTATTCATCTATATTTCATCCCTTTAATTTTTATGTCATTAATATGGTGATTTTTGGCTTCGATAACAATGGTGAATGAATCTAAATATAAAATAATTTTAAGAAGATTGTTATCCTAAATTCATATTTGTTAGTGTGGGACACTAATAATTTCGATACGTTTTTATAGAGTGATAAGTATTGATCTCAATATATAATAGATTATAGAGAATTATTCATTAAAGAATAATTATAACGCTACTTTGAACTCTTATGAACAAAAAAACCTTCTTTCTTACTAAAATATTTGTGTCTTATCTGATTCTTTGTGTTTTGAATTCATATATTTAAATTTTAATATTTTTTTGTTAATTTATTATTATTATTTTAATAAATATTTATAATAAATGAATAGTTCATTGTGAGTAACCTAATCGAGATACCTACCCATGGTCCTTCCACTATAGTGCACATATAAGTAAATAAAGATATCTTGATAGGGATTCATGGAAAAAATACTCTATGAATAAAACACTAAATCTCATAATGTTTTATTAGTAGAATTTTTATTAGATTTTTTTTACTATAATATATTTTTCAAGGGTTTAGATTTTCACCGAATAGTTTTTTTTCTAATTATGTTTACACTATAAATCTATCCTAGCAAATAAAAGTTCTATATCATTTTTCATATATATCCACATATAGTTTCCATGGAATACATGAGTAGAAAATTCTGTTATATGAGAACTCGACTAATGGATGTTGCTTATCATATTCTCATTTGACATTTAAATAGAAATTTCTATGTATAGATTCCACATGATTTTAATCACATTTTAGTGGATATTCTCACGGTTTTCACCACTATAGACCACCTATATCTTCTAGGGGTCCCTATTATAGGAATAAATTGTTATTTTTGAGTAACCATTTATTTTAGGATAAAAATATATGATAATGTAAAATTATGTATTCAATGATTGTTAATGTATTATGTACTAAATTATGGAAATAATTGGATCTTTATCATTTATACAAAAATGTGGTACCATATAAATACTAGGACCTCTATTATATATATATTTTAATGTCTATTGAGTGAAAAATCCACTCAAATTGAAATTAAGTGAGCCAACATTATAACTATGTCATCCATTATAAAAATGTTAATTTTTATTTATTGTTTATGGATATCCTTTGATGAAATAAATGGTAATGTTTCTCCATTACCATGTGGGTATTAGTAATGGTTACGTCACACAATTATACTTATTAAATTTAGGATTATATTTTTGTCATATCAATCTTTAGTATTTATATATAAAAATATCCCTCTTCATGTTGTCTCCCCAAAGATCACTCTATTATATATCTGTATTTTTCTTATTCTAGGGTGAATAAGTAAGATGAAATATTTGCATGATCCAATAAATCATTCTTATATTCTAACATGGATGGGATACATATTCATTTTCCATATTTTATATCTACATATTTATCAATATTGAACTCTAAAATCATTCCAAGCTTATTTTTATTCCTATATACTCTTTTTATACCTCTTTGTGTATCCATAAATAATCAATCTTCTTCAACATCCATCATGGATAAGGTAACAAGATCATTTATATTGAGATAAATATCCTCCTTAGTTTTCATCCCATGATGGTAATATATTAGGAATTAATAATCTATGATCAACCCTTCCCATATTATTTAGATCATGTTCAAATATATTTATATGTATATATACTATAAACTTTTGATATTACTTGTCTCACTTTATAGATAATTTCTCTAAATATTAAATGGAAATATTGTTGTTTCTATTTTCAGATCATATGTAGGGAAATTTGTATCATGGATATTTAATTTTTCTGTGGTATTGGAAATCACCTTTCCATTTATAATGATAAGACTACTCAACACCCTTTTAGCATCGTTATTTATCCTGAAATATTTTCTTCTGAAGGGTAGTGTGAGTAATGGTGTAGTGACTGAACATTTATTATTCGCTTTAATTTATCTCCACATTATTCTATCCTAAATATAGTTTACATTTTTTTGAGTTATGTAGGTATGTTTATTATAAAATCATGGTAAAATTCTTAGAAGGGATTGATAATGTCTCTATAATTTAAGAATACTATGTAGTTTTTTTATAGTAGTAGGTCTACAAAAATCCTTAATCACCTCTTTCTTTGAATAATCCACAAATATTCCAACATTTGTGATTACATGACCCAAAACTGATATATTCAAAAGAAAAAACTAACACATTTTGAATTCATAAAACAATTTATCCTTTATAATTGTCTTTATGATAATCATAAAATTCTATTTATGTTTTTCAATTGACTTAAAATATGTTTTAATATAATCTAAAAAAGAACAAATTATTTAGTGAGGTAATCACCTGATACTCTTTTTTAAAATCCATGATGATTTTTAGTGAATTTTTATATATGAAAGGCATCACTATGAGTTCATTATGCCCAAATCTTATACAAAATTCCATTTTATGTTTATATGACATTTCCATCCTTATTTGATGATATAAAAATCAAATTTCGACCATTGTTAGACATTGAGACCTATGAATTTGATTGAAATATTCATCATTACATGATAGAGTATACTTTTACTTGATCATGATATTGTTTGGTTCTTTCTAATGAATGTATAAACACATTTAATCATTGATTATTCTAAATTAAGTTGAAATATTCACCCTATAGTAAGTCCCATGAGTTTATAAAAACCACATATAAATTATCTTACGATTTCATCTTCAATTCATCTAAATAAACAGAGGTTATTTTATAATGGATTTGTGATATATTCATAGAACTAGGTATGAAATAAATTGAGAACTCAACCTCACATTCAATGATTTGGGACAAAAATCCCTTCATATTTTGTTTTAACGCCTATATTAAAGAATTATTTTCCATATGAATTTTGTAATCTTCCTTTCATTAATATAGGATCAAGGGATTTTTATGGATATGTAATGATATTTTATTATCTCCATAAATAATATAAGATCTATTTAAAGATATATAATGCATTTCCAATATTCCACTGAATTCTACCAAATGGTTAATCAAATGATTTATAGGAATTCTCATCTAAAAGGGTTTAATTGTATAATATTTGTAAAATCTTGATGAAATCCTATGTCAATAGAGAGTTTTCATGGATAACTTGACATCAAATATTTTAGGAAGTGATTCAATGATATTAGAAAAAATAAAGTATATGATGGAATGGGTTGGAGCTGAATTAAATAATATGTATATAATTACTGAAAGGATAAAAATATTACCTATCACCACATCATTTTATTTATTATTTTTCTAACCATTTACCAAAATTTAAATGTCTAGTGTGAATAATGATATTATCTTATAAAATGATATAAAACAATAATATGAACTTAAAAAATTAAACCTAATATATCATAATGTATGAAAACTTCCATTCATTCTAGGTTGATTTAGTTCTGGAATCTTTTTCCTAGAAACATAATACAAAAAATTTACAAAAAACTCAATCGATACTGACTATATTATATGATAAAAAACATAAATGGTTTATATATCTGTTTATAGAACTATGAAAGCAAATAAAATTTAAACACATTCAAAGCTCCTAATGTTTTAGAAAATGATTATCTTTTGGTATTGAAAATATAAATTTATTTTATAAAATAATTTCCTATGTATAACTCCTAGATGTATCGCTGCATAGGAAATCTTGAAGAAATACATTAACAAAGGTAAGGGTGGGAAAATATTTTGATAAAGGAAAAATATTAGAGATATCAACGGGTGAGACATGAATGATCAAATTTTATAACATTATAAAATGAGAAATTTAAAAACATGTTGATATAAAAGCAGAAATAGTATACGCAACAAAAGATTATAGAAATTATAATGGAATAATTCAAAACAATTGAGTAATAAACATAACAGTAGAATATGGATAATATATAATCATAGAATAATATAAAAATCAGTTATGTCTCAAAATAAATACCATTATAATAGAATGGATATGGTTAAGTATCCATGTTCTATATATAAAGATCTTATCTTATTGCCAATTTAGCTAATGCAATGGAGGGATATATAATAATGAGTAAACATATCACAAAAATATATCAATACATATGTCTATAATATAAAAAAATATAATAATAAATTTATAAAATATAAAACAAAGATAAAATTGGAAAAATTAATTGGATTAAAATAATTTCACTAGAAATATAAATCATCCACCAAAAGAGAGCTGATATCACTGAGAATATTAATTCATAGAATAGGGGATAAAATATTGCATAATAGATATTCAAATAGTGGATTATATAAGGTTATTTCAACATTTAAAAATCTATATAGATAAAGAGTTTAAATTGTTGAATATTTTAAAAACATTCTATTTGTTTTTCACCACATTGAAATATTCACCTGTAAGAGAATAAATGGTTTATATGAAATTTCAAAGAAATAGTATGAACATAAGTATATTTTCTTAAATGTTTTTATAAAGTTGTAAAATTAGTTATAAATATAAATTGAATAAATTGAATAAATAAGAATATTGGGGATAAATAGATGAAATTTTCTAAAAAAAATAAAAAAAATAATTTTAAGAACATCCTTGTATATGAAATATCTATGAATAATAATAAATGAATGTACAGAAATGAGAAATGAAATAATATTTGAACAAAGAATATTCAAAATACAAATACATAAATTTAATATTAAGATTATATATAAAAGAGAAATATCTAATAAAAAGAGAAATTATAAAGAACGTTCCCCTCACATTAACTTATGAGTTTCTCAATTGTGATCTTACTGTAGTGTCCTAAAATTTTCCATCGATACCTTTTAAATAATTTTATTATCATTCAATTATGTTTTTCCAAGAACAAAATAATTTTATATTGTCGAAGGTTCTTGATAAAGTAGTTAATATATAAATGCTTAACTTTTTTATCCTGAAAACATGAAATTGAGTTGAATTATTGATATCTCTTAAATTGATCATGGAATGTGAAACCTATCACTGTAACTTGAAATAGGATACAACTTTCACTAAATAAGTCTAGAATGTTCATATTTCTATTAATCCCAAAATGAAAGATTTTTCTATTGTTTAATTTCTTTTTTACCTAAGTTTGTAAACCCACCCTCCTTATACCTACTTAAGATATTATCTTCCAATAATTACACAAAAAAATTAAAAGGGATTTGGTTCATTGCATTATTTTAGGAGTTAATAATATCCCATAGAGAAATAAAAAATTTTGAATCATTAAAAAATCAAAAAATAATTAGATTTTTTTTCTTCAATTTCACATTCATAAACTATATTTATTTTGTTGATTAATGAGTGTTTTATGGAAATTTCCATATAATTGTTGGATTACACATTTTTTAAAGAATTATGTTTTTAGAAGGGTATTTGGGTCTCTATATTATCTCTTGATCAATCTTTCCACCTACATTGGGTTGTACACCCTATCCAGATCACCACTATGAACCATCTTAACCTGATGGTCAATCACAAGGGGTATTCAAACTACTTTGGCAACTAATGATCATTCTACTATGTCTCTCAAGCCCAACCATATATTTATTAAGCTGATCAGAACTGCTATTAACCCTCTAGAGAGCCAACATTTCATCAGTGAGAAAACAACAGTTGTGATTCATCAAGAATGGCTCAACATGGCAACAATTAATACAGGTTAGTGGAAATATGAAAAAATAAGAACAATCTATGGAGCGACTAATAGTATGGGCTCAAGTGGATGGACTCATGGGTGATGTTGGTTTGATCAGTTTGTATCATGGATGAAGTATAGGCTAAATTCTCAGATGGTGGGAAAAAATAATATAACTATGATTAAAAAAACAACATAAAAAATTATACAAATTCAATAAAAGATAAAATAACCACATAGTGTTTATAAATTGACAACATTTGTTTCTCATATCAATTGAAATCGAAACTATATTGTCTTGGAAAAAATATCACAAAGTGTTTATCTAATTAAAACACACAGTTTATGCTTAATGACATGGACAATGTTATTTGGACGTATAGTCATAGTCATTTATCAAGATACACATGCTTTGTATAATAATAGAACATGCTATGGTTATACAACAACACAATTTGAGCCTTGACATTACACACTGACTATAACTTAGGTCACAAATTCCATGTTAGTGGGAGGAATTCAATTTTTATGACAAAATTGTACTACTGGTAAGAAATAGTAATTTCCTAGCTAACCCTTCAAGATAAATACACCATGTTGAGTAAGGTAGATGTGATTATTAGGGGATTGTGCCATCACCCAGGGGGGCGAATTTGGGGAGACTAACATTTTATAGATTAATTTATACTTAAATTATTCCTTATGATAAGATGATCGAAATTCAATTATCACTCATGATTTATTCATTATATATAATAACTCTCATCATTTTTACCCTATTTTATATAGATAATGTAATGTTAGTAGCAGGTTTTCACAAGGATCAATCTCAATATGAGAACCTATTGCATACCATGTTGACTTCCATTGAGTAATAAATTCTTCCCCTAATAATCAATTTCAATAATAAAAATGTGGTGTGTGAAGTTATGATCTTAACACACTTGATTAATTATGTTAACTACGTGTAGGGTCTTTATGATTCATCCCAAAGTTGAGTTATCTCCAAAAAATCTCATTCGATCTCCGAATAACAATGTTGGAATTGTATATATTAGAATGAAAAATGTTCAAAACTATCATTATACTTAATCATGTATAAGAATTCAACTACTAATGGATCTTTCATTGTAATTTTCATGCATATCAAACCTATCCTACCATCCAAAGAATAATTGTAAAGAGATTTCACTACCTTGAACTTTTACATCCAAAATATCTGAAAGTTGAAGATTGAAGTCAGTATACCTCTACTTCTAGAGGAAATATAGATCTGGGAAACTCACACTATAATTTGGAACTTTATGTTTTGGTCTTCTCAACTTCAACCCTTTTGATCCTATGATTGAGGTACTTGGTTGGTTTTTTCCTCTCATTTATATTGAGTAGCTCTCTAAATTATTCTCCATTTTTATTCTCAACTCAATTTCTATTCCCCCGTAATACATGAAATATTTCTCTAATACACATGGGTTAAGTGTGAGAATTGAACGGTCGACGCTACGTCGTTAATTATGAATGGTCTTGATCACATTAGAAATTTATAATTAACCCAACAAGCAATATTACAATGATATACAGAACAATGTAAGTATGGGGTCTAACTCACAAGGAGAAGGTGTCATGGATTATGACATATTAATTATAAACTATATTGGATTCATCACATAAATTCTATGAAATTGGATTTAAGATATGAACTTGATTAGACTACAATTGATGAAAAAATGGTTCATGATCAATTTCAGGGTTCTCATATAGAGAATATCCCAAAATCTAATAAATATGGGTCTATTTTATTATACCACATAACTGTTCAATATTATCCATGTAGGGTTTATACAATGGAAATGGATCTATCTAAGTCAAAAACCAATATTTGATCTAGGTGTGGTTGTTAGACTAGGTACATTATGTGTAACTACAAATGTAAAAAAAACAAATAAAACTATTGGTCCTAGTACGATTTATTCCAATTCGATTAGGGTCTTTCATTTATAATCCCCTAATTATTTTTCATGAAAGATGATAAAATATTATTTTATTATTAACAAAAAAATTTAGCCAATAGATTACCCAATATTTTATTTAGATACTCATTAAAAATATATTTCCCATGCTCCTGATCCCTAGACAATGGAAGATTTTCTACAGATGATGATAATAGATTTAAATTTAGGTAATAGAGGTATCATGATTGGTGTATCTATTAAAAAAATATCAATAAATTAATATAAAAAATTGATACTTAAAATTAAGTGAATCCGAAACACAATAGTTGAATTGAAAGTAACACATGTTTAGATTAATTAATTGAAATTGATAACTCTTTTGGAACTAGAAGATGAAAATAGAACTGATCGAAAACATGAGAAATTCCAATGAAAAATACATAAAACTTGATCTCCTAAAATATGGGGGTCTATGAAATTTATAAAGGTAGAGCACCTTATGATGTATACAGATTTTACATCATAAGTATACATGAGTTTCTATCCTCCCTAATCATTTAGGCTATAAAAATCCATTTTACATCATGAATGACTACATTCCATTCTTTGGAACTCCATATACTCCTAAATTTTGGTATGAATTGTCACACATGACTTTTAAAATTAATTTTTATTTAATTAATTATTGGCTTTGGGTTCTCAAGTCAAGGTCTGGGCTGGGTCCCAAATTAAAATTTTTGTCGTTTAATATATTTACTAGGTTTTAGACCCGTGTGCGGTCTCCGTACGGTTGGCGATAGCTGCGCAACCAGCCTAGGAGTCGGGAAATTAGAAATTATTATAATTATTTTTAATATTATAATTTCTGTTCTTATTATTATTCTTCTTATAATAATACTTATTATTATTATTATTTGTATTATTAATGTTATTATTATTTGTATTATTATTATTATTATTATTCTTACTTTTTTATTATTATTTTTATTATTTTTACTATTAATATAATTATTACTATTATTGTTATTAGCTTTATTATTATAATTATTGTTATTAAAATATAATGAAAAATAAAAATAATAACCCGAACCCCAATATACCCACATCGCCCCCCCAACTCCTCCTTGATTGGCAGTGCAGTGGCGTTGCCACGCCAAACCCCTTCCCCGCTGTCGACACCCTTGTAGCCAACCACACCATACCCTCCACCTTTGGCCCCTCTGCCTCTACACATTCCCCAACCACTTCCCCTTTGCCTCACCTCATGCCACACCACTTCACTTGAGAAGATGCGCAGCCCGCAGGCCTGTGCTTGCCATCATGCTCCACATATTTCCTAGTTCTTGCCCCCCACGCTCGCCCTTGCCAGATCACCCCTTGACCTCGACCCCTCAGTGCACTCGGCCTCCGCCCTCCAGACAAAGACCAGCCTCGTAACCCACCTGTGCTAGCCCCACTCTTCTGGACCTAAACCATCCAGTAACGCCTCTAATCTCCCATGCTCCAGTCAGGCCATCTCCGGCCGGCCACCCTCCTGCCTCCGTGCTCCAACATGCTCTCTCCCCTCTGGCTAGCAGCACACAAAAATCTGGTGACCCTCAGGTCCCCTTTTCCCCAGCCAGTAGCATGATGAACCCCTCCCTACTCCAGTTGAGTTATTATTATTATTATTATTATTATTATTATTATTATTATTATTATTATTATTATTGTTATTGTTATTATTCCACCTTTGGTGTTATTTGTTTTGGAAAAATTCAAATACTGTGAGTTGGGATCCACACGTTTTTCTTGTTAATTTAGGTGTACGGTTAATATGCGAGGCGTTGTTGTTCCTCCCACTAAAGCATCGTTGCATCCTCTTCTACTTTGAGGTAGGTGAATCTGCATTTTATATTCTAATTAAGTCCACTTAATACATGAGTTTTTTAATTATATTTTTTACTTAGTTCACACCTCTTCAATGCAGTTAGTTAACTTTCTATAGTGTTTTCATGTTAGTCAGTTTTGATAGAAATAGTTTTTGAAGTACATTCTCTTGTTATATTTATGTGTTCTTAAGAAAAATGTGTTCACTGGATGTAAAATGTTGTTTTGATGATGTTTTAAGAATGACATTCACCTTCGATATACTCTACAATAGGTTATGAAATTTTTTCTTGTTTGAATGGATTGTTTAAAATTTTTTCGGTCTATTTATTTAATTATTTATAAATTATTCTGTCTGTTTATAAATGTTTTTAATAAATTTTTGGGTTTTTTTATAAATTTATTTATAAATTATTTTATATGTTTATTAAAGTTTTTATAGATTGATTCATCAGCTCATAAATTTTGTTAATAAACTGTTTGACATTAAAAAGGAAATAGTGATTTTTTGCATGATATATTGGGTAATGTTAAGGCTATGTGAAGCTAAAAGTTCTAATGACAACCTTATTGTTTGTGTTAAATTATTTTGGAAAGTCTTTGTGATTATAAGGAAATGGTTTTTTTTTGTTTTAATTTAATGGGTTGTGGTTCTTATACAATGTTTCTTTAAGGCATGTTATTATTCCTTTGAAAAGTGTTTTCACATGAGTTTGAAAATGGTAAATGTTCGTTTTGTTTTTGTGAAATGATTGGGTGTGCATTTGGGAACTCAAGGGCCCATTTGGTACTTTTAACCCATGGGTATTTTTTTACTAACTTTTAAATGAGGTTGTGTTTTGGAGAAAGTGTATGCTCGATTAACAACTTTGAAAATTTTATTTAATGATTTAATTTTTAAATGGTGTGATGGCCTGGTTGGAACATTGTTAATGTGAAATGATTGAATGTGTATTTTGGGGGCACTCTTGTCTAGGGTTACAATTTTTTGGTTAATGCATAGGAATTATCCGTGTTTGGGGGAGGCAAGTTCGGTGATTTGAGTCATGCGTGCGGGGGTCTTCCTACATACACAATATTATTATAACTAAAATGTGTTTCTGGGAAACTTTTTGAAGATCGAGTGACAGTTTTTGACCAACCACTATTAGACGGGTTGGAACCCCCAGGATTGGTTGTTAGGCCAAGTGTTCTTTTCCACTAGATTGGTCAGTTATAGGACAGCTAGTTGGTTATAGACATAAGAGCTTCACAATACACTGACAGGTGGTTCTAAAACCATGTACGTCTAGGGGACTTCTTGGGATGTTTAGGATCACCCATTTTTATTGATCATATTGGTTGTTTACTTTCAGTTGTACTATATTCTCTGCCTTCAGGTTTATCTGATTATTTTTAGAACTACCCTAGTTTTAATTATTTTGGAATTTATTTATAAAATGGCTTCTAGTTTTTGGAAATGATTGGTACTGTGTGTGGATTGTAAACTGGGAAAATAATGTTTTTTATTTTAAAATGTGAAAACACTATTATATTTATATTTCAAACTTGTGTTTGTCGATTGTTTCGAGAGAGGAGACATTTGATTCTATGGTTTATCTTGGAAACAATACTAATCATTTTTAATCCTCACACTTATTTTTATCATTTTAGTTGTAGTTTTTATTTTCTCATGTTTTCTTGGCTGAGTTGATCATTATTTGAGAAAGGTAAACCTTTGGTTAGGAGGTGACCTGGAAGGTCATGAAAAGGTATGTTGAGTTGTCCCATTTTTTTTGCACTACTAAAGTTTAGTTTAATTATTCAGTTTATTATAAGTTATTAATTTATCTTTTTCGTCCAAATAACTCTTAGTAATTAGGTTTTTATGCCCAACAGTAGTTTCCAGCCCATGGAGATTAGGAACGCCTTTCGGGCCATGTCGCGGACTGTCTCGGCTGACTGGTTTAGGGTCGACCCGGGTTGGTTTGTGACAAAATGGTATCATAAGGGGATATTGTTATTTGGGGTGTCCAGTAGATGGATATTAGGGCTGTTGGGACTCGAGAGGTAGGTACGGGAATGATTCCATGAACGCTCACCCATTCTGAACATCGAGTCTCCTGTGGTAGTCTGGGAATTGAGTCCTTGTCAATTTCTATTTTTTTCGATTGAGGGATGCCAATAGAGGAAAGATAATGTTACATCATGATTTCACATGGAGTAATGACCCATGTGGATTCTGAGTAAATTTTTTTTGTTCCTCCTAGTTCTTGATGCTTACTTGGGGAATGGACTACTACCATGTCTCTAGGTTAAGCATGACTAATAGTTCCTCACTCTGGTAGTTTGATGCAAGTTAAGTGTTATCTTGGTTCTGGTTGGTGTGAGTGCGCTTTTGAAAAATGATAAAGGGTTTCTGAAATGAGAATGATTTCATTTAAAAGGCTTTAAACTCATGAAATGGATTTTAAAAATGAAAGATCTAAGCTTAAAAATCTTGTGTTTGCATGGAAATTGTAGAGAAATGTTTTGGGTGACACCTAAGGTACTCTTTATGAATATTTGAACAATGTGAGGGGATACATGGAAAGTGCGTGTTGGTGCATGTGGATGAAATAAGATGAAGATGTGTGTAATGGTTCATGTGATTACTGGGGTGTGTACTCAGAATTAAAGTCTTGACCTTGTTTTTATATGGTTACTTTGAAAGTGGGAAATGATTTTGGAAATTGAAGTTGGATTGAAAAGTGGGTTTGGTAGTTGGAAAGTGGCCTTGAAAGAAGGTAGTTTTGAAATCTAAAATGAAAAAATGGAATTTTTCTTCTGTTTGTATTTGTTTGGTTTTGAGCTAACTATTTTTGGATGAATAAGCTTTCAATGATATTACTTCAGCATGATATTGGTTTTGGATTTGTGTTTTATATGTTGGTCAGAAAATGCTGCCCAGAATTGTCCCAAGGGTTTTTGATAAGTCATGCCTAGTTTTTCACCCTTTCGGAATGTTTCATGTCCTTTACAGTGATCTAGGTCTGTTAGAGGCTGCATAGTGGCTTGAAGGGGTCGAGCGCGTCTTTAGGGTATTGGGAACTCCCAAAGCTATTAGAGAGCGTGTCATTTTGGGTCTCTTTGAAGGTCTAACTCTGGATTGATGGGAGTTATTTTCCCCACCATAAATGAAAGTTGGGATGAAGTGGGATGTCTTTAAATCCATATTCATCCGATGGTTCATACAAGAAGAAGTAAAGAAAAAGAAAAGGTAAGAGCTCATTCATATCTAATAAGGGCTACAGATGGTGAAATCATATGTTGACCATTTCAAGGAACTCGTGTCCTTTTCTTTGGCGGTAGGATAATAGTATTTTATGAAGACATGTCTCTTCATAGGGGTCCTTCAATCAGAGATCAAGGAGCATATCCTCCCCTCTATGGACCATCATTTTGAAAAGATGGTGTATGAGGCGTTCTTGGATGAGTTCGTCACTAGAGCACAGATGGATGGAAATCCAACATATCTAGTTCCTTATGAAGGTTACCCATCTAGAGAGCTGGGTGTTCTAGATGGAACTATTTCTAAAGTGTGCTATGTAGTGGATCTGGCTTCCACTTCGTCGGACCGTTCAGTGGTGTGCCACTAGTGTGGACGGTTTGGGCACGTGATATCGTCTTGTCACATCCCTCTGAAGACGTGTCATCGTTGCAGGTGTCTGGGTCATCTAAAAATGTTTTGCAAAAAGAATCGCCTGAAGAAGACACTGTGACAAGAGGATTACATTGCTTGATTGTGAGGATGAAGATTCTTCAGCCATCATAACCCCAACCACAGGTATTGGGGTGAAGCTCGCGCGTAGTCAGGAGTTGCTGGGGGTGTGAATCCTTGGTTCAGATTTTGTGTTATGTGATGGAAATAGAACATTTAAAGTCTCCTCATTCATGTTTTTTGCTATTAATGTTTTCATATTATTATAAGGTCATTGTTTCATCGTGGAGTTATAATATATATGTTCAATTGTAATCCAGACAGTTTTGTTTTCCCGATTAGGGTTTTTTAAATCATTTGTTTTTCTTAAACGTGTATTTGGCCCATGTATGGGTTGATATTGGTTTAGTGGTGTTTTTTTGGAGAAGTTATTGTCTGCAGAGGAGTCAAGGCTTGTATTAATACTTGGGGTTACTGCAAGGATTACGTTCTTCTCATAGGATTTTCAATGGTGTTCGAGGTTTTTGGTTTGGTTTAAGAGTTCCATGTTTTAGCCGAGGTGTTATCCACTCATGCTATAGAAGTTTGGTTGAATTGGTTGGGATTTCTGGAATTGTTGCCCCCTCACAAGGTGATATATTTGGGTGATAAATTTCCACACTAGTTCAGTTCTTGTGGTGGGGAGAACCCTCTCATGTTATCTTATTCTCTTGTGTTGTAGTTTCTTTCAGTTTTACTCGGGTATGAATTCATGTTTTTGACTTTTTTTCAATTGGGTGACTTTCTGGGGGAATAAAGTGTATGTGGTGGAGAGAATTATCACTCCCAATATTTGAAATTAATTTTTATTTTATTAATTATTGTCTTCAGGTTCTCACTTCATGGTCTGGGCTGGCTCCCGAAATAAAATTTTTGCGGTTTAATATATTTACTAGGTTTCGGACAAGTACGCGGTCACCGCGAGGTTGGCAGTAGCCGCACAGCCTGCATTGAAGTCAAGAAATTTATATTTATTATTATTATTATTATTATTAATATTCTTAATATTATTAATTATATTATTAATATTATTATTATTCTTTGTATTTTTATTATTATTATTTTATTCTTCTTATATTTTTATTATTAATTTTATTATTGCTATTTTTATTATTGTTATTTTTGGTATTATTATTATTATTAAAATTATTGGTTTTACTATTATAATTATTGTTATTGAAATAAAATTAAAAAATAATAATAGTAACCCTAACCCTAATCTACTCGCGTCACCCGCCATTCGCCCTTGATTGGCTATGCAGCAGTGCTGCAACCCCGAACCTAGTCCCCACCGCCATCACCCTTGTAGCCGACTGCACTAAGCCCTCCACATCTAGCCCTTTGCCTCTGCGCTTTCCCTATCCACTAATCCTTTTCCCTGCCTCACGCCACACCACCACGCTCCAACAAAAGCACCGCCCTCCAGGCCTGTGCTCTCCCTCCCGCACCCCGCATCTCTCGGTTCATCCCGGCCCTCCACACTCTCCCTTTCCAGTTCACTCCTCGAGATATCCTTTCCTCGTTCTAGCCCTCCACACTCACCCTTTCTAGGTCGCCCCTCATCCTCGAACCATCAGCGCACCCAACCTCTTCCCTCTAGGTGACGACCAGCCTCGCGACCCACTAGTGCCGCCCCCGCTCTCCTAGTCCGCAACCGGACAGCGACACCTCTGGCCTCCCACACTCCGGTCAAGGCGTCTATGGATATTCCACACTCCGACCTCCAAGCTCCAACCTGCTTTTTCCCCTCTGGCCAGCAGCGCACTAAAATTAGGCGACCCCCTACTCCCCTTTGCCCCAGCCAGCAACATGCTGAACCCCTCCTCCCTCTAGTTGAGTTATTATTATTATTATTATTATTATTATTATTCAATGTTTAGTTTTTTTTGTATTGGATAAACTCTAATACTCTGGGTTGCCTTCTTTACATTTCTCTCTTTTCTTTAGCTGTGCAATGTAATCTGTAGGGAATTTTTGCTCCACCCGCTGAAGCGTCGTTGCGTTCGCTCTTTCTTTGAGGTAGGAGAATCATTTTTTTTCTATTCCAATTAAGTCCACTTAATATATGCATGTTTTTAATTAAATTTTGGACTTATTTCACACTGTCACAATGCACTTAGTGAATTTTCTATTGTGTTTTCATGTTAGTGGGTTATGATAGAAATAATTTTTTATTACTTTCTCTTGTTATATTTACGGGTGCTTATGAAAAATGTGTTCCCTAGATGTAAAATGTTGTTTTGATGTTGTTTTATGCATGATAAATATCTTCGATATACTCTGCAATATATTGTGAATGTGTTTCTAGTTTTAATGGATTGTTTAAAATTTATTTAGTATATTTATTGAATTGTTTATAAACTGTTTCATCTGTTTATAATTGTTTAAAACAAATTTAAGTGTTCATTAGAAAAATATTTTCAAATTATTTGGTATGTTTTTTAAATTTTTTTTAGATTGTTTCATCTGTTCATAAAATTTATAATAAACAGTTTGACATTGAAAATAAAAAAGTGGTTTTTGCGTGATATCTTGAGTACTTTTTTTGGCTATGTGAGGCTAAAGGTCCGATTGACAACCTTATTTTTTGTGTTAAATTATTTTGGAAAGGCATTTTGATTTTAAGGAAATGGTTTTGTGGTTTTAATGTAATTAGTTGTGCTTCATAAACAATGTTTTTTGAAGCATTGTCATTTACATTTAAAATGTGTTTTGATGTGTGTTTCAGAATGGTAAAGGCTTGTTTGGTAGTTTTGAAATGATTGGGTGTGCATTTTGGAACTCAAGGGCCCATTTAAAACTTTTAACCCATTGGTAATATTTGTACTTACTTTTAAATGAGATTGTGTTTTGGAGAAAGTGTATGCTCGATTGATAACTTTGAACATTTAATGAAATGGTTTAAATATTAAATGGTGTGATGGCCCGGTCAGAAATTTTTTAATATGAAATGATTGAATGTGTAATTGGAGGTCATCTTATCTAGGGTAAACCTTTTTGGGTGAATGCATAAGAAGCATCCATATTATGGGAAGTAAAGTGTTGTGAGATGAGTCATGTGTGAGAGGGAATTCCTACTTATAGAATATTATTATAAACAACATGGGTGTCGGGGAATATTTTAGATGATCGAGTGATAGTTGATGATCAACCCTGATTAGACAGGTTGGCACCCCCTGGATTTTTTGTTAGGTCAGGTGGGCTTGGCCAAAAGATTGGTCATATATAGGGTGACCTGTTGGTTATAGACTTAGGAGATTCACCATACGCTGGTAGGTGGTTCCAAAACTGAGTACGTCCAGGGATCTTTTAGGGATTTTTAGGATCACCCATGGTTATTGATCATATTGATTGTTTACTTTATATTTTACTAGATACTCTAATTACATGTTTATCTGATTATTTTTAGCACTACCATCATTTTCATTGTTTTGGAATTTAGTTATAAAAGGGTTTCTAGTTTTTTGAAATGATTGGTACTGTGTGTGGACTTTAAAATGGGAAAATGATGTTGCTTATTTTAAAATGTAAAAATCATACTTTTATATATGTATTTCAAACTTAGGTTAGTGTATTGTTTTGGGAAAGGAGATGTTAGATTCTATGGTTTATCATGGAAACCCTACTGAGCATTTTTAATGGTCACACCTATTTTTATCATTTAAGTTGCATGTTTCCTTTTCTATGGTTATCTTGGTTGAGTTGCTCATTATTGGAGAAAGATCGGCCTTTGGTTGAGAGGTGACCTGGAAGGTCACGTTGAGGTATGTTGAGTTGTCCCATTTATTCTTTTTCCCCTACTAAAGTTCAGTTTTATTATTCTATTTATTCTTGGTTATTTATTTGTCTTTTTGGTCCAAATCATTCCTAGTGATTAGGTTTTGATGCCCGACACTAGTTTCCAGCCTGTGGGGATCTAGAATGCCCTTAGGGAATGTCGTAAACCCGCTCGGGTGACCCGATCATAGTTGACCCGGGTGGTTCGTGACATGAATTATTTTAATAGGTCTTTGGGAAGGTTGAACAGAGGTGGGCCTTAAGAGTTCTGTAGTGTAAATATTCTTCTTGCATCATAAGTTTCCATCATATGGAGACTTTGATGTCTTGAAATGGATTTATTTCTTGGGCCTCTGGGTTACCAAAGTACATCTTCAAAAAATTTACATTATAAGTCATTGATTTAAAATGTAAATATTCTATAATTATGCCTTTTTAATTGAAGAAACTCATTTTTTTAATCACCTCTATTTTCCTAAAAACCCCAATAAAAATCATAGAAATATTGTATAAAAATTATGTTAAATGCAATGATTTTTCCCTAAAAATGTATAATAATAAGAAGTATCAAGAATCAATTTGAAATTTTAAATATTTCTAGAATATTACACTTTTATTATTTTAATAGATTTTTTGATTTGATGATATCAGAACTCCCACTAAACATGGATTCAAATACCTTAAAATCATCCACAATTATTGGATTGAATCACAATATTTAATACTAGGAATATTTTCCTTTTTTCAACCAGCTCAATATCATCATAATTTATGGTTTATATCAACATAAATATCGCTCTATATCTTCCAATAAATTTTCTTCTAAATATATCAGTATTCTCTTTTCAGTTCTTCTTTCAAGTCAACTCAATATTATACTTCTTTTATTTCTTAAAAAATTCTGTAGTAAAATTAATCTACTTCTAGTGTTCTTCAGCCGATGGACCTTAATTTATTTTGAAATAGGATTGTAGATTCTTCTTTAAATTAACTCAAATTCATCTTTTAGATTCTGATGCTTCATAAATCCATGAATCTGGTCCTCCTTTTCTACATACTTTAGAGAAGTCATTTGTACTTTTACTACCTATGATAATTTGGATTTATATCAAATAAAGTTTATCACCAAGATTGATTGTCTTAAATTATGGCGATTTTACCATTAGTCTCACTATGGAACATACACATTTTTCAAATACATTATAATTTCAACTATTGATGCCCCATTTGGAAACATAAAAACTCTATGATTCCTTACAAACATCCTCAAATTTTTGTTAGAATACTTGTATAAATATAACATATTTAGGAACACTATTGGCCATCAACCATTGTGATATTATTTCAAGGATTGAAAAATTTAGTATTTTGTACTTAGTTCTTTTGAAACCTTTGATGGTTCATGAATCTTCATTCACCATCCCCTTTTGGAACCTCTTTTAAAAATATCCTTACATTCTTCTTAACACTTTAGTCATTTGGGTGTATCACTATTAGATGTAGTATAGTCATCTTGTGATCATTCTATATATAATTTTCAACGTGTATTCCAATGGTGATGTAGTCTATGCCCTTGAAATATTTAGGTGATAAAATGTCTTTATATTCTTCATAAAATAATCCTAGAGAATTTTTTAAATCATTACTGTAGTTAATCCATCTAATCGTCATTGTTTATTAAACATCACTAATTACCTATCGAGAGATTTGACTTTCATCTTACATTATTTATTAGTTCATTAATATCATTCAAATATTCATTAGGGTATTTTATATTCCCATATTCAATAACTTAATTCCCCAACACCAAATGAAATTGATAATGTTACTTTATCCTTCTAAACTAGTTAAAGAAATAATGATGATCGGTTCTATATTCATCTGATGTTAATTAATACTTCCAGATATTATTATTTCAATTTAATTCTCCTTTATCTGTACACAACACTAACCTCATAATTACTTCATTTCTAATATACATATTTCAGATACATATATGTCATATATGGTTTTCCTGCTTTAGATTGCTCTTCTATTAGAAATATATACTTTTAGTGTACTTTCTTCTATGACAACCACTAAAACATTTTCTTATATCTGTTGTTTTATCTATTGATTTTCCTAAATGAAATGGTTTCTCCTTTTTATGTATATATGTATGAAGATTATTCTTCTAAAATTCCCATATGGAAATTATTTAACTATAAATTACTCATTGACTTTTTCAAAAACTAATGATAATTACCACAATATATCATCATCAACATATGATAGGCACTTAATTTTATGTCATGACATTTTACTTTATCATTATAATTCATATCATCCCTCTTAAGAGTGAAAGAAAAAAAATGAATGGTCCATTTCAGTATTCGTTCATACATATAAAAAAATAGAGTTATCTTTTATCCTATACTGAATTTAGAAGGTTTCATTTTTCACCTGAGTATTTTTTATTTTTAATGATAAAAATTGGGATTAGATGTGAATTTTAGAGAATAATTGGTGTTCAGTACTCCCCTTATGACCTACTGAGGATAGAAAAACGAACCCAAATATAATGTATATATTCTTTACTCCCCTATCGAACTGTGGTGTGAGTCCTTAATTTAAAACATGCAGTTATATATTTCCTTTATTGAAGCATCTATGACTCAGTGTAGGTCCCTGAAAAGACTAAATAAGTCAGGTAATCCCCCTTGAGATAGGGTACAAGCCCTTTATTCTTAACCTTGGTAATCCCTCAACCAATATAAATTTTCCAAAATTTTATTAATGTCCCCAATAGGGGTTTATAGTCCCTAAACTAACAAGTATACTTCAGTGTGGTGAAGGTCACCCATAATGGTTTCAGTTAGGTGACACGAAACTTATGAATGATGGGTTTTATAGATATTACGATACCAATATATTATTATCTAATCCATATTTCCTTTGAGATGTGATCTTTGTGGTGTTAATATATAATGAATAGGATCTACCAACATCCTTGTGTTTTCTAGTATACATTGGTTTTTATTCACTGTTCTCCCACTATATTGGGTATTGACTTGATTCGCCATTTATTACTTTTCTTTTTGTTTTTGGTGTATCCTATTGGGTATATTTACACATACCCTTGCAATAGAGATCCTCCCACATGTGTTTTATTCAATGATGATGATAGATATTTCAGAGGTGACCAAGAATAATCTATAGTTGGGGGAGCATGATCTTAGTGGTGGTTGGTGGTAATGGACAAAATCAATTTATATTTTGGGAGATGGTGTGACATTGAGTAACCCTTTCTAGTTCGTTTAGGATATAATTTACCTTTGGATAACAGGATTATGTTCTTACCATTATTTTAAGGGTTTTAATTTCTCATATTTTTTGTGGTCATTAATGTTATTTTAATTAATGTTATTTTATAATTAGTTTCTTAATCTATATTTTCATGTTTTATATTTTATTCTAGGGATATGTGGATGTGTGACATTTTATTAGGTAATGTAATACAATGGGTTTGATATAATTTTTTAGTTATAGTAAACAACCCCTAACTTGTTGAAGGTAGTCAATGGTGAACCCACATCTTAACTGTCATCCCTTGATAGGTTATAGTTGGGTGAGGCACATATGAGTGGTATTAGAGTAAGTTCATCATAGTGATGGAGTTTCAATTAAGAAATTTTATGAGACATGGTTTGGGAGACTTCAGGAAGAGTTTTCAAGGGATAGTGAGTAGGTTTTTTGATGGAGGAACCAAATTTAGATGCATGTAGATGTCATATAAATTTTATTGGACTCTGATAATATGTCAATCGATTAAAAACTCTAAGTCATTGCTTACAGGGTAGAAATGGGATAATACATGCATTGTGTTCCATATATGTTTTCATTCTTCCATTTAGTCCTTTAGTCAGATCATGATGATATTCTAAAATACACATGGATTTATATTGTTTTATATAGGATTCCATAAAATAGAAAGAAATATTGGATTTAATAAAAGGTTCATGATGATATCATTCTAGTGTTAGAGCCCCTTATTGGTAAACATTTGAGTGATGATGCAACCATTCAGGAACTTGATCAGGAGTTGTCTCTACTTCGTAAGAAGAGATAAGATCCTACAATCATTATCTTGGGGGAGGGAGATCCTCCTTATTCCCAACATATGAGAGTTCTTTCATATCTACATGATACTACTTAAGGGTTGAGTTCCTTATAATAGTTCTAGCATAACAATTCACATAGGTTTCAATGAAATTATAATTCCAAGGTTGTAGAGGATTAGAAAGAGATGTTCACATGAATCTTTCAACGATTTTAGGCACCCAGCAATCTGATTGTGATTATTTTTTTGATCCCATTTAATGGTGTTATGTGTCTATAGTGGGATTTGACTATGGATACAAAAGATGAGGATACTCTATTATGATCATATTTTGTGAACCTCTTCAAATTTGAGTACTAAAACGTTTATCTGAGGTTGGTTTTGGTACTTTTAGACCATTAGGAGGGTAGTATGATGAAGGGTGAGTAAGCATCATGGCTTACCGACCACTTTTAATACTCTCTTCACATAGTTCCATATGAATTCATATATGTTCAGATTTTTGGGAATGGTCTCTGAAGAGATTTTAAGTTAGGTTTATTCCTACATACATCCCTAACTATGCTATAGTTTTCTAGAGGTCCATAAGGAATGAGAGCATCCTGGTAGATATGCAATTAGGTATCGAAGATGGTTTGGGTTTCCTTGAGGTTTACTCACTAGTAGAAACTATGCACTGATATTTTTTAGTATTTGATCATCAAAGGTTTGAAAATTCCAGATCTTAGTTTATAGGATCAATGACAGAGGGTTCTCACATAGGGTTACACAATTAAGGACACAAGATTATCTACACTTGGGCGAAGGACACATGGCGTATGAATGTCAGAAGAGATAAGATTTTGTAATTGGCTTAGGTGGTATAGTTAAATAACATTAACTTCAATAAAAATGATAAAATCAGGGGACTCATTAAAATATATAAGGTGTCCTTTTTGGCCATATTTTTGGTTAAGAAGTTGGTGTTATTGCAATAAAATGAATAGGTGGATGATTAGTTGATCTCTTCCAGAACCACAACTTTTATGAATCAATGGAAAGATTAGCATAATAGTAGCCATTCCAATTAGATATGCACCCTATAGTGGGATATGATTAGGATTCAAGAGACATGGATTGACCTATGATATGTGTATTTTATATTCTAGAACTCATACCAGTTGACAACTGTGTGATTTATTTTTAATCAATATATATATAGTATTAGATTAAGATATTTTAGTGGATCTCCTATGCTAACCTATATATATCGATACGCCAAAAATAGGAAAAAAATCTCAACTATACATAAAGATGGTGTGGGGTTTCATAATATGAATTTTAGTTTTCATAAGACCCAATTATATCAGGGATAATACTCCATGACATCATCCATGGTATAGATTTTTTATCACTATTTCATTCCTAGATGAACTACTATCATTAGATATGTTATGATTATCAACATATTTTGTTTTAATTATTACAAACAAACTTATATGATTTAAAAAATTACATTTAAACTATTTACATTTAGATACTTTGGGACATCTTATTATAATGATGTATAATCCTTCAAGTTTCCATGAATAAGTATTAGTGGAGTTATTGAAGCCCTAGATTATGGAAATGAGAACATTAGATGGCCATTATTGCATGTATATGATCCACATGTTGAAGCTATAGAACAAAATAGCTAGGGACATGCTTTGGATGAACAAGATATTGTACACATGTGTGATGGAAGGACAAAAAATGGCACAAGAATGCAACCAAACCCATGGTATTAAGAGTTTCAATGACCAAAGAACTAATGTTTTTTATCCAGGTCATGGTGAATGCCGTGTCAATGGGTGTCACTATATTTAATGGTGGTAAACCACTATAATAGTGGTATTCAAAGACTTAATTATACCCTTGTAAATTCTTGATTATTTCAAAATAATATTTAATTCAATAAATAGAGATCTCTGAGAGGTATTGAAACTAAAATAACATTCTGATAAATTTTCCAATGAGAACTTGATATAATCTCAAAATCACTGAATAATTACCTCAATTTCTAAATTTTATTATCTATAATAAGTAGTGTGTTCATATTGTATTATCTTATCACTATCATCATTTTCTCATTCTATCTTAGTGTTTCTTCATATTTTTAAGAGATAATGAAGAATATACTAAAAAAATATTTATTCTAAGAAATACATTATCTCTCTTCTTCCCTTATCTTTTACTATTGGTGATCACTACCTTTAAAGTAATGGATTTTTGTTTTCTTTCCATAACTGATAATTGGAATGTGACTATTCATTTTGAGGTTTTTAGATATAACCAATAAAAATCTAGTGAAATTATAATATTTCTTTCATCCTATTACTTAAAAAGAAAGAGAGTTTTGGTATCTTGGATACCCTTAAAAACAAGGGAATAATAAATTAATTCATCGAGAAATTAGGGTGTTATCTACAGGGTCAATTCATGAGATATTTCCTAACTTACATATAAAATAATGTATCCTATATAATTTTTAAATTATTATTTATTTATCACTTTTATTCATTTATTTAATAAATTATTTAATCCATCCCTAAAATTAATAATTTATATTTTGAATCATGTATTCGTTTATCTTTATATATTATAAATATATTTTTATATCATTTAACATTCAACATTGATATATTGTTCTTGTTAAAATATTAATCAAGTTTTTATTATCCCCAGTCTTTCAAAAAAATATTTAATCTATAATTCTCTTTGTATTTTCCATTTTCTTTTAAAGGGAAATTATTCCCCAATTTTTATTTTACGCTACTCAAACATATATTTGGTATCAAATCAGTATTAAATTTCTTTATTTTCAAAATAATTTAGAGATTATTTTGAAAATAATTCATAATTTTTTTATGAAAAATAATTATTCAAAATGGAATTTTCAAACACTTAGGGTACTCCTAAAGAAAAATATATGGGTTATTCTTCTATTTTGATGAAAATAATTAAGTTTATTTAGAAACAAACCTGTCAAATTTTCTTTTATATGCTAGGTTTCTCGTATGAAAATTTGTTCTGCATGTTTAAAATCTTACTAATGTAAAAGAAGACAAATGAAAACCTGATGATAATTATACTTTTAATGTATAAGATAAATCTAATAATTCCTTGGACTATGGTTTAAAAAAAATAATTTTATCAAATTTCTACCCCTAAAGAACTCATGAAGTGTTTCATCTCTTAGAAGTCACTCATAGTGGAATAAACATATTATGAGATTCCTGATTAGATATGTTAAGACAACACATGAAATTATTACCTATAATTCCTAGAGAATAGATCATCGAAAGGTTTACTCTATTTTTTCAATTTTTTAATGAATTAAAAGATCTTGGATATTCTATTTTTGAAGGAACATTAGATAATAAAATTTTTAGGTTTTATTAATAAATTGTTCCCCCAAATTCATCACTTTCTGAGAATTTTAATGAATAAATAACATGGTTTTTGAGGAGATAATCAGTTATATTATTCAATTTGTGATAACAATGAAAAGATAAGTCGAATTATATTTAAAAGAAATGAAGAAGAAAATTTATATCAAGTAAATAAATAATGATTCCTCTAAAAGGAAAACTAATATTGGTCAGAATTCCGAAATAGTGAACAAATAAATGAACAAGAAACGTTATACTCAATTATTGAGAATGGAAAATTGATAAATGTAAGTTACATTCCTCAGTTGTAGAATAAGGGCCACATAATGCTAGATTATCCCTTGAAAAAAGGAAAAAGGAAAGAAAAATGACTCTAAAAATATCTACTTATAGTGTTAGTGAGTAATTAGTTTAAATATAGAAACAATGCAACAAATGTCCAAAGTTCCTCATGGAAAATTTTGAGGTATATAATGAATTTAATTATTTTTATTATATTAATTAATCTTATACTTCTACAAAGTCTTATTTAACCTTTTAAGATTGTCATTATCCTAGAGGTCAACTTCAATGTCACGACCCGTCCTCGGGGCCCGTGCCGTGACTACCCCAAGCCCGCCTTCCATAGGCCAGGGGCTGGCGACTAGAACCAAGGCGTAAATCCCAACAAAAGGGAAGGAATTGCCTTTGAAAAGTAAACAAGCACCACAGAGTAAGCAAGCGGAAAAGTAAACACTAAGTAAAAACTTTAACAAGTTGTGTTGAAAGTAAAAGGGTCCGGAAATACAAGCCCAACTGTAAAGTACAACTGAAAGGGAAAAACAGAAACTGAAAAGAAAAGCCGCAGCATCGAGCCGTCCTCTGAAGGTCCCACCTAAAGGGTGGGTATAGATAGCCTCCACAGCTCCTCGGTCCAGCCGTCCGCTCCGAGTACGTCCCGCCCAGTGGTCCACCTCCAGGTACCGTCCTGCCCCGCACGCCCCCACCACGATCAGCGTTTTCCGTCGTCTACAACCAACACAACGAAGTGCGGGCATAGCCCGTGCAGGGGTGAGTATAAGCTACTCAGTAGGGACCCCGAGACCCCCGAAGGTCTCCCAGAATCCATAAAGGATAATCCAAAAAGGAAAGATACAATCACTAAGTAACATCCGACATGGCTTAGGTATATGCCCATACATATACCTAAGTCATCAATTCCCGTTCAGCTCCAACATCCGAGCCCAAGAACAACACAGTTCACACAGGAAAGAAAAACGTATACCCACACAGGATAGGATAACACAATCCAAGAAGGAGAGTAAATAGTAAATCCACACAGCATAGTTCAACACAATCCACAAAAGAGAGTAGCACAAGATTTAGCTCACGCAGGTATACTTCTTCGGATGACGATAAAGATGATCACTGATCCATCTAAGTCGTCGGACCCACAAAGGATCGAAAGGTACTAACCCCCGCAATGACCCACACAGGATCTATAGGTAACTAACCCCCGCAAAGACCCACACAGGATCGGGCCCACACAGGACCTGTAGGCGCTGGCTCACATAGAACAGCTGAGCGCTGACCCACACAGGATCGGATCCACACATGATCTATAGCACTGATCCACGTAGGATCACTGAGTGAAGTAGTCATCGTAGTCCACTGAGGATCTCTGCACAGTCGTCGTCGCAGTCCATTGAGGATCTCTGCACAGTCGTCGCTGTCGAAGTAGCAGTCACAGCCAGCTCTAGGGTTCCCGCACACAACAAGCTCGTTCGGGAGGGTCCGCTCCACGAGCCGAGAGGTTGATACATCAACTGACACAAAGTCCGAAGTTGATGTATCCAAAAGTTCTGTATCGTCAACAGGAACTCAACGTCGCAGACGGCGCGTCAATCAGACGCCCGGTCTGAGAGTTATTGGCTTTTTTGTCCGAGGGGCCCGGTTGGTTTTTAAGGAAAAACCAACCCGACCGTACTCCACCTGCGTCCAAACCTCGGGCGGAGTATTCCAAAGGATCCGTCTCACTTAGAGGAATTCAACAAAGTCGACGGCACGTCAATCGGACGTCCGGAGCTCATGATATGCGCGTTTCCGCTCCGAAGGCCCGGTTGGTTTCATGTACGAACCAACCCGACCGAACCCAAAGTATTCTAAAACCTTGAGTGCGATATACTGAAATGACCGTCTCGATCCAAGGATCGCATTGCCGCTGACGGTGCGTCGTTCGGAGGCCCGTAGATCAAGTTACGAGAAAAAGACCGAAAACAGTCCGAAGATGGGGGGTCTGGGTCCGGCCCAACCCGGTCCGACCCGGTTGGAACCGGTCAGGTCCGGCCAGGGCGCGGCCCGGCCGGTCAGACCGGCCTGGCTCGGCTTGGCTGAGCGGCCGAACAGCTAGACGCCGCGGGGTGCTGCCCCCGCGGGTTGGAGGTGCCGCGGCCCTGCGTGGGGTCGCGCTGGTTCAACGGACGCGACATGTCGCCGCGTCCCGTGCGGGCGAGCCAAACCCGCGCGGCCGCGGGTCCGCTGGCCGTCGCCGCCGTGGCTGAAGCCGCAATGGCTATGTCCGGCAGCGCGCCGGGGCGCCGCCGGCCGCTTCCGCGGGCCACCGGAGTTGCTCGGGTGGTCCGTTTTCCTTCCCGTCTGCGCTGTTGTTCCTCCCGGGTTCCGTTCTTCACTACGGGATCGTCAAATCGCCCTTGCATCACGTTTTGTCGTCGCCCGCCAAATCCGCACAACCACGAAGAATGGCGGAGGGTTGTCGGGCCGTGTTCATTTGGCC
The DNA here is from genome assembly GCA_963277665.1 of Viscum album. Classification (NCBI taxonomy): domain Eukaryota; kingdom Viridiplantae; phylum Streptophyta; class Magnoliopsida; order Santalales; family Viscaceae; genus Viscum; species Viscum album. The sequence continues at coordinate 561,725,170 of OY728131.1, forward strand.
CGCACCCTCCGTGTTAGATAAATAAACAATGGGAGAATTATTCAACTCATGAATACATAACCACAAACAATTTTAAAGAATTAGAATTGTTTTCATGAACCGGTTACTTCATTTTGAATAGAAACAAACACGGGAATATAAAACATCCAAATAAAAATCCCTACCTCGTCAAGTCGTCGCCCGCGGGTCCTTCGCGGATTTGATCGTCGCGGAAGGAGGGGTTCGTCACGGAAAGAGGGGATCGTCGCGGTATTCGGCGCTGTGTCGACGAACTCCGAGGACCAAGAAACAACATATTTAATTATAAATAATTAAATCTGTGTGTTGTTATAAACCACAAGGAAGTTTTAAAAGAAACACGAAAACTCTTACCTCAAACAGAAGATTAGAAGATTTCATTGCGAAAGAAGGAAAGTCGCAAAAGAACGTCGCGGAAAAGGAAACGTCAGCGTCGCGACACCCGGCGTCGCGTCGTCGATTTCCGCGGTTTCGGCGTTATTCGTCGGAGGCCGGCGTTCTTTGCGTTCTTCGCGTTCTTCGCGAAGAAGGGTGAAGGCACAAGAACTTCTGTCAAAAGTCTCTCAACGTGTAATACTCCAAATGTCGTGTTGGTCTTATTTTATTATTACGCCAACAAACTAAAAAGAGGTAAGTAACGACCCATTAATTCGTAGAATTAATTCAACGAAAGAAACTGCCCATTTAATTCACGAATAAAACCACCCAATTAAATGGTGCGTTAAGAAATTAAGAAAACGCATCAGTTGACTTCATAATGATGGGTTTTCGCGGGTGTGTTACTTAGCAGAAAAGAAACGGTGAGGCTCGTGCGGGTCCCACCTCACAAATATCCTACCAAGAGGGTAGGATATTTTTGGATTGCATCCTATCCGGATCAACTCAGCTTAAGCCGCTTTTATGTGGCTTCAAGTGGCTTCCAAGTGTCTTAAGTTAAATAAAATAAAGTTTGTGGTACAATTATTTTATTTCATAACTTTAAGCCTGAAAATGAAAAACCACAACCAAGCAAACGCAATTCCGGAAGAGGAGTTTCTAAGAAAAAATCGGCGCTGCGATTCCATCGATGCCCTCAGAATTCGATTCCGGGCACCGGTTCAAAAGTTAGAAAAACCCACTCGTCCGTTCACTGAACGTACCCAATCCAAACTTCAGAAAATGATTCCGGGCACACCGGGCCTCGTAATCAGGTGCCGTCAGAAACTGCGCTCTTGTAAAATTCCAAAGAAATTTAAGAAAACAATTTCCTTGAAATTTATGGGTCTTTACATTACTCCCACCTTAGGGATTTACGTCCTCGTAATGATACATCATAAACTAGGGAAACAAATGTGGGTAATGAGCACGCATCTGAGCCTCCCGCTCCCAAGTGCTCTTCTGAGGTTCCCGTGCAACCATCTGATGCGCACTAGAGAAATCGATCATCTACATAGGACCCGCTCCTGTCAATCCTCGATCTCCACTGGGACCTCCGCAAAATTCGCCCCATCATCCACGTCTAGCTCCCCATGGTCAATGATGTGCGTCGGGTCGTGCACGTATCTCCTCAGCTGAGATACGTGGAAGACTTCATGCACCCGGTGCAATTGAGGTGGTAGAGCCTGGTGATAAGCCACCTCGCCAAACCTGCTGAGGACCTGGAAAGTTCCGATGAAGCGTGTCAACACCTTGCCGCCTCAGCCAAATCTCCGTAATCCACGTCGAGGTGAGACACGCAAGAAGACGTGGTCGCCATCCTCGAACTCTAGTGGCCTCCACCTCCTATCAGCATAAGACTTCTGCCGGCTCTGAGTTGTCCTCATCTGCTCCTGGATGACCTGGACCTTCTCTGTCATGGCCCAGACCATCTCTGGTCCCCCAAGTGCTGACTCCCCAGGGTCTGTCGAGCACAAATGGGATCTGCAAGGTCTTCCGTATAACGCCTCGTATGGTTCCATTCCGATGGTGGAGTGGTAGTTGTTGTTGTACGCGAACTCCACCAAGGGTAGGTGATCCTCCCAGCTGCGACCAAAGTCAAGGACACATGCGCGGAGCATGTCCTCGAGATTTTGAATGGTCCGCTCTGTCTGACCATCCGTCTGAGGGTGAAAGGCGGTGCTCAAACGTAGCTGCGTCTCGAACGCCTCCTGCAACCCCTTCCAAAGCCGGGAAGTAAAACGAGTGTCCCAATCGGAGACGATAGACGATGTCACACCATGAAGCCGTACAATCTCCCGAACGTAGAGACGCCCCAAGATCTCCACTGAGCCCTGCTCTCTGATGGGAAAGAAGTGTGCCGACTTGGTGAGTCGGTCGACAATCACCCAGATGGAGTCGTGAACTCTAGAAGTGCATGGAAGTCCAGTCACGAAGTCCATAGATATCCCGTCCCACTTCCACTCTGGGACCTCCAAGGGCGGTACCAAGCCTGCTGGTACCTGGTGCTCTGCCTTCACCTGCTGGCAGGTGAGGCACCGAGAAACGAACTATGCCACAGCCTTCTTCATGCCCGGCCACCAGTGCTGTCGTCTGAGATCCTAGTACATCTTCGCCACTCCAGGATGTACCACCAAAGGAGAAGTGGGAAACTCTCTTAGCACCTCCTCTCGAAAAGCGACTGGTACCAAGGTACGTCCTCTGAAAAGGACGTCATGCCCTGCTCCAAGGGAGAAACCATCAGGTGCCTGTCTCGAGGATATCTGTGCACGCTGTGTCTCACAGTCAGCGTCCCCACGGTGTGCCTCTCTGACCCGCTGTAGAAGTGGAGGAGAGACTATGAGAGACTGAAGGAAGGTTGCTCCGTCCCTATCCACGAAGAATATCTGCAAGGCGGCTAGCTGCTTTGTTGCCTCCTCAAGTAGCTGAATGCTCGTCCTCCTGCTGAGGGCGTCGGCTACTACGTTCCCCTTCCCAGGAGTATAGACTATCTCAAAGTCATAGTCCTGGAGGAACTCGAGCCATCGCCGCTGTCTCAGGTTCAGGTCCTTCTGCGAGAAGATGTACCTGAGACTCTGGTGGTCAGAAAAGACTATAAAGCGCTCGCCCATCAGATAGTGCCTCCATGTCTTCAGAGCAAAGACCACTGATGCTAACTCCAGGTCATGGGTAGCGTAGTTCTGATCATGCGGCCTCAACTGACGTGATCCATAGGCAATCACGGCCCGCTCTTGCATCAGGACACATCCGAGTCTGGTCCCTGATGCATCGTAGTAGACTACGTATCCAACTCCCTCCTCAGGAAACCTCAAGATAGGTGTGCTGGTCAATCTCTGTCTCAGCTCCCGAAAGCTCTGCTGACATCTGTCTGACCACACAAAGGGTTCCCCCTTCTTCGTCAAAGCTGAGAGTGGTGCCGAAACTCTAGAGAAGTCCGGCACAAATCTCCGATAGTATCCAGCTAGTCCCAAGAAACTCCGCACCTCAGTCACGCTCCTGGGTGGCTCTCAAGCTAGCACTGCTTCGATCTTCGCGGGGTCCACCGCAACTCCCGCCTCAGAAATGACGTGGCCCATGAAGTGGACCTCACGTAACCAGAACTGGAAATTTGGGAGCTTTCCATAAAGCTGGTGCTCTTGGAGTGTTTCTAGTACAACCCGCAAGTGGTAGGCGTGCTCCTCCTCCGTGGTCGAGTACACCAAAATGTCATCGATGAAGACCACGAAAAATCGATCGAGGTATGGCTGGAAGATCCTGTTCATGAGGCTCATGAACACTGCTGGAGCGTTGGTTACGCCGAAAGGCATAACCAAGAACTCATAGTGGCCATACCGACACCTGAAGGCCGTCTTCTGCACGTCCTCGTCTCGAACTCTAAGTTGATGATAGCCTGACCTGAGGTCTATCTTCGAGAACCACCGTGCTCCCTTGAGCTGATCGAAGAGGTCATCAATCCTCGGTAGCGCATACTTGTTCCTCACTGTCACCTGGTTCGGGCGACGATAGTCGATACACTGTCGCAAGCTCCCATCTTCCTTCTTGGCGAACAAAATCGGGGAAGCCCAGGGTGAAACACTGGGTCGGATGAACCCCTTGCCCTACAAGTCCTCCAACTATACCCGTAGCTCTCAAAGCTCAGAGGGGGCCATCCAATACGCTGGAGTGGATATCGGGGCTCTCCCGGGGTATAGATCAATATAAAAGTCTACCTCTCTACGAGGAGGTAGTCCTGGAACGTCGTCGGGGAAGACGTCTGCATACTGATCCACAACTGCAGGAAAACTAGGACTCTGCACGTCAACTGCTCCAAGGATAAGGCTAGCCAAATGATGAGTGATGGGCTACCCTCTCCTCTATGAGAGTCCCTCCTGTGATTAAAAGGCTCCCTTCTCGCCGGTGAAGGTGAACCTGCTCCCATTGGTGCTCACACATCACACCTTGCGCCTGATACAGTCAATATGATCATGGACTGTAGATAACCAATCCATGCCCAAGATGACGTCGTAAGGCCTCGACGCCGCTACAAGAATATCCTAGCCAAAGCTCTCGCCTCCTAGAGTATTCTCACACTACCGGAACCAGTACGTAATCGTCGAGTCTGCTCCCGTAGGGGTCTCTAGCTGTAAGGATCGAGCCAATGGATCTGTCGGAATCTCCGAGCTCCGAACAAGGGAAGCGGCTATGAAAGAGTGACTTGCTCTTGTGTCTATAAAAACTGCAGCAAGGGTGGAATAGAAACAGATCGTACCTCGAATCATCTCTGGCGTGCCGTGGTCATAGGCCTCCACTGCCTGGAGTTGTGCCTGTCTCTGCCCGCCATCTCCCTGTGGTCGGGGCGGACCTCCTGGTGGTGGTGGTGGAAGAGCCTCAAAGCGTCGCCCACCACCTGCTGCTCGGCCAGCTCCTCTGCCTCGTCCGCCTCCTCCCTGCGGACCGCCACGGTCAACCCTCTACCTCTGCCTAGGTGGCCCCTCCACCATCTGCTGCTCCTCAGTATGGCGGGTCGGGTAGTCACAAGCCATGTGGCCCTGCCCGCCGCATGCGTAGCACTGCCTGCCTCTCGAAAGACTGGCTCTGCGCTGTGTGCCCTGCACTGCTGAGCTAGTGTTCTAAGGTCGTCTATGAGAGGGTCTGGTCTGTCTGGAACCCTGAGTCATCCGTCGGCTACCTGCTGCCGAAGACTCCGCTATCTACCGCCCTGCGGTAGGTCTCACTGTGGACTCAGCCAGAAAGCTCTTGATCAGAAGGGCTCGCTCCAATACTCCTACCTGGGTCGGGATGCTGAGGGAGATCAGTGATTCCCTGATCTCGTGTCTCAATCCCTACTCGAAGGTCCGGGCCCGGAATAAGGGGTCCCGTACCAAGTCGGTCGAGTAGAGAGAAAGATTAGTGAACCTCGCCGCGTACTGGGCGATCGTCAAGCTGCCCTGCCGCAGCTGAAGAAGCTCATGGATGCGCACCGCACTGAGGGTGGCCGAGACGAACTCGGAGCAGAAAAGGCTCTCGAAGTCCGTCCAGATAAGAGAGGCCTCATCGTGCACCTGGAGCATCAAGCTCCACCATCGTCCTGCTGCTGCGTGTAGTAGGCTCGCTGCGAGGATCACGATGAGGTCTGCTGGTGTCCTCACTAGCCTGAAAACTCGAACGACCGCCTCCAGCCAGTCCTCGGATGCCTGGGGGTCCGTCTCCCCACGAAACCTGGGTGGTCGCTGGTGCTGGAACTCGTGCAGAGCTCCGAGGCGACGTGCATCGTCAGCGGTCGGTGCTGGTAGCATCGGGGTCTCGGCGGGTAAAGGTAATGTCGGTGCCTCTGCTGTCAACGGGCCCTTTACCGAGGCCTCGTCGCTCGTCGGGCTGTCGTCGCGCTCTACTCTCGGAACCCTAGCTGGCTATCGTCGTGGGGCCATCCTGAAAAGGAAACAACTGCGCCACGGTCAGAACAGTATACCTGGTGAGCTGACACAAGTAATCACAAAGAAAACGTGAAACACACATGCAATCTATGTTTTCGTGCATTAAGTCGGAAATCAGAATTCAGGGTCATGGTGTACGGATACGTCGGCCGCCGCACCAACACTGGACTCCCTGGACTGATAACCACACTCAATACGCTAAACACTACTGCTTCACATAGAAGAAAGATCAGAGTCTGCGGTAGAACCGACCTTCTCTCATACTAATTTGTCACGACCCATCCTCGGGGCCCGTGCTGTGACTATCGCAAGCCCGCCTTCCATAGGCCAAGGGCTGGCGACTAGCACCAAGGCGTAAATCCCAAAAAAAGGGAAGGCATTTCCTTTGAAAAGTAAATAAGCACCACAGAGTAAGAAAGCGGAAAAGTAACCACTAAGTAAAAACTGTAACAAGCTGTGCTGAAAGTAAAAGGAGCCGGAAATACAAGCCCAACTGTAAAGTACAACTGAAAGTGAAAAATAGCAACTGAAAAGAAAAGCCGCACCGTTGAGCCGTCCTCTGAAGGTCCCACCTGAAGGATGGGTACAGATAGCCTCCACAGCTCCTCGGTCCAGCCGTCCGCTCCGAGTACGTCCCGCCCAGTGGTCCACCTCTAGGTACCGTCCTGCTCCGCACACCCCCACCACGATCAGCGTTGTCCGTCATCTGCAACCAGCACAATGAAGTGCGGGTATAGCCCGTGCATGGGTGAGTATAAGCTACTCAGTAGGGACCCCGAGACCCCCGAAGGTCTTCCAGGATCCACAAAGGATAATCCAAAAAGGAAAGATACAATCACGAAGTAACATCCGGCATGGCTTAGGTATATGCCCATACATATACCTAAGTCATCAATTCTCGTTCAGCTCCAACATCCGAGCCCAAGCACAACCCAGTCCACACAGGAAAAAAAACGTATACCCAAACAGGATAGGACAACACAATCCACGAAGGAGAATAAATAGTAAATCCACAGAGGATAGTTCAACACAATCTACAAAGGAGAGTAGCACAAGATTCAGCTCACAAAGTTATACTTCTTCAGATGACGATAAAGATGATCACTGATCCATCTAAGTCGTCGGACCCAAAAAGGATCGAAAGGTACTAACCCCCGCAATGACCCACACAGGATCGATAGGTAACTAACCCCTGCAAAGACCCACACAGGATCGGGCCCACACAGGACCTGTAGGCGCTGGCTCACACAGAACCGCTGAGCGCTGACCCACACAGGATAGGATCCACACAGGATCTGTAGCCCTGATCCACGTAGGATCGCTGAGTTTAGTAGTCGTCGCAGTCCACTGAGGATCTCTGCATAGTCGTCGTCGCAGTCCACTGAGGATCTCTGCATAGTCGTCGCTGTCTAAGTAGCAGTCGCAGCCAGCTCTAGGGTTCCCAAACACAGCAAGCTCGTTCGGGAGGGTCCGCTCCACGAGCCCAGAGGCTGATACATCAACTGACACAAAGTCCGAAGTTGAATTATCCAAAAGTTCCGTATCGTCAACAGGAACTCAACGTCGCAGACGGCACGTCAATCGGACGCCCGGTCTGAGAGTTATTGGCCTTTTCATCCCAGGGGCCCCGTTGGTTTTTAAGGCAAAACCAACCTTACCGTACTCCACCTGCGTCCAAACCTCGGGCGGAGTATGCCAAATGATCCATCTCACTTAGAGGAATTCAACAAAGTCGACGGCACGTCAATCGGACGTCCGAAGCTCAAGATATGAGTGTTTCCCCTCCGAAGGCCCGGTTGGTTTCGTGTACGAACCAACCCGTCCGAACCCAAAGTATTCTGAAACCTTGAGTGCGATATACCGAAACGACCGCCTCGATCCAAGGATCGCATTGCTGCCGACGGCGCATCATTCGGAGGCCAGTAGCTCACGTTAAGAGCAAAAGACCAAAACCTGTCCGAAGATGGGGGGTCTCGGTCCGGGCCAACCCGGCCCGACCCCCCTGGGTCGGCCGAACCGGGTCAACCCAACCTGGTCCAACCCGGCTGGACCCGGTCCAGTCCGGCCCGGGCGCGGACCGGCCGGTCGGACCGGCCTGGCTCGGCTCGGCCGGGCAGCCGAGCAGCTGGACGCCGCGGGGCGCTGCCCCCGCGGGTTGGAGGTGCCACGGCCCCGCGTGGGGCCGCGCTGGTTCAACGGACGTGGCATGTCGCCGTGTCCCATGTGGGCGAGCCGGACCCGCGCGGCCGCGGCTTCAGCCGTGGCGGCTCTGTCCTGCGGCGCGCCGAGGCACCGCTGGCCGCTTCTGCGGGCCACCGGAGTTGCTCCGGTGGTCCGTTTTCCTTCCCGTGTGCGCCGTTGTTCCTCCCGGGTTCCGTTCTTCACAGCTGGATCGTCAAATCGCCCTTGCGTCACGTTTTTTCGTCGCCCGCCAAATCCGCACAACCACGAAGAACGGCGGAGGGTTGTTGGGCCGTGTTCGTTTGGCCCGCACCCTCCTGGTTAGATAAATAAACAACGAGAGAATTATTCAACTCATGAATACATAACCAAAAACAATTTTAATGAATTAGAATTGTTTTCATGAACTGGTTACTTCATTTTGAACGGAAACAAACACGGGAATATAAAACATCCAAATAAAAATCCCTACCTCGTCAAGTCGTCGCCCGCGGGTCCTTCGCGGATTTGATCGTCGCGGAAGGAGGGGTTCGTCACGGAAAGAGGGGATCGTCGCGGTATTCGACACTGCGTCGACGAACTCCGAGGACCAAGAAACAACAAATTTAATTATAAATAATTAAATCTGTGTGTTGTTATAAACCACAAGGATGTTTTAAAAGAAACCCGAAAACTCTTACCTCAAACAGAAGATTCGAAGATTTCGTTGCGGAAGAAGGAACATCGCAGAAGAATGTTCCGGAAGAGGAAACGTCGGTGTCGCGGCACACGGCCTCGCGTCGTCGATTTCTGCGGTTTCGGCGTTTTTCATCGGAGGCCGGCGTTTTTCACGTTCTTCGCGTTCTTTGCGTTCTTCGTGAAGAAGGGTGAAGGCACAAGAACTTCTGTCAAAAGTCTCTCAACGTGTAATCCTCCAAATGTTGTGTTGGTCTTATTTTATTATTATGCCAACAAACAAAAAAGAGGTAATTAACGACCCATTAATTCATAGAATTAATTCAACGAAAGAAACTGCCCATTTAATTCACGAATAAAACCTCCCAATTAAATGGTGCGTTAAGAAATTAAGAAAACACGTCAGTTGGCTTCATAATGACGAGTTTTCGCGGGTGCGTTACTTAGCGGAAAATAAACGGTGGGGCTCGTGTGGGTTCCACCTCACAAATATCCTACCAAGAGGGTAGGATATTTTTGGATAGCATCATATCCGGATCAACTCAGCTTAAGCCGCTTTTAAGTGGCTTCAAGTGGCTTCTAACTGGCTTAAGTGAAATAAAATAATGTTTGTCGTACAATTATTTTATTTCGTAACTTTAAGCCCGAAAATTAAAAATGACAACCGAGCAAACACAACTCTGGAAGAGGCGTTTCGAAGCAAAAACCGGCGTTGCGATTCCATCGGTGCCCTCAGAATTCGATTCCGGGCACCTGTTCAAAAGTTAGAAAAACCCGCTCGTCCGTTCACTGAACGTACCCGAGCCAAACTTCGGAAAATGATTCCGGGCACACCGGGCCTCAGAATCAGGTGCCGTGAGAAACTGTGCTCTTGTAAAATTCCAAAGAAAATTAAGAAAAAAATTTCCTTGAAATTTAAGGGTATTTACATTCAATATGTCTTTGTCAATGTTTTCTCAAAATTTAATGATTTAAAAAAAAAATACAAGATTATATTTGTTAAAATATCAAATTTTAAGTGAAAATGATTATTTGATTTTAATCCTAAAATAACAACAAATTATTTATAATTTTGAATTTCAAATTAAGGATCGTAAATACACCATTTATAATTTTACCAAACGTGAAGCAACTTTGTATAATATTTTGGGATCTCAATGAGCTTCTAAAACTAATTTAGGGATTATTTTTCCAAAAAAAAATATTTTTTTTCAAAAATTATATAAAGTACACTTTTTTGAAAGGAAATTTGAAAAATAAATTTTTTAATAGTTTTAAAAAATTTCATATATTTTTTTTGAATTAATATTTAGAAATTAAAGATATGATTTTTTATAGATATTTCATCTTTCATCCCAAATTTATAATGGGAAAAATTATTTTGAACAAGTTTAGATTTGAAAGTATTTATTCTCTATCTTAAGCGGACCCAATATATGGGTATTGAAAGAATTGGATTCTTAATTATAATAAGAAAAAGGGAATATTATAAAAACATGAGAAGTTAATTGGTATATTAATAATGAGTTCTCAAGAAACATGTGTTTTGATCCTTATGAAATCAATCATCTTGAAGAATTTGATAAAATATATTTCAGTTTTATAGATGATTCCAAAGGTAAAATTACTGGTATTTGTACGTTTTGTTTATCCAATAATACTCTAATTAAAAATGTTTTATCTATCAATATATTTAAGAGTAATTTACTTAATATTGGCAATTATGTGATGTTAGTTTTAAAATTAATTTTAAAAGTTATTTCAAAAATGTTTTTAATTCTAGATAAAGGATTTTACATTTCCTAACCCCATTTGAAAATACTTATATTATAGATTTAAAATATCTCAAATGTATAAATGTTAAGTGTTTAGGTGTGCAGGATATGATTCATGGCTTTGGCGTAAGATCCTAGGCCATTGTTACATCCACTCTTTTATCAAGATCAACCACAACCAACTAGTATGAGATTTAATGATATTTATTTTCACGGAAAAATTAGTTTATCAACATTTCCAAAATGGAATTGAATATGAATATTCTTTAAAATATAAATAGTTTTTCCCTATTATAAAGGCATATAACTTGTAATCCTAGACCTTCTTACACTAACTCATGTCATTAGTATTGGAGGTAAATATTACACCTTAGTTATTATTGATGACTACCATATATTTACATGGGTTTTCCTCATAGCTCAAAATAATGAGGCTCGTAAATTCTTTGTCCACATTTCAGGGAAAGAAAAAATGATTTTTTTTATAATATATATTATCATTGAAGTGAACATGGTGGATAATTTTATGTCAAATATTTTTTTAGTATTATGCTTCTCAATTTTATCATATCTATTTCTTCGCTCCTTGAACTCCTATAATAAATTGGACTGTTAAATGATGAAATATTTACCTCCATGAAATGTGCATGAAACTCATTAATGTGTTCAAACACTATCAAATATTTTGGTTAACACATTCAATTCCACTTTTTTATATCATGTAACATGTTCTTGTAAGACCCATCTTAGGAAAACCCATTATGGGCATTGAAAAGGAAAAATTCCAAATGATTGTTTCTTTAATACTTTTAGTTATAAATGCTTTATCATTAATATGAATTGTAAACATGGAATGTTTGAACCTAAATCAAATTATGGTATATTTAATGGGTACTAAAAATCATGTAAAGCCTTATTAGTCATGAATTGGTGGACCATACCGTAGAAGAGAAAATTCATATCAAATTTGATCAGAATATACATAAATTACATCCTCAAAGCGATGATATGTAGACAAAAATTGATTTAATTTACATGAATAACAATATTATAAAGTAATTGAAGATGTTAAAGAACCACCATTTATTCCTTTACAAAAGAAATGTGTTGAACCCAAAAACCATCCTCTTGAAATGTTCTTAATGAAATACAATCCAGAACTCATACTAGAAGGTCCTTCTTAAGTAAGGTTGAACATCAATCTCTTCTCTCTCACATTGAACTAAATTTCCACGATGATTATATTAGTAATGTGAATTGGATACTCTCCATGAAATAAGATTTAAACTTATATATAAGGAATAATTTTTATACTCTCTTGGAATGAACCGAAAATAATTAAATTATTAGTAATAAGTAGTATTTTCAAAAGAAAAAAAATTATCAGTGAATTATCATAGATAAAAAAGGTCAAATTATTTTCAAGGACGATAATGAAGGAGAAAGTTATGATTATAGAGAAACCTTTCACCTGTGTCTGAACTATAATTCATCTAAATATTTTTAGTATTCACTAATAATTTTAAATTTAAAAATTTTCAATTAGATATCTAATATTAATTTTTTTACATTGTTTTATTTATGAAATTTTTTTACTGATCAACCAACAGGTTTGGAAAATATTAAATTTCCAAATAATATTTTCAGGTTAACAAAATATATTAACAGTTTAAGACCATCTGATCATGTTTGGTATGATTGGTTGAATAATTTTCTTTTATCAAATTATTTCAAAATGATAAATATGATTCCACCCTTTTTTTCACAAGAAATCTCCCAATTATTTATTAATAATTTAAATTTTTATTGAGTTTTTTTTTGTTTTTTTAAATTATCGAAAATCTTTAAAATTAATTCTCTATTTTAATTAATATAGATTTTGAAATGAGTTTTAGGGGAGAACTGAAAAATTTCTTTAGTTTTCAAATTTATAAAATTGTATTTATAATTTTATAAAATACAATTGAATACATAAATATGATTAGAAACAAGTTTTCAATTGATTATTCTCTTGAAATTTGAAAACCATTGAGTATAATTTGTAAGATAAAATTGGATGAAGCTAGAAATTCAGATGAAAATAATATTTATAGGTGTGTAATTTGAATTCTAATTTAACATACTGCGACCTGTCCTTGTATCATGTTTAGTGTATTCATTTATGATTTTTTCTCAATCAAATACAAAAGAATCTAATTTTAAATCTCCCAAAATAATTTTATGGTATTTGAGTGGAAGTAAAAATATTGGTTTATTATACCATAAAGAAGCCACTTTTTATCCTTCTTATTTTTATGATGTTGATTTTATAGGATACCCAAAATATAGGTAATGTACTATTTAAACATTTCATTAACTCGTAATATTCATCATCCCATGAAATAGTATTAATTTAAACACTATTTTTATTTCTACATCCCAATTAGAATACATACCCACTTGGGTTTTTAGTGATCAAATCATATGGATTCAATATTCCATCTTTTAGACATTGATTGTACTTATTATAATGTCTCTATCAAGAGTTAAAAAACTAGTTCACATAGAATATATTGAAATTATATTCAACACTTTAACACTAAGAACATTGAATATAGGTACAATTTTCTATGAGATTACTTTCAAAAAGATGACATCGTTCTTGAATTTGTATTCAGTAACCATCAACTTACTGATATCTTCACTGAAATCTGTACTCCTAATATATTTTAATTTTTTAAATGTGGTTTTGGTATGATTATCTTGTGATATTTATCTCTCAACATTGGAAATATTGGTAAAGATTCAGTTTGTTTTCAATTTAATTTTTTTATAATAAAATATTTTTTTCTTTAAATTTTGTTTCAAATGTTTCATAATTTTGGTAATGTAATGTGATTCTGATACTCAAAGGAAAAAAATAATATCTAGATAAGAAATTGGATATGGTTATTGGGAAATTGATATTAGGGATTTTATCAGGAAAAGAGTTGATTGGGTTTTAACCCTGTCTTCATCCTTGGCACAGTGTGTGGGCATGTAGTGTACAAATCATTCAACACACCAAAGGAATTTTTAATGGTTTATTAACATAATATTTTCTAATCCTAAATGATGGAAAAAATATAACTATTGTTTTATAACATTATTTATTTATTTATTTTTATTTCCTATAATCCCTTTATCTCACATAATGCATTATTTTTGGGAATCTAATCTTTTTAATTTTGAAATGATCTCATATAAGGAAAAAAATTTCAAAATTATTTTTCAAAATTTAATTTTAACTCTTGATTTTCATAAAAAACCCTTTAATTTATTTAACTATATCTTTATTTATATTTTAAAATAAAATTTTTTATTTCTCTTTGAGCATTAATGAAAATATCCTTTTCTAAATTTTGATGTTTTCAAATCATTAAATTTTTTTTTTGTTCTCTCAAAAGAACAACAATGATAATAAAGATAATTTTAAATTGTTTTTGTCTTATTTTACTATATCCCCTTAAATAAATCCCTTTTGATAATGTCAAATTGGGAAAAGTTATATGTTATGGGGGTGGTATATTTTTTTAAAGCTAAACTGTTTTTGTTGGGGATAATTTTTATATCATTTTTCAAATGGGGATTAAATTATTTAATTATTACAAGGGAGAATTATTATTGTTATTTTTTTATTTATTAAAAAAATATATTTAATTTCATCATTCATATCTTGATTTTTATATTCATAAATTATATTAAATTGTTTGTGATTATCATTATGGGGTATATTGTTGTGATTCTCACCATATTTTGTTTTAATGATCACATAAACTCTTTAATGTCTTTAACAATTTCAATAAATTTATGTAAAATTAAAAACCTTCTGGCATGTTGTGAGAATCTTGTAATAACTGTGAATGATCCTTGAATATGTATTAGTTGTTGCATTAAATACATATATAGAGGCTAGATGATCCTTAGATGGAAATTAATGTAAGTGGGAGAGCCACTTGTTGAAGATACTACACAAAATGGGTAGATCCATACCGTGGTTGAAATATCTATGGTGCAAATGTGGGGAGGCAGGTGAAAAAATGCACAGGATAGTGACTATACTCATGATCATGGGAATTTTTAAAGCTAAAAAGAGCAATTTTTTCCTACCAAAGGTTTAAAAAATGATGATGGGTTTGCTACATTTAATAATGGTCATACTCGTTAATAACCATCTTCAACGAATTCATCACTCCTCAATGAATTCCAAAAATTTTAATAAGGATTTTAAATTCTCTAAATAGAGACCTCTTGGTGTCTCGATGAACTAAAATCACCTTCTCATCTATTTTCCAATTCCAACATGCTACAACTAGAAAATTTAACTCAATTACACTAATTTTATAAATTGTATCTTATCTTATAAACTGTGTATGATTATTGTTTTATATTATAACTCTCATAATTTTATTTCACTCTCATAGTTTTTATTAATATAATTTCGGGAGTATTAATATTATACAAAATGTAATTACATCTAAGAAATCCCCTTTCCATTCTTCTTATCTATTCTATCATAAGTTCTAACTGACTTTAAAGAGAGAGATTTAGGTTTTCATTCCATAAATATTAAAATGAAAGGGGTTATTCTCTTTGATATTTATAGCTACAAATATTAAAAATATAGTGTCTATTTTAAAATTTCTTTCTTTCTATAACCTAAAAATAAAGGGATTTTGTCATATTGGGTATCTTAAAATCCATGGTAATAATTCATTAAATACTAAATTAATTTGGGTGGCATATAGAGGGGAGAATTTTGAGATATTGATGAATTTCCTTCCAAAATATTGTAACTTATTTATATTTTACATTTTTATTTATTTATCACTTTCATTGATTCATTTAATATTCTTTTTAATCCACATCTATGAAAAATAATTAATATTTTGAATCGCCTAATATTTTATTATTCCCACATCATAAATATACTTTTATATCATTACGCTATCAATTTTGATCAATTTTTCATATTATGTTGTCAAAATATTGTTGTTACCTTTAATATTTCAAAACGAAGTTTTAATCTCCAATGATTTTGTTTTTTCCTTTTGTTTTAAGGGAAATTCACCCCTATTTCCATTTTACCATAATATGACCCATAAGATGGTGTCAGGATATCAATATGATAGATATCGATTCTCACTAATAGGATAGTGAGATCTTATGATGGGATGAGAAGGGACAACTCCTAAGAAGTCATAACCAATCACGCAAAATTTGAAAAGTTGTGCTCTATGTGCGAAATTTTTTTATATTTAATAGATTCCTAAATTAGTACTGGTGAACATGGATGTATTTTTAAAAAATATACTTTAATTTTACCCTCATGGTGAAATTTATTTATGTTTTATTTTATCTTTTGACCACACCAATATCATCATGAACGTATCGCATGCCCCCAAAAGAGCTGAGATATCTGCATTTATCACGTGAAGACTTTTTAGAGTAATATTTTATTTTAAATAATTTATCACCCTATATAATTGTCATGACATGTCCCATTGAGGCCTATGTCATGAATCCTCAATTCCACCTCCAATTAGAAAGGGGATGGTGACTATAACTAATAAGGAATATCACTAACATGGGATGCCTTAGCCTAAGTTTCTATACAAATAAACAAACACACACACACACACACATCTCAAATCCTATACACTGCTGAAATGTAAAAACAACTAAAAAACCATGCATGCATACATATAGATCCCACAACTAAAGTACGATATAAATTAAAGTAAAGTAAATGGTTCCAAATACAATCCCACCAATAAATTCATTAACCCAAGTTAGTATATGGTGAAAAATGGGACTACTGGAAAAATACAGCAGGAAAACACCTCAGTCTATCTAGTCTGACTAAGCACTATCAGGTTCTTGTTTGTCAAGGACTTTTTCAAATGGTCGATCATCTATATAATAAATGACATTTGAAGGAAAATAACGTACATGGGACATTATAACAATAATCTGTTGCACACCTCGAAACCACTAAGCATACAATAATGGAAATGAAATTATCTCTTTATAGGTATATATCTATAGAACATATACTCAACAAAGGAACATAGACTAATGTTAAGTCATAATTGTATTATTTCCACCTTGGATTATAGCTTGATGATTCCATATAGCACTCATCTAGTAGAATGCACTACTGAGCCTGATAGCAATGATGATGTCTCTCTGAGAGGTGGATTCTTGTCAAGTCTCTCTATTAAAATTACACAATGATGGTCTAATGTGATATGATACAAAGATGAGGATAACTTCATAATGCCACACAGTGAACCAAAAAATTCAATATGGATTAACCTTCAAAATAGAGGATCATTTCCCACGTAGTGGTGGTTATGAGAATACCATGAACTCCACCTAGGCCAAGAAAATTAATAGAGGATATCACTTTGAACCTCACAGAGGGATTCTAGTGACACAATCCAATAAGTCCTAGTGAAGGGATCACTATACTCAGAGTAGGTGATAATTACATGGTAATCGTTAGGTAATGGATATGGGGAACACACCCTAATGAAACTTTTCTAAGATATGGAGGACAAGAGAAACAAGCCAATGTTAAAGATATACACGGTGGGTAGTAGGGTTACACGTTGTATCCCTTGACCCTGGGTCCTACACAAGTATATGAATCCTATATCAATCCATTTTTGTGAATTAGTACATTGAATTTAGGTTTCCCATGTAATCTACCTATTTTTATATACATAGCTTATCCCATGTACTTGTCAAACATTCTTCCATGCAGGGGAGTAAACGATATGCTCTAAATCATGTTCTCAAACATGTTATTGTGTACCCTTTGAGGTACACACCAAGTTACCAGTGATAGACCACATTCCATGTGATACTTCAGTTTCTCCATAAACCTAGAAACCACTAAGAGGTACCCACACATCATGTAATCATAGATTCCATGAAGTGTGGATCAATATTTTCAAGAATCCCAGATATGTGATCCGTGAAACTTATCCACTACTAAAACCTCTAATTCAGATATAAATCTCTTGAAAAAACATGAATCAAGGCCTGAAGAACCATTCCGTCACTAAATAACAATATTTAACCATTCGATCAGCTTGTAAAATACATTTATACATCATTCTTTATTGTGTGATGAAGAATACAAAATCAGGTATCCAAATCCATCTGATTCATCACCTCTTCCATCATCCCACCACAATCATTCCATACTGATCATAGATCTATAATATCAAATCATTGGGCCAAGTATTTGGGGAAAATTAATTGATTTATTAGGATATTTTGAACCATGTTCCAAACAAAGAAAACCCCCTATGAGTGAAGAAATCGATATAGAAAAGAACATGAACAATCAAGATTAACGAACCTCGATCAATGTTAGTTTCGATATAAATTACTTTCCATGAGAATAAAAAATAAGAATAAAAAATAATAAAGATAATTATCCCAAAATAACCCCTCGAACAAACCCTTCCCATTCTATCTAAAGTGGTTGAGCTAAGCAGTATGCAATCTCACCAACTCTCTATAGTATCTAGAAAGGGCCAATGAACCTCATTGATAGCTTACCACCCTGAAAAAATCACCATAATACTTATTGAGGTAAATACTATAGTGACACATGGTATCCTTTCCTAAATTCCAAAGGCCTTAGTCATCAGTCATCCTAATACTTATAATGGCTCTGTGAATCCTTCATATACTACTGGATGATCTTAACTTTCTTAGTAGTTTCTCACACCATCTCTGGGACCATAAGTGCCGAATATCCTAGTCCAGTCCAACAATGTGGTGACCCACTGGGTCATCAATAAAATTTCATGAATGATTCCATATTAATGGTGAAATGGTAGCTGTTTTTGTATAAAAACTCCACCAATGGTAGTAGATCATCCCAACTATGGACAAGGTCCAACATGTAATCTCATTGCATGTCCTCTAGAACCCGAATGGTCCACTTAGTTTGGATATCTGTCTGTGGTGAAACATTGTTCTCAATCATAATAAAGTACCCAAATCCCCCTAGTATTCCCTTCTATAATAAAGATTTTAATTGACCATCACAGGTAGAAATGATTGTTGATGGAACTCCATGGAGTCGGACTATCTTCTGCACATAGAGAGGTCTAAATCTCTATACTAAAATCTACTCTTAAAGAGTTAAAAAATGGGCTGAATTTGGGACTTGGTCTATGATCACACAAATATAATCATTTCCCCTAGGGATTCATGGTGATCCAATCATAATTCACATGGTTATTCCATCCCACTTACATTATGGCACATTAATGTATTGAGCTAAAACTACTAGAACTTGGTGCTCAACCTTCACTTGCAATCATGTAGGACATTGATAGATAATATTTGTAACTATTTTCTTTATCCCTGGCCACCAAAACTAATGACATGTGTCCTAGTACACCTTTTCTACACGTAGATATACTAAGAAAAGAGATATATGAAACTATCTCAGAACCTCCTCTTGTAATGCCAACGGTACCGTCTTTTTTTCTCTAAAAGAATGATTTAATCTACACCACTAGAACATTAATTAGGATCATATCACATTGATATATGAGTTTGTAGGGTCTCATAATTGACATACCCAATATTTTAATCCCTAACACACTGAAAAATTGGAAGAGTTACAAACATCGACTGGAGGTATGCTACACCATATCCATCCACAATGGATAACTACAATGGGGCGAAGTGATATGACACCTTATTCTGCAACTTCAAACAAGATCTCATGTTGAGAGTATCTAGTACCACATTCCCCATCCCATATGTATAGAAATGTTTTATTTTCTAATACTGGAGGAACTCTATCTATCAACTTTGTCTTATGTTATTATCCATATAAGAGAAGATATACCTGAGACTCTTGTGATTAGAATATATGGTAAACTGATTTCCCATCAAGTATTTGCACTATATCTTTACTGAAATGACTACCACTTCTAACTCAAGATCATGGGTCACATAGTTCTACTCATGTAATCTCAATTAACATGAACCATAGGAAATCACTGCTTGATTCTATATTGGAATAGAACCAACTCAGGTTCTTGATGCATCATAGAACACTACAAAATTGATTCCCACTAATTGCAAACTCAAAATGGAATAGCTCATACAATTCTGTCTTAACTTCTGATAATACTACTAGATCTTTTCCATCCACATGAATGGATTTCCCTATTGAGTCAATGTTGTCATGGCTACAGATATCCTAGAGAAATTAGGCATTAATCTCTAGAAATAAACTGCCAACCCAAGGAAGCTACTCTTCGCTATCAGTCTTTTAGGTGGATACTAAGATAACACTACCTTTACCTTGGCTAGGTCCAATGTTACTCCATTTGTTGACATAACATGACCCAAAATATTGACCTTATGTATCCAAAATTTTCACTTTGAGAGCTTTCTATAATGTTGGATCTCTCAGAGTATATCCATGACCATCCTTAAGTGTCGCATGTGCTACTCCTTAAACGCCAATTACACAAGGATATCATCAATGAATACTAACACAAACTGATATAAGAAAGACTGAAATATCTAGTTCATGATTTCCATGAACACTATTGGGTTTTTTCATCATGCCAAAGGGAATCACCATGTACTCATAGTGATCATAGAGATATATTAATTTTGTCTTCATTAAATCCTCATCCCGTACTCGTAGATGGTGATTTCCGGACCTAAGGTCATCCTTTGAGAGTCAATGTGCCCCACTCAAATTATCCAAGAGGTCATCAATACTATGTAGTGGGTAATTTTTCTTCATGGTCACCTAGTTCAAGCTCTGATAGTCCACACAAAGAATCAATATCTTGTTCTCCTTCGTTGTGAACAAAACTGGGGCTGCCTGGTGTAAAGCACTATGTCTAACAAATCCTCACCCGTGGAAGTCCTCCAATTGCACCCTCATCTCGCAAAGATCTGTGGGATCTATATGATATTCTGGCACATATATTGGTGTTGTCTTGGGGTCTAGAACAACAGAGAAGTGTATCTCTTATAGGGCAGGTAAGACTAGATCATCCTCAGGGAGGACGACCTCATACACTACCACTCTGGAAAGAAACTGTGAACTCATAACATCCACTAGTCTATGGGTTTGGGTATCCAAATGATGGGTAATAGACTACACCTTCTTATATATGAGTCCATATTGAGCTATCTAGTTTTTAATTTCACCAAAATAGGATAACCTAGGTCCATCTCTACAAACACTCCACGACCTATTCTTGAAACCATCAATCAAGGCATGGACCACAGATAACCACTCTATACCTAAGATGATGTTAAATGACATAATCGATTCTACAAAGAGATCCCAATAGAAAATATCTCCTCCAAGGGTCAGGTCACCCCACTATAATAGGTGTGTGATCACTAGGTATTCTCCAATAAGAGTATCAAAGTTTAAAGTTCTATCCAAAGGATGAACTGGAATATCTGTGCCCCATGCAAGATATGTGGTAAAAATGAAATGACTAGAACTTGTGTATATCAGTACTGAACCTAAGGAAGAAAAGACACAGAACAACCACAAATCATTTTCAGAGACTTTGCATGATAATATTTGACTATCTACAGCTATCCCAGCCTCAATCCTCCAGCAATATGAGCTTGACATGGAACACTTGGGGTGGTGGTGGTATCAAGTCAAAGAATCTACCACGTCCACCTACTTTACTAGCTCCTCTTCCACATCCTCCATCCTGCGAACCTTCCTGCTCCAACTTCTACCTTTTTTACGGTGTCCCAACACTATCTCTCTATCATCTGTACAAGATGATGGAAAATCACATGAAAGTTGTCTCCTTCTATCACATGAGTCGAAACACTTCTCCCTAGGATGAATGGACCCACACTGTGTGCCCGAAAACATATACCCTCTATCCCAGGACCTCTTCCTAAAACTACTGGCACACTGAGGTCCCTAGGACAGACATTGACTATCTGATGCAAAGGTATCTTCTCCTATAGGCCAACCAATGGAAACCACTAGATGTATCCACTCATCCAAGAAACTCTTAGACTCCAAAGCTTTTCTAGCACCTCAACATAAGTTATAATGCATGGAGTGATAACACTATATCAGATACCTTTATGTAGCCATTTCTCAATAGTCTGAGCACTGAATTACTGATCATGAACCATATCCATTTAGTACCTAGATAGGTTGGTAAACCTCGATGAATAATCAAATAGTTTAATTAAAGATATCCAATCCATGCCCAAAATAGCATCAAACTCCACCAAAGGAAGTATTTCCATATTTGTTGGGAGGTTTAGTCCACTAACATTAACTGGGGGTGAGTTATATACTTTGGATGCAATAATTTCTCTATTTTTCTATTCTCATAGATAACTCAACCACCATATTTTTTGGTGGTGTTTGAATAGTTATACTAAACATGAAAGATATGAAAGAATGAATAGAACGAGTATAATATAATCTATTCGTTATTCATGAATGAATAATCAATATACCTATTAGAAAATTATTGTCGGGTTCTACATCAGAAGTAGTGATGGCATAAGCCCTACCTTTATCCTTTGGCATTGGTTGTTGCTGACACTGATTACCTTTAGAACATGAGGATTAGTGAATTGGATTGCATGGTGCCATTTCTTCCTATAGTTGAAGCATTGAACCATAAGTGGTTCTATCCTTTCATCAACCACATTATCCATCTACCACATTTTTTTTCAAAATTCAATAGATTAGTGGATTTCTCTTCCACACTTACATCATTTCCTGGCCCCTTTTAGGCAGTTCCCAAGATTCTTCTTCCCACATTTTGGACAGATGGGTGGTTAAGATTTATATCCACCATTTTCATTAGATCCCCAAGCATGATACTCTATATTTATTTTTTATCAACATAACCATGGGAAAATTCCTCAAACTCCATATCCACTTTGATAGAACATTGAAAAACTTCTTCATAACTTTTAATGTCTCCAATTTCTAGAGCCATTCGTAGGTTTGGTTAAACAAAAATAAATATATATCAATTTTTCTATCATTGGTGATAAAAAAATTGAAGTCTTCCTTGAAATCCTTTTAAAAATTTCTTTGTAGGCTATGATTGATTCACCATCCTTTTTATTCAGCTCTAAAAATTATCTCTCTATCTTTGTATGATGATTTTGAGAGAAATACATGTTACGAAACATTTTATTAGAGCCTTGTCACTCTATATCTTCATTTTATCCTTTTGTCTTGGTGCTCTTAATCAGTACACACCATTGTTCAACATATCCAGCTAGATGATAAATAGCCAGAGTCACCTTCTGCATCATTGAACATCGAAGTACAAAAAATATATTCTCCAATTAATTATCCCATTGTTCTATGACTAGTGGATCAGAAGATCCACTAAATTTCAATGTTTTTTGCTGTATAAAAGGCTCGATATCCAATTTCACTATTTAGGTGAAGGAGGATGCTCCACATTATTTAGGTTATTAATCATGCCATAAGATAGTTGGAAAAGCATCGTTATAAAATTTTGAACTCCACCTCACAAGGCATTGTGGATGTCATTCAGGAAATCAATGTATTGTCCCTCAATTGGGTTACTAGCCTAGTTTCTCCTTATTTATACCATTTTATCAGATAGAAAAGGATTGAACAAAAAATAACTCAAAAATTTATGAATAAATACTTTATTCCTTTGGCTAATTAACTATAAAGGCTTGTCTTGTGGTATCCCTATGTTTAGATTTTTTCATAAATAAATATCTGTGGATACTTACATATACTTATCCTCACACTATGGGTTTCCACTAATGTTCCCTAATCATAATTCCCAAATTAACTAAACCGTGCAATAATTCCAACTATAGAGACCCAAATTTTTCTTACATAACTATTACATAATTTTAAAGATAAAAAACATAATAGTGATACAAATCTAGGATAAAAAGGTTTAGTGTCTTGGGAAAATTTGGACCAAAAATAAATTTTATATAATAAAACATGAAAATTTATTTAATTTCTTATTTTCATGCTTCTTATTATCCCTTGTGTTCTCCTTAGTAAAAGTATTCACATGAGGATATACATAAAAATAAGTGGTGAGATAAAAGACCAATAAGAGGATGAATAAGAGACATGAAACATCGGTGATCATAATAATAATCATTATAATATATTAAATGCATCATCAACATAATAATGATAGATAGCATTAAATAAATTCTTCCAATGTGGCAGTGCATAAAAACGGAACATCATGCCTTAGTGGTAAAGTATGACACATCGTTTTGAATAACGATAACATCATGTTCACACATATTTCACTTTTATCTCATGAGATGCATCACATTATGTGGAAAATAATTTATGTCACAGCCATCACATCATAAAATTTATGTGAGCTATATAATTCTTGGTGGACCCGTTAAATCCTAAAATTTATATTGTCTTATAGGCCACATAGTACGTATTTAAATCGTAGAAAAAAAGAACCCATGGAAAAGAATGGGTTTCATTTCCCAATGAATAAATTCATGAATAAAATTTCTGGTTCCCAAATCAAATAGGCTATAACATACTTGGCATAAGAATCATCAATATTGAGTGAAGAAGAAGCAATTTCATAATAAGTGAAAGATGTATTTTTGGATGGAGGAGGTATTATGGAAAAATATTTCCATTTGTCATAAAACCATATTGGAAACATGTAAATACAGGAAAATAAAATGGTGCAGGAAAAATAAATGATATTTATGTTATATTAAAGGATCATATATACTGAAAATGGAGTGAAAGAGGGAAAATCCAATGAAAGAGGGTTGGGTTTGAGAATACCCTTAGCTTATATCTGAGTGGTTTCTTCACATTAACATCCTGGATAATCAAATTGAATTGATTAATTAACAGATATAGAAACTTTTTTACATTAATTTGTTTCATTATAGTGTTATTATGTAATTTATGGCTTTTTGATAAATTATAGAGTTTAATTTCATCATTTGGGAGTGTTAGTTTTTCAAATTTTCATGATCGGTTAACTTGTGCATGAGTATAGTAGTTCATGTAATATTGGAATAGTTATCCCAAATTAAAATTATATTTTAATAATAAAAATTAATAAGATTAAATGATATTATAGATCATTTGGTTATAAATTATGAGGTTGAATCACTAGATAAATAGTTAATATAATTGATTTAATTTATTTGGTTGACTGTATGACCATTATGAGCTTATAATATTTTATTTAACGTCATATTTATATATTGGTTCTATAAAATTACATAACTTATAATATGTATAATAAAATCTTATTTAAACATAATGATGGTTTAATGACCATAATTTTTTGTAGTTGTGAAAAATGAAAAACATCATCCTGGGTTGTGGAAAATCGACACACCGTAGATGATTTTAACATGTTAGAAAGAAGACAAGGGAAGATACTTGAAGAAGGATTATTCAATTAGGATAATAACATTCAATTATATAAAATATATTGTATTTATCATTCCCCTTAAATATGAGGAGGTTTTTATAGGATAAAAAATAAAATAAATTGAAAATAAATTAAAATAAAAAGAAAGAGGATTTTACTGCTTGAATTATCCTTCTGGAAAACCACATTATTGAAAAGGGTTTGGATAGTTGATGAGACTAACGGATTCTAGACATGGGGGGTGGGTCTTGGGAATATTATTATGTAGAATTTGGACCAAGTGAAAATATTGTAAAGGGTGAGGAGAAGAGGTGGTGAGGGGTGGTATTTATAGGGGAGGAGAGGGGTGTCTTCTCATTATCTTATTTATTAGTTTATTATTTAGATCAATACTGTGAATAGTTTGAGAATAATCCCAAAATAAATTAAAATAATGAAGTATAGTTTTATATTTTGGGCTCACATTAGAAATTCATCATCTATGACTCAATAAATCATGTATTTGTTAAATATTATAAATTATCATATTTCACTATTTACAAAAATTCAACTATTTTAGAAAAATCCTACAAATCCACCATAACCATTTTTAGAAATTTAGAATTCAAAAGTGAACTCCATTTTATTAAAATAATTTTATAAATAATATAAATTAATTTTTTATTCAAATTCATGATTTACATGGAAAATACCGAATTTAGAATTACAACTGAATTTTTAACACTTTTAAAAATTAATTAAGGTCTAATAAAAATTAATATAATCATAATACAACAAAATATCAATTTATGAAACTATTTTATTAAAAAAATTATATTAAATAATATAATTAATTATAAAATTATAAATAAACATTTTTGATTTATTAAAATAACAAAAATTAATTAAAACTTCTTAAAATATTTATTTACTCGTAATATGAAATAATTAGATCACATTTTTTATAAGATAACAAAATTTTAGTTATACTTTCATTGATGAGTTTACTATTCTATTTGATTAATTACTATTCTTAATGATAATGTTACTATTTTAAGGGTTATGTTACCATTCTATTAGGATAGGTTTCTTAATTTCTTGAAGTAACACTATTTTATTCATTATTCATTTATAATGATTTTATTGTATTCTAAAAGTGATTTTATGTGGGCTATATTATATGAAATAATTATAATAAGGGAATTTCCATTGATTAAATTTAGGACCATTACCTTCATCCCTTCTTATGAAATTTCATCCATGAAATATTATATTACGTACAATGGTGAAAAAAGTGATTGTACTTCACCTTCATCACATCCTGCAATTGTTATGTTGAATCTTTTTACTTGTGGCTCTACCATAGTAATTTTTCTAGGTGAGTAGTTTAGTTACCTAGGAATTTATATCTATGGTCCAAGATCTTTAATGGCATCTCCTCTTAAGAGAGATCATTTTCCATGTGTACAACCTCTAGATTCAGTTAATGCGAGGGATCAAGAATTTACTTCACTAAGAGGGATACATGGAATACATTGTATATTTGAGATATTGTAGGTGTAAGTGTCGGTCGATTGGCCATAACTCTAACTTGATTGAGAATCTCTAAGTGGTTGATGTAAATGGCCTCAGATTTCATTTCTTCCCAAATCTCACAATCCACTCCAATTGAGATATGAATAGTAAATCCATTTATCAAACCTTAAACTCAAGATCTCATAGACAATTATCTGCATAGATTTTTTATTGAATTTTGGATATCTCAATGTGTTGTTAAATGGGTTTCAACTTTTCTACCATTTCTTCAACAGTTTCGTGTCCTAGAAGATCATGTTCACTGACTTCATCCCAACATTCTGGTGTTGTACATCTTTTCCCATAAAAGGGCTTCATATAGGCCCATTTGGATGCTGGAGTGAAAACTATTATTTTAAGAGAAATAAGATCGAGGAATATGTTGGTAATATCATCCTTTAAAGTCCATTGAACATTCCCTCAAAATTCCTTCCAGTGTATAAATATTTCATTCATATTGGCTATCAATTTATGGATGATAATCTGTACTAATGTTCAACTTAGTGTTTATAACTTGTTAGATACTTGTCCAGAACTTCGAGGTGAATCTTGATTCTCGATCCGATACAATCGATAGTGGTACTCCATGCATCCTAACCACTTATCTGATGTATATCTATGCAAGTTGATTGAGTGATAAGTCATTTCAAATTGCAATAAAGTGTGACATCATTTTAAGACAATCCACAAAAACTCATATTGGATTGTTTACTTTGGATTTTGAAGTCCGATAGCAAATTCCATGGTGTTGTTGTCCAATTTACATGTAAGTATAAGTAATGGTGGAATCATCCACTTATATTTTTTTCATTCAGACTTCACATTCTGACATACTAGTCACTTTGATGTATATTCACCAATCCCCTACATCATATTGTCCAACCAATAATTCACTTGGAGACCTCGATACATATATGTGATCCCTGGGAGAATAAATAAGGTTGAGCTTCATGCGTCATTCATGAGGTCTTTATTTATCTCTGAATTTGATAGCACACATAGTCATGAACCAAATCATAGAACACCTTCCTATTAAAATTTAAACTTTTAGGATTTCCCATTTATGATATCTTACACCTAATTATAAATTTACACATCATTTAATTTAGCTTCATTTGTTTTCTCATAAGGGATGGTTTAGAAATCATATGAGAAAGGATCTATGTGGTTCCCTCCTTAATGATTCCCAGGTCCATCCATTGTAATTTTAATAATATTGGATCCTTATCCAAAATAATCATTGATAAAGATTCATGATCCTTAATACTTAGAGAATACACCATGTTATTCTCTTTTCTAGGATGGTAGATTATTGAGTATTTGAAATCCTTGATGATCTCTAAGAATCTTTTCTAGATCATATTAAGATCCTTCTTTGTGAATATATATTTTCGGTTCTTATAATCAATATATATTTCAAATTTCTCCCCATATTGAAAATTCTCTAATATTTTCAATGAAAATATAATGGATTCTCTTTTATATTAATGTGTGGGATAATGTTTCCCATGAATTATCAATTTCATTGAGGCGTATTCCATCACTTTTTGCTTTTTCATTAGTAAAAATCCTAATCCCTTCTATTAAGTACCATTTTATATTATAAATAGTTCCCCACATTCATAAGTGTGAATACCGGCGCACTGATAAGCATGTTTTTTTAACTTTTTGATGAAATCTCCACACTCACTAGTCCAATAAAAACATTTCCCCTTTCCAAGTCTTCTTGGTCAGTGGGTTTGAAAATTTGGACAAGTTCTTCCCAAATTCCGAATTATACCCAGGTAGACCAAGGAAACTATAAATATCCATTTCATATATTGGCATGGGCCACTCTTCTATCACCATTGTCTTAGAAGCATCCACATATATTCATTTTCTGGTGATAAAATGCCCCAAGAATTATACTTCATCCATACAGAACTCTCATTTACTCAACATTGTGTAATGTTTCTCCCTTATTAAAGACATTAGAACAATATTCAATTTCTCCTCATGTTCCTCCATGCTCATATGGTATATCATAATATCATTAATAAAGAATACCAATTTTTTTAGGTAATATATAAATAATATATTAATTATTTCCACAAATGTTACCGGAGAATTATTGAGTCCAAAGGGTATCTATATGAAATCATTATTTCGATACCTTGTTTAAAATACAATCTTCTGAATATTTTCCATCCACACCTTCAATTGGCGATATCCCGATCGGAGGTCCACCTAAATGAAATAAATATCCACACATAGCTAATTTAACAAGTCATATATCAATGTAAGGGGATACTTGTTCTTTTTTTGTGATTTTTTGAACACCATATAATCTAAGCATATGAACATTAATCTATCCTTCTTCATGATGAAGAGGACTGGTGCATCCCATGATAAAGCAGTCAGGATTACACAACCCTTGTCCAAATTCACTTGTAACTGATTATTCAGATCCTTTAACTCATTGGTGGCCATTCAATATTCTGTCTTTGAAATTGGTAGATATCCATGAAAATGTTCAATTGAGAACTCAACCTCCCAGTTAGAAGGAAGACTAAGATATTATTCGAGGAACACATCAAAATAGTACCTCACAATGGGCATGTATTCAAGCATGATTCTCTCCTTTATCTCAATCATTTATGATTTCTCATAAGGAAATAATATCCAAACTTGGTAGATTATTATGATGGGTAATTATCCTCCTCCTTAAAATTGTACATAACTGGAGGATTATATAGGATGCGAATAGTGATATACCTTTCCTGATAGTTGATTTTGGATTTAAATAAAGATTTTTATTCCTTTCCCAAAATATCATAAAAAGACACCAAAGGATGTATGACCATATTGGCTGAGAGGTTTTGTCCCCAATGATTTATCTAGGAGAATTTATAAACATTTGATGCAATTAATTACCCATTTTCTATTCTTAAAGATAACTAAAACTCTATATTTTGAGGTGGTGTTTGAATTTTTCTACTAAACCAGAACGATATCAAAGAACCCGTAGAACTAGAAGAAAATAGTATGTTAACTATTCTTGTATGAATATCTAATATACTTGTCACCACATTATTTTCAAATCCACTTTAGCAGTAGTGATGGAATAAGCCTCTGATTTCCCATTTGGATTTGGTGGTTGTTGGTAGTGATTACCCTAAAGAACTAGAGGCTTAGTGCACTAGCTTGCATTGTGCCCTTTCTCCCTATAGTTAAATAATTAAACCCTAGATGTTTCTATCTTTTTCTGTACCAAAATTTCATACTTCCTCATGTATTATCAACATTCATGAGCTTATTGACTCTCTCCCACACAAATATATATTTTTCCTGCCCATTTGAGGTAGTTTCCAAGATCCTTCTTCCCACATTTCTAACATATGGGTGGTTTATTTTTCTTTCCACCTTTGTCAATAAACCCCACAAATTGAAACTACATCTTTCGTTTCATATCAAAAAATCCATGTGTCTATTATCCAAAATAAATCTACACATTTAGATAACATCAAACATCTTCTTCATAACTCCCAAAGTCTCAAATTGTTAGAGACTTTTTGAAGGCGTGGTTTTAAACCAGTAAAGAATTAATCAATTTTTCTATCATTTTTTATAACAAAACCTGATGCATACCATGAATTCCTTGTGAATTTTTTTTTTAGTCTGTGATAGATTCAAATTCCTATTTCTTCAGCACCATGAATCCTCTCTCCATCTTGGTATGTAGAGTTATAGGAAAATATTTTTTAAGAAACCTTATATTATAGTCTTACCACTCTACCAATTATATTAATTCATTCGGGTTTGTGATATTAATCAAGACCCACCATTGGATATTTACTCCATCTAGCTGGTAAATGGACAGAGTCAACTACTCCATCTCAGAACAGTGAAGTAAATAAAATATCTTCTCCAATTAGTTGGACCACTTTTCCATGACTAGTGGATCGGAATACCCACTAAATGACTATGGTCGTTACTGCATAAACGACTCGACAACTAGTTTCTCCCTCTTAGGTGAAGGTTCACGTTCCACATTATTTAGGTTATTGTTCATATCCTCATACAGTTGGGTAATAATCTCCATGAAATTTTTAAGTCCACCTCCCAAGTCACTAGGAATGTCATTCAAGAAATAACTGCATCATCCCTTTCATGGGTTATTGGCCTAGTTTTTCCTGGTTCCCACCATTTTGTAAAATAGGAAAGTTTTGAACAAAATATAAGTCAACATGTCATGAATAAATAAGTTATTCAATTATGAAATTAACTCTAAAGGAATAACATGAGGATACCTATATATATAATTTTTCTAAAAAAAATACTTTTTGGGTGCTTATATATTCATTGTCTCATACCAAGGGTTTTCACTAATGTTCTCTAATAAAAAATTCCAAATTAACTAAATTGTTCTCTCATACCAACTATAGAGACACTGATTTTTCTTACATAACTATTAAATGATTTGGAAGATAAAAACATTATAGCTCTAAAAATCATTGATTCAATGGTTTAGTGTATTGGGAAATTTGGATCATATATTATATTTAGATAATAAAACATAAACAATTATTTTACTCTTTCTTGTATATCTTATTATTATCCTTCATGTTCTCTATAGTAAAAGTATTTTCTTAAATATATTCAACAAAAGAAGGGGTGAGATAAAAGATCCATAAGAGGATGAATAAGAGACATGAAACATGGGTGAGAATAATCATCATAATCATAACATAAGAAAAATATCATCATCATAATCATGAAATAAGTAATTAGATAAATCCATAGAATATTGAAATTCATACAAAAGGAAACATCATCTCGTAGTGATCTACTACCACACATAGTTGTGAAAGAAGATAGCATCATGTTGACACATATTTAAATTTTATATTACGAGAGAAAACATATTACCCAATGCATTGGAGAGATATTTAATTATGCGTGCACCCATAACATCATAACATTTACATGTTCTATATAAATATGGTATCCCCAGTCATATCATAAAATATACATTATCATGCATGCCACATAGAACGTATATCAATATTGGACATAAAATAAACCAATAAATAATGGGGTTCATTTCATAAAAAATACATTCATGAAAAAAACTTTGCGGTTCCCAAATCAGAGAGGGAATAACATAATTCATATAAGAATCATTTATCTCGAGTGAAAAAAGAAACATCCCACAATAAGTGAATGATTTATTTTTGGAAAGAAGATTTATTTTGGAAATATCCTTTCATTTTTCAAAAAACCATATTATAAACATGTTTATCCCAAAAATTAATAGGGTTGGAAAAATAAATTATATTTATGGAACATTAATCGGACACCCCTACTGAAGATGGAGTGGAAGAGGGATAACACAGAGAAAAAGGGCTGAGTTCCAGAAACCCCTTACATTATGTCTAAGTACTTTCATCACATTATTATCCAAGATAATAAAATAAAATTAATTAATTAAAAAAAATTAGAAACATTTTTTACATTAATTATATTAATTATAGTTTTATTAAGTTCATTTATTATCTTTTTTATGAGTTATAGAGTTTAATTTTATCATTTGAGAGTGTTCGTTTTCTTGGTTCTCTTGATCCGTTCACTTGTATATGAGTATGGAAGTTCTTGTAAAATTTTAATAGTTATCCAGATTTGAAATTATATGTTATTAATGAAACTTCTGAATATTAAATGTTATTATATATCATTTGGTTATATGTTATGAGGATGAATCATTAGATGAATAGTTAATGAAAATTATTTAATTTCTTTGGAGTATTTTTCGACCATTATGATCTTATATCATTTTATTTAAAATTATGTTTATATATTTCTTCTAGAAAATTATATAACATATAATATGAATAAGAAAATCCTATTTTACCATAATTATGGTTTAATGACATGAATTTAAGGTGGTAGTGAAAAATGAAAATGCATCATCCGTGGTAGTGGTAAATCGACACATCACAGATGATATATCCATTTTTAGAAGAAAAAAATGTAAATGGAAGACAATTGAAGATAAATTATTCCATCAACATAATAAAATTATTGTATAAAAAATATAATAGAGTAATTATGGATTTTGGATAGGTGGAGGTGAGTAGATGATAACAAATAATTGAAAATGAAAAGAAATTAAAAGAAAAAGAAAGAGGATTTTAACTCTTGAATTTATCTTCCTTGAGAACCTCCTTAGGGAAAATGGGCTGGTATTTTGGTTAGAAAAAAGGGATCTTGGACATTGGGAGGTAATTTTGATGTGTATTGGGAATAATTTTTTCTAGGTCCAATTATTGAAAGGTGTGAGGGGAAGAGGTGGTGAGGAGTGGGTTTTATAGGGGAGGAAAGATGTGTTTTCTCATAATTTTATTCATTATTTTATTATTTGGATAAAGACTTTAAATAGATTTATAATTATCACAAAATATATTAAAATAATGAATGATATTTTGAGATTTTTGGTTTACACCATCCATACATCATCTATAACCTAGTAGTTCATGTATTTGTTAAATACTGTAAATTACCGTATTTAATTATTCACAAAAAGATTCAACTATTTAAGAAAAATAAAAATACCCCACCCTAACCATTTTTAAAAGTATATTATTTAAAAATTAACTCCATTTAAATAAAATATTTTTCTAAACATTTGAATTTTAATTTTTAATTAAAATCATCATTTATATGGAAAATTTTGATTTTAAAATTATAACTGATTTTATAACCCTTTGAAAAATTAATTACAGCCCAATAAAATTATCTTATAATCATCATACAACAAAATTTTAAATTATAAATATATTTTACAAAAATAAATTTTCTTTTAAAAAATTTTATTAATTAAAAAATTATAAACAATATTGATGTTTTATAAAAATACAAACACTTAATAATAATTTTAATATATTTATTTACTTGTAATATGATATAATTATATAATATTGATTCTTATAAGATACTTAAATTTTATTTATATTTTCATAGATTAGTTCTCTATTTTATTGGCCTAATTACTATTCTTGATGGTCATGTTGCTATTTTTAAGGGTCAGGTTACTATTCGACTAGGATATGTTCCTTAATTTCTTGAAATACCTCTTATATTATTCATTCCACATTAATAAAATACATATTGTGTATTCAATGTGATTTATGTGGGTTTTACTATATGTCATAATTACAAGAATATAAGTTCCAACGATAAAATTTAAGGTTGTTACAATACCACTCTATCATGACCCTTCCAAGTGGGCCTATGCCATGACCCCCATGCCCGCCTCTAATATGCCACGGGAAAGAGAATACTGATGATAAGCCATATCATTAACCTGGAAATCCGTATCCCTAGTACCTATACACATGAACACATCTCCAAACCAATAAAATGAGGAAATTTAAAA
This sequence comes from Viscum album, assembly GCA_963277665.1. Classification (NCBI taxonomy): domain Eukaryota; kingdom Viridiplantae; phylum Streptophyta; class Magnoliopsida; order Santalales; family Viscaceae; genus Viscum; species Viscum album. Next base: position 561,759,080 of record OY728131.1, read on the forward strand.
ACAATTGAACAACCACGCATGAATACAACTAAATCTAACAACCAGAGTATGACAGGAAGTTAAAGAAACTAAACTAGGACAAATAGAAGACCACCAACAAAGTCTATAGCCCAAGTCCAACTTGAAAGAAAACTGGGACTTCTCTCAGAATACCAAAGGAACACACCTTGATCTGTTTTCTCTCACAAGGCATTGTCTAGTCCTAGTCTTTCAATAACTCTATCTAAAGGCCGACCTTCAACACAAGACATAACATGTGCAGTCAAATATTATGTATGGGTTAGTATGAAAATACATAGAAGGACACCAAAAAACCCCAAAGCATAAAATAAATTAAATACAATCATCTCTACATAGGTATATGTCTACAACACATATAACAAGAAAATCTAGATATATTTAACAAATACACACAGCCTAAAGGTATGTTACAACCATAATAAGCCTACCTAGGATTCTATAACCGAGATTCCATATAGAAATCATACAGGAGAACCCACTCTTAATGCTAATAGCACATTTTACATCCTTCCTAGAGGTAAATGCTTGTTGGGTCTCACCGTTATAAATACACACTGATGATCTAAAGAGATATGATACACAAAGAAGGGTACTTCCAAAACCATGGGGTGATACCAACTACTTAATCTATATTAACCTACTATGTAGAGGATTATTACCCATATTGTGTTGGTTATAATGACACCACAGACTCCACCTAGGACAAAAAGATTAATATAGGACCTTTCCCCCAACCTAATTGAGGGATTCCAACAAATCTATCTAATAAGGAATACTTAAGGGGTTATTATTCTAGGAGTATGAGATGAATCCATTAAAACCCTTAGGGAAGGGATACAGGAAAAACACCCTAACATAATTTGTCTAATAAATAGAGGACATTATATCTAAACCAAAATTTAAGGAGTACACAGCCTGTAGTACGGTTTTATACAGTGTCCCTTTACCCTAGGTCATTCTCGTGTAACCAGACCAAGGCTCCAGCCTTGTCTATGTAGTAGTACAAGATGTTTAGGATATTGGTGTACTGTACAAGTGTTATTGTACACAGATTAGCTTGTGTACTTATCCAAACCATGTATGTGTATGGGTGTGCACGTGATGCTTCATCCCTTGTAATCCTTCGCATGTCCATATATCTTTTGAGGTACACGTCGAGTCAATGGGGTGAGACCATACACCAAGTGATAGGGTCACACACAATGTGATACTTATGTATCTCTGAAACCCTTGCCACATCCTGGAGGGACCCACATTCCATCTAATCCAATATTTCATGTCATTTGGATCGGGATTATTTACAATTCTATATCCACCACCCACACAAATTATACACTTCTTAAACATCCTATATGCCCATTACCTACATAAAAAAACATGAATCAAGGCTCGATGAATCATTCCATTACCAAAACTCAAGATTTGACCCTTGGATCTCCTCAGAAAATCATTTTATTTGTTGTTTTTTAATGTGTGCTGAATATTATGAAATCTGATATCCAAGCCACTTGATTCATCACTACTTCCATTATCACACCATTATCAGGACATGCAAATCCAAAATCTACAATATCCTATCAGTTAACCCATAATAAGGTGTGAAATGATTTATTAATCCAGATATGTCGAACCCTAGGAAAAAAAAAGAATGCTTGCGTTGTACAAAGAAATAATGGGATAAAAGCACAAGAAAAATCATGAGGAAAATAACTTGATCAATGCTTGCGTTGATCTGAGTTCATTGAACAAATAATAACAACAAAGAATCAGCAATCCGGAAGACAATTCACCTAAAATAACCCTACAAATACACCCATGACGCATGATGATCAAATGGTGGATCAATCTGTTTATTGATTGATTTGAATTCATATTATAAATTACGAATGGGGAAATAAATTAAATAAAAATAACTAGCCTACTTCAATTTGGATTGATCAATAAAAAAGAATGGAGCTACCCCTGAACATTGGTGAGATCCTTAGAATTTTTCCCACATCAATTGTCGATCCATGATTTGGTGTCCTTTTGTCTAAGATAAATCCTCCAACACTCTCTCCAATGGATCTCTAACGGTTCCCGGGTTATATAGAAAACCCTATAATAATAACATAGAATTCCATTTAATGAATCTTCAATCACTATGTCAATGAAAGAAATTATAATATTTTATTTTATTATTTTATTCTTTTCAAAACCTATTATGAATTTTATACAAATGACCCAATACAGTCGAGGTTAATTCGCACCTACGGTAAACCACCCATTAAAAACTCAATGGTTCCCTTATATTTATGTTTCTCACCCATTTTAGATATAATTATAATTTTTTAGAAAATATTCACGTGTGTGTTATTTAATATATTTAATATATTTCAAAAATTAATTCTAGGAACACCCGGCCTCGGAATCACTCTCTATCATTGGAACAAGTCTTGAAAATTACACATACATTATCCCAAAAAATACATGGAAATTTTATGTCAATATAGGAATTCCATTTTTATTCACTAAGAATCTATATAAGATCCCGAGGCCATGTACTAAAAATATTTTCTTGTATCATGTGAAATTTATGAATAATACCATTATTTGAGTATCGATGACATCTTCGACTAGATGAAGGTAGGAAAATGGTTTTTAAAGATTGATATCAGTTATATGTGTCCCCAAATATGGTTTGGGGAGGTGGATATCTTGAATATGGCCTTTAAGGGTCATTGTGTGTATTATATGTTTTTTAAATGACATATAGAGTGATGAGCACCACTAAAATATATGTGGGAATCATGAACTAGATCTCTTATCTCATCTTGGATCAATTCACAGTTGTATTAAATAATTATATCCTATTATATTTTTGGGATAGAGGACATATATGTGAACATTCAAGGATTTGGATGGAATTATTTAGCGATCACATGATGTATAATAAACCCTATATGTAAAAAAAATAAGATACATGGAGTCCATTCCCTAGGGTGTGTCCTCCAAGAAGGTTAATTAGTGGGTGAATTCCAAAATATTTTGGATATGATGGCTTGAGATGCACCAAAAAAGGTTTTAAATGTGTGTAACCATCTTAGGTTGGATGGATATTACTAGATATTTAGGTCAGACTTCCCTATTATCATAATAACCAAAACTAATATGACAAAAAAGAGAATCCCTTAGAATTGGATGATCATTTTTAGAGTAAAATTATGTTTTTAAAGTAAATATTTACTTGTTTTGTAGTATTTTTATTTCTATAGGAATGATTTGTGTAAATGGTATTTTTTGAAACCACAAGAACTATCCTTGGTTGTGTACAAAGGAAGATGTAGGAAATGACTGATAATTTGTCAAGGTAGCTCATAACTCAGGAGAAAAAAATCCTATGATTTAGGGCTCACAATAGTGAGTTTTTCCTTAAATATCCATAGGAACTACATTCTTGGTGAGTTATTTTTTGTTTAAAAAGATGAAAATAGTCTTAGATACAAAATCTATTAGTTGGACCACAACCTAAGTTGAAGACAATAATTATAGTCCATGTAGGATTATTAAATCAATATTTTTTATAATTATTGAATGTTAAACATGGTCGATAATTTCCTTAACATGAAATATTATTCTCAACTTATTGAGGTGGTTCTTGATAAAATTTTCATAATATATTTGGTTAATGTGGAAGGGAGTAAGTATTCTCACAATTGATCTATGGTCGTGACCGAAAACATAATTAACAGTTTGCAAGACTACTGGACTAATAAAATTGATTATAGAATCTTACATGACAAGGTATTATTATATGACACACATGACATATTTTTCTCATCATGGAAAGTGCATAATCATTTTTTTTGGTGGTGAAAATGGGCCTAGTTTGGATACTTAAGGTGGTTTATAGAGTTTTTTTACACCTTCCCATTGTCCATAAATCAATTAATTATGAAGAGGTACCTATATATATGAATCCAAATTGTTAGAAAAAATATGAGTGTTGTAGATTTCTTTTCAGGGTACATCATTTGTCAATATGTGATGGTAAAACACCAGGTTTTATATGAATTTAGAGGACCTATCAAGTTTCCATATGGAAGTGGGATGTGAACTTGAAAATTTTAATTATAAAACTCAACATTTTATGGTGAGTCATGATGATTTTTGGGTGATAAACATCTAATTGACAATGTCACAACACTTCCATCCTATTCTAGTGTAAAAGTTAGTAAAAGTATTTTTCCATCATTATATATATGTGATTATATGGTTTCATAGAGTTCATATGATGAAATAATATGATTTTGATGCTTGATTCATTTCATATCCATAGGAAGTATTGTAGGGAACCTATAAATCCCAATTTTGGTTGATTACGACATTCTATCTCCCGAATGACGGCTTTATTGAGAGGACTATTGAAATTATTATTCATATGTTTATAACACTATGATTGATTTATATAAGAGATAGGATAATCACATATTATATGTGTAGTTTATATAAATTTATAACTACCAGTCAACTATTTAAATGAAACATACCTAGGACCTATATAGAAGGCAATTATAGAATCCCCTATATTGGGAAGATCATGGATAGTTATATCTATTGTGGATAGAGCTATTATAGTTGATGATAGAGACCGTTCATGTGATGCAGGAGTGGGTGAGGTTAGATTGGAGCTGTGAGAAATTCAATATAGGCCACAGAAATATGACATTTTCTTTTTAATAAGGGTATAGAATTAATATGAAGGTCTCACAATGACATGCATTTAGAATGTTCAATTGAGGGAGAAATCACTCCCCTTTTTTCATTGGACCTTCGGGATCTTGTGAACAATATACAAGGATTTTAATCTCTTAATATTTCCTCCGTTTCTAGAATGAGTACACCATATCTTCCATCTTTCATAGCTATGCAGGTAGGTGAATTATCCATTAAAAATATTTAATTATGAAAATAGGATATAAATAATCAAACTACCTTTTTATAGTAGCTGGTGTGATTAATGAATAAATAGTAAAAATGATTTACAGTTTTTTAATACATTCAGTGTACATCTTATACATGAATGAAATTTGTTGGGAGAGCTTATGGAGACATGAGAATCACAATCAATCTTATTTCCCTCAAATTTTTGAGTTATTTAGGCTTTTAGGGAAGAAAATACATAATGGTGTGGTTGATTTATTGATATATAATTTTCCCCAAATGTTTTAAAATATTTTTTCAATATTTAATTTAGTGATCATTTGGATAGATTAATTTTATATTTCACAGGATCTTGGAAAAAATATTTATCATTTGAAATGATACTATTTTTACCTTGTACACATGTGAGAGAGGTGAATTGTTAATATCACCTAAACAGGTCCTAATATGGAAAATCCGTCTATGTATGTTGGCATAGTATGTGGTGTTTTACCAAATAGAGATATAATATTCATTTGGGTTTTAGGCCTCCGACCTGGATTGTTTCATATTTTTAATGTCTACCTTATCCAATGTTTATAAATACCCCCACTAATAACTTTAATTACAAAATTATCTTCAAATCATAACATGAAAACTCTAGAAAGGATTGAAATATCAAATTCCAAAAGAAGCTAATGGAATCCATTAGGGTGAGCTTATACATTGATTCATTAGTGAATCAATAACTTGTAGGGCTTCATAATATTTAAATTTAATTAATTTTTGATTAATTTCTCATTAATTATTATGAATGTTGTATGGAAATTTTATTATATTTATAATTTACACATTCAACAAAGAATGATATTCATTGAAGGGGATTTTTCATATCAAAATAGCCCTATGATAAAATTCATTTTTATATTTTATTGATAATAAATGATAAAATTTCCTCACATTGTGTTAAATATGTTTATTTATAAAATATTTGGGATTAGATCATTCATTTGAAAATTTGATGAAAATTCATGTTTTACCCTTTAAAGTTCACAGTAGTATTGCAGAGATAATTTTTTTATTTATTATTTGAATATAAAATATTTTAATTGTTTTCCTAACTTAATCTGCTACAACTTCTGTTCTGGACATTGGAGCTAAATTGTGCATTTGACTGGACTAAATAGACAATGAAGTCAAATATGAGAAGGACCTGATATATTGGATATCAATGTAGTCTTTGGTCCATATCATATTCATCCTTGCATGGATTTGGCCCCAATATTGAGAGGAGATTGAAAACCAATTTTCAAATCCTTCTGGAAGGACATAATATTCATGTTTTTTGGTGGTCAAGAAGGCTGTGTCAGTGGGATTAAAATATTTGGCAGAATCTCCCCATTCACACTTGAAACAACATGTAACCTAGCCTCCCCTCCGATCTATGAATATGTGTTTTTTTAATTTTGAGTGGTTGGGATGTGAATTAGTAGATTGAATGCAATGGAGAATTGGTTTCACTCAAATTCTCCAACCATTGTAAGAAGGGTAGCCCTTAAAGCATGAATCCCCTCATCGAACCCTTCTACATCTTCTTCATGTTGTAATGTTTTTATTTGTGTAATAATATTTTTATTTCCTATGATATTTATTATAATTTATTATATTTTGTTCAATTATATTATTTTTCACTCATCCAATTTGGTCTGGAATCATGAGTTGAAATGATATTGGGTTATACCCTTTTTAAACATTTACACATGCAAAAAATTTCTACAATGACTACACCACCCATGAAAGAGTATTTATTTTTAGTAATCGATAGACTTTTATCATTATTATTAATTTATTTGGAATCAATGAGATACTATAATTCACATAATATTATCTTTTAATTTATTTTTTAATTGAAATGAAACTAAGAAATCAATTAAACAATTAATAAAAAACACACGAGGTTGGGAATTGTGTGAATTGTGAGAGCGCAACCGTAATTGGTAATAAAAAACCTCACATTATCAATTTTTAGTATTCAAATATAATCTATAATATAAATTAATCATAATTTCAAGAGAGAAAATGTGTCTTAATTTACAAGTGACCATAAACTATGCTTAGAACTTCAACCAAAGCTGCGTACTGTGAATTAATGTTCTGAGGTTAGCCTATAGTTAAATTCACTTAATCTTTGTGGTAAAGATAATTCTTATAGGGTTAGGAGTTTAAAAATTTAAGGGATCATACTTTGGAAGATATTAATTTAAATGATATTTTTTAATAAATTATTGAATAGGTGGTGTTTTATCGATTACACTTTCTAAAAATTGTTTTCTAAAAAAATACTTTCTCGCTATGGTTTGTTAATCAAATTTCATTTAACAAAAAGAAAAAAAAAATTCTTTTAGAATAATTCATCTAGGTTTATAAATATTAAAAAAAACCCATCCTTTTTATGTAGCGTGTTTAAATTATTTTACTTTATTTTAAATGTACGTTTATTAAGTTGTTATATTTTCTGCCTCATTGAGATATGACCTACTTCAGCCACCCTATTTCACCTAAATAACCCCAAACTAAATATCATTTTAGAGAACTCATTAAAATTATTTTCTAATTGGAAGCATTTTCTGGGAGTAAAGTATTTATTTTAACCAATTAGAGGTATTCCATTTTTTTCATTTTATTAATATCTTCTCTTATTTCTTCCTACATTACCCAATCTAAATTTTTCTTTTTCTTCTTCTTCTTCTTTTGGGACGATCAACTCAAACTTCTTATTTTTATTTTATTATGTTCCACTTTTCTTCTTGTAATTTTTATTTGATTTATGAAATTAATTAATCCCAAATATATCTTAGATCATGACCCTAAGATTGAACGCAACCTCAGGGCATGAATCAGACATTCTCTGTCTATGGGATGTTTCAACATTCAACCGGTGGGTGAATTTCTCCATTTCGGTAACATGGATGTTGTAATAACTTCTAAATCAATCATGGAACATGAAATAATGGATAAAAACAATAACAATGAACTTAATAGAACCACTCTATAATTGGCTACACTATACATTAATTATCAACTAAACTCTATTTCATAACCAAATCTCGAATCAGACATTGAATAGAAATTTGGGTTAATTCACCATCTTCCAAAGTTTCCTGTATTATCTCGTGAGGACCCAAATAAACTTCTTAAAGAAATTAATGTGGTTTTATATACCCTGAAAACAATAAATTTATTTGAAGATCAAATCAAACTAAGAGCATTACCATTCTCATTTGATAGAGTTGCAAAAGACTGGATATATTATTTACAACCAGAAAATGTAACATGTTGGAAAAATTTAAAACTTCTTTAATTGCATAGATTTTTTCCAGCATCAAGGCCCACATATGTTCAAAAATATATCTCGGGGGTCAACCAAACACAAGGGGAGTCAATGTATGAGAACTAGGAGCGATTCAAGAAGCTGTGTGAAAGTTTCCCCACATCACCAAATCAGGGAAAAACTCATCCTCCAATACATCTATGAAGGAATAACACATATGGAGAGGATCATGGTGGATCTACATCTATAGGGGCATATGTTGACAAAAATCCATCATCTGTATGTGTGTTGATCGACAAGTAGGCCCAAAAATCCCAACAATTTGGCAATCGAGGTACACCACATGTTAGAGGCGTGTATTAGGTAAGTCCTTATTCTCTTAAAAATAAACTAATTGATATTAAAGAATTGAAAACAATGGTGAGAAATATTACATTGTATCAAAAGATATCCCAACCCATTCATATAGGTCCTTGTGGAATCTACACTGAAACAGACCACCCAACTGACAGTTGCTCCCAAAAACAAGAGTCAGAGGATAGTGCATTAGTATTCCTTAGGAGTACATATCAAAAGAAACAACAAAAAAATCCGTAAAAGAAAAATAATTCTTTATAATCAATATACAACCAAGGGTGTAAAGAACAATCAGACAAGAGTTATATCTCTTGGAAACAACAAATAGCCCCTTTTTCACAAAATTTCGTGTAGCCTCTGCCTTACTATTAGGGTTTCCAACAACCCCAAAGGATATTTGAAGCCAAAGAACCAAAAATCCAACAACAAGGGAATTTTGAACCTAAGGTTATTTCTAATACTGGTGATCTTTGGAAACAAATTTTTCTTAATCAACAGAATGGGATGAAGAGTCAAGGTATGCTACCGAGGGAGTTGAAGACTCAAATGTGCCAGATTTCCACCACCCTCTATGAACTAGTAAGTGAGAAATATAGAAATATTTCCTAACCAAACTACTCTAAATCCCAAGGGGAATGTTAGTTTCATAAAATTGAGAAGTGGGAAGCAAACAAATGATACTTCTACACCTACCATTCAACCAGGATTCACCACAACTTCGATGAATCCCCATCCAAAACCAACTGATGGGAATCTAAATCAGAAGGAAAAAAGTAAGAAAAATATTGATGTTGTCCCTCATAAACCCCTTCCCTTTTCAAAAAGGGTTGTTCAAACCAAGAAGATGGATTAAGAGGTGACGAAAAAGGAGGCTTTGGACACATTCTAGCATGTAGGGATAAACATTTCTCTTATTGATGCCATTAAGAAAATACCAAGGAATGAAAAATTCTTAAAAGAACATTGTACAAATATAAGAGGGATAAAGGGGAATAATAGGGTCAATCATAGGAGAAATGTTTCAGAATTCGTTACTCCAAAACAAGCAATGCCAACAAATTTCAACAAACCTGGGACATTCACCATCCCATTCCCCATAGGGGAGTTAACATTTTTCTAATACTTTATGTGATTTAGGTGATCCTATAAATGTAATTCCTCACTTTATATTATCTTCTATTAAGGTTTTCAAGTTGAATAAAACAAGAGTAGTGGGGGTAGTTGGTGAATAGAGCTACAACATATCCAACAGGAGTCCCTGGGGAGGTTTGTGTTCAGGTAAGATAGATGATCTTTATAGTAAAGTTTTATGTTATTAACATGGAGGATGGCCATGTATGTTCATGTGATCCCATTATCCTAGGTAGTACCTTCCTCAAAACTAAAAAAACAATAATAAATTATAATTAGCGTTCTCTTTCCATGGAGTTTGGAGATGAAGTTGTGATATTAAATGTTATGGACTCCTTGAAGTACCCCTGAGAAGACCATTCTCCTTTTGTTATCTCCCTTTTGAACAACCAATTAAAAACCCCATGGATTTTTATTGTCCAATTCTTAGTGATATTATGAGCATTAGTTCTAGTTTGATGTCTAATATCCCTTAAAAACCTATTTCTAATGCACAATAATCTATTAGATTTTATTTTGAAATGGATTCATATTTTCATTTTGATCATGTTAACTCTAATTATGACATGGTTGTTGAGTATGCCAATGGATTTGATGAATTATTCTCTGATTTTGATGATGTTTATCCTGATACTGATGTTATTTGCGAACGGATTTTAGTTCCACCAATGTATCCATCTATACATCACACCCTTCATTAAATCTCAATCCATTTCCACAAAATCTAAAATACTCATACTTGTTAAGTGGAACTATTGTATGATTCTAGGTTTTTCTTGAGGTATGGATCTCGTTTTTTGGGTTAAATGTGTTTAATTTCTTTTTTGCCTTAAAAGCTAAGCCAGTACATGGGCCGGTTGGGTTATTTTTGGGAAATAAAGGGAAATAGATGCTGAAAACTAGTTGTAGTCTATGTACACATTGCATAATTGTCATACACACCATGTATATCAAGTACGTGATGTCTACTGGGCCATCATGACATCTAGCCAGTCTGGGACAGAGAAAAAATAAAAGGGGAGTACATTCCATGTACTTGAGGTGCACGCTATATATTTTCCAATTGGATTTTTTATAAAAGAGGTAGTATCCTCACTTTTAACGGACTTATGTTTTTCCTCCGTTTTTTGAGACCCAAAACCAGTCTAATACATTTTTTTCATATATGATGTCATTCAGACTCTGATTCAAGCACCGTCTATCTAGTTGGAACCGCATCGGTAAGTACTCAATTCCTTTTTAGTCATTATTTCTTATTCGTAACAACGATGACGCTATTTGGATTTAGGCTCATATTCATTAATAACCAATTCTCCATCCATTATTCAGATTTCATCCAAACTAGTATGAATCAAGATGTGATATTGTATGATATTTATACTATTTAGGTAAGGTAGGTGTTCTATACATTCTTTCACTTTTTCTTAGGCTGTTCGGGCATTAGGCCAATATACCACCCGTCTGAATTTCTAGAGAGGATTCATTTTTGAGTGAGTTTATTTTCGTATATGTATCTAGTCCTAGTAATGTTTCCCGTTGGTTCTATTTAGGTGAGCTGACAATCTTTGCTCATTTTAAGGTCATCCAAAGGGTGTTTCATAAAAAAATAACTAGTTTATGTCTATTTAAAACTCCCAAGCGGTGTGGGATTTTTCTTTCCCTGTTATAGGAAGACTATTAATACATTGATATCTTGAATATCTTGATTACGATATGTACTAACACTATGCTCAATGAATAATATGTTATTCCATTAATATTTTTATATTTGGAATGTTTAAATGAATGAAATGGGTGGGTATACCTATATAAAATGACTAATGGCATGTTAAATGGATTATATGTTAGGGTAGTACCATATGATTGTAGTTGAAAAATGGTTTACTTGAGTGGGTATACTCAAGGCTTGTGAAGGTAGATGTGAGTGGGTATACTCACATGGAATGAATGTTTAATTTTGAATGATTGAATTCTTGATTTAATTGTTTGATAGATCCCTTGGATATCTCTGTATATATCTGCAATGCGGTTGTGGGTGACTTGGGTTGACTCTTCCCCTTAGGTCTTAATTCTATGGGATTCCTTAGGCCATGCTACCCCGTGGATCCAACTTACTAGGGCTGGCATAGGAATTTCTATTTCCATACTTCTAGGAACCCAACCAGTGCGTAACCGAGTTTCAACTAGGGATGCCAATGGGAATCTATGGGATGACTTAAAAAAGATCCTTGGATTCGGAACTCCTTGGTCTAGATATTTTACATGGATGCCTTGGTCTGCTGACACCTAGGATCTTCCCCTTGCAGTGTACACATGAATATACGACGTGATCAGGGGATATTTGACTTCACCAGACGGCGTGGTTGTGGGATACATGACTTCTATATACATGTGGCTATGGATTTCAAGATAAAGATAGATGTATGGTGTGCTCATGTGACTTGCTTGTATACTTGTTATAGCTGCATGGTTATGAGCTGACTCACTTTTATAGGTATCCTTGAGGGCTGGTTGGTTTTTATTAGTGAAGTATACATATTCCATGGGTATTGACTTCACATGGCTGCTTGTTTAAAATTTATTTCACTTTTGTAGAATTTTTATTAAAATTGTATATACCCGGGTGGTTTCCTACTGGGATGTTTATCTCACACCCTATTTTGGCCTCCTTAGGGACTGAAACAGATTATATTGTTGTAGGAGATGATAGGGGAAAGCACCCTAGTACAAGTTGTTTACTGGGGCTTTGGAGCAGGAGAGCATAGGACCACGCTGGGGCTTGCGATGTCGGGATACAATTTTTGTATTTTATTTCTTTTTTGGATACTTGTATTGTACTATATTTCCATGTACCTATTTGGATTCTTTCTAGATACTTGTATGATCTGCATCATTTTATATATGTGACACTTCTTTTTATTGATATACATTCATGCTTGTCTTACTTTTAGTTGAATGGTTATTTATTCGCATATGCTATTTTATATATTTGAATTATTTTGTGATACTCTGGTAATGAGGGCCTAGTCTCCCCACTGACTCACCTAGGCCCTCAATGTTAGTTTGTAGCCTTTGGAATTTTTGGAGATGCACATGAGGTCTTGTGACCAACAATTCTCGGGGCATAGTTTCGGGTGGTATCTAGGTCTAGGACGTTACAATGTGGTATAATTGGTGTTTCTTTCTTGTTTGACTTACTATTTGGAGACATTAGATAGGGATAGGAAGGAAATGGAGTTTGTTAATAAACTGTGCTCAAGAGTAGCTCCTCACGTACGGGGAAAATAATTATTTTCTCATAATGAGTTCAAATATTCTATATTTTTACTATTAAAGTTGATGTTGTTTCACCATTGAGAGACACACTTGATTTCTTCTATTACGATTGATTCAATTTTGTGGTCAATTTCTGTAGAAACTCGATGAGATGATGTTGTACCATCTCATGAATCATATAAAAACTTGTTAAAATCATTCCACGCATTATTCCATTCCATCTAGGATGCATTAGATATTGCATGTGGTTTTTATAGTTGATGTGATAGTTGTGCGTGCTATTGTGTTAGTTGGGTACAATATATGTAAAGGGGTGAAACCATATTTCAATTCATAGGGAGTATTGGCCATTATGATTTGGGAAATGAGGCACCAATGAAATTATAATTCTTAAATGAACTTGATATGTATGGTTTGAATGGGAACTATGTTTTGGGTTCATGATGTGTTATGGGCCCTCATGGATTTAAGAATTGGTAAAATCTTGGTGGAATTCTTGAATAATAGAATGTCAAATGGAATTAGAAACATGAATGGAAAATAGATACATGACCTAGACCTATATTTTGAATGGGAAAGAGGCATAGTTTCTAGTTGTTTGTTGTCTGTTATTTATACAGTCATGTCTTTAGGAGTAGGCTATGGGTTTGACTTGGTTTCAAGGAGGGTTTGGAACTGTTATATTCTTTGAGATTTGTTCTTGATTTTGTTCTTTCATAAGGAGTTCATTTGGAATTGTAGAGACATTCCACCACAACGACCTCCAGTGGAATGCTGTGAGGGAGGTGATGACCATACCATGGATACAGTGGACCATAAGATATCAGTTGATCCTCCTATAGTGCCAACTGTGGAACCAGAGGCTATTCTGGACACAAGTTTTGATGGATAGTTCCATGAGGGTTTCTTTTGGTGTGTAAAAACGATACCGAGATGACCACAACCAGCCCTGACTATGGCTAAGTTGACATGGGTGTTCCAATAGAATCATCCTTCTATGTTTTCATGGGATGGTGGACCACATGCTATAGAGTTGTGACTAGAGACCATGTTATAAATTTCTAAGCATATGGAAATGACTGCGGAGCAGAGGGCCAGGATTGTAACTTACATGCTATGTGGAGTGTCAAATAACTGACATGAAATTTTGAAACATGGTGATTGACTACAGAATATGGGTTGGGATGAATTCCAAACCCACTTCTATGCCTAATTTTATCCCACGACTCTGCATGTAGATTAGGATAAAAAGTTCATGCGTTTGAGTAAAGGAACGATGAATTTTATGGAATACTCAGTACTCTTTACAGAGATGCAACATTTAGATCAAATTTATCTTACTTATTTTCTATCTAGGGTGATGTGCATCGAGGAAGGTCTCAAATATGCTATAAAATCTAATTTAAATGTGTTGAGGTTTCCTTGTATCACTGAGATTGTGAATCAGACACTGATTACTGAGCAGAACCCGCGAGAGCCTGGGCATACAAAATAGGGGAGTTCGGTTTATCGCTCCAGAGGATCTATGTCTTCATGTAAGAAGCTCTGTTTTGAGGCTTTCAGTGATATGAGTGCTAGTTGGGCTATGGGTGCAGGAAACTTGGTATACTGGCATCAGTGTGTTAGGTGATCCCATGTAAAAAATGATTAAGACCGCGACCTAGTTGAGTGCTGATCTTATGACAGGATGGGGCACATGCATCAGTATTACATGACTTTCCCCCTAAATATAAGAGGTAGGAGGTCAGCTCTGATGTTAGGTTCAGGATTTGGGTCTTTAGCTCCACGTCATGATGGGAGTTGGAGTAGTGAAGGCTGGTCAGGCCAGTGTAGTGGTGGTTATGGCTGGGGTAGCCAGACATCTGGCTTAGAGCGACAACATGGCTGATCAGTACAATGTAGCCCGGTAGGGTCACAGGGCTGTAGTATAAGCTAGACTTATGCTGTGCAACTGACCCAACATGAGTATGATCTTAGACTGTCTATTTTAAGAGGTACGTTCTGAGTAGATTCTAATATTAAATCTACTCTTTTTGATATAGGTTCCTCTAAAAGTTTTATCTCTGCACTAGTGGAAAAAATCTATGGGCTTGTGTTTTTTCTTTTTGAAAGAGTTTTAAAGATAGAATCACCATTGGGAGTTAGAACAGGTTATATACACCGGTTTATGGAGTGTCCCCTTGAAGTCAGAGGGTGCTACATCATCTGGCATCTGTATTTCCATGATATTTCAGGATTTGATGTCTTTCTCAGAATGGACTACCTCGCGGCTTATCAAATGTATGTTGACTGATATCACCAGAGGGTGACTCTCTCATCACAAGAGGGTGGAGTGTTTATTCAAAAGGGTGAATGGGATGTCCAGGAGAGTGGAGATGGACCAGAGCATCATGGGCTGAGAGGGACGACATCCCAAATTGGTAGTTTCACTACTATAAATTAAAGCTATATCCACAGACCTATAGCCATGATTTTATTGGTTTTTGTCTATATCTTTCTAATTTTCACGGTTTAATTTAATAACCGTGGCCATATTGCGTGTTTTCTTATTTGGTATCAGGGTCCCCTGATTTCCTACTCTCACGCTCCTCCTCACTTTTCTCCTCCAGGCTTCTTCTCCTCCAAAAGTAATCTCCTCCCTAAACACCCCTAATCGTGGAGCTCTCCTCCCCCGATTAATTCTCCTCCCCGATGTTTTCTCCTCATCGTAGCACCCTCCTCCTCGATGACTTCTCCTTCCCGACCTCTCCTCTCTAACCTCTCCTCACCGCGGCGCCCTCCTCTCCGATGAACTCTCTCCCCGCGGCACCCTCCTCCTGAAGACCTCTCTCACAGTGGAACCCTCTTCCTATGGGACCTCTCTCACTACGTCACCCTCCTCTATGATGACCTTTCACTGTGGTGTCCTCCTTCTGGATTCCAATCAACGCAAGTATTTTATACCATATTATTTCATCAATGTTCTGATTTTAAGGTTGTACTGTGATTTGAATTTCATGTGATGGTTATTTAGATCTCTCTTCCTCTTGTATTTATGCTAGACATGGGTAGAGTATGAGTATAAATTGAAGGCATCTTGATGTGATTATGTTGAACATATAAGGGAACCATACACAGTGATGGTGATATAAGAATTATTGATAATAAAATATATGGTATTGGAGTCCTAGGATCTTTTATGATGTTTAATGTACGTATTCAATAATTTTTTGGAATTAGAATAGGTTCAAGAAGGTTTGAAGATGTTTGGAGAAGGAAGATTCACGTCTTGGAAGCATTTATTGTGTTTTTATGATTAAACTACTATTTCAATAGGATGTGAATCAAAAAATTATTTTTCTATTATATATGTATGAGTAAATCATAATTCTAGGATAAACATGGGATTCAAATTGTATAAAGTGGAAATATAAAATAATACCATGTTTATATAGTTCTATGTATAAATAATGTCGTAGTGTTAGGAATAGAATGAAGATTTTCATAGAATTCAATGAATATTTATATGAAATAATGGAATACCTAGAGATTTTAATACAAAAAAATAAAACTGTTTCATTAGGTGTTGTGAAGAACATGGTGGGTGAAACATGTATTAAAACATGTAGAAGATGAGTAAAAAATCATATTAGAATATTTTTTAGGATTACATAATATATATACAAAGAGGAGTGACCCAAAACAAAAGTTTTAAAGGCAGTTATGAACTGCATGTAAGAATGACTGAAATGGGAAATCAAAGAAACCCCACACCATTTAAGAAGAAGTTTTGAGTGTTGTATTTTTTGGAGTTCAACAGTAAACATGTAGATAAGCATGGAGAAATCTGTTTTGTACATTTTCATTGATATTTTTTACTATTCCATGACCACCCTTAATGTAATCTCAAAATAAACATTTTATATTGAGGCTACACTATAGAATTATGAAAAATATTGGTTCACCCAAAATTTACTAGTTTTAACTTTGTAACTATTTAGAAGTTTTCACCTAAACCTCACTAACCTAAATGGAGTTCATTGGGGAATATCTATACAAAGACAATACAAAAAATAAAGTTAAATATGTGGATGTTCAACATATTAAATTTCATTAATTTTAATTGGAAATTAAAATATCCTTAATTGAAAATAGAGGGAGAATACTGCAATAAATAGAGGATAAATTATCCTGATTGTATAGAAAAAATAGAGGAATGGAATAGAGAGTTCCAATAATGATGGAGGAAGAATAAGTAAGGTGATCATCAACATGGGATTTATTGAATATTTGAATTAAATAGATTTATTATTTACTAAACATAATTTTATTAATTATTATATTTGTGGTGATAAATTTTTTTCTATAAAAGAAGGGAAGAAAATGAATACAAAAACTAAGGTTCTACTGATCACATCTAGTTGATTGGTTGATGAATATATAATACATCAAGAGAATTTTCAATTTGTAAATATCCTTATCTATATTTTTCTTCTATTTGAAGTTTTCCTAAAGAAAAATGCTTAAAATCTCTTTATAAGGATTTGTTTAAATATAGCAGTGTATAGGGAGTGTGGGGGTGCAGGGGGAGGGGGTAGGGGTGTGGGGGTGTGGGGGGGGGATGTGGGCGGGGGGGGGGGGGGGGGGTAGGGAGCAGGGGGTGTGGGCGTGAAAGGGGGAAGTGGGTGTGGGGGTCCAGGGGGAGGGGTGTCCAGGAGGTGGGGGGATGTCCGGGGGGGGGGGCAGTGTAAAGGGAGGGGGTAGGGGGTGCAAGGGGAGGGGGCTGTACAGGAGGTGGGGGGGGAGGTAGGGTGCAGGGGTGTGGGGTGTGGGGGTGTAGGGGGAAGAGGGTGTGGGGGTCCAAGGGGGAGGGGTGTACAAGAGGGGGGGGTGTCTCAGGGGGGGGGGGGTTGCAGTGTGCAAGCAGGGGGGGAGGGGGAGGGGTTGTCTAGGAGGTGGGGGAGCGGGGGGTGTGGGGGTGCAGGGGGAAGAGGGTGTGGGGGTCCAGGGGGGATGGGTGTCTAGGAGGGGGGGGGTGTCCGGGGGGGGGGGGGGTAGTTTGAAGGGAGGGGGCATGTGGTGGAAGGGGAGGGGGTTGCCCAAGAGGTGGCTGGGCAGGGAGCAGGGGCTGCAGGGGGCAAAGAGTGTGGGGGTCCAGGGGGGAGGGGGTGTCCAAGAGGGGGGGGGGGGGTGTTCGGGGGGGAGTGTGTAAGGAGGGTGTAAGGGGGTGCAAGGGGAGGGGGCTTTCCAAGAGGTGGGGGGGGGGGGGTAGGGAGCAGTGTTGTCAAAGGCACGTGGCACAATAAGGCGCAAAGTCCGCTTGGGGATGCGACACGAGGTGCGGCGTGAGGCGCAATTAAGGCACACACACACATAATTAAATATGTAAAGTTTTCAACCATATTTTAAATTATAAAAAACATAAATTCAATCAAAATAATACATATTAAAATACATAACAATAATTTTTAATCAAATAATAATCAATCCTCGAGTACCTAAACATAAAAATCATCATGAATGGAAGTTTGTCGGATGCCTGCTGTTATGCGTCGTTGGATGCCTGCTACTGATGCAGCGTGATTTTTATTTTGGACATTGTGTATTTTGGATGTGATGATTCTAATTTTATAGAGTTTTGTTCAATTATTTTATTAATATATTAAATAATATATATAACACTATATTATACCTGCACATTTTTCAGAAAAAAATACCAGATTTAGATTATACATAGGATTTCCTCTAGCACCCTCACCGATGCACCCCGATTTCCATCCATCCAACCCATGATTTACACGATCTCCCTCTGCTACACCCCTGATTTCCATCCTTCCCTTATACCCACAATTTTCGCGATCTCCCTCACTATTGCACGACACCCCGGATTTCCTTCACCACCCTACAACCACTCCGATTTCCATCCAGCCGCTCGCGATTTTCACCCCACAATTTCCCTCCTCTATTTTGCTCGATTTCCACAACATAAAAAATTGGTTTCCCACTATTTTTGCAACCAAGGAAATTGGTGTGCCTCTACAGCACCTTTTACTTCACCACCTCATGGGTTGGAGCATGAGGCGCACGCCTTTGGCGCACCTCGATGAGGTTGCCTCACCTCACACCAAGGTGCACAGAGGCGCGTGCTTTTGACAACACTGGCAGGGTGTAGAGGGTGTGGGGGTGCAAGAGGGAAGAGGGTGAGGGGGTCTAGGGGGAGGGGTATCCAGGAGAAGGGGGGTGGGGTGTCCGGGGGGGTGGCATTGTGCAGGGAGGGGGCAGGGGTGAAAGGGGAGGGGGATGTCCAAGAGGTGGGGGGGGAGTGAGCATGGGGTGTGGGGGTACCACAAGGACAGAGGGTGTGGTGGTCCATGGGGAAGGGGTGTCCAGGAGGGGGGGGGGGGTGTTCGGGGGGATTGTTTAGGGAGGGGGGCATGGGGTGTAAGGGGAGGGGGATGTCCAGGAGATGGGGGGATGGGGGAGCAGTGTGTAGGGGGAAGGGAGGGAGGAAAGGGGTGTGGGGGTGTAGGGGAGGGGGGAGGGGGCTGTCCAAGGGGGTCGGGGGGGGGGGGGGGGTCCAAGAGGGTGGGGGAGGGGTGTCTAAGAGGGGGGGGGTCCCATCAGAGAATTATATAAAAAACAAAATAGTTAATTGTTCAAACACCTAGGTTTTAATGTGGGTGTTGTAAGTACACCATAATAATCTTATCTGGTCATAGAACGGTGTGACTATTCATGAATTTTTATAATTTGAAACATTTATGAATTCTCTTCACCATAATATTTGTTATTATTTTTTATTGACTTATTATTGATGTTTACTTATTATCTTATGAAACAATACATATAATGTTAAATCATTTTCTTAATTATTTATTTAATGTATGTTTACATCTAGGTTTTAATGTGGGTGTTGTAAGTACACCAAAATAATATTATGTGGTCATAGAAAGGTGTGACTATTCATGATTTTTTATAATTTGAACCATTTATGAGTTCCCTTAAATATAATATTTGTTAAGATTTTTTTATTGACATGTTATTGATGGTTACTTATTATATTATGAAATAATATTTATAGTGTTAAGTAATTTTCTTTATTATTTATTTAATGTATGTTTATATTCCTCAGAATGGATAGTTACTGGATGTACAACATTTATCGGATCACTGATGAATTTCAGAAGGAGTTATGATATTTCTTGGAATTTGCATTCACTAATTATTCAGATGGTGTATTGATTCGATGCTTGTGTTTCGATTGTGTTGGAAGACCACGGTTAACTCATGAGGAAGTGAGTTACCATATCACTAAACAAGGTTTCCAAAAAAAATTATCATGTGTTTTATCAAAATTGAGAAAAATAACATGTGTTAAATGACATCAATTCAGTGGACAAGATTGGTATGAAAAATCTGATTTCTGATCAGTTTCTTATTGTTTCTAAAGCCAACTCTTCATATAGACCAGTATAAGAGGAAATTAATACCGGAACATATTTTTAATTTCATCAGGATGATGACGTTGAGAGTGTTAGAAAGCTAATGGAAGATTCAAATACCCTAGTATATCAGGCATGTAAAAAAATCAGTAGACATGAGTTTTTAATGCGATTATATCATGGAAAAACAATGTATGGAATTATTAATATTGTGGTTGACTATCTCCTTACATTTATTAAGGATTTACTACCTGATGATGCATGTATTCTAGAAAATGATTACATGGCATAAAATTTGGTTGAAAAATTTGGATTTTTATCTATTAAGATTCATTATTGCCCCAAATATTGTTGTCTATTTTTAAAGGAAAATGTAGAGTTTAGTCCGTGAAAACATTGCGGCACATCAAGGTGGAAGACTAATAAAGATGTAATGAAATCTCACATACCATAGAATGTGATGTGGAACTTCCCTTCAATTCCCAGGATTCAAATAATTTTCATGTCAGAACAAATGAAAAAGAATATGAGATGGCATAAAGATGAAAGAAATAAATATAATGATGAAATACTTCATAATGAAAATGTGTTGGCTTGGAAGAAATTTTATCGGTTACATCCTGATTTTGTAGCTGACCCACAAAACGCTTGATTGGGATTTTCCTGTGATGGTTTCAACCCATTTCGCCAAAATCATACTGCATATAGTACTTGGCCTATTTTCATTCAAATTTATAACTTTCCGTCAATTATTTGTATGAAGAATATATTTACTATCATAAGTATATTGATATCTGGACCCAGGGATCCTGGAAATGATATTGATATATACTTGCATCCATTAATAGAAAGGTTAAATGAGATTTTGATTATTGGTGCACAAGCATACGATGCATTCAAGAAAGAGTAATTTATGTTTTGTGGAGCTTTATTATAGAAAATAAATGATTTCCCTTCCTACGAAATTATGTATGGTTTGAGTAATAAAGTTAAATTATCCTATCCTATTTGAAAAAATACAGGTTTTTGAAGATTAATGTTTTGACAAAATTTTAGCTTCATAGGGCATCGGTGATTTCTACCGATGGATCATCCATATAGTAAAAATTGAAGAAAGTTCCATAATGACATCGAGACAGATGAGACACCTCAATGAATGTCGGGGAATGATATTGTTAAAGAACATGATGATTTGAATTATGTTCTTCGAAAAAATCATTCAAATATCAGAAAGTGAAACATGTTAATTCTAATTCCAATAGTAATTGGAGAAAGAAAAGAATATTCTTTGAGTTGTTGTATTGATCATCGAATTTATTGCATCATTGTTTGGATGTAATGCATATTGAGAAAAACATTTGTGAGATGTTACTTTATACGATTTTAAGTGTCCAAGGAAAAAATAAAAGACGATTTGTGGTCTCGTCGTGATTTTATGGATTGGGGTATAAGAGAAAAACCTCATCATGAGTTAATTGGTCAAATTAAGTGGAAAGTCCCTATTTCCTGTTATTCAATGAAAAATGTGGAGAATAAAAAATTTCTTCAGGTCTTGGAAAGTTTTAAGGTTCGAGATGGCTATTCATGTAATATTTCAAAAAGGGTGAATACATAAGATGTGAAACTAAAATCTATCAAAACCCATGATTACCGTGTCTTGTTACAAGAGTTGATTCCTATTTCCATTCTGAATTTACATTCACATAATGTAAAAGTTGAAGTGATTAAGTTATGCCATTTTTATCGAGACCTTTGTGCCGAAAGAATGAGCAGAAGTGTTGTTTAGAAATTGCAGAGAGATGCACCGATTATTCTTTACGACTTGTAGAAAATTTTTCCACCATCATTTTTTACAAGTATGTTACATCTGACTGTGCATCTTCCCAGAAAAGTTCTTTTTGGTGGTCCTGTTTCGATTTGGTGGATGTATCCTACAAAAAGAATGATGTTTACATTGAAATCTTATGTGATAAATAAATATCACCCTGAATGATCTATTTTGAAATGTTTTTTAGCATAAGAATGCCTGGATTTCTGTTCATCATACTTGGGTAATGTCACTACGAGGTCTAATCGACTAATGAGAACTGAAGATGAGAAATATGATCCCATTGAGCCTTGATTTCCTTCACTACCCCAAATAGAAGGGGATATCTAGATCATACTCATTGTGTACTTTAAGAAAGAAAGAGTGGGAAATGGCTCATCGTATAGTGTTATTAAACTATGGTGTGCATGATGATTATATCAAGTAAGTAAACTAATAAATATGCATTTTTTCATTTTGTTTTTTCTTCATATATTCTAACATTTTTAAGCTTTCATATTTGTAGAGAACATTTACAAATTATAAAAAGTAGACATCGCTCTCTATCAATTAAGAGTAAGGAACTGTTTCACAACATAGAATTTGCTTCTTGGTTAAAGTCGAAGGTTATAGATTTTTTTCTTCTCATAACATAATAGGATGTATCTTTTTAATATTAAATATTGGTATCTTTTAGGTTTTAACTATACCAATGAATGAAGTATCAGATGAAGTAAGAGTATTTTCCTTTGGTCCAAACGATGTGGTACATGATTGTAATGAAATGAGTGTCAATGGATTTAAATTTTTTATAAATAGTTGTGCAAAAAAAATTGAAACACAGCATGACAGTGTCATGATAAGTGCCACAACAGATTGTTAAGCAAGTGCATTAGATAGACAACCTCAGCCAGAAAATATATCATATTATGGTGATTTTGAAAGAATCATTTTATTATATTATTAAGAAAATGGTCGTGTCACAATGATGAAATGTAAGTGGTTTGATTCAATGACATGACAAAGAATGCATATTGATAACTGTGGATTTAGAGTGATTGATATGAATCGCTATCTTCACACCAATGAATCATATATTCATGCATCATAGGCTAGACATGTGTTTTATGTAACCGACCCGTTACAACAACAATTTGGTGTTATTGTTGATATCATTCCTAGACATATTTTTTATGAAGGCATGGATGACAATGATGTTGTGGATGAACCTGTCAGTATTTATTCGAATGTTTCATTTGATGACATAGATGACTCAATTGCTAGAACAGATTGTGAATCAAAAATTGTCACAGAGCACACATAACGTTGACACATATGTAAGTATTTACCAGACAATATCGTATTGTTGTATGTATTTTTTTAAAATTCCATACATGATATCAAATTAACTTGTATATTTTATGCCATTGTCGAATATAAAACTATTTATAGTCTGACCAATTTATGTTTAAGCACATCTATAGTAATTATTGAACATAGAAAAGTATTGATATTTTATCAATATAAATATCACATTGAAAATGCATCACATTGTTTTATGATGTAATTGTATTATTTAAAATTTTGAGTTATTTATATTTATTTGAGAATATTATTTTAAATTTCCAGATAAAAATGTCTGAATATGATGATATTAGAAAAAATAGAAGAACACAATGAAATGAACAACATATGTCTCATCTGGCCAACATTGTAAGTACAATTTATGTTTGAATATTATGGTCTTTCATATTATTTATCTTGTTATTATTCATTTTATTTTATCATCTATGTTATTTAAGGCTACTTCATCGAGGAGACAATTGCATTATACTACCGAGGATGATAGTATGGAGGGGGTATTGATTCTACAGTTCAACCTACTACTATGCTGCTTGAGTCACCAGAAGGTCATCATCCTATTATGCCACCTCCAAATTATCCATACCCACCTTTTCCATATCCCTTTCTACCTCCACCCACATCAGATGGTAGTTCTCAGACTCCCATCCCTCTTTATTTTCCATTCCCACCATCCACTGTACAGGGCACTGCGCCCCCATATATCCCACCACAATATCTATATCCATATCCACCCTTATCTATATAGGGTTATCCGTATACTATACAGAGTACTCCTATAGTAGATATCCCACCTACCACAGAGGCTACTCCCCCTCTAGATGTTGTACTTCAGGGGTCAGTAGATCCCCCATCTACTGGTATGTGTTTAAACATTACTGTTAGTGATTAATTATAAATTCATATATATTATTATCCTTTAATAATTTTTTTCATGATTAACTCCAGCCTCCACCATACGACAAGGCCGCAAAAAAATGCATGAGGTTTGGAATCGACACACGCAAATCATGGTTGAATACAATGATGATAGGGCTATAATTAAAAAAATGGTATGGAATGTGAAATCTTTATGGGAACACTTTCTAGACACAACAATATCATTCCGATTCCACCAATAAGTTGGAGGGAAGTTGCAGAACAAATAAAGGACAACGCTTGGGCATAGATCTGGGTACGTAATGTTAATCACATGGTATATATATTAATTTATAATATTTTCTTAACAAATATTTTGTCCATTGTAGATCAAATATAATTTTCCTAATGGGAAAAATGCCAAGGCTGTAAGGCTAATAGATTTTGGTGAAATGTGGAGAGCATACAAGTATTACTTATACCTTGGTTGGAAAAAGAGAGTTGACACGGAGCTTGAAGAAGTACCGATGATTCATGATTTTCTAATATCACAATAAAAAGAGATGATCACCTATTAGAAGAGTCCAGAGTTTAATATATTTGTTATATATATATATATTGATTTATTTATTTGAAAATGAGTTTTATTTATGTTAATAAAATTAAATAATTATTTGTTTATATGAAAAATGAGACAATATGAAATAAATAAGAGTGGAATGAAACATGTTTATAATCATGAACACACTTCACTCCCAGATATTGAGCAAACACAGGTAATTTAATATTTAAAATATTTATCTTTTTTTAGTGTAATTTATTTGACTTCCAATTTCGATTTATTTATTTGTTTTTTATAGAAAAAAACATTGAATATCGAGGGTCATGTTCCTCTCTTTACATTGTTTTGTGAAAGTAGAAAAAATAAAGATGGTAATGTGCTAAATTCTGACACTGAGAAGGTGATTGTAAGTATATTTCAATTTCTTTTATTTTGACTGAATTTAATTCCTTATATTATTTTATAATTTTAATTTATGTTTTATATCAATCAACAGAATGCTTTGGAGACATTGGCATAAAAAGAACCTGAGAATTTGGGCCAGAACGATCATCTACATCAGGTATTAGGAGATGAGCATCAGGGCAGAGTGCATTGTTGACCTGTGAAGAAGATTTTACCATCTCAATACTAGTCTAATGACAATGATTCTTTGAGTACCAATTCTGGTTTGGTCACAATGGAAAAAATGAATTCTGAAATCAAAGAAGAAACTCAAAAAGAAGAAAAGGTGCTATTTGAAAATATGATGAAAGTTATGTCTGCCATTTCTCCTACAATTTCACCAGAATAAGCTGCAGTGGTTGATGCATGTTTGATGTCAATAAGTCCTGCTAATGTAGATTCTTCTACCAGATTTGAAGCCGGAGCCGAAGCCGGAGCTGGAGTCGAAGCTGTAGTCGGAGCCAGTCTCAGTGTTGGTGCCGGTACCGATGCTGATGTCGATGATGATGTGGGTGGCGTGAGAGGTTCTAATGGTTATTCTATAGGAGGTGTGGATGAGGGCTATCATGAATCTGATGATACTGATATTGAGACTCACTATTGAAGTGAATTTTATTTTTGAATTGTTAATATCTGTAATTTTATTATGAAGTGAGGTTTGATTATTGTAATATTGAATTGTATTGAAGTGTTTCTAACTGTTTCTACATATATTAAATTATGCTATTATGAGATATATTCTTTATGTAGTAGTTAGTTTTAAATATTATTATATTTAATTGTATTCTCCTCTGAGGTGACCATGAAACCTTTTCAATGATGTTGCTCTGAGGTAGACCCTCTATCTCCTCCGGCACACCTCTGACGGTATGTAGTCCAATTTTCGTTTTTTTTTCTTGAGTTGGACCCTCTATTAGTTTCACTGATCATATTGTGAGTTTGATGACTTGTATTGGTGTGCAAGATAGGGATGCACAATATGAAGAGAACTGACAAGAAAACATAGCTGATGCACTTTATTTTCTCCCATGACTTGCAACTTGGATTGAAATTAATATAAAATTAAGGAGGCAATGGTTATTTTATACCATTTTTTGCAAGACATCAGTAACCATTTCTTGTGTTTTTATTGGTGTTTCATTGGAATCCTATGATAAATTGTTTTTTTGGGATCTAAATACTCAATTACATTACTAGGGGACAGGGGGAAGGGGGGAGGTGGGTGGGGGGTGTGCACAGGGGAAGTGGGGGTAGGGGGTGTGTAAGGGGCAGGTGTTGTGCAGGGTGTGGGGGGGGAGGGAAGGGGTGGGGTGTGCAGGGGGGTGTGTAAGGGTGCAAGGGGGCAAGGGGGAGGGAGAGGGGTGTTCAAGGGGGCAGTGGGGGCCGGGGGGTGTGCAAGGGGGAAGGGGATGAGCATGCACCATTGGTATTGAAAGTGATTTAACATATGTTAAGATTGTAAGTGAATTTTAATAGTTCTCATTGTTTCCTTCCCTTCTGACAGACTTCATTCTCACATGCATGCACTTGCATCTATTTGTGTTTTCAACTTTTTATGGGTTATATATGGATAGGTTTTAGTTGAATCAATGATGGGGTGAGCGAGGCCAGTAAATTTGCACACATTGTCAAGGTTTAAAATCAACTAGGATTATATTTTTTTATGCTTATTGAATTTGGAACTTGTATACTGAATACGTTTAGTCATTTGTTTCACATGATCTTTTTAGGTATTTTAGGATGCCTATAAGTCACAATTAAGCATCATAATCCATGATGACATTGAGAGGTAATTACAATCAATTTCATTGAAATAATACTTTTGGTCATTTCGTTCGATAACCACTGTGCTGTTTTTTTATTACAGGCTTTCAGAGTACATTGCCATTGGACCTAGTTTCTCCAATATTATTTCTCAAACACTGATGGTCCTTTTGAAATGTCTTCCTCTCCATGCATTCTTCTCATCCCTTTTATTAGTATAACTCATTACAAATATATATTTATGAGGTTTTATTTATCTCAACATTTTCACAAGAAATGGATTTCTTGTGTGTATGATTTTTCATGATAGGTTGTGTCTCTGGATAGAGATGCATGCTATGGAGAGAACCAGCATCAAAACATAGCAGGCCAGGGGCAGGGGGCAGGGGGAGGTCTACAGGGCAGGGGTAGGGGGGAGGGTGGATGGGGTTAGGGTGCATGGGGTGGATGGAGGGGGGCAGGGGCAGGGATATGGGGTGGTTTGAGGGGGTAGGGGGTGGGTGGAGGGGGGGGGGGGGGGGCAGGGGCAGGGGCAGGGGGCAGGGGGTGGGTGGAGGGGTGTAGGGGGTGGGTGGAGGGGGGGGGTATGGGAAGGGGCAGGGGCAGGGGCAGTGTGGAGGGGGAAGGGGGTAGGGGCAGGGGGTAGGGTGGTGGGGGGGAGGGGGTAGGGGGCAGGGGGCAGGGGGCATGGTGTAGGGGGTAGGGGGGGAGGTCTGCAGGGAAGGGGGCAAGGGGAACGGGGTAGGGGATGTCTGCATGGCAAGGGGCAGGGGAAGGGGGAAGGGGGGAGGTCTACCGGGTAGGGGGTAGGTGGGAGGGTGGAGGGGGGAAAGGGGCAGGGGACTAGGGGTAGGGGGCAGGTGGCAGGGGGCAGAGGGAGGTCTGCAGGGGGGGTTGGTTCAGGCTAGGGGGATGGTTTGGGGGGTGTGCAGGTTGGGGGGTGCAGTGGGGAAGGGGGGGGGGGGGGGGTGCACCCTGGATTTTCCTTCCATTCATGAACCCATGTTGTTCATCTAAAATCCAATGAGGAAGAAGCTGTGACAGATGCATGTTAACTGCACTAGCCAAAATAGGATTTTATATTTAATTTAATGATTAAGTTAATTTAAAAAAAATGAGCATAAGAACATCATGGTGTGACCCCTGGATAATTACATGAATCTTCTTCTAAACACATCACGGTGTGACCCCCTTTCCCACAATGTATTTCTAAAAGAGATATATAATCTAAATCCAATTTTTATACGATAAAAATGGGTGATCATATTTAATTATTGATGGAATCATAAAGGCATATAAATCATATCCTGTATGTGATAAATGTATATATAATATCAAATGGTTATGGGATATAGAAAGGGGTAAGAAAAAGATATTTAAATACCACTTCTATCAGAATTAAAAATCTTTATTGGGGTAGTCATAATGTTGGAATAGAATGATATTTCATACCATTTCATTCTTCATCGAATGAAATCATAATCTACGGTTAGCTTAAGTCAAAAATAATTGTTACATGGATTTTTCATGCCATTGGATTTGAAAATTTTGGTAATCTAGGATCTTCCACAATGTCTATAGGGAAGGGGTAGGGGGAGTGGAGGGGGGTAGGGGGAAGAGGCAGGGGGAAGGGGGCAGGGGGTGGGTGGAGGAAGGCTGGGGGAAGGGGGCAGGGTGGAGGGAGGTAGGGGTAGGGGGAAGGGAGAAGGGGGTAGGGGGAGGTCTGCAGGGTAGGGGCAGGGGGAGGGTGAAGGGGGCAAGGGGGAGGTCTGCATGGCAGGGGGTATGGGGGAGGGGGGAGGTCTGCAGGGCAGGGGGTAGGGGGCAAGGGGTGGGTGGAGGGGGGTAGGGTGGTGGGTGGCAGGGGGCGGGGGGCAGGGGTAGGGGGCAAGGGGAAGGGGCATGGGGCTGGGTGGAGGGGGCAGGGGGATGTCTTCATAGCAGGGGGATGGGGGAGGGGGGAGGTCTGCAGAGTAGGGGGGTATGGGATAGGTCTGTAGGGCAGGGGGAGGGGTGGGTGGAGGGGGCAGGGTGGACTGGGGAGGTATGTAGGGTAGGTGGTAGGGGGTGTAAGGGGGGTGGGGTAGTGGGGCATTGGATCAAGGGGGTGGATCATGGGGGTGTAGTTAGTCTCTGTAGGTTTCTTTAATCTTAGACAAGGTTGAATAACCATTACATATCTATATTAAATATAACATTTTAAATTACATTAGATATATCCAAATACACCACGTTTCATCAAGACTCTATAAATAGATATTGCTTTCTTCCTCATTTATGTAAATTATGAACAATAAACAACAACTTTTGTGATTCTTATTTTACTAAAAATTACACGATGTCATGTTTTCAATGTAGGAACAACTTCCAAGTTAGCATAATGATCATGAAAAGTGCGTCACATATTACGACATCTTGCAACATTCAATGTTCCTAATTTCTTTTGTTTTATAATAAATTTAATTTATTTCCAGATTTATGTTTCTGTTTTACTATATGGTTGTCGATGTATCAACCAAGCCTTTTTGTGCTAGGCAAGGATAACAGTTTGGATCATTCATACGTGAATATCTAAATTTCTATCACTATAGCAAAATTATCGATAATGAAAATATTATAAGACCATATAGTAGCATAAAATTGACAATTGAAAAGACCATTTCCTAAAACCAAACCTCCTCATAGCTTTAACAATCTATCCAGGAAGGATGGGGGGAGGGGGGTGCTGTCCAGAAGGGTGGTCGGGGGGGGGGGCTATCAAAGGTGGTGTCCAGGGGGTGGGGGTGCAAGGAGGGTCTGCAGGTGGGGGGGGGGGTGAAAGGTGGGTCTGCAGGTGGGGGGGAGGGGGTGCAAGGGGGTCTACAGGAAGGGGGGGTCTATTTAGGAAGGAGTGGGGGTTCTGTCCAGGAGGGAGGGGGTATGCAGTGGGGGTGTGTTAGGGGGGGTCTGTAGGGGGGGGGGGCAAGGGGGGTCCAGCAGGGGGGGAATGGGTGTGCAAGAGATGTATAGGGGGGTGTTGTCCAAGGGGGTCCTGTAGGGGGCTGCTATCCAGGGGGTCCAGTAGGGGGGCTTCGGCTGTCCAGGGGGTCCTTTGGGGGGGGGCTGTCCTGGGGGGTCTACCAAGGGGGGGGGGGGGGTTGTCCAAGGGGTCCAACATGGGGGGGGGGGGTGTTGTCCAGGGGGGTCCGGCGGGGGGTGGGGGTCTCTCTAGGGGGGTTGGGGCAGGTGTCCAGGGGGTCCAGTAGGGGGAAAGGGGTGTTCAAGGGGGGTTTGTAAGGGGGGGTGAAAGGGGGTGTGTGCAATGGGTGCAAGGGATGTGTAGGGGGGGCTGCTATCCAAGGGGGTCTAGCAGGGGGGAGGGGGCTATTCAGGGGGGTCCCAGAGGGGGGGGGGGGCTTTTGTCCAGGGGGTCCAACAAGGGGGGCTTCAATCCAGGGGGTCCAATGGGGAGGGGGGGCTTCTGTTTAGGGGGTCCAGCAGGGGGGGCTGCTGTCCTGGAGGGTCCATCAGGGGGGCTGCTGTCCAGGGGGTCAAGGAGGGGGCGGGGCTACTGTTCAGGGGGGTCCGGTAGGGGGGGGGGGCTGTCCAGGGGGGTCCAACAGGGTGGGGGGAAACTATTTGGGGGGGGGGAAACTATTTGGGGGGGGGGGGGTTATTATCTAGGGGGTCCAGTAGGGGGGTGGGCTGCTATACAAGGGGGTCCAGTAGGGGGGGGGGTGGGTTATGAAATGGGAAGTGTTTTGTCCTAGGTTTCAAACCATGGATAAAACCCTATAGCCACAATTCATTGACCTATGGCTGGTATTGGTGTGTCAATAGGGCCAAACCTATAGCCACAATTCAAACCGTGGCTATAGGTTTGGCCCAATAGCCATGCCAGTACCAGCCATAGTTCAATGAACCGTGGCTATAACCTATAGCCATAATATTTGGTCTTATATCCACGGTTCCAAACTGTGGATATAGCGTAATTTTCTAGTAGTGTTTGTTTCTAGATGATTAGGGAGTGAGTCAGGAGGAATTTTATCCAGTGGTTGAGCACTTCAGGGACTCCTTCTCCAACGTCTTTTTCTATTTACATTTTTAAGAGAGAGGTCAAGTTCTCCATCAAGCTAGTTCCATGATCTATGATGATATCCATTCATCCTTACAGGATGACTATGACAGAGATACAGGTTGTCAAGAGACAGCTAGAAGATTTGGAGGCAAAGGGGTTTATTAGACCTAGTACTTCTCTAGGAGGTTCGCCCGTCCTTTTGGAAAAAAGGTATACAGAACTCTTAGGATATGCGTGGACTATCGGAAACTAAACCAGCAGACAGTAAGAAACCGATATAACTTTCCACTTATAGATGACCCATTTGATCAGCTTTGAGGAGCTCAAGTGTTCTCAAAGATCAACTTGAGGTCAGGATATCACTCAGTGCGTGTTCGACCTACAGACATACGTCATACAAAATTTCATAAAAGGTATGGTGTATATGAGTATCTGGTTATTCCATTTGGTCCCACGAAGAAATCATCAATTTTCATGGCTTTGAGGAACCGAGTGTTCCATCCTTACATGGACTCTTTGGTGACGGTTTTCCTAGATGATATCATAGTGTATTCTCACAGTCAAAATGACCATGAAAACTATCTCGATATGATTTTAAATACACTAAGATAGCAATAGTTGTATGCTATGCTCGAAAAATGTCATTTTTTGGATAGATCAGATTCAATTACTAGGTCACATTATCTCGGAGAAAAGAGTGTCAGTGGACCCAGATAAGGTGAGAGATGTGGTTTCTAGGGAACATACAAAGAACATTTTTGACATATAGAGTTTCTTGGGGCTAGATAGCTACTACATGTGTTTTATTTAGGACTTCACTTGGTTACTAGTTTTGTTGACAGGCTTGAATAATAAGGGTCTGAAGTTTGTGTGGTCTGAATCTTGTGTGATGAACTTTTTGGAATTGAAAGGGAGGTTGACATTAGCACCAATCCTAATACTTCTAGAGAAGGGAAAGAGCTACAAGGTGTACTGTGATACTTTAGGTGTTGCGATGGGGGATATGATGATATAGGGAGACCGAGTCAAGGTGTATGGGTATTGGTAGCTAAGTCCTCAATAGAGGAATTACCCTATTCATGATCTCAAGTTAGTTGTAGTTATTCATGGATTGTATAGTTGGAGGCATGATTTAGTGGGAGAGAGTTTTGTGGTGTTCACGGACCACAAAATCCTCATTTATATCTCTACGAATTGTGATCTAAATTTGAGGTAGCGAAGGTGGGTGGAGTACCTAATATCCTTTGACATCAAGATTTCCTACACACCTGGTAAGGGAAATGCAGAGGCTGATGAACTGAGCAGGAGGACTCCGATACAGGCAGTGCAACATGCCATTAGTGAGTGAAATCTTGTGGTATCATTTTCAGAGATGAGTATTACGGTGCACAATATATAGTGGCAGACATTTCTTTAATACTTATCAGTTACCTATACCCAGATGGATAGAGTTATGATGAGGCAACTATCAAATTCTAAAGGACTAGTCCTATGGGAAGTTGTGGCAGGTGAGGAACCCATCTTGGTTGGATAGTAGGAGATGATGAGATCCTACATATTAATGGATGTGTTTGGTTTCCAATAGATATATTCTAATAGTTGATGTTGGAGTTTAATGTTTTAGCTTGGGATGATTTCTCCAGAGTCACCAAGATGTACCATGACTTATGACATCAGAACTGGTGGATGAGAATGAAGAGAGAAGCAACATGTTTAGTTATTAGGAGTTCCACCTTTCAGCAGGTGAAGGTGGAAAATCAGAGACCAACTGGGACTTTATAGTAGTTGCCTACCCCGATGTAGAAATGGTATGATGTCACGATGGATATTTTGACTAGTTTTCTGAGGTCTCCTTGAGGTAACAATGTTGTGTGGGTTTTTAATGATATGCTTAAAAGGCCTCACATTTCTAGATGATCAAGGAGACCTTCATATTTGATGATCTTGGAAATTTGTACATACAAGAGGTGGTATGACATCAAGGGGTCCCACAAACTATCATTTTAGATGGGGACACCCACTTTACATCTCATTTCTAGAAGAGTTTTCAAAGGGAACTTGGAACACAAGTGATTCTGAGAACAACATACCACCATATGAATGATGGTCAATCAAAGCGTACGAATAGGTGCTAGATAAAATGATGTGAGCATTCATCCTAGATTTTTGGGGCTCTTGGGAGATGGACATTCCGCTAGATTATTTTTCCTACAATAACAGTTATCAGAAAATGATACAGATTGCACCTTATGAGGATTTATACGGTAGGCCATGTCATTCACCCCTATCCTAGTTAGAGGTTGCATATGATGATTTACTGGGACTGTGTATCATGTATTGGACTTCTGAGTGGGCCAGGATGATTCAGAAGCAGATGTCTACTGCATTGTTTCGTCATAAATCATGCACTGATCGCTGCATACGACTTTTAGAGTTCATGGGTGGGGATTGGGTTTTTTTATGGTTTTAAACAGGGTTGTGACACATGCGGATCAGGAGATTGGGTATACATTCATAGAGATATGTTGGGCCATTTTAGATTTTAGAGATAGTCGGGTCTGTTACCTATCGATTGCAATTACCTTAGAGGTATCAATCGATGCACGATGTCTTCCACATATCTTATCTTTTCCAATATTACTCATACCTTCTCATGTTTTTAGCCCAAGGAGGTTGAGATTGAGGTTGATGCCTCCATTGAAAAGCATCTGATTCATATCATTTACAGGAGCATGAAGGTTCATTGAGGCTGGTTCATTCCTTTAGTACAGATTCTATGGAAGAAAAACTGTTTACAGGACCAGACTTGGAGAGGGATGCCTACTTACATGCTCAGTGGATGAAGTTGTTTTTAGAAATACCTTGACCACCCTTTAGAGAGAAACTCGGGGATGAATGGCTATAAGGGTGGAAGATTGTAAGATTCTGGGTTTTTCTTGAGGTATATATGTCTCTTTTAGGTTTAAAGGTGTTTAATTTACTTTTTGGCATATAATCTAAGATGGTTCATGGGCCGGTTGCATTGTCTTTGGGAATGAATGGGAAAAAGAGGCTGAAAACTGGCTGCAATCTTGGTACACATTGTGTACTTGGCCTACATGCCGTGTACTTCTATTACACCTCATGTACTGGGCCATCACGACGTGTAGACAGCCTGGATAAGAAAACATAAAATGGGAGTACCTGCTATGTAAATGAGGTATAGGTCGTGTGCTTGCCTAGTGGGATTTTTTTTATAACAGAGGAAGTAGCCTCACTTTTGATGGACCTATGTTTTTCCTCCATTTTCTAGACCCAAACCACCCTAATCTAGTTTTTCATATATTTTAGTTTTATGAACATTGATTTATGCGCCATCTGTCACATTGGAACCACATCAGTTAGTAATCGATTTATTTTAGTCATTCTTGATTCTTTGGAATAACAAATGCACTATTTGGATTTGTGTTCAGATGCCCTAATATCCTATTCTTCATATGATCATCAGATTTCTAACAAACCAGGATGAATCAGGACTTGATACTGGATTAGCTATCTACTACCGAGGTGAGGTAGGTGGTTTATACATTCATTCATATTATCTTGAGATTTTGGGTCATTTCGATGATATTCCACATGAATGGATTTCCAATGAGGCTTTATTTTTTAGAGATTTACTTGTTGTAGATGTAGCCAGACCTAGTGAGGATGCCCGTAGGTTCCGTTTAGGTATGTTGACAACTTTATCTCATTTTAGGGTCACCCAAGGGGTGTGCCTTAAGGAAATAACATTTTTATACCAATTTAAACCACCCAAGGGTTGTGTTCTTGCGCTTTCCTAGTTAGAGGAATCCCATTAATGCCATGATAGCCTAAATAGCTTGCTTTGGAGATGTACTACCTCCTTGCTTAGTGAATAATATGTTATGACTTGTCTATTTTGATAGTTGTCATGTTTAAATGAATGAAATGGGTGGGTATAATAATATAAAATGACTAATGGCATGATAAATGGTTTATATTGGAGAGTAGTACAATATTCTTCTAGTTGATAAATGGTTTTCATGGGTGGGTATACTCCTAGCTTGTGCAGGTTGATGTGAGTAGGTGTACTCACATGGAATGAGTAATTAATTTGGTATGATTGAATGTTTGATTGATTGGTTTTCTAGATGCCTTGGAAAACTCTCCATGGATCTAGAATGCAGTAGTGGACGCCTTGGGTTGACTCTTCTCCTTGGGTCTTGATTTCCTTCGATGCCTCAGGCCATGCTACCTCGTGGATCCAGCTTTCTTGGGATCACGTAGGACCTGCTATGACAATGCTCTTAGGACATCAACTAGTGTCTAAATGTGGTTCCACCAGGGATGCCTATAGAAATAAATGGGATGAATTGGACTAGATCCTTGGATCCATCCCTCTATGGTTTAGATATTTTACATGGATGCCATGGCCTTCTGAAACCTTGGATTTGTCCCTTAATATCTACACATCACTATATAGTGTGGTCGTTGGATATATGACTTCATTGTATGGTGTGGCCATGGGATACTTTACTTCTCTATTGAGTGTGGCAGTGTATTGTTTGATAAAGATGTGTGTACGACATGGTTGCGTGGCATTCTTGTTTAAATGTTATAGCTACATTATTAGGAGTTGACTCTATTTTGTAGGTATCCTTGGGGAAAGGTTTGTTTTACATACTACATTAGAAATATTCCATTGTCATTAACTTCAGTTGAATTCTTGTTTACACTTTTTATAACTTTTGTAGAATTTCTATGAGAATTATATAGACCTGTGTGGTTTCCTACTGGGATGTTTATCTCACACATTATTTGGGCCTCCATGGGGATCCAAATAGATTATATGGTTTTATGTGATGATAGGAGAAGATTCCCCAGGTACAGGTTGTTGAATGTGGCTTCAGAGTAGGGGAACATAGGACCAAGCAGAGGAATGTGATGCCGGGATATGGTTTTTGCCTTTTGTTATTTTTGGGATTATTGTATTGTACTGTATTTCCATGAACTTGTTTGGATGATTTCTATATTCTTGTACCATTTTCATCATTTTTTATAGGAGACACTTTTTTAACATCCCATTATTTCATAGTAAGTTATTTTCTCTAAATAAATTCAATAGCTTGCGCTAGACGCAACACCGAGTTCGAGCGAACCATGTCTTTCCAATCTAACTGTTAAAAAAGCGGGTATGAATAGTATTAACAGAATTTTGAATTTTATATAATCTATATAATTTTAGGATCCATATTAGGTGTTTTTAGACATAATATAAGAACAAATTCATTTTTTAGGTAAAAGTAGTATTTTTAAAAAAATGAAAATTTTCAACCTTTTAATGGAAAACCCTTTTGAATACAAATATTTGAAACTTTTATATATTCTATCTAATGAAATTAAATTATTATTTATAATCGGGACAAAAAATCTATTTTGGATAAATGTTTGGTACTTTTCTGATAACTTTAGTATTTTGATTAATACTGAAAAATAAAAAATTTTAATTGAAAACAACTTTTTTAATCGAAATAATTTATAGTGTTAGATTATGCATTTGAATGGTTTGGAAGTATAATTATTTTATATTTTTATCATTTAATACAATATAGGTCATTATAAGTAATTTCATATTTAAATTTGGCATAAACACATGTCAATATTTTGACAGGTTTTTCTTTTTAAAAAACCTCTTTTCAGTTTTGACAACAGGAATTAATTTTAAATTAATTAATGAAAATTATTTGTTTTGAATTTGGTAAATTATAATTCATTTTTTAATTCTGAATATCAAATTTAGCTTCGGGTATTTTTTTGGTATTTTTCTAAAAACATTCAATTTTTGATGAATAGTGAAAAACTATGCGTTATTGTTTAAAACCGAATTTTTATTTAAAAAATTATTTATTTTCATTAAATTTATTTTATGTAAAAATAGATATATAATACCTGTATAATTTAAATGTAATTCATTGGAGTCATTTTATAATAAAATTAGATGTATAAAAGTTTATTGAACTTTTTACAGTCATTTACCCACCTTCTTGGAGAATTTACAAATTTGCATAAAACATAATATTACCTCTTCTAGGAATTTAATTTCAAAATTATGTGAAAAACGATTAATATAAATAAGTAAAATGTGGTTAAATAAGATGAAAATAATTTTTGGTGAATAGTAACTTTTGACTTTTATTTACCACGGTTAAAAGTAAATAGGGCAATTAAAGGTAAAAATGATATTATAATTACCCTAACACATGTCCTAATTGGATAAATGTACTTTGACCAAAAAAACCTTAGGAATAAAATAATATCCTTTAGGACCACATAGATTAGATTAGGGAATTTATTATTATTTTATTTAAAGAAGAGTTAAAAGTGTTAAATTAAATGTTTATTAACTAAACCATTTTTAATATAGGGTTATACATAAGATAAATTCGACTATAAATATTAATTAGAAAGATAAAAAGGATTTTCTACATAATGGTATTTTATTAATAATTATTAAATATTAAATAATTAAATTTATTTATGACACAACGATGATGCAGTAATTACCTACTTAATGAAATATAAAAATAGTTTATATTATAAATATTAAAATAAATAGAATTTAAAAGTTTTGATGTCATCCACGAATTTTCTAGGTTAATGTAAAATGTTAGGGTTTATTAGATAATTTTTTTATAAGTGATAAGGTTGTTATGACTATCACAAAAACAAAATACCAAATATTGTCGAAATTAACATAAATTAGTTTTTACAACAAATACTATATTATTGGTTGATGTAATATTCTTAAAAATCTACAGTTTGGAAAAATAGATTATCTGATATTATATATTCCATTAATGAACCCCTTGAGGTTCTCTTGTAAGTTTAGAGTAAGTTTATTAACCATAGAGTGTAAGAATACAAGAAGACACAGTAAAAGTTAAACTATTTCATTAAGAGTTAAATCTAAAAGATAAGGTTAAATGGAAACATAAACTTTTCTAAAACCTATTTGTTGAGAGGTTTTAGACCCATACCTACCTTAGATTCTAAATAAATTATTTTGGTTCCATTATAAACTAAAAATTATTTTATTATAAAATAATATTTCATGCTTTTCCAAAAGTGACCCTCACCTCTCTTATAGAAGGGTACTTCCCCTTATCTTAATTTCACACCTCAAAAGCCATTTGTCTTGGCCAAACCCTACCCAAATATCTTCCCAACATACCAAAATTAAACCTATAGGCCTTACTTTGATCTGAAATCCAACCTATGGAGCCCTTTTAATCAACTCAAAAGGAAACACCGGAAGAAGAGGTAATAATTTCACCACCCTCTTTCAAGTTCTTTTCTTCTTCCACTTCCTCTTTTTTTGTTTCCATACCAAAATAATAAGTCTAGTACCTTATACACACTTTTATGTTTTTATAAATATGGTACAACCATATTTGTTATTATACCCATCCAATAAATGACAAAGTCACCATAGGTGTGTACGTACAACTTACCATCTCCACGTCGTGGTTAGTTAGTTATTCAAACACTTCATTATTTGGATGGGTAAAATAACGAGTATAAATGATGTAAATAATAAATATAACATGTTAATGATTCTTTATATATGATATAACATCCAATTACAGACTCTTTCACCATCAATATAATGATAATGTCTCTCGTGCATACGTACAACTTACGGTCTCCACGAACTTGATGAGATTCATTCCCCATTGTAATCATTCAAGAATAATTTTCATTTTATGATTAAAAATAATGTTTAAGAACTTAATGTCATTCTGTATACGAATAAATTATATCCTACACATAAAAAACATGACTTACGTAACAAAACATATAAAGGAAAAGGAATCAGTTAACAACCAAAACAATGATACTACTGAAATATCATTAACCAAGCAATATTAGAAGATCATATATGATATCATATTTTTGTATTTTTTTCTTTAATAATTTAATAACAATGATTTCACCATTATACAGGAGGTTAACCTAACCTATACTGAGGAAAACTACTAGGTAAGGGGTTTTCATCTCACTTTTAATCCCGTGAGATTCATACTGTATTTGCCACTATTACCTTTTGTGTGGTGTATGTACTGCCCATGATTGTATTGTTTGAATACTAAACTTTAATTTATGGATATTTACATCATCATTGGATGATCCTTCTTTCATTGGGTGTATGTTTCTTAAGTTACCAAATTAGTAAGGGAATTTCAAATTTCATTTTCCACTCATTCGGTTTTACGCAAACCTCATTGATTACTTTACTCCAAGATTATGTGTGAAATCACTCCTTATTTACTTATGTAGTAATTTTATCACCCATTTATGTTGATATAATTTTGATAAACATAATCAGTCCATTGAAAAATTCTCAAGTCCTTGATATAAACTTGATAAGAGTAATTTTAACTCAATTTCTATTCATCGAGATAAACATACATGTCATTGGTATTGTCTTTACAAGAATATGTGGGAATGTAATCTGATTGATTTACACTGAATATCCAATAATGTTTCATGTATTTATATTTTTCACACATAATTATGTCATTTATTTATTCTTAACCTAAGGATATAGTCTTTATAAATGAATTCATCTCAACCGACAATCCATTGAGTCTTGTTTGTTGTTATGTGCCAATTCACTTTTATTTGGTGTATATACTGTAATTTGACATGGTATATCTTGAATCCCTTTATTCTCATGATATTATAATGTTTTGATTACCTCAATCATATGTATTCAAGAATCTCTCATTGGGTTAGTATCTCTAACAATAATATGATTTTAAATGTTTTAAAATTTTATTCTTCTAAATCTTTCTCATTAATGTCGTTGTTTTAAAAATTGTTTTAATGTTTTATTTGTATAGAAATTAATGTTTTAAAATTGAAATTAATTTTAAAAGTTTCAAAGTCATATGGGACACTTTGATTCAAAATTCTATTTTAAATAGCTTCTTGATAAATAGTGAAACTTTTAAATGTTTTCATGAAAAAAGGGATATTTATCTCAAATATTTTTACTAATCCTTTTCAACTACATCAAAATCCTTTACATAATATTATTATTGATCGAGGTTGACTTATTATGATACAAATATTTCATTCTCTATTTAAGGTTTTGTGATATGTTTGACTTTGGATGTTTTATTTTTATACCCTTCATGGTTTATAGATAATGTATTGACATTTAATATGCGAGTTTTAATACGAATGTTTATGTTCTGTTTAAACCTTTTCATATGAGGAATGCATTGGACTTAGTAAGTGATGGGTGGATCCTGCTATATCTCCTCGATGCATCGGTAGGTCTCATGAGACAAACTAGTGTCTTGGCACAAGGCCATGACATAATCTTATTTTTAGTCTTGGGATAAGGCCTTGACTATGTGGTTATGAATTCCGGCATTATGCATTTCATCATTATGAAATTGGATATTGATATTACATTTGATTATTCGACTAGTAGAATATCCATGTTAATTAGTAAATGGAATTTTTTAATTTATCTTTGCTATATTATGCTGATGTTTATGTTTAAAAGACTTGTGTTCTAGTGTTATACATTTCCTTAAATGTTTACTATTATTTATGACAATTTCTGCTATATTGTTATCCATAATGAGCATCTAAGTTCACCCCTTTCTTATGTTTTATTTTCCCCAGGATGCAAAGAAGTATATTATGATTAACTTATAGGAATAGTATAAGGGATATAAGAGTATTCCAAGGGGACATAGTGTTGTTCTTATTTTATTTTATGTTGTAATGTAAATCTTATGTTTGTATCTAGTACTTCCAAGGCTACTAAACTGATCGGTCGATTGAGACATTATTCCTTGTATCATGCTAATTTTAAGTAATAATGCACCGAATCTAGATAACTGGGGTCAAGCTATTAGAGTTCGTATTAGAGGAAGTTTAGTACAAACCATGGAATCTAGATTTTGTGAAACTCTGATTAGAAAAAACTACCCTAAGATATACATTGAGGATTAGTATAGAAGAACATCCAAAAAATTTGGTAATGTAAATATTATGTGGTTTTTCTAAGCAATACATCCCTGTATGGATATGATCAGGTAGAGGCAGCTCTGACACATATGTATCTAGCAGTGAAAACTCTAACAAGAAGTTTCAGGCTTGACCAGGGGTATCCTGGTACATGACAATGAGCCTTATTTCACTCTTAGTTACGACACTCCCATGGGATATTCATTGGATAATTCACATTTTCTTTACAAACCGATTAAGAAGGATTTAAATATAAGATGAGAATAAATAACCTTGGTTAATCTTAAGGTGTTTTAGATTGAAAATAAGGTGTTATGATATTCTATAAATGATTTTATCACTCACACTATGCTTTTTTATGTTAGTAAATGGCCATATTCCAAGGAAGTCATAGTAACATTGAACATGATGTACATGGTGGGAACAGTGGTGGAAATGAGCAAAGAAATGGAATTTTGATAGGGGTAAAAGATATCATGTTCATTCCAAATCAGTTTTTCAAAAACATTATCAACAACATATATATTAACCAATTCCCAAACCCATGAATGAAGAGAAAGGTAGTGAATGATAAAAGCTCTAGCTGTGGAGACCTGGGAGAAAAGAATGCTCAATTTCCATCATGAAGGAAATGGGGAAGGAGACACCAAGGAAAGTGTCTAAATAGAATGAATAAATGCATTATGTGTGGGAAAGAAGGATATAAAGTAAATAATTTCTAAGGAAAAATAAAGAGTTCTATGGAAGAAAATAAAAATGATCACAAGAATCCATTTATAGTCATTTTCTGTAAATGTAGGGGACCTGGGCACTACCCGAGTGAATAAAATATTCTATAGAATAACCTCTTGGTCATCAAAGAACCTATGTGGAAATAAATAGATGAATAAATGTTTAAAAGTTTTAGTTCTCTTTACTGATGGGATTAATTTGGAGGACTTTTCTCTTTTATGTGTAACCCTGTAGTTTGTTATGTCAAAATTCTATTTGAGGAATAATTAACTTTTCTTTTTGGAATATAGTTATAAATAACCATTTGGGTTTATATGGTCCATGAATTCGAGACAATTACAGGTTATTAAATTTTGGGATGAAAATGTGATGTATGAGATAACATTGGTGGTGAAATTATGTTATAGTTATTTTTAAGAATTTATGTCATTTTGGGAATGTTATAAAATATAGTTTTTGAAAAATGACAAAATGCATACCGTGTGACAACCCGTCACCTCGGACAAAGCTGTGGGAATCGTTCTAACAGCCGGAGTGTCATTGGGATTTATCGCCAACCACTAGACTACATGAAGTCCCTGGTTAGTGTGACTAATTATTCTTTAGTTAAATGATTTTATTGATCAACAATAAGCTTATTAGGGATCATATGTCTTATAAAATGAATATCCTTAGTATAGGAAAATGATTTGGTGATTAAGTGATAAATTTTATTTTGGAAGATGTTCGCTCTGTTGGGAACACTATATGACCAAGGAAAATAGAATACTATGGGATTTCATTTGAGGAGTAATTGTGCATTTTTATCTATGTTTTTATTGTGGATTTATTGCTATTTGGGTTATTTATGGAAATGATTAACCTATATAGAGAATACGTGATTAGGTTAATTACTTTTATCTATGTGACTTTAAGAGTAGTTGGTGTTGTTTAGAGATACAATTTATCGTGGAAGAATATGTAATAAAATTTTTCTAAGTATTGGGTTTCAATATTAGTTAGAATTATGTTCAAGGATTTTAAGGAAAATTGTTTATTGAATGGTATTTATTGAACTTTGGGTATTGTTGGTTTAATTTTATAAATTAAGATTTGTATTTCTTTCTCTAAATGATTATCATTTTTTGGGACCATCTGATCTTTTACTAACCATTTTAGTTTTGGTTAATCTCTAAAAACAAGGTAAATATATGGTTTATCCTTTGTAGATTATGTGATTCTCTGGAAGTTGATTCTAATGCTTCAGGTGTGACCAAGTCATCTTGAATACTCATCATTTGAAAAAAAAATATGAGTTTGTGGAAAAAATTATTAAAGGATGAAACTATACTTAAAGAGGAAATTATATCTATTTATTTTCTTAGTAAATATCATAAATAAATTCATCAACATTTTGAAATGGAACGTAAAACAAAAAAAAACATTGTCTGTTTACTTTTACTACTGGGAAACTAATGACTGTTTATCCCATCATAAGTTTGTAGTTTTTTTATCATTAAATTTTTCCGGATCATGTTTTCTATCACTCTCCATCTGAACTTGACACTTATTTTATCTTCCATATCCATGATTTCCTACATGGAATCCTAGCATGGGTTATCTTGGGTGACCTTTATACTTATCTTTCTTTCATTTAAAGTGATAGTTTTGTTGACTCTTTTTCCGATGTGGGACTTTCAATGAAGTTCCCAGGCCCAATTTTAAAATTGAGAGGGTACAAATTCCAAATGGGGTAAGAATGTAACATCCCAATATTTCATTGTTTGTTATTTTCATTAATGTAATTCAATATCTTGTGCTACAGGCAACACAGAGTTCAAGCACACCACGACTTACCAAACTAGCCATTCAAAAAGTGGTTATGAATTGTATTAACTAAATTTTAAATTTTATATACTACATTTAATTTTATAATCCATATTATGTGTTTCATAGACATAATATAAGAACAAATTCATTTTTTCAGATAAAAGATGTATTTAAAAAAATGCAATTTACCACCTTTAAATGGTAAACACATTTTAAAACCAACATTTAAAACTTTTATATATTATATTTAATGAAATTAAATTCTTATTTAGAATCGGTACATACAAATTTATTTTGGATAATGTTTTGGTACTTTTCTGGAAACATTCATATTTTGATGAATACTGAAAAATACTAAATTTTAATTGAAAACAAATTTTTTAATTGAAATAATTTAGATTGTTAAATTATGAATTTGAATAGTTTGGAAGTATAATTAGATTATATTTTTATCCATTAATATAATTTAGTTGATTATAAGTAATTTCACATTTAAATTTGACATAAACACATGTCAATCTTTTGATAGTTTCTAATTTTTTAAAACCCGCTTATCGGTTTTGACAATGGAAATTAATTTTAAAATAATTAATGCAACCTATATGTACTAAATTTGGTAAATTAGAATTCATTTTTAAATTTGGAATGTCAAAATTAGCTTAGGGTAATTTTTGGTATTTTTCTGAAAATATTCAATGTTTGATGAATAGTAAAAAACGCTACGTTATAGTTTAAAACTGAATTTTTATAAAAGTTTATTTTAAGTAAAAATAGATATATAATACCTATATCAG
Organism: Viscum album; assembly: GCA_963277665.1. Classification (NCBI taxonomy): domain Eukaryota; kingdom Viridiplantae; phylum Streptophyta; class Magnoliopsida; order Santalales; family Viscaceae; genus Viscum; species Viscum album. The sequence goes on from OY728131.1 coordinate 561,803,755, forward strand.
TTCAATGTAATAAATTGGAGTTATTTTATAATAAAATTAGATTAATAAAATTTTATTGAACTTTTTATCGTCTTTTACCACCTTCTAGGAGCATTTGCAAATTTGCATGAAACAAAATTTTACCGCTTCTGGGAATTGAATTTAAAAAATCCAAGAGACATGGTTAATATCAGTATGTAAAATGTGGTTCAATATGGTGAAAATAATTTTTTGTGAATTGTAACTTTTGACTTATTTATCACGATTGAAATTAAATAGAGTAATTAAAGGTAAAAATGATATTATAAATATCCCAACACATGTACTAATTCTATTGGAAAAGTTTAATTAGACAAAAAAACCTTAGGAAGAGAATATGATCCTTTAGTTCCACTTGTATTAGATTAGGACATTTATCATTATTTTATTTATAGCAGAGTTAAAAGTGCTAAATTCAAATTTTAATAACTAAACCATTTTTAATATGGGGTTATACATAAGATAAATTAAACTATAAATATTCATTAGAAATATAAAAATATTTCCTAAATAATGAAATTTTATTTATAATTTTTAGACATTAAATAATTATATTTATTTATTACACAATAGTGATGTAGTAATTATCTTATTAATGAAAAATTAAAATAATTGATATTATAAATATAAAAATAAATGAAAATTGATACTTATGATGAATTAAACTAATTTTCTATGTTATTATGACATGTTATGGTTTGTTAAATAAATTTTATTCGAAGAGATAACGTTTTTTTAGATTTCAATAAAATCAAATACTAAATAGTGTTAAAACTGACATAATGGAGTTTTTAAAACAAATACTATATTATTAATTGATATAATATTCATAAAAAATCAATGGTTCGGTCAAAGAACTTATATAAGGTTATATATGTTAATAATGAACCACTTTTGGTTATATTGGCTTGTTATAGTAAGTTTATTAACCATATAATATAAAAATGCAAAGGGACATGGAAAATGTCAAACTATTTAACTAAGAGTTAAATATAAAAGATAAGGTTAATATTGTGACCCAAACCTATATAAAACTTATTTATTGAAAATTTTTCTACCCATACCCACCTTATACTCTAAATAAATTATTTTGGACCCATTAGAAACCAAAAATTATTTTATTATAAAATAATATTTCAAGCTTTTCTTAAAGTGACCCTCACCTCTCTTATAAAAGGGTACTTCCCCTTCCCTTAATTTCACTCCTCCAAAGCCCTTTGGCTCGGCCAAAAACTTCCCAAATATCTCCCCAACTTCATTCAGCTCAACCTAGAGGCCTTACTTTGATCATAAATCCAACCTAAGAGCCCTTTTGATCAACTCAAAAGGAAACACCTGAATAAGAGGTAATAATTTCACCACCATCTTTCAAGTTATTTTCTTCTTCCACTTCCTCTTTCTTTGATTACATAACAAAATAATAACTCATGTACCTTATACATATTTTTATGTTATTATAAATATGGTACAACCATATTATTTATTCTATCCATCCTATAAATGAAAAAATCACCATATGTGCATATGTACGGCTTACCGTCTCCACGCCGTGGTGTGGTTTGTTATTCAAACACTTCATTATTTGTATGGGTATAATAATGAGTATAACTGATGTAAATAATAAATATAACATGTTAATTATTCTTTATATATGTTATAACATCCAACTAAATATGATTTCACCATCAATATAATGATATTGTCGCTTGTACTTACCTATGACTTACCGTCTCCACGAACGCGATGAGATTCATTCCCCATCGTAATCATTCAAGAATAATTTTCATTTTATGATGAAAAATAATTTTTAAGAACTTAATATAGTTATGAATATTAATTAAATACATCCCTTACATAACAAACATGACTTATGTAACAAAACATATAAAGGAAAATGAATCAGTTAACAACCAAAATAATGACACCACTAAAATATCATTAATAAAGCAATATTAGAAGATCATATATGATATGATATTTTTTTATTTGGTTCTTGAATAATTTAATAACAATGATTTCACCATTATACAGGAGGTTAACCTACTATATACTAAGTAAAAGTATAAGTTATGGGGTTTTCATCTCACTTTTAATCCCATGAGATTCATACTATATTTTCCACTATTACCTTTTGTGTGGTGTACATAATTCCCAATATTGTATTGTTTTCATAATATAATTTAATTTATTTTTATTTACATCATCATTGGATTATACTTATTTCATGGGATGTATGTTTTGTAAGTTACCAAATTAGTAAGGGAATTTAAAAATTCAATTTCCACTCATTCGATTTTACGCAAACTTCATTGATTTCTTTACTCATAGATTATGTGGGAAATCACTATTTATTTACTTATGTATTAATTTCCACTCCCCTTTGTGTGGATATACTTTTCATACACATAATTAATCCATTGATAAATTCTTAATTCATCGATATAAACTTGATAAGAGTAATTTTAACTCAATTTCTATTCATTGAGGTAAACATCCATGTTATTTGTGTTGTTTTTTCCAGAATATGTGTCAATGTCCTTTGATTGATTTACACTGTATATCCAACCATATTGAGTGTATTTATATTTTTCACACATAATTATGTCATTAATGCATCCTTAACATAAGGATACGATATTTATAAAGGAATTCCTCTCAACTAACATTCCATTGAGACTTCTTTGTTGTTATGCGCCAATTCACTATTATTTGGTGTATATACTGTACTTTGACATAGTATATCATGACTCCCTTTATTCTCATGATATTATAATGTTTTTATTACCTCAATTATTTGTATTCCATGGTCTCTCATTTGGTTAAGAACTCAAACTAAAATAACATTTTAAAATTTTTAAACATTTATTCTACTAAATATTTATCATTAATGTCCTTGTTTAAAAAATGTGGTTAAGGTTTTATTTATTTGGAAATTAATGTTTTAAAATTTAAATTCCTTTTAAAATTTTCAATTTAGTATGGCACACTTTGATTCATAAATCTATTTTAAGCAACTTCTTGATAAATAGTGATACTTTTAAATGTTTTCATGAAAAAGGGATATTTCTCTCAAAGATTTTTACTGATCATTTTCAACTATTTCAACATAATTCACTTGATATTATTCTTGATTGAGGTTGATTTATTATGATACAAATTTTTCATACTCTATTGATGGTTTTGTAATATGTTTGACTTTTGATGTTTTATTTTTATACCATTCATGGTTTATGGATGAAGTATTGAAATTTCGTATGTTAGTTTTAATACGAATGTTTATGTTATGTTTAAACCATTTCATATGAGGAATGAATTGGACTTAGTAAGTGATGGGTGGAGCTTTCTATAGATCCTCTATGCATCAGTAGGTCTCATAAGACAAACTAGTGTCTTGGCACAAGGCCTTCACAAAATATTATTTTTAGTCCTGGCACAAGGCCTTGACTATGTGGTTATGAAGTCTGGCATTATGCATTCCATCATTATGAAATTAGCTATTTATATTACATGTGAGTATTCAGCTTGTAGAATATCTATGTGAATTAGTAAATGAAATTATTTGATTTATCTTTGCCTTATTATATTGCAATTTAATTTTTAAAGGATTGTGTTCTAGTATTATACATTGCCTTAAATGTTTATTCTTATTAATGACAATTTCTGCTATAATGTTATATTTACTGAGCATCTAAGATCAACCATTTCTTATGTTTTAATTTTCCCAGGATACAAATAAGTATATTATGATTAACTTGTAAGAATATTATAAGGGATATAAGAGTATTCAAAGGGGACACAATGTTGTTTTTTATTTCATAATGTAATTTAAAGAATATGTATGTATCTGGTAATTCCAAGGCTACTAAACCGATTGGTCTTTCGGGAAATGATTCCTTGTATCATACCAATGTTATGTAATAATGCACCAATTCCCGGTAACTAGGGTTGGGGCATTACAGTTGGTTTCAGAGGTTGTTTAGTACAATCCTTGGAAGTTATATTTAGAAAAAAAAATTGATTAGGAAACAAAACCTAAGATAGACACTGAGGATTAGAATAGAAGAAATTATACGGATTTTCCAAGAAATACATCCCTATCTGGATACGAGTAGGTAGTGGCGGCTCTGGGACATATGTACCTAGGAGTGAAAACTCTGACAAGGAGTTTCGGGTTTTACCCAGGGTATCCTGGTACAGGACCATAGGCCTTGATGCACTATTGGTTACGACAATCTCAGGGTATATGCTTAGGAGACTTCAAATTTTCTCTACAAATTGATTTGAAGAATTTTAATATAAGATGATAATAAATAACATTGGTTAATCCTAAGGAGTTTTAGATTGAAAATAAGGTGTTATGATATTCTCTAAATTATTTTATGACTCACACTATGCTTTGTTGTGTTAGTCAATGACTAGATTCCAAGGAAATCATAGTAACATTGAACATGATGTATAAGGTGGGAATGGTGGTGGAAATGAGAAAATAAATGGAATTTTGATAGGTGTAAAAGATAGATTATTCATGACAAATCAGTTTTCCAAAAATATGATCAACAACATATATATTAACCAACTCCAGGACTCAACAAAGAAGAGAAAGGTGGTGAATTATAAGAGCTCCAGTAATGGAGACCATGAAGAAAATAAATCTCAATTTCCATCATGCAGGAAATGTGGAAGGAGACACCTAGGAAAGTGTCTTAATGGAACAAAGAAATGCTTTATGTGTGGTAAAGAAGGATATAAAGTAAATAATTGTTGAGGAAAAATTAAGAGTACTATGGATAAAAATAATAATGATCCCAAGAATCCATTTACAGTCATTTGCTGTAAATGTTGGGGACCTGGGCATTACCCGAGTGAATGCCCTATTCTATAGGATAACCTCATGGATAAGGAAGAACCTGTGAGGAAATAAATGGATAGAGAAATGTATAAAACTATTAGATATCTTTTTTGATGAGATTACATTGGAAGAATTTTCTCTTGTATGTGTAACCCTGTAGTTTGTTATATGAAAATGCTATTTTTGGAAGAATTATCATTTATACTGTTGATATAGTTATAAATGAACATTTGAGTTTATATGATCCTTTAATTTTAGGCAATTACAAGTTATTAAATTTTGGTATGAAAATGAAAGGTATGAGATAACATTTGTGGTGAAATTATGTTAGGGTGATTTTGAGGAATTTATCTCCTTTTGGGAATGTTATAAAATATAGTTTTTGAAAAAGGAAAAAACACAGACCGTGTGACAGCCCATCCCGTCGGACAGAGCTGCTAGAATCAAACCCACAACCCGAGTGTGATTGGGATTTATCACTACCACTGGATTACGTGAAGTCCTTAGTTAGTGTGACTAATTCTTTTTCATTAAATGATTTTATTGATGAATAATAAGTTGATTTGGGATCTTATGTATTATCAAATTGATATTCTTATTAAAGAAAAATGATTTGGTGATTAAGTGATAAATGTTATTTTGGAAGACGTTCGCTCTATTGGGAACACTATATGCCTAAGGAAAATAGAATACTACAGTATTTTATTAGAGGAGTAATGGTGGATTTTTATCTATTTTTTTATTTTGGATTTATAGAAATTTGGGTTGTTTATGAAAATGATAAACCTATCATAGAGAATATGCGATTAGGTTAATTACTTTTAAGTATGTGAATTTAAGAGTAGTCGATGTTATTTGGAGATACAATTTATCGTGGAAGACTACGTAATCGAATTCATCTATGTTTTGGGTTTCAATATTAGTTTGGATTATATTGAAGGATTTTAAAGACAATTGATTATTGAATGGTATTTATTGAACTTCGGGTATTGTTGGTTTAATTTTAGAAATTATTATTCATATTTCTTTATATAAAGGATTATTTTTTTGGGGATCATCTAATATTGTATTAACCATTTTAGTTTTGATTAATCTCTAAAGAAAAGGTAAATATATAGTTTATCCTTTTTGGATCATTTGATTCTCTAGAAGTTGATTCTAGCACTTCAGGTGTGACCAATTCATCTTGAATACTCATCGTTTGAAAAAAAATATGTGTTAGTGGTAGAAATTTATTAAATGATGAAACTATACTTAAAAAGTAATTATAACTCTTTATCTTCATTTTCAACCTCATAAATAAATTCCTCAACATTATAAAATGGGAGTTAAGATAAAAAATGGTGTTCGTCTACATTTCATATTGGGAAACTAATGACTGTTTATCCCATCACAAAGTTGTGGTTTTCTTATTTTTAACTTTCTCATGATTAAGTTTTCTATCACTCTCTATCAAAACCTGACACTTAATTTATCTTCCATATCCATGTTTTCATACATGGAATCCTAGTATGGGTTATCTCGAGTGACATTTATACTTCTCTTTCTTTATTTTAATGTGATAGCTTTATTGAATCTTTTTCCGATGTGGGACTTTCAATGAATTCCCCAAGACAAATTTTAAATTTACAAGGATGCAATTTACGAAAGGGGGGAAGAATGTAACACCCCGTGATTTCAAATTAAGTTATTTTGTTTAAAGTAATTCAATAGCTTGTGCTACACAAAACACCGAGTTCGAGCGCACCACAACTTACCAAACTAGCCATTAAAAAAGTAGTTATGAATAGTATTAACCGAATTTTGAATTTTATATACATCATACAATTTTAGAAACCATGATATGTGTTTCTTTGACATAATATAAGAACACATTCATTTTTTCAGATAAGAGAACTATTTTTTAAAAAACATGCAATTTTACCACCTTTTAATGGAAAACCCTTTTGAAAACCAATATTTTACAATTTTATATAATTAATTTAATGAAATTAAATTATTATTTAAATATGGATATAAAAATTAATCTTGGATAAATTTTTCGCTCTTTTCTGATAACTTTCATATTTTGATGAATACTAAAAAACACAAAATTTTAATTGAAAACAAATTTTTTAATTGAAATAATTAAGAGCGTTAAATTTTTTATTTTAATGGTTTTTAAGTATAATTATATTATATTTTATCATTTAATACAACTTAGTTCATTATAAGTAATTTCATATTTAAATTTGGCATAAACTCATGTTAATCTTTTGATAGTTTTTACTTTTTAAAAACCCGCTTTTCGGTTATGACAACAAGAATTAATTTTAAATTAATTGGTAAAACTTATATGTTTTTAATTAGGTAAAATAGAATTCATTTTTTAATTCATAATTTCAAAATTAACATTGGGTGAATTTTTGGTATTTTTCTGAAAACATTCAAATTTTGATGAATAGTTAAAAACATTGCGTTATAGTTTAAAACCGACTTTTTATTTAAATAATTATTTATTTTATTTAAATTTATTTTAAGTAAAAATATATATATAATACCTATATAAGTTCAATGTAATTTATTTGAGTCATTTTATAATAAAATTAGATATATAATATTTTATTGAACTTTACCATCTTTAACCCACCTTCTAGGAGCATTTGAAAATTTGCATAAAACCTAATTTTACCACTTCTATGAATTTCATTTGAAAAATCCAAGAGAAACAATTAATATACCTTATTAAAATGTGGTTCAATAAGATGAAAGTAATTTTTTTGTGAATAGTATCTTTTGACTTTTATTTACCACAGTTAAAAGTAAATAGGGTAATTAAAGGTAGAAATGTTATTATAATTATCCTAACACATTTCTTAATTGGATAAGTGTAATTCTACCAAAAACAACCATAGGAATAAAATATGATTCTTTAGGACCACTTGGATTAGATTAGGACATTAATTATTTTTTGATTTAAAGAAGAGTTAAAAGTGTAAAATTCAACATTTATTAACTAATCCATTTTTAATATAGGGTTATATATAAGATAAATTTGACTATAAATATTAATTAAAGAGATAATAAAATTTCATACATAATCGTATTTTATTTATAATTTTTATATATTTAATAATTAAAATTATTTATGACATAATGATGATGCAGTAATTACCTTCTTAATGAAATATTAAAATAGTTTATATTATAATTATTAAAATAAATATAATTTAAAAATTGTGATGCCATCCAAGAATTTTCTAGGTTAATATGAAATGTTAGGGTTGATTAGATAAATGTTTTTCTAAGTGATAAGGTGGTTATGCCTATCACAAAAACATAATACCAAATAGTGTCAAAATTGACTTAAATTAGTTTTTTTTAAATACTATATTATTAGTTGATATAATATTCCTAAAAATACAAGGTTAGGTATAAAGGCTTAAATAATATTATATATGATATTAATGAACCCTTTTAGGTTCTCTTGGAAGTTTAGAGTATGTTTATTAACCATATTGTGTAAGAATACTAGAAGACATGGTAAAAGATAAACTATTTATCTAAGAGTTAAATCTAAAAGATAAAGTTTAAATGGTAACCTAAACATGTCAAAAACCTATTGGTTGAGAGTATTTAGACCCATACCCACCTAAGCTTCTAAATAAATCATTTTGGAGCCATTATAAACCGAAAATGATTTCATTATAGAATAATGTTTCATGTTTTTTCTAAAGTGACTCTCACATCTCTTATAAAAGCATACTACCCCTTCTCTTAATTTCACACCCCCAATCTATTTTTATTAGATAACCCCTAACCATATATCCTCCCAAATTCACTCACTTAAATATAGTGTCCTCACTTTGATCCGAAAGCCAACCTATGGATCCCTTTTGATAAACTCAAAAGAAAACTCCCGAAGAAGAGGCAATAATTTCACCACCCTTTTTCAAGTTCTTCTCTTCTTCCACTTCCACTTTCTTTTTTTGTTTGAATACCAAAATAATAAATCAAGTACTTTATTCATATGGTTATGTTTTTATAAATATGGTACAACCATATTAATTATTCTATCCATCCTATAAATGACAAAGTCACAATACGTGCATATGTACAGCTTACCGTGTCCACGTTATGGTGTAGTTTGTTATTAAAACACTTCAATATTTGTATGGGTATAATAATGAGTATAACTGATTTAAATAATAAATATAATATGGTAATGATTCTGTATATATGATATACCATCCAATTACGTATGATTTCACCATCAATATAATGATATTGTCGCTCGTACGAACGTACGACTTACCGTCTCCACGAATGCGATGAGATTAATTCCCCAAAATAATCATTCAAAAATAATTTTTATTTTATGATTAAAATTAATGTTTAGGAACTTAATATCATTCAGGATATTAATAAAATACATCCTATACATAACAAACATGACTTATGTAACAAAAACATATAATGGAAAATGAATCAGTTAACAACCAAAACAATGATACTACTGAAATATCATTAACAAAGAAATATTAGAATATCATATATGATATCATTTTTATGTATTTTCTACTTTCATTATTTAATAACCATTATTTTACTTTTATACATGATGTTAGTGCACCATATTCTAAGGAAAAGTACAAGGTAATGGGTTTTAATCACACTTTTATTCCCTTGAATTTCAAGCTATATTTTCCACTATTAACTTTTGTGTGGTGTACAGACTGCCCATGATTGTATTTTTTGTGTAATATACTTTAATTTACTGGTATTTACATCATCATTGTATGATCCTTTTTTCATGGGGCGTTTGTTTTGTATGTCACCAAATCGGTAAGGGAATTTCAAATTTCAATTTCAACTCAATCGGTTTTACACAAGCTTCATTGATTAATTTACTCAAAGATTATGTGTGAAATCACTATTTATTGACTTATGTAGTAATTTATACTCCCCTTTGTGTGGATATACTTTTTATACACATAATAATTCCATTGATAAATTCTCAAGTCATCAATATAATCTTGATCGGATTAATTTTAACTCAATTTCTATTCAGTGAGTTAAACATCCATGTCATTGGTGTTGTCTTTACAAGAATATTTGTGAATGTCCTCTGATTTATTTACACTGAGTATCCAATCATAATAAGTGTATTTATATTTTTCACACATAATAATGTCATTGATATATCTTTAACCTAAGGATACAGTCATTATAAAGGAATTCATCTCAACTTACATTCCATTAAGAAATATTTGTTGTTATGCGCCAATTCACTTTTATTTGGTGTATATACTATACTTTGACATAGTATATCATGAATCCATTTGTTATCATGATATTATATTGATTTTATTACATCAAATATTTTTAATCAACCATCTGTCATTTGGTTAGTAACTCTAACTAAAATATAATTTTAAATGCTTTAAATATTTATTCTTCTAAATCATACTCATTAATGTACAAGTTTTGAAAATGGTTTCAATGTTTTATTTATTTGGAAATTAATGTTTTAAAATTTAAATTCCTTTTAAAAGTTTAAAAGTGGTATGGGACACTTTCATTCAAAAATATATTTTGAATATCTTCTTGATAAATAGTGAGGCTTTTAAATGTTTTCATGAAAAAGGGATATTTCCCTCAAAGATTTCTACTGATCATTTTCACCTATGTCAACATACTTTACGGGATATTATTCTTGATCAAGGTTGATTTATTATGATACAAATCTTCAATACTGTATTGAAGGTTTTCTAATATGTTTTCCTATGTATGTGTTATTTTTATACCATTTATGGTTTATGGATAATGTATTGAAATTTCTTATGCTAGTTTTAATATAAATGTTTATGTTATGTTTAAACCTTTCCATATGAGGAATGCATTTAACTCAGTAAGTCATGGGTGGAGCCTACTATATATCCTTGATGCATCAGTAGGTCTCATGAGAAAACTAGTGTCTTGGCATAAGGCCTTGAAAAAATCTAATTTTTAGTCTTGGCATAAAGCCTTGACTATGTGGTTTTGAAGTCTAGCATTATTAATTCCATCATTATGAAATTGGATATTGATATTACTTGTGATTATTTTACTAGTAAAATATCAATGTGAATAAGTAAGTGGAATTATTTGATTAATCATTTCCATATTATGCTACTGTTTATGTTTAAATGGATTGTGTTCTAGTATTATACATTGCCTTAAATGTTTATTATTATTTATGAAAGTTTTCTCTATAATGTTATCCTTACTGAGCATCTGAGCTCACCCCTTTCTTCTGTATTATTTTTACCAGCATGTAAATAAGTATATTATAATTAACCTTCAGGAATAGGGTTAGGGATATAAGAGTGTTCAAAGGCGACACAATGTTGTTTTTTATTTCATGTTGTAATGTAAAACATATTTATGTATCTATTACTTCCAATGCTACTAAACTGATCGGTATTCCGGGACATGATTACTTGTATCATGCCAATGTTATGTAATAATGTACCGATTCTAGGTAATTGGGGTCGGGGCATTACACTTTTTTTATTGATATACATTCTTGATTGTCTTACTTTCAATTGGTTGCTTATTTATTAACTTTCTATGTTGTATGTATTTTACTTACAATGTGATAGTATGGTTATGAGGGAATATTATCCCCAATAAACCACTTGGAACTTGCTTCTAGTCATAATCTTATAGCGTTTGAGGAGATTTCCTTGACGAATTATGACCAACAGAGCTCGAGGCATCGTTTCGGGTGGCATTCTGGTGTTGGATGTTACAAAGTGGTATCAGAGGAGTTTTTTTCTTGTTTGAATTATTATTTGGAAAAATTAAATAGGGATTGGAAGGAAATGGGGTTTGGTAATAAAATATTACTAGGAGTAGCTACCTCGCATATAGGGAAAAGCCAAATTTCCTCGAATTATGTTCTAATTTTATGGATTTTGATTATTACTGTTGATTCAATTTCAATATTAGGTGACACATATGATCTCTACTATTAGTATTAGTGTAATTGTGGGTTCTATTTTAGTTGCTACCTGATGAGATTATGGTGTACCATCACATGCATCATATAGAAACTTGTTATAATCACATGTCATGCATTACACAATGCCATCTAGGGTGCATTAGATATTTCATGTTGTTGTGATAGTTGATGTGATAGTTATTCCTACTTTTTGGTTTGTTGGGTGCAATATATGTAAAGTGGTGATGTCATATTTCAACTATTAAAATGTATGGGACCATATAAATTGGGAAATGATGAACCAGTGAAATGATAATGCTTACATGAACTTGATATGTATGTTTTGAATGGGAACCATGTTTTGGGTTCATGAGGTGTTATTGGCCCTCACTGATTTGGGAATTGGCAAACACTTGGTGGATTTCTGGAATAACTAAATGTGAAATAGAATTGGAAACATCAATGTAAAATAGATACTTTACCTATGTTCGGATATTGAGTGGGAGGAGGCATATATTCTAATGGTTCATTGGATGTTATTTATACATTCCTAGATTTTAGATCAGGCTGTGGGTTTGACATGGTTTCTAGGTGAGTTTTGACCTGCACTATGATTTGAGATTTAGGATTGATGTTGTTATTTCTTGAGGCATGTGTTTGGAATTATAGAAACATGCCACCACAACGATATCCAGTGGTACCTTGAAAGAGAGTTTCTGACTATACTTCAGAGATGGTGGGAATAGAGATACTGATTGATCCTCCCATAGTGCCAGCTATGGCACCAGAGGCTGTTTCGAACACAGGTGTTGAGGCATAGTTCTGGAAGGCATTCATTCACTATTTGAAGATGATCTAGAGAGCACCATAGCCAGTATTGACTATGGATGAGTTGACATAGGTGTTCTAGTAGAAGCATCCTCCTACATTTTTAGGGGATAGAGAACCAATAGTTGCAGAGTTGTGGCTGGAGACCACTTTAGAAATATTTGATAATTTGGAGACGCCTCTAGAGCGATGGCTCAAGACGGAAACTTACATGCTACATGGAGGGGTAAAGCGCAGGTGTGACATTTTGAACTAGGCCAATGGACTGTAGAATATTGGTTGGGATGAATTCCAAACCCACTTATATGAATTATTTTTGCCTATGAATCTACGAGCAGAGCTAGCTACTCAGTTCATGCATCTAGAGAAGGTCGTGATGTCGATAATGGAATACTCAACATGCTTTAAAGAGATGCAGTGTTTTGCGTTGATGTATCTAACTGATGAGTTGTTGAGGGTGATTCACTTGGATGAATGTCTAAAAAATTCTATCAATGCTTAGGTCAATGTGTTCTGGTTTCCTTCTATCACTTAGATTATGAATCAAGCATTCTTTATAGATTAGAACCTGAGAGAAGATGGGGTTACGGAAAAGGGGAGTGATGTTTCTTGCCCGAGTGGATCTACGTCTGCATACATGAATAAATTTTTTTGAGGCTTACCATATTACAAGTTGTACATTGTCTATGATACAAGCACCTTGCTTTATTTCCCTCGGTGTGGTAGGCCAGACAATATGGAAAATCAGTGAGACCCTGACCCAATTGAGTGTTGAGGATGTGTCAAGATATGGCACTTGCAACAGTTTTGTTGAACGTTTCCTCCAGTTATGAGTGGCAAGGGTTTGGCTTCAACATCAGGTTCATAAGTAGAGTATTCATCTATATGTCAGGATGTGAGATAGAGTAGTTTTGGCCGGTCATTCCAAGGCAGCGGTGGTCATAGTTGGGGCAGCCAAACACCAGGTTCTCAGAGGAATCATGGAGAATCAACTTAGGGTTTCCTGGCAGCGTCACATGGCCCAGGTACATGCCAGACTTTTGCAGCGCAACAGTCCCAATAGGAGAAAGATATTAGAGCATCTATAGTGAGAGGTATGATCTTAGTATCTTCTACTATTTCATATGCTCTTTCCGATATAGGTGACTCGCATAGTTTTATCTTTGCATGAGTGGTAAAAAGACATTGGTTTTTGGTTTGTCCTTCTTAGGGAGTTTTGATACTAGACACACAATTGGGAGTCGGAATGGGTGATGCACACCAATTTATGGAGTGTCCCCTTAAGGTCAGAGGGTTATACATTGTTTGGGATCTTTATATCCTTGAGAGGATAGGATTTGACATCATTCTCAGAATGGAATGGATCATTGAGTATCGAGCACACGTTCACTGCTATCGCCGAAGGGTGACTCTCACATTACCAAAGGGTTCATTGTTTATTCACAATGGTGAATGGGATGTCTAGGTGAAAAGATATGGACCTGATCATTGTGGGCCAGGTGGGATGACAACCCTGATTTCTAGTTTGTTTTTGGATGATCAGTGAGTGAGTGAAGTGGGATTTCCTCTACTGGTTGAGCTCTTCAGGGATTTTTTCCTGAATAATTTTCCTGTTTACCTCCTAAAATAGAGGAGGATTTCTCTATTGATCTGGTTACAAGAGATGTGTCAGTATCCATTACTCCTTAAAAAAGGGTTACACGGAATTTTGAGGATCTGGATAGATAGCTAGAGGATTTGGAGGGAAAAGGCATTATTAGACCCAATACTTATTTATGGGGTTTGACGGTCCTTTTGTGAAAAAGAAAGACAGAATGATTTGTATATGTGTGGACTATTGTAAAATGAACCAACATATAGTTAAAAACAGATATCCTTTTCCACGGATAAATGACCTCTTTGACCAGATTTGAGTAGATCGAGTATTCTCGATGATTGTCTTGAGATATGGATATCACCAGGTAAGTGATTGACTAGAATACATACCTCGTACAATAGTTCATAGTAGGTATGGGTTATATGAGTATTGTTTTATGCAGTTCAGTCTCATGAAAACTCCAGAAGTTTTCATGGAATTGATGGAACGATTGTTCCATCCTTATGTGGACTCTTTTGGGGTGTTTTTAATGGATCACATATTGGTTTCTTCTCAGAATCGAAAAAACCATGCCAACCATCTTGAGATAATTTTGAATACACTAAGAGAGCATCATTTGTATTCTAATATTACAAAGTTCCACTTTAGGAAGTACTATGTTAACTTCCTAGGTCACATTATCTCATAAACAAGAGTGTAAATGGACCTGGATAAGGTGATATCTGTGGTTTCCTGGAAAAAACCCAAGAATATTTTTAAATATCGAGTTTTTTTGGGATATATGGCTACTAAAAGCGTTTTATACATGACTTATCACACTTATCAACACCATTGGAAGGCTTAACTATGAAGGGAGTGAGGTTTTTGTGGTCATAATATTGTGAGACAGCCTTTCAGGAACTGAAAGGGAGGCTGAAAATATCACCGGTCCTACTATATAATGAGCAGGGTAAGGGCTACATGGTGTACTGTGAAGCTTCAGGTGTTGGGAGGGGGTAGTGTTAATGTAGGGATATGAAGTTGTGGTGTACGGGTCTAGGTAGCTGACGCCTCTTGAGATGAATTACTCTACAAACAATCTCGAGTTAGATAATGTTGTTCATGAATTGTGTTATTGGAGGCATTATTTATTGGGAGGGTGTTTTGTTCTATTCACAAACTAAAAAAGCCTCAAGTATATCATTATACAGCGTGATCTAAATTTGAGGCATTGAAGGTGGGTGAATTACCCACAGTCCTTTGATTCGAGCTTGACTACATGCCTGATAAGGGAAATGTAGTCGCTGATGCACTAAGAAGGTGGACTCAGATACAAGCAGTGCGACATGGTAGTAGTGAGTGGAAACATATAGAGTTGTTTTCTGAGATGCATGTGGTGGTTCATGACATAAATATATAGATTTTTTTTCATCCATAGATATTAGCTCTACCCTGTGGTATAGAGTTAGGATAATGAATCTATCAGATTCTGAAGGCCTAGTTCTACGGGAAGGTGTGGCAGGTGAGGACCCCCTCCTGGTTGGACGGTAGGAGATGATAAGATCCTGCCTATTTAGGGATGTGTTTGGGTTCAATGGATATATGTGATGCGTTAATGTGAGAGTTTCATGCTTTAGTATGGGAAGTTCACCCGGGAGTCACCAAGATGTACCGTGACTTGCGACATTAGAATTGGTGGCCAAGAATGAAGAGAGAGATAGATGGTTTTGTTATGAGGTGTTCCACCTGCAGCAGGAGAAGGTAGAACATTGGTGGCTAGTTGGGATTTTATAGTAGTTTCCTATCCCGATGTGGAAATTTGATGATATCACGATGGATTTTGTGACAGGTTTTCCAAGGTTCCCTCAAGGTAACAATGCTCTGTGTGTTGTTTTTGATAGGCTTATGAAGGTTGAACATATCATGCCAATCAAGGACACCTTCAGCATTGATGATATTGAAATGTTGTACATATAATAGGTTGTACAAAATCAAGGGGTCCCACACACTATCATTTTAGATTGGGACGCCCGATTTACATCTCTTTTATAGTAGTGTTATTAGAGGGTTCTAGGTACACTGGTGGTTCTGAGTAGAGTATACCACCCTCACACAGATGGTCATTTGGAGTGTACGATACATGTGTTAGAGGACATGCTACGAGCATGCATCCTAGGTTTTAGGGTCTCTTGGGAGAGGCACATTCCCCAAGTAGAGTTCACCTATAATTAAAATTATTAGGGGAATATAATGATGGCACCTTATGGGGATTTATATGGTAGTCCATGTTGTTCTCTCCTATTCTTTTTAGAGGTAGGAGTTGTTTCTATATTAGGAATACGACTCGTGAAAGAGTATTCTGAGTAGGTCTAGATGATTCAGAAGCAGATGGCTAATACTGAGTCTTGTCAGAAATCATACGATGATCCCCAAAAATGATCGTTAGAGTTCAAGTTTGGTTATTATGTTTTCTTACATGTTCACCGAGGATGGGATATAGAAATATCATTAGAGATGTTAAACATTCATAGAGATTGGTCGAGCCATTTTATATTTTGGAGAGATTCATGTTAGTTGCCTACTAGTTACAGTTACCTTAGAGGCACTGATTCATGCTTGACGTCTTCTATGTATCTCAGCTATGTTGTTATCACTCAGACCCATCTCACGTTTTTCATCTCAAGCAGGTTGAGCATCTGGTTGATTCCTCATTTGAGAAGCATCTGATTCCTATCATTGATAGGATCAAAAAGGTTCTTTGAGGCTGGTCAGTTCCTCAAGTATGAGTGCTATGGAAGCACAAATGTTTATAGGATGAGACTTGGGAGAGGGAGTCCAACATACGTGCTCAGTGTCCATAGTTGTTTTCAGATAGATCTAGACCACCCTTAAGAGATCAATTCTGGGTTGAATTGTTATAAGGGGGAAGATTGTGTGATTATGGGTTTTTCATACTGTGCAGATCTCTTTTTTCTTATTAAATGTTTTTTACTTTCCATTTTGTCATAGACCCTATGCCATGACATGGACTGTTTGGGTTGTTGTTGGGAAAGAAAGGGAAAACGAGGATAAAAATGGCTATAGTCTAGGTACACATTGTGTACCTGGAATACACGTCATGCACTTGTCTAATGAGTTTTTTTATAAAAGAGGAAGTAGACTCTATTTTGACGAACTTATGTTTTTCCTCAATTTTGAGACCCAAAACCACACAAATCTAGTTTTTCATATATTGAAGTCATATGAACTCTGATTCAAGCACCGTCTATCACATTGGAACCACATCTCTAAAAACTCGATTTATCTTCATCTATTCTTGATTCTTCAGAACAACGGCTTTGCTATATAGATGTAGTCTAATATTCTCTATATCCTGTTCTCTTTCCATTCTTTAGATTTATTCCAAACTAGGATAGTTCCAGACGTAATATTGGATGATCTATCTACTACTGGGGTGAGGAAGGTGGTCTATATATTCTTTCGCCTATTCTGGTGTTTTTCAGGTGTTCGACCGATATGTCGTCCATCAATCATTCCAGAGAGGATTCGTTTTTGAGCAATTTTCTTGTTGTAGCTATAGATGAACCTAATGAGGATGACCGTAGGTTCTATTTAGGTGCGTTAACACCCGTTTCTCATTCCAAGGTCACCCAAGGGGTGAACCTTAAGGAAATAACCTATTTAGGCCTTTTTAGACCACCCAATGAGTGTGTTCTCATGCTTTACTAGTTAGAGGAAGCATGTTAATTCTTTAAGAGCTTGAATAGATTTCTTAAGAGATATACTGCCTCCTTGATCAATGAATAATTGTTTATGCCTTGTCTATTTTGATGTTTGGAATTTTAAAATGAATGACATGGGTGGGAAAACCTATATTAAATGACTAATGGAATGTAAAATGGTTTATATGGGATGGTAGGCCCATATGATTGTTGTTGATAAATAGTTTGCATGCATGGGTATATTCATGAATTATGTAGGATGATGTGAGTGGGTATACTCACATGGAATTAATGTTTAATTTTTATTGCTTGAATGACCGATTGAATGGTTTTATAGATTCCTTGGATTGCTCTCCATGGATCTGGAACGCGGTAGTGGATGCCTTGGGTCGACTCTGCCCCATGGGTCTTGATTCCATTGGATGCCCCAGGCCATTGATACACCTATGGATCCAAATTTTGTGGTATCATGTAGGAAATTATATTTCTAGGCTCCTATGACCCCAACTATCCCCTAATCGATTTTCCACCAGGGACGCCCATGTGACTCAATGGGATTCCTTGGAAAAGATCCATGGATCTGGTCCTCCGTGGTCTAGATATTTTACATGGATTCTTTTTCCTACTGACACCATGGATCTAGAACGTGCGGTCTACACTTAACTATATGGTGTGGCTATGGGGTATTTCAATTCACTATATGGCATGTCCATGGGATACATGACTTCTTTATACATAGTAGCTATGGATTCCTTGATACATATAGATGTACGAGAAGGATGTGTGACCGGATTATTTATTTGTTATAACTGCCTTGTTAGGAGATGAATATCTTTTGCAGGTATCCATGAGTGTTGGTTGGTTTTACTTAATGCAGTATAAATATTCCATGGGCATTCTCTTCACTTGATGGATTGTTTAAACTTGCTATCACTTTTTTAGAATTCTTGTTAGAATTGTATATACCTGGGTGGTTGCCTACTGAGATATTTATCTCACACCCTATTTGGGACTCCTCGAGGACCCACAAAAATTATATGGCTATAGGTGAAGATAGGGGAAAGCGCCTATTACATGTATTTGACTGTGGCTTTGGAGTAGGGGAGCATTGGACCAAGATGAGGCTTGCGATACTAGGATACGTTTTTGGACTTTTGTTTTTTGGGAAACATATATTGTATTGTATTTCCATTTACATTGTTGTATTATTTCTAGATACATGTACCATATTAATCATTCTGTATATAAGACAATTCTTGTTATTGATATACAATACTTCTTGTCTTACGTTTTGTTGAACACTTATTTATTAACTTTCTCTATTGTATGTAATTGTCTTCTGATGTGATACTCTAGTAATGAGGGCATAGTCTCCCCACTGACTCTCCTAGGCCCTCGCTACTAGTTGGCATCCTCTAGCATTTTGGAATATATATTTGAGGCCTTTTGACCAACTGGGCCAGGGTCACCGTTTAGGGAGGAATCTGGGTCTAGGATGTTACAAAGAGATTACCTAAAATAATTTTTAATAATATTCCTTTTAAACAGGAAGAAAAACTTTTGATTGTTTTTAGGGAGAACATTAAATCAATTTGGGGGACCTTGGCTGACATATTATGTATTATCCCCTCCATTTTTAATCATCATATTCCTTTTTAGGATGGAGCTAAACCAGTTAGGTAGCCACAAAGGATACTAATACAACACTTTTGGTGGATGCTAAAAAAGAGGTGGAAAAAATTCTCTAGGAAGATATAATCTATCCCATTTTAGATTCATCGTGGGTATTTACTATTTATGTTGTGCCAAAAAAGTTGTCTTATAGTATTTTGAAATGAGAAAGATGAGTTAATTCCAATGAGTGGTCAAAAAAGTTGGTGTGTGTGTTGATAATAGGAAACTAAATCAATCAAATCACAAGGAAAATTTCCCCCACCCATTTATTAACTAAATGCTTAAGAGAATAGTTGACAAGACACATTATTTTTTCTTGGATGGATTTTATAGATATTTTTAGGTTCTTATAGCTCTAGTGGATCTGGGGAAGGCAATATTTACTTTTACATTTGACACATTTTCCTACCCGAGGATGCCATTAGGACTTTGCAATGCCCTAGCTACCTTCCCAAGATACATCCTGAGTATTTTTATTATTTTATTAAGACGTGCATAGAGGTATTTATGAATGATTTTACAGTGTATGAGTCTTCATTTGATGATTGTATATCTAGTTTGATAATGGTGCTGAATCACTGTATTGATAAGAATCTAGTCTTAAAAATTGAAAAGTGTAATTTCATGGTAGAGCATGGCATTGCCTCTGGGTATGTGGTGTCAAAACATGGGATAGAGGTTGATAAATATAATTTATATATTATTTCATTCTTAATCAATCCTTCATGTGTGTTTGATGTTAGATCATTCCTAGGGAATGCATGATTTTATCAACATTTCATCACAAAGTTCAGCAAGATTTATCTTCTTATGTCGTGATTACATCAAAATGAATAGGATTTTGTGTTTGATGATTCTTGTAGAAATTCCTATGAAGAGTTAAAGAAGAATCTGGCCACTCCACCAATCATACATCCCCATTGGTGAGACATTAAATTTGAGATTATGTGTAATGCTTCCAACTACATAGTTGGACCAATCTTATCACAAAGGGTGGAGGGATGTTCACATGTGATTTCCTATGCATCGAGGGCATCAGATTACTCCCAATACAAAAAATCATAGAAAAATAGTTTATTACATTCATATTTGATTTAAATAAATTATGTTCATATTTATTGGTCTATAAAGCAGTTGTTTTTATGACCATGAAGCTTTGAGGTACCTCCTAAAAAAGCCAGATGCAATGCACAGAATAATTTGATGGATGCTTTTTCATCAAGAATTTGATATCCAGATAAAGGATATGAAGGGTTCAGAAAACCTCATGGAGGTACACATGAGTTGTATTACTCACACATTAGAGGCTGACACATTTAACTAAGTAGTACATCAGGATACTTTCCCTGATGAGCATATTTATTCCATCTCAGGTATGAATCCTTGGTAAGCTGATTTAGTTAACTACCTTGTTGACTATGAAATTAATTAAAATTTAATGAAACAACAGGTTAAAAACATAAACAGTGAGTCATAATTTTATGTTTGTGATGATCCATACCACTGGTGCGTGTGTAGTGATCATGTTATTAGGAGGTGGGTTCCTGATCATGAGTTTGATTCTGTTTTACATTTCTACAATACACTTTTATATGGAGGAAACTCTGGACCTCAAAGTATATCTAGGAAAGTCTTAGACTCTATATTATATTGTCCTAGAATATTCCATGATACCCATGTGTTTTGTAATTTATGCTCTCATTGAAAACACACTGGGAACATTTCTAGGAGACATAAGATACACCAAAAACCCATACTATTATGTGATATTTTTGATGTATGGGGAATCGATTTTATGGGACCTTCTCCTATTTCATTTTGTTTTTTTGTATAATTTTGTTTCTGTTGATTATGTGAGTAAATAGGTGGAGTAAAAGGTCACCAGGAATGATGACTCTCATGTTGTAGTTGACTTTGTTAATGAATATATTTTTTTGCAGGTTTGGAGTACCAAAGACTATCATTAGTGATCTGGGGACACACTTCTGCAATCAGAATTTTTATTCACTCCTTCAGATGTATGGGGTGACACGGAAAACCTCAAAACCATTATATTCCTAAATAATTGGTCATAAAAATGTTTCAATTTGGGAGTTGAATTTTTTTTGGAGAAAAATGTGCAGCATAATAGGAAAGACTAGAGAAAGTTCTTATATTATGCACTTTGGGCTAATAGAATTTCATATAAGACTCCTATCAGTATGTACCCATTTAGGATTGTTTTTGGGAATCCTTTTCATCTACCCGTGGAGGTCAAGTATCAAGTTTATTGTTATATAAAGAAACACAACATAGATTTGGTCAAATATAGAATTCAAATGAAGCTGCAAATTCAAGATCATGGGGATATTAGATTGACATAATATGATAACTCATGGCTCTACAAGGAAAGATAAAAATCATCTCATGATAAAATGTTCTAGAAAATATAATTTCATGTACGAGAGAAAGTCATGACCTATAGTTCATGATTGAAGCTAATTCATGATAAGTTCTATTCTAGTTGGTAGTTCCTTATATCATATCTAATTTTTTTTATGGTGAAATGGAGATCATAGAAGAGGACACTGGAAGAATCTTTATAGTCAGTGGGAAAAATTTAATGTAATACAATGGGGGAATTTCTATTAATGCTATGGATTTCATCACACTGTATGACCCCATCATCTCTTGATAATATTAGGTTGTTCCAAACCCTTTCACTTTTACATTATTTTTCCTATTTAAAATTTTGAATTTCATGTGCACATTCATCTCATGTGTTCACATTGAGAATAATTCAATATTTACAGTGTGGTGGAGGGGACAACATTTTGGGGTAGCTTTTCAGGATTTTCATTTGTGTGTTTTGTGTGTATTTTCTTTTTGGTTTTTTTAATTTAGGGAAAAAATTAAAAAAAATTGTGTTTTCATATTTGATTTAATTTTATTTTTTTTGGGTTTTTAGATAAATATTGTTCTTAAAAGAATATTCAAATCATTTTTCATGCTATAGTCGATTGTGTGGAAAATTCCACTATTTTTTGGAAAAAACATTTTCACATGAATATTGATATGGAATATTTTTCAAGAATTTTTGTTTACAATTAAATATTTATGTGTTTAATGTATTTTTTAAACCCATGACGTATTTGTACGTGCCAATATTTTGTTCCCTTGCCCAAGAGACATTTTAGGCCTCTTACTGCATATTCTTCTTTTAATCACATTTTGACGAGTCTTGGGTGATGTAAGGAAACTATGAATTTCCGTGATTCTGTTTGAATCCATAATATTCAAGTGTGCTACATTCATGAAAAGAGTCCACTGTTCAATGAAAATCTCTTGGTACAATTAAACTCTTATTTTTTCCACCTTGACATTTTACCCTTCTTCAGCCTTAGAGGCCATGAAATGCCTATTAGGTAGCCACATTACAAGCTAGTTTGTCCATAACTACCTATATCTTGTGTACATTCTTCTTTTAATTCCAGAAAGTGTGTGGGAGAGTGTGTTTCCCTAGGAATTATCGTAAATGAATCGTTATTATGGGTTCATCGAAATGGTGCCTACATTTTCCCTGGACGCGTTTTCACAAGACATATTATACAATTGATTTAAACATGTTTCATTCTATATCTCCAATGGGAATTATCAAACCAACAGTTCTGTACATTAAAAAAACATAACAAAAGAAAAAAATTAAAAAAATGGAGAAAAGAGGAATTTTATTCATTATTAGTCATTGATCGACTGTGACCCATAGAAACACACGATGGGGATAATTACATTTAAGGGATACACTTTTTTGAGGGGTTTAGTGTGTACATTAATTATTAAAACTTACTAAATTTTGACATGTTTTTTACTTATGATATTAAACACTCCTCTTCTACCTAATATTTTTATACATTAAATCTTAACAACCCTTGAACCTCAGAAAAACCTGATAGAAGTTCTTCTTCTTCTTCATGTTATAATGTTTTCATTTGCATAATAAACATCCTAGTTAATCTTTTATTTATTCAATTTTATTCTATTTTGTTCAATTAATTTCTTCTTTACTCATCCTATTTTGGTGTAATCAAGAGTCGGAATGATATTGGGTTATACCCTTTCTAAAACTTTGCACATGAAAAAGGTTTCTACGGTGACTGCACCACCCATGGAAGATTATTTTTTTTCAGTAATCGATCGACCTATATCCATATTCATTAATTTAGTTTTAATCAAACACATACTTTAATTCTCATAATATGATCTATTAATTGAGTTTTTTATTTAAATTAAATTGAACAAGAAATTTAACAATTAAGAAAAACCCCATGAGGTCGGGAATTGTGTGAATTGTGAGAGCGCAACCTCAATCGGTAATTAAAAACCACACAAGATAAAATTGTAGTGTTCAAATATAATCCCTAAACCAAATTAATCATAATTTATAGTGAGTAAATGTGTCTTAATTTAAAATTGAACACAATATAACTGTATAACATCAATCAATGATGGGTGAGGTGATTACTTGTTCTGAATTTCTCCTAGAGTAAAAATCACTTAATCTATGTAGTAAAGCTAATTCTCGTAGGGTTTAGAGTTTAATAAATGAAGGGATCATAATTATGTGGGTATTAATTTATATTATAATAATTAATAAAATATTGAAGTGGTAGAGTTAGATTGATTACTCTATTTAAAAAATTTTATCTAAAAAAATAAATTCCCGTTCTGCTTTTTTAATCAAATTTCATTTAAAAAAAATAAAAAACACAATTTTATTTCATCATACTTCATATAGGATTATAAATGGTAAAACCCCATCCTTTTTATATAGTGTGTTTATATTATTTTACTTTATATTCAATGTACCTTTATTATGTTGTTTTAATTACTACATCTTTGAGAGACAGCCTAGGTCAGCCACCCTGCTACACCTAAATAACCCCATACTGAATATCATTTGAGAGCACCCACAACATCGACTATCACCCTATTTCTCTATTACTTATGATTTAATAGTTTTCCCTTCTGAAAATTACTAATACAAGCTATCTTGGGCCATACAGACTTGAAAGGGGATTTCCAAAGAGCTCTAGCGACCAAAGATCCCACATCCCATCTCAATTATTCTCTCTCATATCTCTCTTGAGGTGATAAAACCCACCATAGAACTTCAAGATGGTCAAAAAATTTATGGGTGGAACTCATGTGATTAGTGGGGAGTCATTGATTATATGTATTCAGTATACAAATCTTATATTGGAATCCATAAAATGAGGTTATAGAGAATGTAGAGAAAGTATTGTGGTGTTCTAGTTTACCACCAATAAGGTCTTGGGTAGACATAAACTTGAGAGGTGGTTGTTTGAGAATCTGGTATCAAGGAAGGAACATGGAAAATGTGGCCGAATTTTGGGCATCAAATAGTGTAACAATGGCGATGGGAGAAAAATAAATGAACTTGAATGATTTCAAGTATTGAGAATATAATCACATGCCATGTTTATGGTGAGAAAGCATCGTGACTTATATTGGCAGTGGATAACGTTTCAAGGTAGGGAGAACATTATCACTAGCTTGTTTCTAGTGAGAACACTTCATGTCAATTAAATTAAATAAACAATTCTATAAAAAATTAGACAATTGGTTGTTTCATATGTTACACATGTCTTATAAAATAAAAAAATACTGTGTATGATGAAAAACATCACATGAGCCTCCGTAGTACATGTTGACCCCCCATCAAGTCTTAAATTCCTTGTTACATAGTGTGGAACACTATTTATGGTAAAAATGACTAGGTGGTAGTTGTATATGACCAATTGACCACTCAAGATAGACATTCTATGTCAAATAAACTATATTTTGTATACATTTCCTTTACAGGTATCTATCACTTCTCCTCACTTGGGTTTCAAAATAAAACAAATTAATAGACTATTCCAAGGGGTTTTCATGTAAATCATAATAGATGGGATGACTTAAGCATTTGTAACAATTGAAATGTATTTTTTGTAGCTATGTATTTTATCTATATAGTGTTGATGATAGGGTTCAAAAAAGAATTTTGGAAAAAACATAGTGCGTGATACTCCCCTAGTTACATGTTAATGATAGTGCATGGGTCCCCATATAGATATTGTATTCAATAATATCATATGGGTTTGGGGAATGGGTCATCCATTTTAGACATGGGGTTAGGTATTCCCCTAATCACATATTTAATGGATTGAAATATATCCACCATATGATCGATAAAGTCCAGTATAACCACAAGAAATAAGGGTTGGGTCCTATATCCATGGAATCAATACACAATAAATTGATATAAAAATTTCATTATGAGGTTATGTTAATTCATATTTGTTGTTAATCCATAGACCTATATGTATACATCGATTATGTTCGGGTCCCCAACTATGGTTTCATGTAGTCGATGTAGAATTTACAGATGTTGGGTAGTTCTTATTTTACAAGTCTTGTAATTTATTGGGTGTCCTTAGATTCCAATTATATATGAACTTAGAATAACTATTTTGTAAGAAATTGGATTTTATTACATCTTTAGGCTCTCTATTCAACTTCAAATTCATGTATAAATTTTATATTCTCCCTTTGTCATAGACAATGTGTTGACTTGTTATTTCATCCTTCGCTTTTCCTTGACATGGTGCCCAATTGGGTATAATTATAAACACCGATACATGAGAATTCATCCAAAACATGTTGTGTTAGATGTAGATGAAGGGAAATTTTGTGGTGATCATGAAGTATATGGAGTTTGTGGAGATGCATCATAGTTTGGCTCTATGAAGATGGTTATAATTGGTGTGGATGGTGAGATATAGTGTGTGGAGGAAATCCACATTCAAGTTATCCTTGTTCTAAAATTAATTTTAGGATATTGGGGATATGTTTTTTCCTTCATTTATAGAGTGTTCAATTTCCAGATTGTTTTGGATATTAGTATTTATCACATGAAAGTTATTAAATATTTGGTTATCAGATCAAACATTGAACTTTGGATATTATGTTTTGAATACATGCGGTTCTTTGAAGGTTTTCATTGATATAACCTACCCAACATGTGATATTAATTCCTGGTGCTAGTCACTGATCTCTAACATATTAAGGGTAGGCCTGTGGTGGCACAGTCTGCCAAATTGTTGTCCTAAGGTGGGTCTTGGTTGGCTGAGTTGTGTCTTTAACACCTTGTATAATCAAATTTTTTCTATTAATAATATATTGTTGAACGTCTATTATATTTATTTATTTTTATACTATTTATTTATATTAATTTATTCCTCATTTTGTTAATCATTTAACACCCATAGGTTCCATGAATAGAAATCCTCCAAAATGTTCCATATTTTCTTTGGTACGGTGATCTCGGCCATTAAAATAATTTAATGAGTTTATCAGCTTAATAATAGTCAATGTAAATAAATATAGATGATACAAAGAGTTATAAACTCATATTTCTAATACATGGTATGTATTATTATAATTCATAAAAATGACTTATAAATTTTTTATTTACATTGCAGAAATTTAAAAATTATATAAATTTAATATATTTTCCATTTATAAAACGTCATAGATATTTTCATTCCACCATAATAATTATGATGATTATAATGTTGCATTATTAATGTATATTTTCAAACTAACCCAAATATGATTGCGCTAAAAGGTAGAAGAAAACCACTATTACCTCTTATTAAAAAAATATATGAAAGAAATTACTACTATTCTTAATATTTTCATTAGATTTGATACTAGGGTGGAAGATAAAATTCAAGAACCATATCAAGGACAAGATAATACCACTTTCAAGAAACAAATCATTGTTTAAGTAAATACTTCATTTTGATGTACTTGCGGCTTCTTCTTGTGACTAAAGGTTACCAAATATGAGAATGTGTTATAGGGACGGGAATTTGTATAATGCATAAAGAGAAAATTGAACATTATGTGTAGATTATAAATGTAATATGAGGTTTCATTTATTGATTACATTATGTGGTATTTTTAAAATAATCATTTCATAAAGAATAAAAAATATGATCATTAAGTGAAAAATAAATGAGTAAAAATGAAATTAGATCATTATTATATAAAATAATTATAATTATATTTAAACATAAATATTTATAGATCATTTCTAACATATATTGTATTTTTTCCTTTATTATTTATCAACATATTTAAATATTTACTCTAGTAAATTTTTTTAACCAAAAAATAGTATCAACCCTATTAGATAATTTTGAAATAAAAATTACAAATATAAAATGATTTTTATTAAATTAGTTTTTATTCATTATCATCACATAATAATTTCATGGATGATGATTATATATTTTACCTGTGTAAATAAATATTTATAATTTTAATTTTAAATATCATGATCAAATCAATATTTATAATAAAATATTTTTTTAAAAGAACTTTAATCACTGTAACAATTATATATTGATAACATCATAATATATAATTTCATAATAGCATAAGACATCAACATAACCCTTGAGGGTGAGATATAGAATGAGGGTGTTTGTATATTGTAATGTTTCTAGAATGGATCACATAGTGATCCTTACAACATTGAAATTCTCCTGTATATTTTTTATTTTTTGAACTATAATTTTTAAAGTTCAGATTAGAGATTATGACGGAAAAAACCCCCAGTGACACTACAACCTACCAAACATTAGATTTTTGTGTCTCATATTGATCGAAACTAAAACATTAGGAAATAGTGATTCACTTTATATACAAATTTCACAATGTGATTACTCCTATTTATACTCACTATATCAATGGAAAATTACGACAATCACTCCTTAGAGGTTCTTTATTTTAGAACCCAACACTATACAACCAAACACATGAAAGAATATTTTATCATATCAAGAACATTTACCAAATTACTATATATACTTACATAAAAAATATATATATACCCAATGGCTTTATACACCCATCATCTATATATATCGATATAACCTAAAATACCTCTATCGATTACTAATCATGGTCACATATTTCATTTACTAATACCTATCTTATTTATAATACATTTTTTTTATTTTTATAGTTATATTTCATGGTATAATTTTCATGGGATATCATATGGAAAATCGTTTCAATCCTCTAATCTGTTAATTTAATTATATTTATTATCCTCTTATAGTTTAAATAATTATGTTACCGATAATTTTCTTATAACAAAGTTCATTTATATATTGATATTCTACCTTAATGAAATAAATCACTTTTTATTACAGATCAATATTTCATGTGAAACAAATTGGAAAAAATTACACACATATAAATTACAAAAAGAATATTAATAATTAAATCTTGTATTTTACATGTAAGTATTTTATTCACTAATCATTATAGTTTTCATTTAATTTTTTGGTCATAATATGTTTCAAAATATAATTTTATACGAAAATGTATTTAATCCTCCACTACTTGATCTATCTGACTGATATTTCCTTAAAGTTTATCAACATACTCAACATATTCGATCTATAGGCCATAAATTTAAAAAAAATTCAACCAATTACTATCATGATATTTATGTTATTGGTTATATTCCACCCTGAGATAAAAAACTTCTTCTAGATGATCACCATATTTATTTTTAGTTTGTGCCTTTTACACTATTATAATCATATAATTTTCCACATAATATTTAAATATTATTTAATATTTTTTCGAATAATATTCATCATTGTTTTCAAATTTTCTCAAATAGATTTGGCATGTAAAAACATTAATGGGTTTTTACCTTAAAATTCACTTTTTCATTATTTGAATTTCCAGGAACAAGGGAGTGAAATTTCTCAATAATATCATTATTCATATTTATCAGGATATATCTAAAGATTATCAGTCATATTATTGTATATCTATCTAGATTTTTTATTTATCACTTATTCCCAATTCACTCACATCTCATAAGCGACCCAAATTCTTGTAAATAATTAATAGAAAAATCACCAAGATTTAATTATCCTACTAATAAATTTATATTATAAGAAGGTGGAAGTATTATAATGTTATTTTTTTAATATCAAATTCCTTGATTTACCTATAATTCCCTGACGTGGGTCCCACAACTGCAAAGATAATGGTGAAGAATCTATTAATACCTTCATTGGGATATACCACCAAATCAATAAATTTTATTTTAAAAACATGAAACTTAGATTCCATCACATTTTTCTATCCAACCTAAATGTTTGATAATTTAAATAATATATATTGGTAATCTAAAAAAGGGCATCTTTATATAGATATTATTTTCAAGTAGTCTAAGTATGGATTTCAGGGCCCTTTCATCGATATTATGTAGATGATTAATATATGTGTTCAATTAAATATCAATGGGATAAATAATATGAATTTTATGGGTTAATATAAAGAACAACATTACTTGAGTTATCAAATATGATATCTTATACACTTCTTCCATTTTTGATAAATAGATTTTTCCAATTTGAGAAATACTTCTGCATTAAGAGTGTTATCATTGATGAATATTATTTGAAATTGACTCGTCATGTTAGAAATTTTGAATCAATTATTTTTATACAACCACTAATGGTAAAATAAACATAAGTTTGGGGAGTTGAATTACAATGTCCATCTTTTCTTATTGATTAAAACATTTTCTAATGTTTCTATGGAATAAAAAATTTATCATACTAAACTAAGAGTTCATATCATTAAGTTTTTAAAATAAGGTATGAGGTCATGAATATTATAGTTTGATAACTGTAAAGGTATAATTCTGTAGAGTATACAAAGGTTATGTGTCAAATTATCAAAATTTAATAATTCATTTTTATTTGAATACAATTTTAGGATCAGTTTACTACAAATCCCAAGATAGAAAACATATTACAATCCTTTTACCCACTAGTTAAATACAAACTTATTGGATAATGGATAAAATGAAATTTAATTAAAATATCTAATGTAAATCAGTACACAAAAATGATGCATGTGTTTCTCCAGTACTTTAATTTACTTTGGGTTTTTTGACGTTACCATAACAACTCCCCCAAACTGTATTAAATCTAACAATTTCTTCCCTTTGGTGGAATTCCCTGTACTTATTTAACTCATATTATATATCGTTTATATTTCTCATCAAAATATATTTATGTTACTATAGCTAATGTCTCCAAATAACAAGACATCATAAATATCCATAATTTTTGAGTTTAATTTCCAACAAATAACACATATATTTTTACATTTTGAGAATATTTAAATTAATTAAACATATTGAATTCTCTAAAAAAATAATACACATTTTTGTAACATGACACATTATTCAATCAATAATAAATCCACTAAAAAATAATCAATAATTTTATTTTTACATTCAAAATAATTTAATTTTTAAATTTTTGAAATATATCAAGAAAATTAAACATGATGTGATAGATAAAAACACAATGTTTTTTCGTTACTTCTGAAAATACAAAAGCAATGAAATTTTTTTCCAATTTAAAATTTTATGCTATCTAAAACACATATTATAAAATTAATTATATCTAAAACATGTATTTAAAAAATGTTGTGTAACCTATTCATAGCTAGATAGGCTATAATAGTTTCTTTGATAGTAAACCTTTTTTTGTTATTGCAAAGAATTATTTTAAACTAGTTTTTGAAAATTTTAGAAATATTGTTTGATATAAAAGATTTATTTTTTAAATCGACATATAAAATTTACATTAGGGGGTTGTTTTTTTATTTTTAAAAAATACTCATTTTTTCAATTAAGTGTGAAAATACTGATTTTTGAAAAAAGTCATTTCTTTTCAATAATTGATGTAATTTCATTGTCCAATTATGCTTTGAAATTAATTTAAATTAATATAAGTATTTTTTTTAATCTACTTACATTATTTTTAATATAATTTTTTATTTTTTATAATAATTTTATATTTTTTATAATAATTTTATATTTTGGTTTAAAAACTTTATATTTCTAAAAACTATTTTAAAATGAAAAATGTTTCGCCTTTTTAATTAATTAAATAATCCTTAATAAGGAATTTTTAATTGAAATTTATAGATTATATACCATTAAAGATTCATTTAGTACCATATAATGATGATTATAATTTATAGAGTTAATAATGAATCATATTTTTCTAAAAAGAATTGTATAAAAAACACTTTTTCATCACGTTTGTGGGTTTTCCTTTAAATTAATTTTTACCGCTTATATGATCTGAATTTGATAAAATTGATAAAATTGTTGGAATAAAAATAATTTATATAATATAATAAGTAAAACTTAATTTCTAACCATAATTATTAGTGAAAATAGTAAAAATTAATTACTATGATTAAGGTTTAAATGGTGTTTTGTGAATTACATGCCATTATGTAAAAATTAATTTTTCCCGTAGATATGAATTTTATTTAAAAAATTTGATTTCATATTTATAATAATTAGGTATAAATTATCTTATAAGGCTCAATTAATTTATGTCTTAACCTTTAAATTACCTAGGTAAATAAAAAATTTACAATTTATCATGGTAGAAAAATAAAGGGTAAAATTGTGTAAAATTAAAGACTAATGAATATGTCGATAAAAATAAGTTTATTTTTGTGGGTTGGATGTTTTTTGACCATATCATACATATCATAAATTATTCAAAAAATTTGGAGCCTCATGAGGTGAGAGTGACATCCCATTATTGAATACTATTGATTATTTACAAGAATGCAACTCCTATAGAATTATAAAAGGTCACACCATATCATCTCTTAATCACCCCTCAAAACAACTTTCGATGATCCATTAACTAAAAAATACCATACCAAAATACCTCCCCTCATAATATACTTCTTAGTTTAGACTTAAATCTAACATATTATGTATTTTCATGGAATTCTAAAGAGGATAGCTGAAACATAGGTAATGTTCATTAATGTTCATTTTGGTATTATTTATTTCTTAAAATAATTCAAATATTATTATAACATGGTGATATAATAAACAATTTATCATCAAAATTATGATATTTTTTATGTTAATTGTTATTACCTAAAACCATCCCCACTCCCATCAATTGTATTACAAAATCATCATTTTTGTGTACAGAAGACTACCGCCTCATGAACCGATGTCATTTTTTTCTATTACCACATCTCAAGGTTTGGTATGATAATGGATAATATATATATATATATATATATTATTTATAACATAATTATACCCCTTAATTCATTATACTATATATATAACTATTTTGCATTCCATTCACTAGGGTATACGATAATGTTGCTTGTGTGTGTGGCGGACAACCGCCTCATGAAGGGAGGTGATTATTTTTTCACTAAAAGATTCCATAGAAGGTAATAAGGGAAATAATAATGATTTAATGTGATATAAATAAAATAGTTGTTATATAAAATTCTTTTTTTTCATTATTTAAATATAATATATCATTTTATTTCTAACTTTTTCACTCACTGAAAAGGTGATTACGTTGTTTGTCTATATGTGGACTACTGACTTCCCGAACTGATGTGATTATATATTTTTCACCAAACCACATGGATGATATAAAAAAATTTATATACTCCAATATGATCATTATGCAGATATAAAATATTACTTACCTCATTTATATAATGATTATCGAGAAATGGAAATGTTGTTCATGGTTATATATATCCAACCATCTCCGTGATCGTAATATTCTTCATTTCTCAAAACCATCATGCACTGTTTTTATTTAAATTATAATTGATGTACATATATGATAATTTTTTCATGAATATTATTATATATATTTATTTATCAGTGACCTCTTTGACCGTATTCAACATACCAAAGTCATTTTTGACACATATCACAAATATGGTCAAAACATAAAATATAAACCAAATTCATTAATTAATTGTATATAATATGGTAATAAGTGAAATAAATGTAATAATAAACTTGGCATAGTTTCTCATGAAGGCAAAAAAATTAACATAAGTTTATTTTTTGGGAAGATAAAGATACATGTGACATGTCAGACTCAATTTAAGGGACTTAATCCAAATTTCCTTTTATTGATGCATTTTTTAATGTTACACACCTATATTCATTTAAAAATATTATATAAAGCCCATTTTTTATGAAATATCTCTAATTTCCCTATTATCATGATATTTAAGGTTTTTTAATGAAATTCATTAATAGGGTTTATGATTTAAGTGTTTCACATGTGATAATGGACTTCTTAGTCCAAAGTCATCCTTTAATGTTTTCCTTCAAAATCATTCTCTTCTATGTCCATGTTTATAAATATATTTAATTAATATTTTTATATGGACATAAAATATTAATAATTTAAATTTCATGTTTTTTTTTACATTATTTCATTGTTTTTGAAAAGGAATCTTTTTACTTATTTTATAGGTAACATTTTTTTACAAAAAATAAAGGAATGTTTTTTAACATGAAAAATGACAAAAACAATTCCTCCACCATGACTATTATTAAATTAATTACATCATTTTTAATATTTCATATTTTTTTGAAGAAATACCATTTTCAATATTTTATAATTTTGGTATTGAAAATGTTTTTTCAAATGAAAAATATATCTTAGTATCGAAATGTTTATTTTAAAGAAAAGCATATTTTGATATCCCATACTGATTTTTTACAAGTTTAAAAGGGTTTTTCAAATGTTTTATGAAGGAAAAATGAAAGAGTAAAAAGTTTTTATTTATGATATTATAATTGAGAATTATACTTGAGAATTGGGTGTGCCCATATATCACTTGTTTAGCTGTTACAACTTATATGATGGGGCAGACCAGATAACATCTGATGAGCTTGTTATGGATTTAATGATGGGGATTCCTAGGTAGCATTGGCTAAGCCTATTATTTTTTATATAATGGGGTAGAAAAGATAGATCTGGGTGAGCATATTACAACTCATACTATGGGATGACCCAGATAGGGCTGGGAGGGCTTGTTATAGCTTAAATTATGGGTGATCCTAGATTGTGGTCCAATGCATTGGTTAACATTTCATATATTAATTAGAATAATGGAGTGAGTTACAGAAGTGTTTCTCCTAGAGATTTAACTAGTCTATAGTTATTTCTAATATGGGTTTAAAATGGATATTGATTATGATACCCGATGTTTCTGAAAATTATTTTTTATTTCATATTATGGGTTTTAAATTATTTTTATAGAGAAATATGTTTTTTTCTTGTGAAAATTTATTATTTCATCTGATCAATGAAATTTTAAGAAAATGCAAAATGTTATATGATTTTACATGTTTTCATTGGGCTAGTAGTTTTCTTTCTTTTTTAAGTCTATTATAGAGATTTTGGTGATTGTCCCAGGTTTTCAAATTTTTCTCAATGGGTTTAAGTATAGGAAAGAAAAGAATATGTAAAGTTGATTTTCATGAATAGTTTTCTTGAAAAACATCATTCAATATTATAAATGTTTTAATAATGATATAATAAACACTAACCAGAAGTGTCCATTTTTTATTTATGGTAATGTTTTGTACGAGTTATGGCCTAATTCACTAAAACTATGATCATTAAATGATCCTAATAAGTAATAGAATGAATTATTAACTTAAAACTCAATATTTTATAATTTTTAGGGACATGTCACTATAGTTGGTATTAATTTAAGGTTTAATAACATTATAAGTTAAGAAAATGTTTATAACATTCTATGGAATGATTCTACCAAATGGAAAAGTTGAAATGATATATCATTTTAAGATTTCCATGTTCCTTCACCTAGACTATTTTTTCGAAATGTATTTCTATAAATGAAATAGGTATGAGGTTTTAATAAGGTACCTAGAATAAAATTTCCTTCCAAATTAGAATACTAGGATGGTTGAAATGGGAATAGAATAGTTTGTTGCAGTGATTGATTAACTGGTATAATCTATTAATGATTGTGGTATGCATGCAAGAGTGGAACCCAATCTATCAGGAAGAAACATGTCAACAATGGATCATTTTACGAGACAACATCCCCCATCATTCAAAGGATCATATGACCCAACGGTATCTAAAGGATGGATCAATTCCCAAGAGAAGATATTTGATTTCACGGGATGTATGGAATTTTAAAATTTAACCTTTTCCATTTATGATTTTGAAATTAAAGCTAATCAATGGTTGTATTTGGTTAAGAAAACAATAGAGAAATATGATATTCATGATACTAAGTGGGAAATTTAGAAGAATCCATCCCTTGAAAAATATTTTCCTTATATTTTTCATATTAGGATGGAGGAACAATTATTGGAATTAAAACAAAAGGATTATGATTTCGTGGAATCGTATGACGAAAAAACCCCAGGAATAGATAGGTATGGTCCATATTTTATTCAACATGCTGATAACAAAATTAATCATTTTTAATCACGATTAAAACCATGGATACAAATAGCATTGGCCTGAAGAGAATTTTAATGTTTTCAAAATATGGTTTGTTATACTGAGAAAGTTGATATGTATTTTTCCATCAATAATGTTCCACAAGGTGGAAAAAGTAAAAAATGGTACATGTGTTATTATATAGAGAAGAAAAAACTAATAATTCTAGAGGTAAGACAAAAATAATCTTCCACGTATGGTAAAATACTTTCTATTTAATGTTTTATAAGATCTGGAATGTTTTTTTGGTATGGTTAGTTTAGTCATAAGGATTTCAATTACAATGAATAGAATCATGAAAAACTGAATAATAGGGTAACTGATATCCATCCATTAGCAAGGTATTTTTGTTACAATTAGTTGGGTTATTATTCTAATTTATTTCCAAAATTTCTTACATAGGGTGGAAATTATTATTATTAGAAACATAATTGTTTTGAAAATTCATTTTCTACTACTGCGGTTGATGCTGTGTCATTAGGTTAAGTTATGGAATCTCTAGGGAGATCGATATATTTTAAAGGTTAACTATAATTTAAATTATTTATACACTACTTTTTAGGTTTTAGTGATGATATCATAAAATGATTCATGACATTATGGGAAATGTTTTGATTGTTAAATTATATGTAAGGGTTTTTTTAACATGAAGTATGATATTACATTTCGTTTTTGAAATGAATATTATAATATTGATAATGTTTAGGGATTAAAAGAACTTTTATTATTAAGGTTATTTTTAAGGATTTTCATCATAGTTTTTAGAATTTTATAAGGATTGAAATTTATGAAGAATGATGGTTCAAATGTCAAGAAAAAACCTATCAAAACCGGCATGTACAAATGTTTTGAACCCATAACTAGAGGTCGAAAATGGTGAAATTCCTACCACTAGCCACTAGGATGTCGTTGTCAGTATGAGATCATTTATTTAAATTAAATAGTTTAAAGGATATTGACTAATTTTATTTCAAAAATATATGTTTTATCATATAGATTACCATGGGATTGAAAAGTAATTTTATTATTAAGAGATTAATGTTGTTTCAGGAGAGGGTCACTTTAATTTTGTGAAAAAATATTACTTTATGATAACCATACTAGTTGTAGATATTTTATAAAGATAAGATAAATATATTTTTATCCTTTCAGGTATTACATGATTTGTTATAATTTTTTCTTAGTTCTCCAGTCTTAAAAATTATTCTTTGATACTAATCATTGAGAAAAAGATAAGAGTGTTGTAAAAATTTATTAGTTGAGGTAATTCTACTAAAAAACTAACTACATTTCCTTATTCCTGTTAATAAAGATGCAAGAGAAATTATTGAGCTCTATGAAAATTAAATTTAAAATGAATATGTTATCCTATTACATTCATATCCTATGAATTATATGGTCTTTTAAATCATACTTTTTTTTAGTTTTGACGCCCTTAAATTTCCATTGTTCATTCACCTGATTATGATAAATGGATTCAATCACTCTCTGTAATTATTTATTCTTTTATTTTATGTAGAAATCCCCACCTATGATTTTTTTTTCTTATTTATAGTCCTAGTATGTGTTATTCTATATATCCCTCAAAGTTTTCTTTCAATATTTACAAGTGGCTATTTTATTTACCCCATTTACAATTTGGGATTAATTTCTTTAAATGTCTATCTTTTGATTACTAAGATAAATTTCAATTTTTTTGGACATGATTTATTAAGGGGGGATATAACATTGATTTTTTTAAATGAATAAGAATATGATCGATAACATATACACCATGAAAAAACAAGATTCTAAGAGAGTGCAACAACCCATAAAATTAATATAAATTTATTTTTGAATAAAATTAATCTCTTCAATAGATCTCGGTATACAGATCCTTAATATTTTTATTCTAGATAGCGTTCAGGACATGCATCATCGAGAATAAATGACATGTAAAATATATAACCATTATAACCAAGAAATTAAATTTATGGGTATTAATAATATTAACTAATTTATGATATATATATATATATATATTCCCTTCTAAATTTAAAAGCCCAATTAAGTTTTGAATTTAATTTAATGTATCATAAGTATGATTTGGATATATTTTAAAATTTTAAATTATTTTTATTCTAATTTATATTTTATTTTAGAGTATGTTCATTTTTAGATTCAGAAATATGATTATTCTAAAAATATATTAAATTGTATAATGTTTATATTTGTTTATTAATTTAAATAATCTCGAATGGGAATTTTTTAAATTAAATGTATATGTTATATGTAAGTAAATATTAATTTTGTTTCCATACAGTGACAATTATTATTAATAGAGTTATTATAGAATCATCTTTTTATCAAAAAATACTCGGCTAGAAAAACAACTTTTTTGTCGCGTGTGTGAGTTTTGTTTTCAATTATGTTCTTCCACTTATTTGAGTTTAATTTAATAAAAAGTATTGAATAATTGGAATTAAGATAATTTATATTTCTAATATGTTCAACTTAATTTTATAACATAATGATTAGCGAAAACAGTCAACATTAATTAATGCAATTAAGGTAAAATATAGGGTTTGTGCATTACTTGTGTTTGTGTCATAATTAATTTTCGATACACATAAAATTTTTTATTTAATAAATTTTATTACATATTTTTAATCCTTGTTATAAATTATTTAATATTGAAACCTTAATTTTAGTCTTAAAGGATTAATAACCAAGGTAAATAAAAAATACAAATTGGGTGGAAAAAACTAAAATGGTAAAATTTTATAAATGTAAAGACTAAAAAATTATAATAAAAAATATGTCTTATTTTATTAATTAGATGTTATAAATGATAAAATAAAACCTATAATCCATTATTTATCTATTTTGGAGCCACATGTGGTGAGTGTGACCTCCCATTACTAAATACTTCTGAGTATTTACAAAAATGCCACTCATTGTCAATTATAAAAGACTGCCCCACTCCTCTCATCTTCACCCTATAAAACTTCATTGAATCAAACATGACCTACTAAAAT
Source organism: Viscum album (assembly GCA_963277665.1). Lineage (NCBI taxonomy): Eukaryota > Viridiplantae > Streptophyta > Magnoliopsida > Santalales > Viscaceae > Viscum > Viscum album. The sequence goes on from OY728131.1 coordinate 561,842,851, forward strand.
ACTATCCCAAAATAATTAATTTCATTCTAGATGTATTATTTTGGACATAAAGGCAACTTAGTATGGATTTTGGTGTAAACCTAAGGAGGATACCCGAAGAAGAGGTAACGTTCATCCAAGAGCATTTTTATTTTATTTCTTCCATATCCAACATAAATTATTATTATACTATGATAATATAATATCCTCAGTATATTATATATACTTATATGTTGTTATTTTAAGGTAATGACCTATAAAATTCTCCACATCCATCAAATGGGTTAAGAAGTCATTATTCATATGTACGGTGGACTACCACCTCGTGAACTGATTTCATTCATTGTTACATTACCAACTCTAATGGTGGGGTATAATGATGGATATAAAGAATATATATGATATTTATAACATAATTATACATATTTATTCACTATATCAAATTTTCTTTTTTTCCATTCTATTATGTAGGGGTTATGACAACATCGCTCGTGTGTACGGCGGACAACCACCACGTCAAGTGAAGTGAACCGTTTTTCACTAGCACAATAAACCTAATGTAATTAGGGTAAAGATAATTAATATACGTGATATACATGAAGAAATTATTATATTAAATTAATATTTACAATTCTTGACATAGAAGATGTCATTTTCTTTCTTAACATTTCAATTACTAAAAAAGGGATGACATCATTCATGTACTGGTGGTCTACCCCATTCATGAAGTAATGTGAAACTCTTTTCAGAATAAAAAACATTGATTACATATATAATTGTATTTATATTATTTTTATATAAATAAAAATTATAACTTACCATTCTTTCCAAAATGACTGTCAAGAAATGGAAATGTCACTCATGCATGCATACGACCTACCATCTACATGATTTATCATTCATTATTTATAAAATACAACATTCATTGTTGGTATTAAAAGTATAATTGATGTGTAAATATGATAATTATTACATTATTATTATTGTTATGGTGATGTTTAAATAATTACCACTTTGACCATAGTCAACCTATCAAATTCATTATTGACACATGATTGAAATATGGTCAAAACATCTGATGCAAACTTAATTGATTAAGAAATTTTATATAACATGGTAATAAGTTAAAAAAATAACAAACATAAAAAATATTATCAATAAAGAAATTAATTAACATAATTTTATTTTTTTTAATGATAAATATACACATGACAAGAAAGACTCTTGGTAATGGACTTCTTTTAATTTCCTTCCATTGAGGCCTTTTTTTGTTATTCACATATATTATTCTATAAGGTGTATATACCTCCCCATTGAAATTATATATCATGATTTTATCTATTATCATGATATTTAATGTTTTTTTAAAGATATTCTTTGATGGGTCTTACAATTCAAATGTTTCCTTAGTGATAATGTACTTTTCATTAAAAAAACCATCCATTAATGTTTTCCTTCCAACCCTCTATCTTCCATGTACATGTTTTTAAAATGATTTTATTAATGTATTTATGTGGAAATAAAATATTATAAATTAAATATTTTGTCTTTTTTACACCATTTAAAATTATTCCCAATAAATATTTTTCTGTGTGTTTAACGTAATTTTTTTAGAAAAGAGAAAATAAATGTTCTATTTTTATAATTTATAATGATAATGACTTTTATAGTGTCATGATTGTTATTTGATTTCAAGATTTATTTTAAAGGTTTCATGTTTCCTTTATATATAAAATTATTTTCCTTTTTTTTAAATTTTTTTACTAAAAATATGTTTTCAAAATAAACAGCTATTGAAAAGTGTTTTAAAAAGGGTATATTGATATCAAAAGGTGAATTGTTTATGATTTTAAAAGAATTTTTCAAATATTTTTGATGTAAAAGTAAAAAAATATATTTATTCATTATATTATTCTTGATAATTATAAATGAGTAATGGTTGTGACCATACAACACCCTGTGATCTGTTTACATTTATATTTTGGGGAGGCAGTGATAGTACAGGGTGATCTAATTAAATAATATATAGTGGGGAGGCCCAAATAGTGTAGAGTGAGACCATAAAAGTATATTTGAACAGGTGGCCCAGATAGCACCAGGTGAGCACAATATAACTTAAATGATTGGTTCATTCAGATAGTACTCTAATGCATTATGTAATGTTCCTTGTCTTAACAGGAAAGATATGGGGATATACCAAAGTGTTTCTTCTACGGATTTTACTGTGCTCCTGTTACTTTAAAAACTAGTTTAAAATAGATTATTATTGTGATGATCTTTGTTATGGAATGTTTTTTTAATTTAATTCTAAGGATTTTAAAGTCATTTTTTGGAAAAATGTGTTCGTGTTTTTCATGTGAAAATGTTTTATCTCATATGCTCAATGAACATGGAAAATAAAGGTAAATGTTATATGAGATTTTATTTTTTTAATAGACTAAATGTTTTCCATCTTTTTATGTCCCTTACTAAAACTTTTTATTCTCATCCCATGTTTTGTTATGTATAAGTTATAAAATAATTCTATAATACTCTAAACTTGAAAAGAACATCAAATTTTAGAGAATTAATTCTTATCTTAAGACCGAATATTATATAATATTTAATGCTGAGTCATTATACCTTTTATCCAATAATCTCAAAAATTTCTTATGTTAATATCATATATGTGTCTCACGTATATAAAAAACTTAATATTGGTTCTTAGAAAGTCATAAAATATATTTTCTATTGGGAATATATATTTTTTCTCAAAAAATTTTCTAATAAAAATCCAACTAAAATAAAAAATTAATATTTAATTAAATAATTATAACATAGGTTGTTACACAACTACTTATTGTGTTATTCTAATTAAATAATTATAGAAGATAGATAAACATTGTAAATAACAATGTAAAACACTAGTAGAAATGATTTAAAAACCCCCAAATAAGGGAAATAGTGGTAAAGAGAATTTCAAAGAAGGAAATACCACCACAAACTATATTTGTAATGCTTAATTAATCCATAACTAACCTTTTATAGTCCAGGACACAATATTTAATTAAAATTTAATAATAAAATATGCAATCTAAATTTTTCTTAATATGTATTTTTATAATTACATTCTTTTATTTTATTTTTACAATCATATTGAATCTTATTATATATTATATATTTTTAAACTCAATTATTTTCATAAATTAGAACATAATTATAAGAATATGAAGTAAATAACTAAAAATTCAATTATCTCATAATGAAGTTAAACTTATACCATATGGTAAAAACCTTATTTTGGAATCAATGATGTATTTTAAAAATATCTATAATGTTCTATTCAAGAAATAATATCAACACCCCTAAGTGCTATGTAACAAAAATGCCCTGGGAATTTTAATAACTCTAAGTTAAGGGTTGTAAGTGTCTATATTAGAATATAATCAATAAGGATTAATAGATAACTCAATGATCTTATACATTATGATTAATTATAGTGAAAACTCTTTAAATACATTTTTTCCTAAAGAAAAAACGTTTGGGTCACACTTATTATGATAAACATTAACATTGAAACCAATCAATGAATAAATACTAGTTCATAAAAGATTTTTGATGCTTTATATTATGGAATGGGATAAAAAGATGACATTTTTTTATTCATATATCACGAAACATATGTATCTGTGGAAGCATAACATGAAACTAAATGACGAAACATTCCATGATTACATCATTGTTACCAGACCCATTACTGTAGACCACCTCTCCACTCTACTTACAAGCTCCTAGCAAGATTCTCATGGAAGATATCTAAAATCAAGTTAAAATGGACCTTATTATGGTCTATAACCAATTATATAAATAATAACATGAATGATATTATGTTATAAATCCGAAATGAGAAGGTGAAATTGAATATGATCAAGATCCTTAAACTGGAAGGCATGCTTGGATTTGATAGGATTTACCAGTCATTCTTTATCACTAATTGTATTGTTATTAATAATAATTTTTATGGGTGTAACCAAGATTGTCACAATGCTGGTTAGTTTTCCTAATAGATATATGTGATGACCATGGTCCAATTCCAAAATGTTGAACACCCTAAAGTATTTCAATATTTTAATTTAATAATCTTTTGTAAACATTCATATATTACTATATAAAATTTATTAAATGACAGTATTTCTTGACATTAAGATCCTGATTTATCATGAGGTATGTTTTTCTTAATATTTAGTTTAAGCCACTGGTTTTTGTTAAATAAATGATCCACACATTCCGTAGGAGGATATTAGTGTTTTAAGGGTTTGGGTCTTGAAATAAAAAGGGAAAAGTTCCTTTCTGTGCATGTTGCATGGTTTCTCATGGTTAGTGGAAACTGTGCGGGGGGAAGGACAAGACATATTGGATTGAACCGTGGAATTCCACATGATTAGCATACAATTGTAAAAACTTGTAGATCTCCCTAGGTAATCGTGTTACCTCACTCCTCTTTGATATTGGATAACAAACAGTTTTCGCACGGTTTAGCAAACCATGTAAGAAAACTGTGGGGACCATTTAACGTTTAAAAAATTATTGATTTTCCACCTTAGGATTTTTAAGTTCCATCCTATTTTCTCTCCCTTATCCTAACTATAGTCCTAATAAAGAATTCAAATACCCCAATATTCCTAAGGGTGGTTCTCCTTCAATTCTAGGCCATTTGGAGCGCTGTTGGCTAGGGATTAAAGCTCTGGTTAAGTTCAATCACCCACTTTCTTCACTTTTCCATATTAGGGTTTTTGGTTTCCTCTATTATGTATATAAAGGCCAAGAAATCTTTTTTTAGTTGATCTTAAGTTGGGACATGAAGGGGTGTTTGGATCTGAATCAGAGTCTATGTTTAATCATACGGTGGTCTTCAGATTCGAGGTAGGTGGTCTATAAGTTATATTCCACAGTATTGATTTTGATTTTTGAGTTCATTTTGGTGTGTTCGCCTCGCAGTTATTGTGATTTTGTTGAATTTTTTAACAGTTTATAAAGAGGGTTTCTAAATGAATATTTTAAACCCTCATGATCCCCATGGGATATGTTTAGGAATATGTGACCGAATTATGGACACCCATGAGGTGCGCCTAGATTACCAAGCATAGAAATTGTAATGACCTAAAATTTAGTAGATACCATAATGAACATGTTAATATGATGTTTTAAGATTAAAATGGGGGTTTTTTGTACATATAGACATTTATAATAGAATAAGGGATTTGGTGGCATAATGTGGAAATGGATTAAAAGGATTATTGTTATTGTGGAAAATAGACAATGAACATGAAATGTAATTGTGTAAATGAGTTAGAGAATATGAATTTTTGAATATGATTAATTGGATAATGAATAGAAATTTATGTTTATGCATAAATGTTTAATGCATGTGAAAGTGTAATGGGTTAAATAGACTATTCTAAGTAAATTATAATGTGTAAATGGGCCAAGTTGTAAGGCTGATTTATGATTTGATGTAAAATGTGAAATGTGAATGTTATGATTATTGATTTTTCTTAGATTGTAATATAGAATATGTGGCAAGTGAATAAATATGCATATTCACGTAGAAAGGTGGTGGGATAAAGGATTGTGGAACCTACCATTGGTGGGGTTAGACTGATTCTCTAACCCCACCTAGGAATGCATGATTTATGGAGTTGAACCATTGCTCCATGCCCTCAATTGTTCAATTCAATATGATTTCTCAGACTGAGGATCCAAGGTAAGTGTGATGAATTTTTAAAAAAATCTTACCCATAGTAATATAGGGAACTTTACTTATACCCTTAAAAATTATGATTACTACCTTAGGCCATTGTATAAATGATGCAAAGGCCTAAACCATGGAAATTGTAATGAAATGAGTTTAGTAATAAATATGGAGTAAGTTATGTAAATGGTAATAATGATGGAACTGGTTAAAGTGATCAATGTTTGGTAGTTTGACCAAGCGTATCTTTTCATTACCTTTTAAATTACCTAATACTTACATAAACAATATTCTAGGAAAGGTATTTTTTAGACACCATTGGTGTTTCCCTATTTAGTTATACTCACACCCTAATTTTGCTGCCATTGTGTATACAAACATATTTCATGGTTGAAGATTCGGATATAGCCAAGAGCCTAGTGATAAGGAATTGGGACCTTCTTAGAATGTTCATGGAGGAGGATCTAACTTGTATTTAGGATCCATTTTGAGGATGCTTTTTTAGTCCGTATTTGGATTCTTCTTCTCACATTGTATTTAATTACATGACATGGCACATTTACTGTTTGGTTTTGGTTTGTATTCAATTTTGGTAAATGGTTGGTTAAGAATTTTTCTTTGTTATTATTTAATTTTATGTTATTTATATTGTGATTTATCTTGGTTTAATTGGGTAAAGAGGGTATAGTCTCCACAAATGAAAAATTAGACCCTTCCTTCTATTCTGAAACCTCTAGAGTATTGGGAGGCATGCTTGAGGTCAAGTGGAACTTCGGCCCATTGCACTGATTAGTGGATTCTGGGTTGGTGATGTTTCCAAGTGGTATTAGATGAGGTATTTCCTATGGAATAACTATTTGGGATGGTATAACAGTGAAAAGACTCGAAAATTTCAAGGAAATTTTTTTCTTAAATGCTTTGAGATTTTACGAGTCTGAGGTTTCTTACGACACTTGATTCCAAGGCCAAGTGTGCCCAGAATCAATTTCTGAAGTTTTTTTTCGGGTACGTTTAGTAAACGTACGTGTGAGGTTTTCTATCTTTTGAACCGGTGCTCGGAATTGAAATCTGAGGACACCGTTAAACTCATAGCGTCGGTATTTTCTTAAGGGGACCTTTACCACAGTTTCGTTCTATGTGGGATGAAGGTTAAAATTTGGGGTTTAATAAAAAAAGTTAAATAAAATTGTTGTGAATAATTTTATTTATCTTGGGTAGTTAAATCCTACATGGGGTAGTTATTGGTGGGTCCCACAGCCACATAACCTTCCCTGAGAGGATATTTGTGAGGTGTGGCCCACACGAGCCTAACCTTTTCTTCTCCCCATTACTCCCCCTAAACTCCCTTAAACCCCCTTGTTTAATTTTTGAAAACTCCCCTCTTTAATTGTTAAACTCTCCACCTTACACTTGGTCATTAATATGACAACACCCTGAATTAATTATTTTGAACTCCACAAATTAATTAATTACTTTGGGAGTATTTGAATCATTTAGAAAATGCATGGAATGTTTATTAAAATATGGGGAGCCTTAATATAATTTTGGATAGGAAAATATATTGGGGCGGAACCTCTGGAGGATTAAAAAGAAGTGCTCCTCTCCGCGAAGAACGCTCCACGACTCGAAGAACGGGGAGCTTTTCCTCTCCAATTTTATTTTCAACCGGAACATGATCGTGAGGGATGCATTCAACTCTTATATCTCCTCCTCATCAAGGGATAAGACACCACTAGCGAGGAGCGTCGTCTATGACAATGGCTCTTCCTCTAACATTGATGGGACGACACCATTCTCCGTGACACAATCTACTATGATGCTTGTCTTCCGTGGCTCGACAACGTGCGACGTCAATTATCAAGGTAGGGGTTTTGTATAATCTTTGGGTGAATAAATAGTACCCCTTTCTTTCTTAATTTATATTAATTGACATTGGACGATTTTTATCGCCTAACGCAGAGGGCGTGGGCCTAACAAATAGGACCCGAGGACCCTCCATTGTTTCTTGTTTTATTTGCAATCGGGAAGCGGCGACGATTGATGGCGGCGGTCACGCGCTGGCCACATGCGGAGGAACCACGGCCCACAACCGCGGGCCACTCGGCAGAAGGAGAACCGGCCGGCTAAAGCCGGCCCTACTGAAGGAGGACCGTGATGACAAAATGGGCGCCACACTACGGAAGACCGTGACCCGTGTTCCATGGGCCACTCGGTGGGTGAACGGGCCGGCAGGCGGCCGGCCGGGTTGAGAAGAACAACGAAGCCAGAAGGTCACCGTGCTGGAGAGAATGCGGCCCGCTCGAGCGGGCAGCTTGCGCCGGGAAGGCCGGCCGGCTTCGGCTGACTAGTTTGGGAAGGCGGCCCCGCTTGGCGCCACCGGTTCGGGAAGCCGGGGGGTAGTGACACCCCTCGTACTGCTCACCCAGCCGGCCTGAGATGCTCGGCCAGCCGGGCCAGGCTGCACCGGGACTGGTCGTGTCGGGCCGTACCAGACTGGGATTGGCCGTGCCGAGCCATGCCACGCCGGGACTGGCCGCATCGGGCCGCGCCGCGCCGGGCTTGGCCACACCGGGCCACGCCGTGCAAGGTCGGGCCGCCCCGGCCCTCACCGCGCTGGGCCTAGCCGCACCGGGCCATGTCGTGCCAGGCCGGGCCGCGCCGCACCATGCCGGGCCGCGCCGGGCCGAGCCACGCTGTGTTAGGCTGCTCCATTCCAGGACGGTCCGCGTCGTGCTGGGCGGGGCCGCGCCCCGCTGGGCCCGGCCGCGCCCCCTCAGGTCAGGCCGGACCCCTCGGGCCAGGCCGCACGATTCTTCTGGATGGTCCGACCCTCTTCCAGGTCGGACTCGCCAAAACCTAGTTGACCCGACCCGCCAGCCCACTGGGCTTAACAAGTCAAGCCAGTTTTCACTTTAAGGTGAATAACTCGAAGACCGCACGTCCAATCGATGTGCCGTCTATAGCACCAGGACCCTCATGATTTGGCGGTCCTTTTTCGATACTCTAAGTGAGATTTGGACGACTTTAGAAAATGGACAGGTTTGGAACGAGCATATTTTCCAACCGGGCCCCTGGAATGGAAAAACCAATATATTTCAGACCGGGTGTCTGTTTGACACGCCTTCTGTCACGTCAGGTTCCTTTTGACAAAACGAAACTTCAGGGTACCTCAACTAAACAACTTCATGATAGTTGATGTGACAAACCCTTTTCTTGATGAGAGAACCCTCCCAGAATCGAGCGTGATGTGTGCAGAAACCCTAGAGCTGGTTGTGACTGCGACGACTATCATACTGGAATCCTCTGTGGGTTCGACAACGACGAAAACTGTACTGGAATCCTATGTGGGTTCAGCAGTGATGAAAACTGTACTGGAATCCTCCATGGGGTTGGGAGCGACGACAACTGTACTGGAATCCTCCGTCGGTTCGGCAGTGACGACAACTGTACTGGAATCCTTTGTGGGTTCGACAGCAATGACAACGAGACTGGAATAAATCCTCTGTGGGTTCAACAGCAACGATACTGGACTGAATCCTCTATGGGTTCGACAGCAACGTGATACTACTGTTTTAGGTTTCTACAGGTATCTTTCGTTCGACAGTGAAAGATGATTCAGTGGCTACAACTAATCATCTCTTACTCTCTTTAAGTTGTGTATACCTGTGTGAGCTGTGTCTTGACTTCAATCATTATCATCTATGTAATTGACTTCTTTCCTATGTAGACTGGGTTGTGCTTGGGCTAGAGAGTTGGAGCCAAACTGGGATTGATGACTTAGGTATATGTATGGGCATATACCTAAGTAGAGTTTGTTGATACTTCATGATTGTATCTTTTCATTGTGGTTTATCCTTCATGGATTTTGGCAGACCATTGGGTGTCTCGGGGTCCATGTTGACTATCGTTATACTCACCCATGCATGGGAAATGACCACACTATGTTGTATTGGATGCAGACGATGGACAATGCTGATCGTGGAAGAGACTTGTGGGTCCAGATGGTACCCAGAGGTGGACCACTTGGTGGGACGTACACAGAGCGGACGGACGGACCCGTGGTGCCGAGGAGACCATCTGTACCCACACTTCAGGTGGAATTTCCGGTGGACGACATAGTGGTTGATTCTTACTTTACTGCTGTTGTACTAGTCTTTCATTTGTAATGTACTTACTGTTGGTCTTGTATTTCCGGCCCATTCCTTTCATCACTTAATTTTGTACTCAGTTTTACTTAGTTCTTACTTCTATTACATACTCTGTTGTGTTTGATTACTATATAAAGGAAATGACTTCCCTTTTTATTGAGATTTATGCCTTTGGTGCTAGTCGCCAACCCCTGGCCTAGGGAAGGAGGGTTTGGGGTAGTCATGTCATGGGCCCCGAGGATGGGCCATGACAAATTGGTATCAGAGGAGTCGGTTCTACCACAGAACTAAGGAATCTGATCTATCTTACTATGAATAAATAGTGTTAAGAGTATTGAGTGTGGTTTTCAGATCAGGGAGTCCAGTGTTGGTGTGGTGGCTGACGTATCGAACACCAGGACCCTGACATCTGATTTCCTACTTAGGGCATGAAAACACTGATTGCGTGTGTGTTTCCTTTGAAAAGTTTTCATTGTGAATACTTTGTTTCAGCTCACCTAGTATAATATTTAAACTATGGCGCACCTGTTTCTTTTCAGGATGGCCCCACAAAAGCATCTGGCTAGGGATCCGAGTCACATATGAGATGGTAGCCCACCAAGCGACAATGCCTCAGTGTAGGGCCCCATCACAGTGGAGGCACCAGCGGTACCACTATCCGTTGGGCCACCAATACTACCATCCCCAGTAGTAGAGAGTGCATACCACCTGAATGCATTGCACGAGTTCCAGCCACAGAGGCCTGCAAGGTTTCGAGGCGAGAAAGATTTTTAGACATCCGGGTACTGGCTGGAGATTATAGCACAGGTTTTCCACATATTTGGGACACCCGCTGACTTGATGGTGTACCTAGCTGTTAGTCTCTTTCTGGGAGCAGCTGAGAGGTGGTGGAGCCTGATGCTCCAGTTTTAGGAAGAGGTGACTCTAACCTTGGGAGACTTCGAGGGAATTTTCAGGGAGGAGTTTGTACCAGTGACTCTACGCTCTGTGCGGGCTCAGGAGCTACTGTTCTTACCATAGGGTTTTCTGACCATAGCGGAGTCTACTACAACCAGTAGTAGATAGATGACACATAAGTCCAAGCATACTATGCCAACAGGTGGGTGACCCCAGGATACAGGTGTGGTTATGCAGTCCACACGAGTTAGAGCCATCCATACTAGGAGAAAGAAGTGTTCTGCATGCGGAGAGCATGGTCACATGGCTCGAGACTGCCCGAACCGTCCTACAGATGAGCAGTAGGCAGTATAGGAACCTTCCAAGCAGAGGTAGAGGTTCGACCATGGAGGTCCACCAGGAGGAGGCAGAAGTGGTAGAGGAGCTGGTCGAGCAGCAGGTGGAAAGGAGCGGGACTAGCTCTAGACTTTGGGGCCTTTGTTTGTGATGCTTTGAGCTTCGTTGATATCGTTGTTTGTGGTTGGATTGTGTCTTTGTACTTTGAAATGTAGTAATAAAAGACACGTGTCCTTGTGACGTTTTCTTCCTGTCCTTTTCGTGTGGTTGATACTGAGAGGTTCCAGTTAAAACCGTTGACTTGACCCTCACATTCAAGATTCCTACTAGAGGAGACCCAGCAACCACACACTACTGCCGATTGTGTTACTCGGCCCTTGGAGGTGAGAGTAACAGTTGGATATATTGGTAGTAGCGTTGAGGCCTTACAATGTATTCCATGGCATAAAATATAACAGTTTATGCCAAGATTGACTGTATTAGGCAAAGAACGTGTTTCATCCAGGGGATGAGACCGGATTACTCTTTTCAGCAAAGTAGAAATCTTAGTATCTCTTGTAGGACATAAGTGAAAAAGTGTGTAGTTGAGTTCTTTACAAATGGCTAGTCACACCCATAGTTCATTGAGCGAACGGTTTATGGTGTAATCTAATCTCAAAAGTCTCAGTTGTGTCTTCTCATAGAAGGACCTAGACCTGAGACGACGACATTGGCCTGAGTTCCTCCAGGACTATGACTTTGAGATAGTCTATACTCCTGGGAAGGGGAATGTTGTAGCAGAGTTCGTTTCACGATGCCTCACTTTTCAGCAAGTGAAGGCAGAGCACTAGGTACCAGCAGGCTTGGTACAACCTTTTGAGGTCTTAGAGTGGAAGTGGGATGGGATATCCATGGATTTTGTGACAGGACTTCCATGTACATCTAGAGGAAACGACTCTATCTGGGTGATCGCAAACCGACTCACCACATCGGCCCACTTCCTACCAATCAGAGAGAAGGGCTCAGTAGAGAGCTTGAGACGCCTGTACATTCAGGAGATCGTACGACTTCACGGTGTGCCATCGACAATCGTTTCTGAATGAGATGCTCGTTTCACTTCCCATCATTGGAAGGGGTTACAGGAGGCTTTTGGGACGCAACTACGTCTGATCACCGCCTTCCATCCTCAAGAGGATGGTCAGACTGAGATGACCATTCAAGCTCATGAGGACATGCTTCGTGCATGTGTCCTCGACTTAGGTTGCAGCTGGGAGGATCACTTACCCATGGTGGAGTTTGCGTACAACAACATCTACCACTCCACCATCGGTATGGAACCTTATGAGGCACTATACAGAAAACCTTACAGGTCACCCCTGTACTGGACCGACCCTGGGGAGTTAGCACGTATTGGACCAGAGATGGTTCAGGCTACGACGAAGAAGGTGCAGATCATCCAGTAGCAGATGAAGACTGCACGGAGCATACAGAAGTCCTATACTGATAGGAGACGGAGACCACTGGAGTTCAAGGATGGCGACCATGTCTTCCAACAGGTCTCACCTCAACAAGTTCTACAGTGATTTGGCTGGGGTGGCAAGTTATCTCCATGATTCACCAGACCATTCCAGGTCTTCAATAGAGTAGGCGAGGTGGCTTACCGCCTGGTCCTTCCAGCTCAGTTGCACCAGGTGCATAACGTCTTCCACGTATCTCAGTTGAGGAGAAACTTACACAACCCAACCCACATCATCAATCATGGGGAGATAGACATCAAAGACGGGGCAATGTTCACAGAGGTCCTGGTAGAGATCTAGGACCGAAAAGAGCGGGTCCTACATGGACAGTCGATTTCTCTAGTGCGCATTTTCTGGCAGCACGGGAACCTCCAAGAGAGCACTTGGGAGCGGGAGGCTCATATGCGAGCTCAGTACCCCCATTTTTTTCCCAAGTGTGTGTTGTAGATTTACAGGGATGTAAATCCCTGAGGTGGGAGTAATGTAAAGACCCAGAAAATTCAAGGAATATTTTTTCTTAAATGCTTTGGAATTTTACGAGTCTGAGGTTTCTGACTGCACTTGATTCCGAGGCCCGGTGTGCCTGGAATCAATTTTAGAAGTTTTGTTCAGGTACGTTTAGTAAACGTACATGTGTGTTTTTCTATCTTTTGAACCGGTGCTCGTAATTGAAATATGAGGACACCGATGAACTCGTAGCACCTGTATTCTCTTAAGGGGGCCTTTACCGCAGTTGCGTTTTATGCAGGTTGAAAGTTAAATTTTGGGGTTTAATAAAAAAAGATAAATAAAATTGTTGTGAACAATGTTATATATCCTGAGTAGTTAAATCCAACATGGGGTAGTTATTGGTGGGGTCCACACCCACATAACCTCCCATGAGAGGATATTTGTGAGGTGAGGCCCACACGAGCCTAACCTTTTCATCTCCCCATAACTCCCCCAAAACACCCTTAAAACCCCTTGTTTAATTCTTGACAACTCCCCTCTTTAATTGTTAAACTCTCCACCTTCCACTTGGTCATTAATATGACAACTCCCTAAATTAATTATTTTGAACTCCACAAAATAATTAATTACTTTGGGGGGATTTGAATCATTTTGAAAATGCATGGAAAGTTTATTAAAATAGGGGGAGCCTTAATATAATTTTGGCTAGGAAAATATTTTGGGACGAAACCTCTGGAAGATTAGAAACAAGTGTTCCTCTCTACGAAGAACGCTCCACGGCTCGAAGAATGAGTATCTTTTCCTCTCCACTTTTCTTTTCAACCAGAACAAGATCGTGAGGGATGCTTTCACCTCTTCATTCTCCTCCACATCGAGGGAGAAGACACCTCTAGAGAGGAGCTTCATCTACGACAACGACTTTTCCTCCAACTTTGATGGGATGACACAATTCTCCACGACACCATCTACCGCGACGCTTGTCTTTCACGGCTCGATGACGTGCGATTTCAATTATCGAGGTAGGTGTTTTGTATAATCTTTGGGTGAATAAATTGTACCCCTTTCTTTGTTAATTTTTCTGAATTGACATTGGTCGATTGTTACCACCTAACGCGGAGGGTGTGGGCCAAACAAACACGACCTGATGGCCCTCCGTAGTTTCTTGTTGTATTTGAAATCGGGAAGAAGCGACGATTGAAGGCGGTGTCCGCGTACCAGCCACGTGTAGTGGAACCGCGGCCCGCAATCGCGGGCCGCTTGGTAGAAGGAGAACCGGCCGGCTAAAGCTGGACAGGCCGAAGGAGGTCCGCAGCGCCACAAGGGGCATCGCGCTGCGTAAGAACGTGGCCCCCATTTTGTGGGCCCCTCGGTGAGCGAGCCGGCCGGCAGGAGGCTGGCTGGGCTGAGAAGAGCTACTGTGCCAGGAGGGCACCCTGCTGGAGAGACCCCCCCCCCCCCCCCCCCCGAGTGGTCCTCTTGTTCCAGGAAGGCCGGTCGGCTTCGACCGGCTGGTTTGGGAGGGCGGGACCACTTGGCGCCGACAGTTTGAGTAGCAGCCCCCCTAGATCCATGTACATAGGATCCTTGTCAATTCTCATTTCGGTTAGTACTACAGGATCCATACTGCTCAATGCATTAGCTACCTTATTTTCCTTTCTTGGGTGGTAGTGTATGGAACAATCATAATCATTGAGTAGATCAAGCCATCTCCTTTTCCTCATGTTTAGTTATTTCTATGATAATATTTAATATAAGATTTTATGATTTGTATATATCTCACTTTATTTCCATAGAGATAATGTCTCCACATCTTTAGAGAAAATATTACAGTGGCTAACTCAGTATCAGGAGTATGATAGTTTTATTCATGATTTTTTAACTACCTTGATGCATAGGAAATAACTCTCTCATTATACATAAGGACACAAACACGTCCTTTAGTTGAGGCATCATTATAGATCACTAACCCATTATTCCCCAATGTTAGAGTTTAGATCAGAGCATTCTCTAATCTCCTCTTCAATTATTTGAAACTTTCTTCACATTATATGTTCCATATGAACATAACCCCTTTATGATTATTTTTGGTCCATAGGTTGGCTAAATAGGTGATGTTCCGAAAGAAACAATGATAATAGCCTTATAAACCATTCAAACTACATACCTTAGTTTTGTTTGTTAGAGTATTCGATTCCTGAACTGCCATTATCTATTCTGAATCAACTAATATTCCTTCCTCAGAGACAATATGGCCCAAAAAATAAACTGATTAAACCTAGAATTGGCACTTTATATACATCCCATATAGCACGTTTCTTCAAAGAGACATTAGAATATTGTGTATGTGATTCTCATGATCTTTATATATTTTAAGGCATACCATGATATCATCATTAAATACCACAAAAATGTCATCAAGATATTCCTTGAAAATACTATTCATTAGATCCATGAAAATGGAGGGTTCATTAGTCAGTCCAAAAGGCATTAATATAAACTCATAATGCTTATACTTGGTTAGAAACGATGAATTTGAAATATCTTTCTTCCTCACACGGAATTGATGATATCACGATCAGAGGTCAATATTTGAAAAATATTGGGCTCCATGAAGTTGATCAAATAAATCATCAATTCGAGGAAGATGATACTTGTTCTTTTTTGTAATAGCATTGATTTCTCTATACTCAATGAAAAACCTATTGGATTCATCATTCTTCTGGACAAAGTCGACAAGGGATACCATAGGAGAAACACTCTAGCATATAAATCGACAATCACTCAATTACACTAGTTTTTTCTTTAATTCTACTAATTCCACAATGGCCATTCTATAAAAAGTCTTCGATATAGGTCTTAAACAAGGTATTAAATCAATACTGAACTCGAATTCCCACTCTTGAGGATTTCTATTTAAATAATCTAGAAACACATCAACATATTCTATCACAATAGGTACATAATTGTTTTGAACATATCTGTCCTCACCCATAGATATTTCATTCTCTTACTCACCATTAATTGAATTATATAGAGATATTGGGGGTAGATCAAGATGTGAAATAGATGGTTAGGTTTTTTCTCTAAAGAAAAGGGATTCTACACTATTCTCATAAATTGAAACCTCCTTCTTCAGACAATAGATTTTCGCATCATAATTTGAGAGCCAATTTATATAGAGATTTATATCAAATTCAATCATGGGTAAAACGATGAGGTCAATAACTAAAGAACGTTTATGTGTCATAATGGGGATTGAAAGAAACATATTTGTTGCAATGATACTTACCATTGGATTTTATACTGAAAAATCCTATATTAATTTAAATTGAAAATGTCTATGTTTCTTGAAATAATAGGAATATATAAAAGAATGCGATGATCCAGATTCAGATAAATCATTTTCTTTGTTTGAGTAAATGATTAAAGCACCTACCACCACATCATTATGAACTTCAACCTCTGTTGTTGTGATCACATAAGATTTCCCTAGATCTCGTGAAATTTTGTAAGGCATGTTTCTCAGGTTCTTTGGAAAATCATTTTTACAGTGTCCTATCTATCTACAATTGTTGCATTGAACGTAATTGATTTGTCTCTTCCCCATATATTCTATAGATCAGTGAACCTTTTCTCCAAACTTATAGAAAAAACCCATTCCTTTCATTCATTTTAAAACATGATTCTTTCCACACTATTCACATAATGGGAATTTCTTCATTCTCTTATTCTTCTTTGGAAATTTAAATTTTCAATGGTAATCAAAATACCTCTTCTTATCTTGATTTCCCTTGAACTAGTTGGATCTAGAGATTTTCTTCTCTATTTTAATGTCACTTAATAATATTTAATCATATGATGAAATTGATTGAGAAGCTAGTTCCCTTAGAATAATTGACATAAGTACTTAAAATATATGATCCATATTATCTTATAAATCACTTATGTAATCTACAGGATACCTGGATAGTCTTGTTCAGGTAGCCTCATACTCCGCAACATTATCTTCTTCCCATTTATTTTGGACAAGTAATTTATCATTCATTTTAGTTCATTACTCATGAGGGAAATATTTGTTGCAGAATACTTCCATAAATTTCTCCATTATATATCTTCAATTTCATATTCCTTCATTGTATTTCGGGTCAAGGACCACAATTGATCAGCATCACCCTTGAGACAATATACTGCCAGTACAAACTTCTCATTTTAATTTCATCATAATGATAGATATATATTTCTAAGGGTATTGTTCCACTCATCAGAAACCATTGGATTAGTAGTCTCACCAAAATTCAAGGGATTATGTTGCATGAAACAATCCAACACAGGTATAGCATGGTTATTCGTCACAACCTGAGTATATTTTCCCAATATGTTCATGATCTTATCATCTACAATACTGACTGTGTTGAACTGCTCAGTGGGGAAATTCCTACATTATTTATGCGTATTGATTACATTATTTCCATTAATCTCCATCAATAAACAATTAAATACACTAAATTAGATCATAATTCATAATTTCAAACAACATAACACTTAACATAATCTAAAAGTTTATGTACATCTAATCTCACAATCATAAACATTGTTTCTATTTACATTTAAATCCTTCATAATGTTTTGTAAAGAAAATTTGAATTATGCTAAGCATATTACCTGGGAGTTCCAAACCATGTGCGCAATTAGGCCCATTTTCGTGTACCACGATACCCTGGGAAAATCCCAAAACATTTTTTCATAATTTTTACTCCTATGTAAATCTGTGCCAGAATCACATCCACTAGTATCCACACAAGGATGTATTGTCTAGGATGACCCACATTATTTTTATCTTACCAAAATTCTAATATATTATTGTATGGTTGTCCTCAAGGTCTATCATTAGGGTTAGGTTTACTAAACTATGTTTTATAGATTCATCTCCTAAGTTTTCTTCTAAACATCCTTTGATACCAACTGTAATGCCCCGACTCTAGATGCCTAGAGCTGTTAAATTATTTTATTATATTTTCATGATTATTTGAAATCACATATAGAAGTAATGATAAATTTATTATTCTTTATGAAACTAGATTCATACATGAAACTCATTTTACATTGGGAATGGAAACACCAAAAAATACATAACCAAATCTAAAAAACTGTATCCATGAAAACTCAATAAATTATCCCTTCATCATAAAATGTGAAAGGAAAAAAATGAAAGGGATGAGCTCAAATGCTTAGTAAGTGTTATATATTGTAGAATCATGAGTAAAAAAATTGAATCATAATCAACATGACATAATCAAAATGGCATGGTGAATAAATAAAAAACACATGCCATCAATACATTTGGAATGAAAATTCATCCATAGAATTTTTCATAGTTCAAACCCCATGGAAAGTAATAAATTAATAATGAATAAATATCATGTTCATTATTTGGACATCATGTATCTGGAACATGAACCATAATACCTTAAAGATGGTTTAAGTCTATGTGTAGATACGCATCTGATTCTGTTTTGGAAACAAACTCGAAGGGTTTGTGGACAACTAATTAGCCTCATGTGACCTGTCAATGCATCGATGGATATAGAGATCCCCTAATATAAATAAAATTTCATAGGATTATGTATATATAGATTTAATAAATGAACTATATGCCTTGTCAATATCTGTATAGAGTAGAGAATACAGATTTATGAATATTTCCACAGTTAAAACAACATTCAAAATATACACCATGTGTAAAAGGGTATAAAACTAGGACATTAATCATATCCATTATAAAAGAATATAAAATAAAAAATGATCTCAAAGGGTATTTATATACACAACTTAAAATTTATTAGGTGCACAATACTAAGTAAGTATCAAAGAAATGGAAATTGAGATGAAGTCCATTACCACATTCTAATCAATCAAATTTTATGGAGAAAAATTAATAATCATCAAATGAATAATATAATTCCATGAATATAAAGAGAATCATTATATTATATATAATATTTATGTACACATACATGATATTTATGAAATAAGAGGAGAAAAATAGAAATCTCATGGAAATAAAATTGAGATGATAAACCCCTTACCTTAAGTCTGAATGCATTCTTCCCTTGATCTTAATGTTTAGAAAAATAAAATTATATTAATTAAATATATATTCTAGAACCTTATTTACATTTAATTATTTTATTATATCTTAATTAAGATCATTTATGGGCTTTTATATGGGTTAATTGATTTAATTTCATCAGTTGGGTGTGCACATTTTCTTTGTTTTCATGATCGACTTGCTTGTATAAGAGTATCAAAGTTCATGTAAAATGGAAATTGAAAAACCAAATTCAAGTTATGAGTTATTAATTATCATATATACGTTAAAATGGTCATATAAATCATTTGGTTATATTGGGTGAGGATGAATCATTGTATAAAATTTTAATAAAAAATAGCTAGATTATTTTGATGGTTTTTCGATCACCACAAACTCATATTGTTTTATAATTAAATAACATGTGAAAAAATGATTAAAGAACATTAAATTGGTTATATTACACATATTATTATCTTTTTCAACCATAATAATTGTTTAATTTCCAAAATTGAATATGGTAATTGAAATTGAAAACCCATCGTCCTTGAATGTGATAAATTAACACATCTCGGGCAATATTTTCATTTTTATTATAAGAGGAGGGAGATAGAAAGATGAGGATGAAATATTCCATTAACATAATAAAATTTAATTAAATGTAAGGTATTATAATTTTCAAATATTTTGGATTATGGGATGTGGGGATTGATATACAACATAATAGAACATGTAAATGCAGTTGAATTGAAAAAGGAGAGAGGTTTACCTGATGAGTACTCCTCCTTGAGAATCTTATTAAGGCTTATGTTTTTTGCCTTTTGGTTAGACGAGTAGGTATTTGATATGGGGGATGGATTGGGAAGTGTATTTGGTATATGTTAGGAAAGGATCAAAGCATGGGTGGTGTGATAGAAAGATGGGGTGAGGGTAGTTTATATTGTGGAGGAGAGGATTGTTATCGTATTATTTTAATCCTTAGATTATTATTTTTCCTCAAGACAATGAATATTATTTATTATTCTGGATAAAAATAGTAATTAGTGAATGTGAGTTCGAAATAATTGTTACTTATATAATCTATGATGCATGTAATAGTGTATTTTTCATATAATTTATTTATAATGTAATTACATAATTTAACTATTCATAAAAAATTCAAAATTTTGGAAAAATCTCAAAAATTCACCTTAACCATTTTTCAACATGTGGAATCCAAAAATGAACTCCGTTTTATGAATTTTTTTTCTAAAAATGAGAAAATCATTTTTTTAATTAAAATTACCATTTAATAATAAAATACCAAAACAAAATTAAAATATTCTCCTTTATTTATATGGTGCCTAAATTTTATTTATACTTCCCTTGGTAAGGTAACCATTCATAAGTGTCAGATTATTATTCATAAGGGTATGTTACTATTCAGGAGGGTGTGATACAATTAATAAGGGTAATTTACTAATAACCAAAAAATATGTTGATTCTATCAGACTCTAAATATAACTTTGATCGCAACCTTGTATGTCTGTTTTTCAAAATTCATTACACAGAAGTGAAAATTTTATGTTTAATGTATAGGTTATGAAAATATCCTATAAATAACCATGTGTTGATTCATAGAGACATAGTGATGCATGAAATATATGTTATCTAATGAATTGAAAATATTTAAGACAATAATACCATTAAATATTGGGGTGTTATAAACATGTTTTGGGAATAAAACATATTTCCAATAAAAGAGAGAAATATGTTCAGATTTTCATAAAACATTCTTAGTAATTTTAAGTTACAAAGAGTAGAAAAATGGTACCCTTACATAAATATAAAATTATTTACCAAAGGATAATAAAATTCATGATAATTTTAGATATATAAATCAAAATAAATTATCCTTGTAAGCATAATCATAATGAATCTCGATATATGATGAGATATAAAAAAATCATTACAACTTTGGTAACCATGAATTGGGATCCACATCAAGTAATAAAATAAAATGGAGCATAAAATAAACTGATTATAAATGAATTCATGATATTACATTTCAAAGGGTCTGTATATACACATCGTGGTAGAATATATGAGTATAACATAATGTAAGTCTCAAAGAAGGATAATTGAGACAAAAATACCTTACTACTCAAGTAACTTTAAAATCACAATCCTCACAAAAAAATGACATAAATACAAATAATAATTATTAATTATTGTTTCATATTTATAATATATCATTTCATATTGTAGTATATAAACCATTGAAAATAAATGAGTGATGAATATTACATACATCTCTCCTAAATCGACGTGAGACTAGAAATCCCCTTAAAATAAGTCTTGACTTCCATTGTAACTTTTAAAGACTGATGTATAATAAATATATTTTTATTAGGAATATAATAAAGAATAATATTTAAATATATCATACCATATATTATTTTCTTATAGCATTTTATTAATCATTTATAAACAATTCTATATTTTTGTTACTTTTCAGGTAATAACCACTTGGTTTTTCGTATATTTCTTTACTTGTTTTTTAATTATTATTAATTTTATAAAGATATTGACATATAAATAATGTAATAAATGAGATAAATATCACATATATTTATTATATACTTATTTATATTAATCCATAATATTTAGTGATGGAAAATGAAATAGACTATTCCTGAAGACGGTAGGCCACATGTACACATTAACACAATATCCATTTTATTATGGGATAGAATGAATAAATGTTAAATTATATATTATATTTAAAGAATAATTTTTATGACCAATATATAACATATTTTTTTTAAACAATCTTTAATACATTCAACCTAAATCATGAATGAATCTCATCACTTTGCGAGGCGTTAATCTGTCACAGACTTGATTGATGTTATCATATTCCCAAAAAATGGAAAGAATGAAGATATGCGAGATATAAAAATTCTATAATCAAAATAATATCATAAATATAATAATTATAATATATAAATAGTATTTACATCATTAATTCCATCCTTGAAAGGTGGTAATGGAAAAAACAAACGACATCCGTTCGCGAAGCGGTAGTATGCCGTACACACAAATGATGATTTAAAAAACCCATATGATATAAGAACATGTAGTTGTAGGTAGTAAAATTATAATTAATAAATAATAGTATCTGGATGAAACTGAGGTTATTTTATATATATGTCATAATTGGAATTTAAGTAGATTGTGAGAGAAATAAAATAAATACGATCGTTGATGAACATTGCCTCTTCTTCAATTATCCTCCTTAGGTTTTCACTAAAGCCTTCCAATTATAGATATAAGACCAAGATAAGACTTAAAGAATGTTGGTAGGAAAATAATGAAGTTCTTCTGATCTATACAGTTCTATTCAAATGGCTTGAGAGTTATAAAGAAGTGAGAAGAGTGAGTGACTTTTTATAGATGAGGAGGAGTCTAATTCTTTTAAATTATCAAAAGTATTCACTATTGGGAACTATATATTTCCTCAGGCAACACCAAAAATAATAATTAATTTATTAAAAGGATGATTTAGTCAATTAAAATATCAAAAACATAGAAGAACGCATGTTTTAAACATTTTTTTCCTTATCTTCTAGGTTTCCCAATTTTTACCATTTTTGTTCTTCACTACGATATTTAGTTTTCTAACCATGGTAATTTATCCATTAAGACTAAATTAAAGTTATAAATATTAGATAATTTACAAAATATTTATTATATATATTATATATAATTTTAAAATATAAATTAAATGTGTGTTGAAAATTAATTTTAACATAATTGCTAGTAACGTGCAAAATCATCACTTTAACAATAATAGTTTTGACCAAGTTATTACTATTTATTTGTCAATATAGTATTTAAAATAGAATAATTGGTCCATTAATAGACCATAATTGATATTTTTTAGTATTTAAAGTTCACATGGAAGAATATACTAGTTTGATTAATTTTAAATCAGTTAACAAATAGAATTTATTATAAAATGACATTAATGTCTATTTTCATATTATTTATTTAATCTGAATTAGAAAATATCAAGACCTTAATGGAATTAGAATATATTTTTTTAATTATTTTTTAAAATTATATATAATATTAATAATTAATTTAATATAATAATTGATTTAATTTACATCATTTTTTATATTTTGAGTATCTTTTATTTTATTTAATTATTTACTAAATAATTAATTTATAGTCCTTTCTTAATCATTTAATGTAATTATTTCATCTAAAAACTAAAATACATAATATTTATATAAAAATAATTTCTATTTAAAAATTATATATATAAATAATGTTATGTTATTTTTTCTATATCCCAAGGATTTATAAATATTAAAAGTAAGAGAAATATCTTTTTTTCATTCTTTTTACTTAACTTAATACATGGGTCAAATTAAATGGAAAATGGATAATAATTTCCATATATTAGATAACATGATGTAAAAATATAATTAAATTCATTTAATAAAATTAATATGATAAATGGGGTTATTTTCCCTCTTTGAATTATAGTTTAACCCCTAGAAAACCCATTTTTATGTTCACCATAGTAATGATTTTTTTACAGCATTTATTATTTATTTTTATCAAAAAATAAGTTAAAAATAATATAAATTATAAATTAGGTTGAATAAAAATATGGATTACATTTTTTTTATGTTCTATTAACTTGTGACAGAAAATTAATTTAAAATTAATCCTACAGATGCAATGAGAATGTGGGTTTTTGAAGTGAAAATGTTCAAAAGATTGAAATGTTTTTATATCAAAGTTCCACATGGAATTTATTCAAATGACCATAATTAGACTAATTCATATATAATTAAAATAATTGAAATTACAAAACCATTAAAAATATAGTTTATCATTATAAACATCTTAAATGATAAGTTAGTTTTCAATTACCCTGCAGTATTTTTCACTATTAATTGAAAAATTTAATAATTCAGAAAAATCCCAACAATTCATAGAAAAATAAATATGAAATTTTGAATTAAAAAATTAAATTTATTTTATCAAATTAATCTTAAATTTTTTCCAACATTAATGTCATTAATGTTCAAAAAACAATAAAAAATAATTTCTTTGAGAAAATAGTATTTTTCAAAACACCTAAAGACATTACCAAAAATTAAATACATTATCATAAATATGTCTACTATTTTTAAAACCATTATACATATCATTTAAAAAGTATCTGTTACTATTTATACCCTTTTTTTAATAACTAGGTTATAAACATCAGGTATAAATAACTATATTAATAATATATCATGGTTTTTTAAAACTCAGTATCGGGTGTAATGCAAGCTAACCCAATGTTGTATGTATCACGAGACTAACATGGTGTTAATTTTATGGAAATTTAAACTGAATATTACATTTAATTAACAAAAATATATATACATAAATTAAAATTTAAAAAATATTTCATAAAATCTCTAGATGTTATATTCTACCCACACTAAAATAAATTTCTCCCTTAAAATTCATCTTTGTAAAAAAGGTTTTAAATTTAAAAATTATTTTATAAAAACCAACAAAAATAAAATGAATATTAAAGAATACCAAAAAAATAGAATTCTAGAAACATAATGGATACCTAATGTAACTAATAATTAGGTTTCCATATATGAGAATAAAGTTGGGACATGCAGATTTAAAAATAGAAGAAAAACATATATACTTAAAAGGAGTCATAACAATCTCTGTTCACAAGAAAGTGAATGATAAATAGAATGTTAAGGGAATAAAAATAAAAATTCTTTGATGATTTAAAACACCATAAATTCTATAAATAATAAGTAATTATGATATAATTTTGCTTCAATATCCTTTTCGTAGAGTTGAGGAATTTTTTAACTGTGTAAACAAATTAAGTAAATATTGTTAATTTATACATTTATATTTCATAAAAAAATTTGCCCTTGTGATTTTATCAATTACCAATTCATTGCATACTCTATGGAATGAATATCTAAAAAATTAATGTTTATGCCTGAACCACTAAAATTCACTTTTAATAAATCTTGGGATCCGTAATAGATTGATAAGTCATTTATTAAATCTCTTGTTTTTTACAAAAAAAGGATAGCACAAGATATGCATAAATATATGTATTGTGATGTAACACTGAAAACCTCATCCAAAGTTAAACTTAAACAATTTCATAAATGGTTAACCTTATCACCATTCCATAATTCAAATATTATAATGAAGGTTTCTATATTTCATTAAATTAAATTGAAATGAATACCCCATATATCATAAGGTGGATCTTGATTGTCATATACCAAAAATGTATACACCAACATTAATAAGTAATAAAAATCAAAGAAAAAGCTAATTTTATTTATGAAGAAATTCTAGTGAATTGAAATGTCAAGAATTACATTAAATAAATAGAATTTATATGTTTTTTAAAATCTTATATAAAATAGAAAAACCACACGGTAAAAATAAAAAAAGGGTATTTACATAAGTGATTAACAAAGTAAAATCCCACAGGTGAATCATGTAGGAGATTTAGCACATAGGTCAATTACGTAGTCATTTTATTTAAGTGAATGTACATAGCTGAACTCATGTTAGGGAATCAACATAGGGATTTTAAGTAAATAAGTTCATGTGACCTTTTTTCACAATGTATCCAATATTCATCTAGAAATTATTTTTCATGTAACTTAATATCAACATATCCATTACTAATATATGAAAATGACTAACATATACAAATAATTGACATACCCAAATTCTAAAAACATTTGAAAACATGATATATATAATAACAGATTCAAAATTTACTTTCAAAATATCCAAATAGTATTTAGTTCCAATTAAATTATATTTATATAATTTCATTATGTTTTCATAGAATCAGGATTCACCTTAATTATACTTATTTATATATCATTATCATCAATATATAGTAGTTAATTAGTTCTGGAAAACTGAAATTTCTTGATTGAAAACATGTAATTTGTATAACCTAATTTAATACATTTAAATTATAAATTTAGAATTATATGTTTTTTTATTACATATTGTAATTTCTCATCATTCCAACAATAATAATAAATTAATATTGAGTTAAATAAAACAACTTATTGTTAAAAAAAATATAGAGTAACTGATTATGGAAAATTGGCTATGTGGTGAGTAGTGAAATGGCTCCATGGGAGAATCAGATAAAAGAATCCATTAAATAGGATATTTGGCTTTTGAACACCTTTTAAAGGAATAATAAAAAACACTAAAAAATGATATGTTAAGGTTCTAGATGATTATTTGTCCTAGGACACAATATGAAACGTGTAAAAATTGTCATGAAAAATCAAAACATGGTATTTATGAATATTTTATGTAAATAAATATTATGATGTTATAAAAGTTAATGATAATTTATTCAAATAATAATATAAAGTATCAAGTCATTGAAAGGAAATGAAAAACTTTTTTATATTATCAATACATAATGTGGTTCAAGGATCCACTCAATAATACAAATCAAAAATGTCAATATGTTTTATTAGAAAGATAATATTATTCTCTCTCTTATTAAAATTAAAATGAATAAGTTTATGTGAGGGGCTTATCATCTCTTCCCCCTTCATCAGAAAAAAGGATGATACCACATGATTCTCGTAGAAAAGAACATTTTGTTAGTCCACACTGAGTCTACATGGGGAATACTAGTTTAAAAAATAAGAGAGATACACAAAAGGTTTTTTGTTTTTCCCATATACTACCATGCATGTTATATCCTACTAAAAATGTTTTATTTCCAAAATAATGAATTTTTTAATATAGATTATTTAAAATAAGAATGTAACCTACCCAAATATTAAGAAACCTTCAACATTGTTCATGTAAAAGTCATGTAACTCTCAATTTTTATAATATTTTGATTACTAAAACTACTTCATAATATGTGTATTTAATATAACTATAACAAAGGGTTTGGAGTGTGATTAACATGCTTAGAAAATCAGGATTTCAATGATTTTTAAAAATTATATATTTATTAGGAATACCATATTGGAAGATACATTCTTATATTACTTATACAACATGAAGGAACGCCTGTTATTCAATTTCATAGAAGTCAGAAGACTCAATGAAGCACAATATCTTGATGATTCCCAGTAGCGACATCCTAAAACATTCTTCTTTAATTCCCTGCATGGTAGTTCCAATAAAATAATATAACAGGGAATAAGGGGGGTCCACTTGTTTTTCATTGAGACATCATTCAGGATGAGAGCTTTCTCTCAACCTATGACATTTTTTTCTTCCAATAAAAGTATGTAAAATTTACTTTGGTCTCTTTCTTTTGAACTTATTATTTATATAGAATATCATTTTCCACTTCATCCTTTTAAATATTTTTGTTTCTAGTTTTGGATTGCTTCTCATCAAATTTCACCCCACATTATGAAGCTACATTATTTATTTTATTCTCACAATGTTATTCAACATCCTTCAATTGAATAGAAAATATCAACTGATTTGGATAAACAACTTGGAACTATTTATTCACATTCTCAGTATTCTCAAAATCTATATATGAATTACCATTATTTTTATGAATCCACTTCTATGTCACATAATAGGGAACATATCCTTCCAAAAATGTCATCCATACCTCAATATTGTAACCTTCTCGACTACATCTCCCGCAAACTTCTTCCAAAATCTAAAATTTGTTTTTCTATATATTTATATGGTATTGATGTAGTCAAAGGTTGTTTTCTATTTTTTTCACCATATACCCCATAACCCCTACTAGGTTCTCTAATATTTCTTATTAATGATAAATTGAACTTCTGAAAATATGCTTTATGTTTATGCTTACCAAAACACTAGTAAAATCATTGAAGCATTTCTATTCCAAACTAGTTATATCTCTATACAGATTTGTATTGTTATTGTCCTACTATAACTTGAGCCTCAATTTTATTAGGGTGTTGAAAAATCCTTGACATACACTTCCCTTGCTTTTGTGTGAATCATTTACTCTTAGTTTGGTTTCCAAAATATCCTCAGATTGTGTTTTTACATATGAATTATTAGATGAAACATATATATTTTGAAACTAACTATGTACAGATATACCTTCTTCAAGTGATTTTTTCACCTCACTAATATAATAATATTGTTCTATAAAAACAATGGAATTACTATAGGATTTTGAAAAAATTTCAGCTCATTTTTTATAACAAGACACATTGATTATGTCCCACCATTTTCTTCTTCCATTATATTACAAAATTATCCTTAATAATATTGATTATATTTTATTTTTCATATTATCTAAGATTGTTTTTATTAGTCAAATCATTAGTATATTCTTATTACTTGATTAGTTCTTCCTTTTATGGAATTGAATTATATATTATGCTTTATAAATGTCTTATTTTCATTTCTGAGTTTAGTAATATCCTCAATACATACATCTAACTAACCTTTCAAATATCATTCTATCTCTATACATTATTCTCCATAATCATTATTGATTTATGAATAAGATAATATTTTAAATTTATCAAGGAAATTAACCTCATCATCTAAATAGATACTAGATGATGAATCTTCTTTCCCATGTTTTCTCATAACATGTCTCTTCCTATTCTTCAAATTATTAATTTTTATTCTTGTTCATTTCCTCTATTATAATTTTTCTTGTTCTTCGTCAGATTAAGATTCATCCCACTTATTAAGAGAATCATAGGAAAAGTGCATATACCCATAAAAAATACATAACTTTTATGATATTTCCCTTTTCTTCTACACTTACCCATTCTGAATCCTCTTGATATAAAGGAAATTTTTTCACTAATATATTGATCTCCCTTAGTAACTGAATTAGTTTATTATATAACATATTCTCCATTGAATCTTATATTTTTCATTATTTAAAGGCTATTTAAACTTTTCACATATTCACAATGACATGTTCTTTCTTTATATCATAATTAATGAGTACATTATGTAATTTATCAACCATCAAATCTTATCTTCTTTCTAGGGGTGATATATTTAGATTAAACTAATCTTCAAAATTTCACATGATTTTTATGAAAATGATTGAGTAATCAATATTATAATTTAATCCTAAAATGATTTTGACTATACCATTAACTCTAGAGAAATAATCATTAATAATTTATTGACAGTCATTTTGAAGTCCATATACTTGTAATATCTCCATTTTTAACACTAAGGATTTTTTCTAGGAATATTTTTTGAGTTGGTCATAGGGTTAACCTAGAATTTTAGGATCCAAATTTCCTTAGTGCAGATATATTAATGATATTAAATATCTTATATCATGTTAATGTAGTTTTTTTGGAAATAATCTAATAAATCCCAAATTGTGTAAAAAATGTTATGTTTATTACAACTATTAAATTAGGAATGTTTTTTTCATCATGTGTATAACATAACCATTGTGTGTGTAGTGTGTTTTGATTAAGTGAAATCGTGGTCTGATTAAAAAATAGTTGAATTATTTTTTTTATTAAAACGCATTGACATAATCGAGTTCTATTTAACCCCTACTATAGGAATATACTAGGTTTATCCACAAAACCCTGACGACTTGTAGATATAGCTTGGAGATGAGATTACAAGAATGACGACCAGATCATGGATCAACGATCAACATGATGCCGTTTGTCTTCACCAATAGATTCCATGGATCTCATTTGTTTCATAGATTTTTAATCATTATTCATCATTGATCAATACAAACTCAAGATAGAGTATTTTAATATGTTGGTTTAGTCCCATATTTTTCTATCACATGTCAAACATGAATAAATCCACCTTACAATTGATTCATGGGCCAAATGTTGAATTATAGTTTACAAATATTATCCCAGGATAATGATTTTGTTGATCACTATTTATTTCTCTTAATTTATTATCATAAAAGTAAATTAATAAAAACCCATATAATGGATGGGATTCGTTCTTAATTTTCATGTTTCTTACATTGATATCATCATCCTTTTCATGTTCATCATCAACATTTCTTTCAGATATTTGCTTTAAAAATTTCAGGAAAATAATTTTGGAGAAACAATTATTTTGTATAAAAGACTGATACCATGGGTTTATGTTTGTATTCATGGGAACAATCATCATTCATGAACATAGTGGAGATTTGAGATTTGATATTAAGGTTCAAGTTCATGGGTTTTTCCTATTCTAATGAGGTAATTCAATGGGAAATACTTTTAAAGGCATAGGGGAATCTGAAAACTATGTACATATGATGATCGGAATTCATTCAACTCATATCCATGTTTATTGGGAAAGATTGAGCATTTGATCAATGTAGGATGTAATGTGTGTATGAATTCATGGAAAACCAATAGTTTCTAGAAAATGTGGAATTGCACACCGTTTGGTTTAGTGAAACAAATTCCATGTTGTCTCCCCCAAGTGGGGACATAGGTTTATGGATTGATTTAAAAAACACACACCTTGGGATAAACTCACATGCCACATGACTCATAGCTATCATACTCAGTCTGTGTACAATGTAAACACCCAAGAATTCATAGGGATAAACAAATTGTGTTACCCTTATAGAATAGATGAGAGTTTATAGGGAGTACACACCCAAGAGGTTGTATGTCCCTTGATAACATGTATCACAAGGTATATAAAATATATTTTATAATGTACACATTCTTATGTATAAGAGACATGCCAAGTATTAGATCAACCCCTACATAAAATGTGACATGATGTAAAACTAGTGTACTTTAAAAAGTACTTTGACATGAACAATGTACTAGGGAACACCATGAGTACACAAGAACATGCCATAGTAAATGGGCTAGACTATACAAGACACAAAGTGCCAGAAAAATTTCTATATCTTATGTACCCCTAGGGACATAATGTTTATTTTGGAGAGATTAATGTCATGTGAGTATGAGAAATGATAATTTATTGTCTTATTGAGAAACACTGTGTACCCCTAGGGACACGCCCCATACTTATTCAAGGGCATGCTAGAGACATTTTTTGTCAATCCTTCTATGGAGGGAGACTTGGTGGGTCCCCATGAACCATTTCATTATGGACGTGTTTCCCTATGGTATATTTTTCTTTGTAGGAATATTTTCAGATAGGGTTAAAAAAATACATTAGTGATGCCCATAGTGTAATAATCTATCATTAATTTCTCATGTATGTGGGGTTTTAGGAATCATCATGACTATTATACATGAGCGTACAATCCACTACCTAACTGGTTTTCTTGGTAGGGTATGGTATACCCCATTGGTCCGGATGGTGATCCCTACCTCGATATCAACATCTATTAACTTTCGATGATGTGTAGTTTGATTGATTGTGTATCTCAGATTATAACTATAATTTTCCTTGGTAATACTGTATGGATAAACCCCACGAGTATGATCAATTGGATGAGTTCCATCGTTAAAGTAAATCTCATTAAGTAAAGACTCTTAGATGAGTGTCATTAGGGATGAAAAGGCCCATGGAGGGAGTTCTCCCTAAAAATGTAACTTCGAACCTCTTGTAAAATCCAAGGTTGGAAGCGAGGTTTTGACCTCACCATGATATTTAGTGTCTAAATTTATCATATATGGGTTATTAGTGTTATTATTATGTCTTATATCTTGATTAAAAAATCTTCACAGTGATGAGATCACTACTCTGATGTTGGATAAATTTTATAAATGGGTTAACAATATGAGTTCTTTAACTTTATACTCTATACTAGGGTATGGAATGTATGTGTTAATACATGTAAATTTTGATAAGGACTCATATTTGTGTGATATACCTACTCAGTACTAATTTCTATCCCTCGATCTATTAGAGGTGGGATGGGGTGTTATTATCAGATTAGCTCCAGCAAAGTTGGCCTCGATGTGTTGGGTATTGACATTATGGAATCATGGTGAGTCATATTAGGACTATAGTTAGAGATTTTATAGCTATAAGGATTGATTTTAGAACTACCAAAACATTGCTAAAGTGTCTCCTACTTAGACTTTAAGATTGGGATCCCAGTGTTGGTGTGGTGGAAAATGTTTCAATTGACCAAGAATCTAACAACCTGTTGTCCACTCAACACATATAGGAACTTGTTACGGGAAAAAATGGAACATTCATAGTACACAAATGGGTTTATATTCCATGTACTTGTTAAGTCTTCTCCCCATTTATTCTCTTGGGATTATGGTGTGTTTTAGCTTTCAATGAATTCTTCCACGATGAAATCTAGTGAAGAATCCATACTTGGATTTGATTATGATCTAGCTATTAATTAGGAATCCATTTATATACCTTTATAGGAGGATATTCATATTGGAGGATAGAAGTTCACATCTCACTCTTTCACCAGCATTTTGACCCAC
The DNA here is from genome assembly GCA_963277665.1 of Viscum album. NCBI lineage: Eukaryota > Viridiplantae > Streptophyta > Magnoliopsida > Santalales > Viscaceae > Viscum > Viscum album. The sequence goes on from OY728131.1 coordinate 561,875,403, forward strand.
CTCCAGTGGTTATGAAATATGATCTCCATAGGTTTGAGAAGATTTTGGTTTTGATGGTATTAAGAGATGAAACACCTATTCATAGTGTGAAACATGAGTTTTAGAGATAGTGATTTATCATGTTGTGTGGTAATCTAGAAACCCTTCTCTAGTGGAAGAGGTTTAGTCTGACCCTAAGACACAAATATACCACTTTGATAGGACCCCTCTTGATGGTGGTATTTTTGGTGTGACATAATTAGGGTGACAAATGGCATCAGTGGGGCGCTATATTGGTGGGTTTTTTTGATTTATACCCAAAAGGAAGAGGGAAACTTCCCCCATTTAGATGAATCCATATGAAATGATCCATAATCATACAAGTGAGTAAGTTCCGTCCAAAGTTGATAGTGATGAGGTGTGGTGTGTGAGTTTATTTGGCTCATATGTTTGAGTTCATTTTGATGTGCCTAGGTGTCAGATAAGGACCTAGTTGTGGAGAATAGGTTTTTGATTGAATGATAGCTTTGAGTGGTATGAGATTGTTATCCAGAATAACATTTCATGGTTTATGGTATGCCATGTTTCTTATTTGATCCAATTACCTTGTTATTAAACACTAAAAATCCAAATTTCAATGAATATAGCCCCTATTCAAGACCTAGCTATAAAATTTGACTATTTATTTCTCAATAATTGTGTTTTTAATCTCTTATAGAGATGTTTTGGTGTTTATAAAATTCTACCATGATATTGAACTGAATCTGTGAGGAGAGAGAGGTTAATGTGGATTTTTTTCTATAGAGTCAATGTGGCCTTAAAATCTTCCCCTCTGTATGGGTGAGTTGGATACAATCCCTTCCCATCATAACTGATAACTATCTGGGTTAAAATGTATTTTAGTTAGTATGATAAAATAATCATTCATTAGTGAGAAAGAATCCTAGGTAGTGTGGTATGAACTTGTGTATATGAGGACACTACCTATTTCTTATCAGTTGGCTAGTATGAACCTTGGAATTGTATATGTTATAAAATTTTAGTTCCATAATGTGTTGGAGTGATATGATGGAATTTCTCTTAAGCATGTACCCAGATTATATTCCCATCATAGGGTTGTTTTCCACTTTCTAATGCTCATATATATGACTCTATAACTATTAAATCATATCATATGAACCCGTGTAGCTGTCAGTGAAGAAGGTGTTGTTTGAGAAATCTCAAAAGAATGGGATTTGGTTTACTTTGTGCGTTCACCTGGGAAGCCCTATGTTGTTCTCCAAGGAGGTGGATGAGATAATGAGGATATGTGTAGACTAAAATCACCAAAACCACGTGACTATTAGGGAAGATTATACACCCAATGAGGGTTAAAAATTATTCTACCATATTTTAGGGGACAAGTGGTTTTCAAGGATTCAGCTCAAGAAGGGTTATCACAAATGCTACGTTTTTTGAGGAAGATATATTGAAGGTGTCCTTCTAGAGAAAGTAAAATTTTCTTCAACTCATATCGACATCTTACAGTGTGATGGGTGTTATAATGGTGTTTGGTAAAGTTATGAAATATACAATTCAACCCTACTTGTATTAGTTTTCAATACTCATCATTGCTACTATACTAGTATACTCGGCGTTTGAGGTGGAAAATTTGAGAAACTTGACGGTGGTTAAGAAAATCTATAGAGATTACGATCTTTATGGGAATATATTAATGTTTTGGTTTTCAATTTAGGAGGTCAATTTATTGGGATAGGTCTTCTTATACATGGGAGTGACATTGGACCCAACAAGGTTGAGGTGGTGTTAACTTGAGATCAAACCACACTCATGACTACAGTAGCATATGCTCACAATAAGGTTTTTCATTCACTATTTTTATGAGAGGTGATAGAGATTTTGAAACCTATGTAGTTGTAATTACAGTATTATGATGTTCTCTATTTACTATAGTCGATGTCAATTACCTCTATGCTTCATAAGAGTGTCATGGAGGTAGAAATTGGGGATATCGATTCTAAATTCTTGTGTGACTATATATCTTCTGGACATGTTCCTAATAGATATTATAAATCAAATATTATTAAATCATATTTTAATGATAGATGATAACGCACAAAGTGTTTTGAGTGGAGGTGATGAGGAAGCTTCATGCTTTCCTTTATCACTACATCCAAGAGAGGTGAGTATGTACTAGGATCCATTTCCAACAGTTGGGAATTCGAGGAATTTATTGCATGTTTTAATGTTTAACTCTCCATGTCTCACGAATCGGTTGGTGAAGCCTGAATTTTTGTATTATAATTTAAAATTGGATGTAATCCTTTTGTTTTAAAATTCTTTCATTGAAAATTTGAAAGTGTTTATAAAACTATCTGAGTGATCACCAGATAACTTTCAAAGATGAATGACTTCGTAACAATATAAAGGAAGAGATTGTTGGAGTGTTTGGGATACCTATGCATGAAATAGATAGTGTATATTCAATGAAATTCCTCATCGACCACTTCATATCATTTTGATCACTTCTCATCATTATTTTGAGAAAATGTAGGGTGTCTTAGAAACTCAACTGTTCTTAAGAACAATGTTTACACCCTAGAAAGATGGCACAGAAAAGTTAATCTTTTAGTGTTTTGGTGTAATTTTTGGGTCTTCATGCTAGTTTTAGATGCATATAGGGGGGGTCATCTACCATTTTTGAAGGTTTAGTATCAAAGAAGTTACCAATACACCGATGATGTATCACCATTCAAGGTTATGTGTAGGAAATGATTTTGGACACTGATGTTTAATATGAGCTGGTGGGAAATAATAAATATGGGCGTACAATTAGTGTTATAAATGGTATAGTTAGTGATGTTCATAATGGGGTAGATGAGGACGTCATGAAAATATTAGAAGTCATTACAAGAATAAAGATAGAGACATTTGGAGTTTAATGATATCGTCATGTGTTTTGAGGGTTCTTTCCTCAATGAGGTTTGTAGATTATTATCCATGGTGGAAGGCTATCTCGGAGATTTGTGGAGCCTTTTTCAAGTTACTACATTGGGATAGAGAGGTGGCAGACCATTCTTCTCTATGAACAATATTATGCAGGGAACAAGATGTATTTATTGAATATGAGAACATGATAATGATTTTGTTTTGGTATTGTACATTAAATTAGAAATTGAAGAGATATCATATTGTTAATAAAATATTTAAAATATTTTATGTATAGGATAGTAAACTCTTGTATTCTACTCTAGGAGAGCCCTAATATACATAGAGCTGATAATTGATGGCTAATGGATAAGAAAAATGTGGTGTTATTAATCTCTCAATAATTTTTATCAAGCTATTGTCATTAAGACATATAAAGAGAAGAAATTCTATTTTATAATTATGGAAGAAGAATAAATATGATAAGAGTTATAGAAAATCTTTTATTTGTTGTCAATTATTACTAATAAGGGGGAGAATATAACATTTAGTTCGGAAGAAAACTAGGTATTATCACAAAATCCCAATGGGGGGACTAAATTTACCAAATGGATTAGTATATATGTGGTTGCATTCATTTTCAATCTTATTTTTGTGAAGTCAATATAGAATGCCAGTCTATTCCTGTACTTCATAAGAAGGGTAAATTGACGTTCCTTCATGGAACCACTAGCAGTATATGTTTTTAAAAAATAACACCTATATAGAATGATTAGAGTGTTGTTATTCTAGGAAATCATAGATTGATCTTTATGGATAAAAGGAAACTATATAAAATTGTTTGGAAGTGTCTAAAAGATTATTTGAATTAGTTTAAAAGATTATTTGAATTACATAAAAAATGATTTGAAGAGATTACTAATTTAATTTATATATTATAGAATTTTTTAGTTTCTAGACTATAAAGTTATAGTCTCTTATTTAGGTAATTATTTTCAGATGGTTGAAAATGTAAAAGTCATTGGAGAAAAAAGTGTCCATGTAAGAGTTATCCATTTCTAATGACTTAGCTAAGTTATAATATTATGGTATAATCGAGAAAATGGAAGGAACTATAATGTTCTATGTATGAGTGAAACATATCCATGTTTTAGTGGATTTATCTAGTTATCAAGGATCAATGTAAGAGTCACCCATATATGAGTGACTAAATATACCATAGAGAAACCCAAGAGTGATATCTATAAGAATAATTTCTTTATAATGTGATGAATTATAAAATTTAATAATTTGTAGAAAATGGTTATTCCTAAAAAAATGTATAAGAGTAATCTTATACTAAGAATAAAACAATATTTAAAATGTATTGAGAGTTTTGTAAAAGTATGATTACCTCAAAATAGAATTATTATACATCAGATGTGTATTTTATTACTTTAGAAGTTTTTCATGTGTGTTTTAAATAGTAAGAAGTGTTCTTAAGAGTAATTCCTTTGTTTAGAAGAGTACAGTATATTGTAATAGTAGTGGACTACTTTAGAAGAGTATGTTCCATGATTTATTTATAATACTTTCAAATACATGGATATATTGAGATTTTAATAACCATATAATCTTAAAAATTATCCACATGATTCTTTTTGTTATGTTCTTTATTGATTATAATTCACAACTACTTATGTGGTTTGTGATTTATGATGTCTGATATATAATAACCAACTAAGAAGGGGAATTAAATGTGATATTTCTATATTGGTAGGAGATAAATCACATTATGGTGCCTCTATGATCATTACATTCTAAAAAAGGGCATCACAATATAAAAAATAATTTATATGAAAAAATATTAATAAAAGATCCAAAATATGAGAAGCCTATACTATTCTATATCTAAGGTCTAAAATACATAGGCAAAAGATGAGATTTATCAATTAGAAAGTGTAACACCCCATGCTACAATGGTATTATTCCATTTGAATAATGAAATAGCTTGTATTGTATGCAACTTTGGGATTCTAACACACCACGACCAATAAAACTAGCTATTATGAATAGTAATACCCACTTTTTGAAGTTTTAATAATTTTATCTTTCAAAATGGACTTCTTTTTTGGATTCGGAATATTGCAATTAGCTTAGGGTGATTTTTTGGTATTTATCTGAACACTTTAAATTTTTGATGAATGGTGAAAGAGTACTACGTTATTGGTTAAAACTGACATTTTATTTAAATAATTAGTTGTTTTATTTTAATTTATTTTCGGTCAAAATCGATACATAATACATATATACGTTCAACATAATTCAATGGAGTAATTTTATAATATGTTTAGATATATAAAATTTTATTGAACTATTTATTGTCTTTTACCCACCTCTTAGGAGCATTTATGAATTTGTATAAAACTTAATTTTACCACTTCTGTGAGTCGAATTTAAAAAATCCAAGTGATATAGTTGATATTGTTATGTAAAAAGTGGTTCAATTTGTAACACCCCAAGATTTCATAGTGTGTTATTTCTTCAAAATAATTCAATAACTTGCACTACACACAACACCGAGTTCAATCACACCATGACTTACAAAAAAAAATCCATTCAAAAGAGGTTATTAATAGTATTATCTAAATTTTAAACTTTATATAATCCTTATAATTTTAGAATCCATATTATGATTTTCTTAGATATAATGCAAGAACAAATTCATTTTCAGTATTGCACTTTTTTCAACTTTTAATAGTGAACCCTTTTTAAATACAATATTTTAAACTTTTTGACTAAATGGGGACATCAAAAATTTAAAATGAAACATCCCAAGCTTCCACGGTACGCTTTCTTTGAATAATACAGTAGCGTGTGTTGTATGCAACATTGAGTTTTAACACACACCACAACCAATCAAACTAGCCGTTATGAATAGTAATACATACTTTTTGAAATTATATATATTTTATATTTTAAAATGGACTTCATTTTTGGATTCGGAATATCGAATTTAGCCTAAGGTGAAATTTTGGTACTTTTTGGATAACTTTCATATTTTGATGAATAGTGAAAATTACTAAATTTTAATTAAAAACAACTTTTTTAATCAAAATAATTAATAGTGATAAATTATGAATTTGAGTGGTTTTAAAGTATATTTATAATATATTTTTACCATTTAATATAATGTTGGTAATTGGACATAATTTTACAATTAAACCGAACATAAACAAGTGTCAATCATTTGATAGTTATTATCTCTTAAAAACACGCTTTTTGTTTTGACAGCGGGAATTAATTTTAAATTAATTTCTGCCACTTCTGTGTTTTGAATTTAGAAAAATGGATTCCATATTTCCAATCAGGATGTCCAAATTTTGTAAATAGGTAACTTTTATTTTTAGACATTTTGAATAATTACTGTGGTAAATATTTTATTTACCATGGTTAAGGGTAAATCTGGTAAATAAGGGTTAAAAAATAATATTATAATAATACTAAATTACCCTAAAACGTATCCTAGCCTTATTGGTTGACACATTTTCTACCATAGGCATCTTTAGGTCGATTTTGGGACACCATGGTGCCACTTGTAGGTGATAGGGACACTTTTTTTTAATTAAGTTAAAATGAATACAAAAATGACACAAGCATATATCTTTTAGAAAAACAATTTTTAAATATTGTCTATATATGTTGTATTTTAGATTATAAATATTAATTAGAAAGATAAAAATATTTCCTACATAATTATATTTTATTTATAATTTTTAGACATTAAATAATATAAATTATTTATGACACAATGATGATGAATTAATTACTATAATAGTGAAAAATTAAAATAATTGATATTATAAATACCCAAATAAATATAATATGAATCTTTTAATGAATTAAACTAATTTTATAGGATAATATGATATATTAGGATTGATTTAATTTACTTTGTTCTAAGTAATCAATCTGTTATGAGTTTCACAAAAATCAACTATTGAATAGTGTCAAAATTGACATAAAAGAGTTCTTAAAAAAAATATTATATTATTAATTGATATTAAATTCCTAAAAATCTACTTTTCGGCCAAGAGACTTATATCATGATAATTCAATCATTAATGGACCACTTGGGGGTCTCTTGGATGTATATAGTATGTTTATTAACCATATTATATAAAAATACAAAGAGACATTGTAAAAGTGAAACTAATTAACTTAGAGTTAATACTTAAAGATAATGTTAATATAAGTACCCAAACCTGTCTACATTATATTGGTTGAGTGGTTTTCGGCCTATCCCCACCTTAAACTTTAAATAATCAACTTTGGAGCCATTGGAAGCCGAATATGAATTTATTATAAACTAATATCTCTAGCTTTTCCAAAGGTTCCCCTCACCCCTCTTATAAAAGGGCACTCCTCCTTCTCATTTCTTCACACCTTCAAAGCCTTTTTGTTCGGCCAAACTCTGACCAAATACTCTCCCAACATCCCTCACTACAACCTACAGGCCTTAGTTTGATCATAAATCCAACATAAGGAGCCCTTTTGATCAAATCAAAAAGAATAACCCGAAGAAGAGGTAATGTTTTCACCACCCCTTTTCAAGTTCCTTTCTTCTTCCACTTCTTCTTTCTTTGTTCTTACCATTCTAAAATAATAAGTCCAGTATCTCACATATACTGTGATGTTATTATAAATATGGTACAACCATATTCAGTATTCTATCCACCCTTTGAATAACATGTCACCATACGTGCGTATGTACGGCTTACCGTCTCCACGTCGTGGTGTAATTGTTATTCAATATATTATTATTTGGATGGGTATAATAATGATGTGTAACTCATGTAAATAAAAAATATAACATGTTAATTATTCTTTATATATGATATACCATCCTTTTATATATTATTTTAATATCAAAAGAATGATATTGTCGCTCGTGCGTACGTACGGACTACCGTCTCCACGAACGCGATGAGATTCATTCTCCATCGTATCCATTAAAGTATATTTATCATTTGATGATTTCGAAATGATGTTTAAGGACTTTATATCATTATGGATATTAATAATATACAACAAACATGGCTCATGTAACAAAACATATAAAAGAAAATGAGTAAGATAACACCCGAAACGACGATAATTCTAAGATATTATTAACAAATCAATGTTAAAAGATCATATATGATATCATATTGATATATATGATTCTTGTATAATTCAATAACAATTATTTCACCATTATACAGGAGGTTAACCTACCCCAACCAAGGAAAAGTACAAGGTAAGGGTTATTTCACAATCTCTTCATTATCTCAGGTTGTTTATACGTAATAATCTACTGGGATCTCGTTATCATCCACATCCATGTTTCTTCAAAATGTATTTCAAAACATTTTTACAAGAATATGGGTTAAAGTCATTTATACCCTTGTTTTACTTTTTATAAGAGGAATCTTTCTATCCTTTTCAAAACAAGGTCCCTTTTAACCTTTTCAACAAAATGAAGGTAAGAATGTTTTTTTTAAATATACGGCGGGTGTGGTTATTTTCCGCCGTTATAAAATATTCAAAGATTTCCTTACAAGCTTATAAAAATATTTTCAAGAAAATGTTTTATTTTATATGGCACTTAAATTATTTCAAAAATAGAAAGAGATATTTCTCTAAAAAGTGTTTTGATTTCATCTATGTCAACATCCTTTGATGGATTTTACGCTTATTTGAAGTTGATTTATTATGATACAAAACTTCTATATTGTATTGAAGGTTTTGTGATATGTTTTACTTTGGATGTGCTATTTTTATACCATTCATAGTTTATAACATTTCGTATGCTAGTTTTAATACGAATGTTTATGTTATGTTTAAACCTTTTCATATGGGAATGCATTGGACTTAATATGTGATGGGTGGAGCCCGCTATAGCTCCTCGATGCATCGGTAGGTCTCATGAGACAAACTAGTGTCTTGGCACAAGGCCTTGACAAAATCTTATTTGTATTCTTGTCACGAGGCCTTGGCTATGTGGTTATGATAGTATGGCATTATGCATTCCAACATTATGAAAGTGGTTAGTGATTTTTCATGTGATTATTCGATTAGTAGAATATCCATGTGAATGAGTAAATGGAATTATTTCATTTTATTTATGCCATACAATGTTGAAAGTTCAAGTTTGAAAGGCTGTTGTTTTAGTTATACATTGCCTTAAATGTTTATTCTCATTTATGAAAGTTTCCTCTATATTGTTATCCTTACTGGGCATTTGAGCTCACCCCTTTTCTATGTTTTATTTTTCCCAGGAAGTGAAGAAGTAAATTATGAATGACCTACAGGGATATTATGTGGGGATATGAGTGTGGATTATGGAGATATTATGTTGTTGTAGTAATTTTTCATTTTATGATGTAATGTAAAACTTATGAATATATCCAGTGTTTCCAAGGCTACTAAACAAATCGGTAGTTCGAGATTTGATCTTTCTTGTGATCATGCCAATGTTATGTAATAATGCACCGACTCTGGGTAACTAGGGTCGGGGCGTTACAGTTGGTATCATAGGAAGTTTAGTACAAACCTTGGAAGCTAGATTTAGATAAACTCTGATTAGAGCACGTAGGCCTAAGATGAACTTTGAGGATTAGTATAGAAGAACTTCTTAGAATTTTGGTATTGTAGAGATTTTGTGAGTTTTCTGAGCAATTCATCCCTGTCTGGATACGAGCAGGTAGAGGAGGCTCTGGCACAGATGTACCTAGGGGTAAAACCCAAAAACACTGCTTTGAGCTAGACTCGAACGGGAACTGGTGCACAACAACGGGCCTTGCTGCACTCTTGGTTACGACACTCCCGGGGGATATGCTTAGGATAACTCTCATTTTCTTTACAAATCAATATGAAGGGTTTATGTGTATATACATCCTCAAAGGAGACATTTTTATGATTATGGATTATATCCATAAATAGTTCAATTTATGTTAAGTGTTTTATAAGTATGGGATTATGTATTTTGATTCATAAACTGATTTAGTTTATGCCATTGTTTAGAAATGGCACCCAGTAGAAGGAATGAGAACTTCAGAAATGCACATGATCCAAAGAGAAGGAAGGATCATATCTTTCATGGTCTTAAGCTAGAATATATAAGAGAAATAGTCTCCCATGTATTATCATCATATGAAGAAATAATATCATGTGTTGATAAGATAAGTAAAGAGTTTACTGAGTCCTATGGCTTTGAAGGGAAGAAAGTGAAGAAAAGGATGGAAGAGAGAAAGATGGATAAAGGGAAGAGGGAAAAGAAGAATTTTCCAATATGTGGTAACTGTGGAAAGAAACACCCTGGAACTTGCCTGAAAGGAATGGGAGTTTGTTATAAGTGTGGAGGAAAAGGGCACAAAGTACGTGACTGCAAGGGTAAGAAAATGGTTTTAAATGTACAATGCTTCATTTGCAAGGAGTTTGGACACTAAGCGAACCTATGTACCTGTCATCAGACTATGCCGCAAATGATGTTATTGTATAATAATCAAGTTATGATACTACCACAGATGAAGAGGAATGATTAGAGTTCTTATGTTGATTGTGTCAATTGAGTGTTGTATCAACAATGTACTTATTATAATAATTATGGAGTATATAAGGATTGTACTGCAGTACTATTTCATTAAGGACTTGAGATTGTGTGGAACAAAGAAAAGTGACTCAATAGCAGGATAAATTTTTGGAAAATATATGGCTGAGAGAATGATAAATCATAATATAGTTCTGATACTGAGGTAGTGATTTTGGAATAATATGTGATTGTTTTGGATAAATTATATTGGATATTCTTGACTACCTTGGAACTGATTAATGATTTGTATATTCCATCATTTTTGGGGTTTAAAACATTTTTGGATCAATGAAGTATATCCAGCATTCTATATGGAATAAGGGAGCATGGATGTAATCAATAAGGAATATGGTAATACATGATGAAGGTATTCATATGCTGTTATGGGGTAAAAAGGATCTATATTATGTTTACCTTCCTTATAAATGTTGTACTGAAGTATTTTGGATAGTTCTAGTTTGGATTATTTTGGATTGCCATAAAAGGACATCCCGGAGGTCGGGCGGCAACCCATCGCGTCCGTCAAGGCTACGAGACTTGAACCCGCAACCGAAGGGCGATAAGGGTGTATCACCTACCACTGGCCCACGAGATGTCCTGGACTAAATAATGTAGTTTTTATTAAAAGATCTTGTAGATTAATTATAAATTCGTTTATTTTGGAACCCTATACGAATAGTGTAAATAGTGTTTTTTTACATTCTATTATCGTTTAGAGTGAAAGATGAGTTTGTGGTAGAAATTTATTAATGGATAAAACTCTAATTATAAAGTAAGTATATCTCCTTATGATCTTAGCCAATCTCATAAATAAATTCCTCAATATTAAGAAAAGAAACTTAGAACAAAAATCTTTTCTTAGATGGTACCTTAAATCATCACTAATTTATGGCTTTGGGATTGTTGGCCTTTTCATAGCCATGTTCTCTACCACTCTCCATCAGATAATTGATGGTTAGATTTTTCTTCCATATCCATATTTTCTTACATGGAACCCTAGTATGTGTTATTTTCGGTAATCTTCATACTTTCGACTCTTTATTTTAAATAGAGGCCTCATTAATTCATTTTTCGATGTGGGATTTCAACTAAGATATTTTGAAACGTCAAAAATGTGTTATCCTAATACCCTATGTTTTGTTGAACCGATGGTATTTCAAATCATCATAGATTGATGAATTTAAGGACCTCAATTTTATACTTATTTGTGATTGATGACCTCAATCACTACCTATAAATATTTACATTTTTCCTCCAATTATATGTCTCTAATTGCCACCAATGTTCTCCTAATCGAGATCATAATTTGGTGGTGACTCTTTCATTTCTCTTTTCCTCATATTAAGACTAAATTTTAGTAACCCAATTTTTGATGTGGGTTTTCCCACAAATATATTTTCTATTTTAAACCTTTTATTTTCGAAGAACAATTTCAAATTGCGAGGACACAATTTATTGAAGAAGGGAAGAATGTAACACCCCAAGATTTCATAGTGTGTTATTTCTTCAAAATAATTCAATAACTTGCACTACACGCAACACCGAGTTCAATCACACCATGACTTACAAAAAAAATCCATTAAAAAGAGGTTATTAATAGTATTATCTAAATTTTAAACTTTATATAATCCTTATAATTTTAGAATCCATATTATGAGTTTCTTAGATATAATGCAAGAACAAATTCATTTTCAGTATTGCACTTTTATCAACTTTTAATAGTGAACCCTTTTTAAATACAATATTTTAAACTTTTTGACTAAATGGGGACATCAAAAATTTAAAATGAAACATCCCAAGCTTCCACGGTACGCTTTCTTTGAATAATACAGTAGCGTGTGTTGTATGCAACCTTGAGTTTTAACACACACCACAACCAATCAAACTAGCCGTTATGAATAGTAATACCTACTTTTTGATTTTATATATATTTTATATTTTAAAATGGACTTCATTTTTGGATTCGGAATATCGAATTTAGCCTAAGGTGAAATTTTGGTACTTTTCGGATAACTTTCATATTTTGATGAATAGTGAAAATTACTAAATTTTAATTAAAAACAACTTTTTTAATCAAAATAATTAATAGTGATATATTATGAATTTGAGTGGTTTTAAAGTATATATATAATATATTTTTACCATTTAATATAATGTTGGTCATTGGACATAATTTTACAATTAAACCGAACATAAACAAGTGTCAATCTTTTGATAATTATTATCTCTTAAAAACACGCTTTTTGTTTTGACAGCGGGAATTAATTTTAAATTAATTTCTGCCACTTCTATGTTTTGAATTTAGAAAAATGGATTCCATATTTTGAATTAGGATGTCCAAATTGTGTAAATAGGTAACTTTTATTTTTAGACATTTTGAATAATTACTGTGGTAAATATTTTATTTACCATGGTTAAGGGTAAATCTGGTAAATAAGGCTTAAAAAATAATATTATAATAATACTAAATTACCCTAAAACGTGTCCTAGCCTTATTGGTTGATACATGTTCGACCATAGGCATCTTTGGGTCGATTTTGGGACCCCATGGTGCCACTTTTAGGTGATAGGGACACTTTTGTTTAATTAAGTTAAAATGAATACAAAAATGACACAAGCATATATCTTTTAGAAAAACAATTTTTACATATGGTTATATATGTTGGATTTTAGATTATAAATATTAATTAGAAAGATAAAAGGATTTCCTACATAATTATATTTTATTTATAATTTTTAGACATTAAATAATATAATTTATTTATGACACAATGATGATGAATTAATTACTATAATAGTGAAAAATTAAAATAATTGATATTATAAATAACCAAATAAATATAATATGAATATTTTAATGAATTAAACTAATTTTATAGGATAATATGATATATTAGGATTGATTTAATTGAATTTCTTCAAAGTAATCAATCTTTTATGAGTTTCACAAAAATCAACTATTCAATAGTGTCAAAATTGACATAAAAGAGTTCTTAAAACAAATATTATATTATTAATTGATATTAAATTCATAAAAATCTAATGTTCGGCCAAGAGACTTATAACATGATAATTTAATCATTAATGGACCACTTTGGGGTCTCTTGGATGTATATAGTATGTTTATTAACCATATTATATAAAAATACAAAGAGACATTGTAAAAGTGAAACTAATTAACTTGGAGTTAATACTTAAAGATAAGGTTAATATAAGTACCCAAACCTGTCTAAATTCTATTGGTTGAGTGGTTTTCGATCTATCCCCACCTTAACATTTAAATAATCAACTTTGGAGCCATTGGAAACCGAATATGAATTTATTATAAACTAATATCTCTAGCTTTTCCAAAGGGGCCCCTCACCCCTCTTATAAAAGGGCACTCCTCCTTCTCATTTCTTCACACCGTCAAAGCCTTTTGGTTCGTCCAAACTCTACCCAAATACTCTCCCAACATCCCTCACTACAACCTAGAGGCATTAGTTTGATCAGAAAGCCAACCTAAGGAGCCCTTTTGATCAAATCAAAAGGAAGAACCCGAAGAAGAGGTAATGTTTTCACCACCCCTTTTCAAGTTCCTTTCTTCTTCCACTTCTTCTTTCTTTGTTCTTACCATTCTAAAATAATAACTCCAGTATATCACATATACTGTGATGTTATTATAAATATGGTACAACCATATTCAGTATTCTATCCACCCTTTTAATAACATGTCACCATACGTGCGTACGTACGGCTTACCGTCTCCACGTCGTGGTGTAATTGTTATTCAATATATTATTATTTGGATGGGTAAAATAATGATGTTTAACTCATGTAAATAATAAATATAACATGTTAATTATTCTTTATATATGATATACCATCCTTTTATATATTATTTTAATATCAAAAGAATGATATTGTCGCTCGTGCGTACGTACGGACTACCGTCTCCACGAATGCAATGCGATTCATTCTCCATCGTATCCATTAAAGTATAATTATAATTTGATGATTTAAAAATGATGCTTAAGGACTTGATATCATTCTGGATATGAATAAGATACAACAAACATGGATTATGTAACAAAACATATAAAAGAAAATGAGTAAGTTAACACCCGAAACGACAATAATTCTAAGATATTATTAACAAATCAATGTTAAAAGATCATATATGATATCATATTAATATATATGATTCTTGTATAATTTAATAAAAAATATTTCACCATTATACAGGAGGTTAACGTACCCCAACCCTGGAAAAGTACAAGGTAAGGGTTATTTCACAATCTCTTCATTATCCGAGGTTGTTTATACGTAATAATCTACTGGGATCTTGTTATCATCCACATCCATGTTTCTTCAAAATGTATTTCAAAACATTTTTACAAGAATATGGGTTAAAGTCATTTATACCCTTGTTTTAATTTTTATAAGAGGAATCTTTCTGTCGTTTTCAAAACAAGGTCCTTTTAACCTTTTCGACAGAATTAAGGTAAGAATGTTTTTTTTAACTTATACGGCGGGTGCGGTTATTTTCCAGAGTTATAAAATATTCAAAGCCTTCCTTACAAGATTATAAGAATATTTTCAAGAAAATGTTTTATTTTATATGGCTCTTAAATGATTTCAAAAATAGAAAGATATATTTCTCTAAAAAGTGTTTTTATTTCATCTATGTCAACATCCTTTGATGGATTTTACGCTTATTTGAAGTTGATTTATTATGATACAAAACTTCTATATTGTATTGAAGGTTTTGTGATATGTTTTATTGTGGATGTGCTAGTTTTATACCATTCATAGTTTATAACATTTCGTATGCTAGTTTTAATACGAATGTTTATGTTATGTTTAAACCTTTTCATATGGGAATGCATTGGACATAATATGTGACGGGTGGAGCCAGCTATAGCTCCTCGATGCATCGGTAGGTCTCACGAGACAAACTAGTGTCTTGGCTCAAGGCCTTGACAAGATCTTATTTGTAGTCTTGGCACGAGCCCTTGGCAATGTGGTTATGATAGTCTGGCATTATGCATTCCAACATTATGAAAGTGGTTAGTGATTTTGCATGTGATTATTCGATTAGTAGAATATCCATGTGAATGAGTAAATGGAATTATTTCATTTTATTTATGCCATACAATGTTGAAAGTTCAAGTTTGAAAGGTTGTTTTTTTAGTTATACATTGCCTTAAATGTTTATTCTCATTTATGAAAGTTTCCGCTATATTGTTATCCTTACTGGTCATTTGAGCTCACCCCTTTTCTATGTTTTATTTTTCCCAGGAAGTGAAGAAGTAAATTATGAATGACCTGTAGGGATATTATGTGGGGATATGAGTGTGGATTATGGAGACATTATGTTGTTGTAATAGTTTTTCATTTTATGATGTAATGTAAAACTTATGAATATATCTAGTGTTTCCAAGGCTACTAAACCAATCGGTCTTTTGATATTTGATCTTTCTTGTGATCATTCCAATGTTATGTAATAAGGCACCGACTCTGGGTAACTAGGGTCGGGGAGTTACACAATTAGATGATTTTTTTTTGGTGAGTAGTAACGATTTACTTTTATTTACCACGGTTAAAAGTAAATAAGGTAATTAAGGGTTAAAATAATATAATAATTACCCTAAAACTTGTCCTAAATCTATTGGATAAGTTTAATTCGACCAAAAACAACGTTAGTAATAAAATATGATCATTTAGGTCCACTTTTATTAGATTAGGATATTCATTGTTATTTTATTTAAAGAAGAGTTAAAAGAGTTAAAATCAAAGTTTAATAACTAAATCATTTTTAATATAGGAATATACATAAGATAAATTAGACTATAAATAATCATTATAAGGATATAAAAATTTCCTACATAATCGTATTTTATTTATAATTTTTAGGCATTAAATAAATAAATTTATTTATGACACAATGATGATGCAATAATTACTTTATTAATGAAAGATTAAAATAATTGACATTATAAATATCCAAATAAATCTAATTTGTGACGTTTATTGAATTCCATTAATTTTATAGGTTAATAGTAAATTTTAGGGTTGATTAAATTATTTTTGTTTGAAGTAATAATACTGTTATGAATTTAACAAAAAACAAAATACCAAATAGTGTAAAAATTGACATAAAAACGTTTTTGAAAAAAATATTATATTATTAATTAGTATTCTATTATTAAAAGTCTAATTTTAGGAAAAGTGGGTTAAATAATATTATATATTTCATTAATGAACCACTTGAGGTTCTCTTGGAAGCTTAGAGTATGTTTATTAACCATATAATAAATAAATACAAAGAGACATGGTAAATGTCAAACTATTTAACTCAGAGATAAATATAAAAGACAAGGTTAATATGATGACCTAAACATTTCTAAAACCTATTGGTTGAGTTTTTTTAGACCCATACCCACAATAGAATTTAAATAATTCATTTTTGAGCTATTATAAACCGAAAATGATTTTATTATAAAATAATATTTCAATCTTTTCCTAATGTGTCCCTCACGCCTCTAATAAAAGGGAACTTCCCCTTCTCTCAAATTCACACCATAAAAGCCGTTTGGCTTGGAAAACCCCTGCCCAAAGATCCACTCAACTATCATCCCTTCATCATAGATGCCTTAATTTAGTCATAATGTGACCCTAAAGAGCCCTTTTGATCAAATGAAAAGGAATAACCTGAAGAAGAGGTAAATATTTCATCACCTCTTTCAAGTTTTATTCTTTTTACACTTCCACATTCTTTGTTGTTTCCATTATAAAATAATAAATCCAGTATATTCTATATACTGTGATGTTATTATAAAAATTCTACAACCATATTCATTATTCTATCCATCATATAAATTACAATGTCACCATACGTGCGTATGTACAGATTACCGTCTCCATGTCGTGGTGAAGTTTGATATTCAAACACTTAATCATTTGGTTGGGTATAATAATCAGTATAAATGATGTAAATAATAAATATAACATGATAAATATTATGTATATAAGATATACCATCCAATTATATATGATTTTGATATCAAAATAATGATATTTTTGCTCGTGCATACGTATAGATTACAGTCTCTATGAACGCGATGAGATTCATTCCCCATCGTAATAATTCAAGAATAATTTTTATTTTATGATTGAAAATAATTCTTATGAACCTAATATCATTATTTATATTAATCAAATATATCCTATCCATAACAAACATGGCTTACGTAACCAAGAATATAAGGAGAAACGAATGAGTTAACCCCCAAAACGATGCTACTACTAAAATATCACTAACAAAGCAATATTAGAAGATCATATAAGATATAATATTAATGTGTACAGTACTTGTATAATTTAATAACAATTATTTCACCGTTATACAGGAGGTAAATCTACCCTCTACCGTGGAAAAGTATAAGGTAAGGGTTAATTTCACAGTCTCTTTATTATCCAAGGTTGTTTTTACATAAGTTTCTACTGGGACATCTTTATCATCCTCATACATGTTTCTTAAAAATATATTCCAATTTTTTTTACTATTTACTATACTATGGGATAAAGTAATTTATACCCTTTTTTGAATTTTATAATACTATTTTAAAAGAATATTTTCGTCGTTTTCCAAAGAAGGTACCTTATGACCTTTTCAACAAAATTAAGGTAATAATGTTTTTTTATCTTATACGGTGAGTGCAGGTATTTTCCACCATTATAACATAGTCGTATCTTCCCTTAAAATATTATAAAAATATCTTAAAAATTAATGTTTCTTTTATAATTATATGAATTTTAAATTTTTTAAAATATAAAGAGATATTTGTCTAAAAAAAGTTTTTGATTTCATCTATGTCAACATCCTTTGATGGATTTTAAGCTTATTTGAAGTTGATTTATTTTGATAAAAATCTTTCATATTGTATTGATGGTTTAGTGATACATTTGACTATGGATGAGTTATTTGTATAACATTCATGTTTTATAGATAAAGTGTTGAAATTTCTTCTATTAGTTTTAATACGAATGTTTATGTCATGTTTAAACCTATTCATATGAAGAATGCGTTGGACTTAGTAAGTGACAGGTGGAGCTTGCTATAGATCCATTACGCATCAGTATGTATAATGAGACAAACTAGTGTCTTGGAACAAGGACTTGATAAAATCTTATTTATAGTCCTGGAACAAGGCCTTAAATATGTTGTTATGAAGTTTTCCATTATGCATTCCTTCATTATGAAAGTGGCTATTGATATTTCATGTGATTATTCGACTATTAGAATATCCTTGTGAATAAGTAAATGACATTATTTTATTTTATATTTTCCATATTATTCTGAAGTTTAAGTTTAAAATGCTTTTGTTTTAGTCTTACATTGCCTTAAATGTTTATGTTTATTTAAGAAAGTTTCCGCTATATTGTCATCCTTAATGAGCATCTGAGCTCACCCCTTTCTATGTTTTAATTTTTCCAGGATGTGAATAAGTATATTATAAATGACCTAAAGGGATATTATAATGGATATGAGTGTGTCCTACGGAGACTATGTTTTTTTATTTTTTTCATTTTATAATGTTATATAAAACTTATAAATGTATCTATTATATACAAAGCTACTAAATAATCGGGCTTTCGAGACTTGAAATTTTGTGATCAGGACAATGTTATGTAATAATGAACCGACTCTGAGTAACTAGGGTCAGGGCATTACAGAAAGGGGAAGAATTGATTTTCTTAAAAATTTGGTGGATGAAGGAAGAATAAGATCATGGATGATTTGAAAAGACTCAGCTATATTGGTTTATATGATAGTGATTATCAGAAATCACTATTCATGATGTTGTGAGAACATAAAACTCTATTAATGATGAATGATTGAGGAGTAATATGTATAAAAATAATATAGAAGAAACCAAAATAAGGAATAAATATTTATTATATTGGTTTTATTTTTTATACTAGAAGAAATATGGCCAAGAAGAGAATATATTCACTCTATACTCATGTGATCAAAAATATTCAAGGTGAAACAACTTCTATTTACAGTGTATAATCTAGGATGGTGGGGTAAACTAATAATAAAAAGGGTAAAGCTCTTACATTGAAGTAAAAATTATTATAATATAGTGTTAAAATTATATTTCTTTCCTGATACATTCTATTGTGGTTTTGTAAATATGGTGAGAGTGTATTTGGATTTTAATTTTTCATATAGGCTAGTTTTATATGAAAATTGGAAAATGTTTTCGAATAAATCAACCCCTATCTATGTGGTACTCATATAAAATTTCCATCATATGTGATAACATAGAAAATTTACCTCTATAAGATCCTATATTTTCTTGATAATGGATACTCTGAATTCTATGAATAATAGGGGTGATTCATTGTTTGATGGAGAAAATAATTAATGATTAATGGATTGGATGTTTCAATATCAATAATTTATTGAACTAGAAGTATGTGGTGAATAAAAAAAAGAGATTTATATCCATTTATAAAAATTATCCTATGCACATTATTAGTATGATAAATATTTATGTTGATTGAAAACCACCAGATGACATTTTTTATGTTTTTTAAAAGATACACACAAATTGTGTTGGACTAATATCTACCAAGGATTTTTATTATAAATCTGGGAGATGTTATGATAGAAAATTGAATGACAAGGGGACCAAATTGTAAATTTGTAGAATTATATTTTTGGATGATATGATTGTTGATAAAGAAAACCTTGGTGCAAACATTACAAGAGATATTGAAATTTTCTACAATAAATGGGGATTTAGAGGAAAGATAGATGCTTCTAGTATTTTCAAAAATTTTAGGAGGATTTTATTGAATTTTTTGATCATAAGATTTTAAAATTTTAATCAGAGATGGTGAAGTTATAGAATCATATGAACCTGAGGATAAAGAAAGATATTTAAATTATCAAAATAATTTATTCGCTTCAATAAAAGATATTTTCTAAAGTGATGTGAAAAAATAAAACCTAACTCCCTATATGGGTTTACAGTTGTAATGACATAAAAATTTTGATTTAAATTTTTGTATAAATGGGATTTCAGAATATGAATTAGAAAAAGATGATTAGAAACATCCAAAGAATGTATGGGATAAAATATGAATGGAGGAAACCAAATTTGGTAGAAGAAATAAGGAACTATCGTGATGTAAAATAATAAGTTGAATAAGTAATGATGTTTTATATATCACTTAAATAAAAAACCAATCTAAAGATTAATATGTTAGGAAGAGAAGTAATTTTTTTTGTTCAAATTGCTAAAGGTTTTGATAGATCAAATAGTGAATAATATGAAAGAGAATAATTGGATCTATAATACATTCTAGAATAGTGAATCTAAATATTTTATTGAGTATAATAAAAATCTATAAAAAGGGAATATACTATTTATTAAAGAAAAATAAATGAAAAATAAGGAAAAAATAAATATGTTAAGAAATAATAATCATATAATGATGAGATAAAAAAATAAAAATATAGAGTAGTCATGCCAGAAAACATTGTGAGAGAACATAAAGAAAAAATTTATTTAAGGGAAGAAGATATATACGAGACACAATAAATGTTTCTTGATGATCCAAAATCACATTAAGAATATCGATGAAGACAATAAAAAGTTAGTTTTGGTTAAAAACAAGTAATCTCATGTAGGATAAAATAAGTGTCTAAGGTTATATGTTATTTTTTATTAATCAATGTTATATTAAATATTTTATCTATAAAAAAGTTGGTTTTAAAACCAAACCTGAACCATTTTAGACCAAGGATGAAAGTGAGAAAACATTTTCTTCATTATTGTATGATATTAAAGTCTTATTAATAACACTACTTCAAGAATGAAGTAGTATAAACTTTTTGTAGGAAAACATCGGTAATTTAATAGATAGATCTACCATTAATTATAAAGATCAAGTTTCAGATAATACTTTTGTTAGTGTGGGCTTTTGGGAACATATACTACTCTTATGGATTAATAGGTCTTTACTATGGAGGAGACATTAACCAAGGGGGTAAAATATTTATCATATGAGAAAATATTAATATTTGAAGTGACCTGTGGCCAGAAATATATCTCATTTGATAATAATAAATTGTATTTTATTATTAGAATAAATTTATGGAATATGTGATCTTTAGGGTCAGAAATATGAGGATTTCACAACTGTCACACCTAAATAATGTTCTTGCAGCATGTCTAGGATGGTAATTTAGAATGTAAAGAAAGAAAATTCATGTTTTTATAATATTACTAAGAAACCATGTGAAAAACACAAGAAAGCTAAGAAGGGAAAAAGTAATGTTTATCTATTTGTAATGATCAATATGAAATGGCTATAAAAAAGGGTATATCATAAGGAAATTATAGTGTTAAATGGAAACATTTTATTTCACATAAAGAGATTGAATTTTATGTAAGTGTTTCTAAAATTGATAACCTATTGACTGAAGATAATCTGTGTGGAAGGTAAAAAAAAGATGGACATGGTATGAAGTGCTATATAATTATCTTATGAGCTCATGAATAAATAACTAAGAAGATGATGTAAGCACTGGGTATACATTTTACCTAATTTATGTTATTAAGATTAAAACTCCACATAAAGAACTTTTTAAACATAAGATACATTCCATGATACACTTGTTGGATCATTATATAAAAATTATCACAAATAAGTATTCCCATAATGAGGGTGAAAATAATGTATGAACTTTTTCAAGAGGAAACACTCATCATCTCTATTATTACTGAGGAACTAAGATATTTCTCCTTATTCTCTTATTTTAATTTATACTAAATTGTATGTAATTAAAGGACCTAAATTAAAAATATGTCTAATTGAGTCTATAACCACTTAACAAACAAATAAATTCCATGTTTTGGAGTTTTCTAAACAACCATGATGTAGAGGAAATGAGTATATATCTTGGGGGAAAATTTACACAAGGAGGAGGATACGAAATATGATTTATTCCATTGAACATTGTATTGTTGGATACTCATATTAGAGACACGATAAGTTATTCCAATCACACATTCCTAATATTTTTGTTATATATTCAAATAGGGAGAGTGTTGATTTAAATAGGAGAAAATACAATAAGGGAGTTAATGTCACTCACCTAAATTTTTATAATGCAATAGTTGAATATGAGAGAAGGACATGTCTTTTTTCAAATCTATTTTTATTGTCCTTGAAATGAGAATATGGCAGATATTTCACATGATTAATACAATATTAGATATCATTGATTTCTAGGTTTGTTAAATCTTATTTTCTACACTATATTTTCCAATGTTTATTTATATTTGATAACTGATCGCTCATAGATAAGTAACATGTGGTTTTATATATCTGTAATTTTTTATAATCCTAGAATGATGAAACTGGTTGAATAGATGAAAAAATGAGTGTCACAATAAATGTTTGAAAATTATATGAGCCATCCTAACTCTTATTTTCTATTATATTTATTACCAATTATAAGGAGATGACGAAATTGAGTTTTAAAGAAAATAAGGCATTGTGAACAAATAATAATGAAGAGATTGAAATTACCAAAATTGATTTCTGTAGATGATGTTATATTTGTTATAAATATAGTTTTTGCGAAGTTAGCATAGAATTTAAATATGGTTCGTACACTAAAATGGAAAAGGAATTTTAGGCTACTACATAGAGCCATTGGTTGGGAAAATTAATTTATAGTTAACCCCATATGTGATTAATGGAGTGTATTTATTTATATAAACCAAAAAATGTTAATGGAAAATGAAACAATATTTTAAATAGTTTGTAATTGTTTAAAATTTAATTTGTACAAGGTATCAGGTGATTTAGAGAACTTTGAATTTATTTAGTATATTTAGAAATTTTGGTTTTCCTGGTTGTTTATGGTATGGTTATTAATCTATGTAAGATTCATCATATGGAAGAAAATGTCAAAGTAATGAAAATTTAGAGTTAATATGTAAGAGTTAATATATTTACCATAGTTTATTATAGTAGGTTCCCAAACATACCATGGAAGAATTGTAGCATGTTAGAATCACCCATGTATTAGTGGATCAGCTAAAGAATCCCTCAAATATGAGGGACTTGATGTTAGATTCATACACTAAGGTGTAATTTGGAAAATGAATATAACTATATATCTCCATGTATAATTGGAATTGGTCCACATATGATTGAATTCATCTGGACTCCAAGGATTGATGTAAGAGTCTCCCACACCTAATTTGTTAAATCTTTTAGTGAGAAAAATTAGTTTTCTATCCGTAAGAATCATTTTATTGTAATACGATGAAATATTAAATTTAATAAGTCTATAAAAATGGATATGTAATATTTAATTCAGAATAGTAATTCTATTTTATGGATTGAATAAATATTTACAAACGGTATGAAATATTTAGAAGCATAAGATGAGTTGAAAATAGTTGTATTGTACTTTAATGGTGTACTTTAGTACATCAAAAATGGAATCAATGAGTTGGGATATCATGAACCATCCCAACAAGTCTTGAGATGTGACTACTACCAGAATACCTCTAATAGTCTAGGTGATGGAGACTAACATAAAATTGGAATATCACACACATATGAGGCATTGTACTAGTACCTTTACCCACATATACATCCCCGAGACCATTCAATGCTGAAATTTAAAACTATTGAGACTGATGAATTGATTTATCTATGATCCCACAATCATAGTATGAAAATAAGGCATTGAAAGACGTAAAGGGGATACATAAATATTGAATCAATAAAATATATATGCTCTAACCTTCTTCAAATCTGGGGACCACTATCAAATGAAAACAACGATAAAAAATCTATTCTATCCAACTCAATCTAATCCTCACCAACTCTATATCCTCCCAGGACACCATCAAATGAGCCATTGGCTACATAATGCATGACACATGCAGGCATATCCCATGCTAGGGTAAGTATATTAATACACAACATGACATATTGAAAACACCAAATATGGGGTTTAAAGACTATTCATTTAATAATAAGGACATAAAAATCAATGTATAAACAAAACCAAAATATAATTAGTAAATACACTGAACCTCTATTCAGTCACAACCAAACTTCTAGCCAAAAAATTCAACATGATGTATCATAGTAATTCTTGTTACAAGAGAATCCACTACATGTCGCATAGAAGAGGTCATCAAAGTTGTGCCTCTCAAATATAACTAACTGGTCTTTAAAGATCTCAATACACAGATTACGAATCACACACAAGACTATTGGGGGACACCAAACACCTAATATGGATCAACCTGCTATGTAGGGGTTCTTAATAAAGTCATATCACAAACACTATTGAAATGGACTATTAGATGGTGGATTAATTCCATACTTAAAGAGGTCACACTGATTCCATAGACCCAACATAGGGTATGTGAAAAAACGATAGTGTATCACACTCCATTCTCATGGAGGTACACACCAAACTCTATCTAAGACACATCCTCTAGTGGGGATCAAAATCGAGATATGTGGACATAATTTATCTTTGTACCCTTGAGGGGATAGACTATGGGAACACACGTAATCAATACTGATCTAAACTGAAGTGAAATAGGGATTCAAAAACCCTCATAGGGTGTACACAGTGTTAACTATGGACTACATGGAATGTACATCCCACCCATGATCTTCCCATGTGGTTCTTCCTTACATGACATGTAAATATTCCCATACACGATATCTTTGTAGTCCTACATAGTGAGTAGATATTTCATGAAAATATTCCCATGCCATCTAGAAATTCATATGTACACTTGATCATGTTCGTGCACCCTATCTATTTCTAAGTACTTAAGGCTTCTTGGGTTCGTGTAACCATTGAGTTACACACCAAGAATCCTAGAATGGGTCACACGACATCTGATATTTTATATGGGTATAATCCCTTCCTTTACAGCATGTGGGATCTCATATAATGTGTGATCTCAGATTACGTTTCATGTAACTCAGAAATATAAAAAACCCTAGGTTCTTCCCCATGCATTTGGAAATGCCACTACCTTTGCAATTCTACAAGGAATTACAGATATGAGGTAGCTCAGCCATGTCGTTGTCCTCTATAGGGATTCAGGACTTCGATCCCCTTAGAAATCGATATGTTGATCTGAATCTATTTTTACATCAAGCCTCCATTGCACATACACCATAATAATGGAACCCCCAGTTTGATCAAATATTATTCCTCCTCGAATCATCTAGTATCTTCATCGATCCTCTAATAACAGCCTAAAATACAAGCTGTAACTATCGAAATGGTCTATTTAACAATAAAATGGTTGTGAAACTATTTAATACCATATATTATGTCTAATAACCATCCCAAAAAGATGAAGATGATGGATCTTCAATCAAGGTTTTGGGGTGGGGGGATCAAAACGAAACAAATTTGTGGAATGAAAATTGGCCTCATTCATTTGGCCTTGATTTATTGATATAGGAATAGACAAACAATGAGTAAATAAACACAAAGACCAATTTAATCAACCATAAATTAAATCATCCATCGATGCATGATGAAATTATTTTTCATGGAATTGATATGTTTTTGTTAGGTAAAAATAATGGGATGAAAGGAAACAAAACAAACAACCATCATAGGGTTTTTATCAATCATTGGTGAAGAATGGTACCATGTTTCTCCAATTGGCGAGATCTGTGAAATATGGTTGTGCACAATCCTTGATCTGATCAGATTCGATTTGATGTATTCTACCTATGATTCTCTAATAGATCCTCTATAGCTGTTTCTATTAATCTATATCTTATGAGGATAACCCAATGTTTGAGGCATAATCATTTTTAAATAAAGGGAATTGTTCACTCCATAAAAAAATAAAAAAAATATTCTGCTACCTCTGAATTGAAATTACTTATTCACAACCACCCAACATTGAAAATGGTTATCTCACACCTAGGGTAAAGCCAACATTCAGAAGTCAATGGTTCCGTCATATTTCTGTTCCAAGCCCCTATTTTTATTTTATTCCACTATTCACTGAAAACACAATGCACATGATATTTAATATATTTCAGAGTTGTTTTTTGGGAACACATGGCCTTCAAATCTCACTTTGTGTCAGTGATTGGATCATAAAAAAGATATAATATAATAAATAAATTTAGAAACCAGATTCATTGCATTATCTAATCCTTGGTGATTTACATCCCGAAACTCCAAAACAAAAGGCAACACAAGAGACATGGGCACATAGCATGCATCGGGGTCTCCTTATCCTAGGTTCTCTCTCGAAGATTCCCACGCACTCTTTAGGAATGTAGTAAGGGAATTGATCACCAAAAAATATACCCTATTTCTAATCCTTGATCTCTACCAAGTACACATGAAATGTATTCACATACTTTATTAACAAATTACCTCTATCGATAACATGTGATGGGTCATGCATGTACCTACTAAAATACAAAATGTTGAACACATAATCTGTGTAGTCTAACTATGGGGGTAGAGGTATGTGGTAAGCCACCTCATCAACTCTGCACACTATCTATAATGGGATAATGATTCTCTAAGAGAGAATGCCTCCCAAAAAAATCACCACAACCAATGTCATGGTGTGACACTGAGGAATACATTGCCTCCTTTGTTGAACTCTAGAGGTGTTGGTCTTCAATCCAAATATGATTTTTAACGGATATGTGTAGTCCTAATCCACTTCGAGATGATATAAACAATCTCTGTTGCAGCCCAAAATGGCTATGGGCCCATGGGTATTGACTCACATAGACAATTCCATCAATGTGGTGACTTGTTGGGTTATCCATACAAGGCCTTGAATTGTGCCATAATGATGGAAGAATTTTAGAAATTGTTGTATGAAAACTCCACCAATGGTAAGTGACCCTCCCAACTATGATAAAATTTCAACATTCATGCCTGCAACATATCCTACAAGACATGAATGGTTTTGTTAGTCTGGCTATAGGTTGGGGGGTGAATCACCATGCTCAAATGTAATGGTGTTCCGTTAACCTTTTACAATCCTCTCTATAATCATGATGTGAAGTAATAATCATGGTTTGGAATTAATTTTGATGGAAATAAATGGATCCATATTATATGTTTCGTTTAAAATATATCCATTCCCTCTACAAAAATCTAGTCTTGTATGGATATGATGTGGAATGAAATAATGGGCTACTCTAAGATCACCCAGATGGCATCATGCGCTCTATAAATTCATGGTAATCCCATCATGAAGTCCAAGGATAACCCATCCCACTTCAAATAAGGAACCTTATGGGGTTGAACTAAACATGATGGATGCTGGTTCTCATTCTTCGATTTCTGAAAATTAGGGCAACGAGAGACAAAATATAAAAAACACCTCTTCATCCCTATTAACAATAATTGATATCATTGGTCATAGTACATCATTACCAAACCTAGATGTACCACTAATGTTGAATTATTAAACTCCCAGAAAACCACTCCTCTCATTGAAAATAATACCATCAAATTCCTTCTAAAAATAATGACATCATCCCACCTTTATAAAACTACTAAATATGCCTCAGAACACATCCAAGACCATTCCCGGATACATCGCATAGAACTACTTACTCAACAACCCCTCTGGTAATCTGAAGATGAAAGATATCATCAATTTTTGCCCTAGATACTAAAAATAATCATGGTACCTCTCTATCCCACAGAAAGGCTACCACTTCATTTTAGATCTCTCAAGAGAGATGATATCCTAGATAAATTGGGTTGAAAACGAAAATAGTATTTATCCAACCCAAGGAAGCTCCACATCTACATCTGGATCATAGGTGGAACCAAACCTAACACTGCCTCAACCATACCTTGGACCATTGATACACCACATGATAAGATATCTTGGTCTAGGAGGTGGACCTCCTAAACCTATAAGTTATACTTTTAGAGATTTCCATAAATCTAGTGCTCCTAAGATTTATCCAGAACCATCCTCATGTGTATCACATGATCCTCCTATGAAATTGTGTATAGTATGATATTGTATATGAAAATAACGACAAATCAGTCTAGGAATGGTTGAAATATCATGTTAATGAGTCCCATGGACACTGTGGTGCATTTGTGATGCTAAATGGAATCACTATTTACTCATAGTGACTACAGTTACATCTAAATCCCATCTTGGTGATATCCCCACCCCATACTCACACATGGTGATAAAATAATCTCTGGAGAATCTTCAAGATCCATGGAGCCCCTATCAACTGATTAAAGTTGTCATTGATCCTATTTAGGGGATGATTGTTCTACAGGGTCACGTGGTTCAAGCATCGATAAACCACACATAATGTTTAGCTCCCATACACATTTTTGGTGAACTACACTATGGTTACTAGGGGAAACACTGGGCCCCACAAAGGCCTTATCCCACAAGTCCTTTAACTATAACCTCAAATCAAGAAGCATTGTAGGAGATATCATATATGATGGTATAAATATTTCAGCTACCCTAATGTTTAATTCAAAGCATATTTCCAGCTCTCTGAGTTGAGGTAAGCTTGGTACGTCCTAAGAGAAGACATACTCATACTCCTCCACCACAATAGGGAACTTATAGTCTATTGAATCCACTAATGAAAGAGTCAAGCTAGAAAACTTGTGTGTAATTGGACGTGCTCTCATAATCCTACACCTATTCAACACTTTCATGTTTTATTTTTCACCCACAAAGGAATAACTCATCCCATCACTGTGGACACCCTGCGTCCTCCGCCTAAAAAAAACCAATCTGGTAATGAAGTGTGGATATCCATACCTTACCAAATATGGATCCATAAGGAATAATTGGTGATATAAGGAGATACCACACAAAGAAATCATCTCCAAGAATTAGATCGTACTGTCGGTAGAAGTGAAACATCACTATGTCACCTCATGTCCGAGTCTCCAAGAGAAAGGGTCGAGCCAAAGGCTCCACTAGAATTTCAATGTCTTAAAACAAATTATTGAAAATAATTTAATGAATTAAGATATTTTTTATCAATACAAAAACTAATGTAGGAATACATAGATTACACCTCATATCATTTTGGAGGCTCCGGGTCATAGTTCTCTATAGCCTGTAGCTGTCATCATCCCTGGCCGCTAGATTCCTGAGCTTAGCGTGGAACACCTTTGTGTGGTGGTAGTAATAGGTAAAACCTATGACCACATCATACTAATCTACCATCCCATCTTCTATCTCTTACACCATGAAAACCATGTTCTCATACATTTGTCTCTACCTTGGTAGTCCATAAACCATCTCTCGATCAGCTGTATGACATGACATAAAATCCAATGCCAAATGTCCTTGACTATATTAGGAGTAACACACACTCTCTCTCTCAAATGACTCAAACCATCCTAAGATCCCTACACTATTGATCCCCTATCTTGGGATCACCTCATTATATATTTGAAATTTTGGAATCTAGGTTACTTCTAGTGATTTCCTATTGTCAATGAAACATCTACGGGTTTCCCACTACCAACACCCACTGTAAGTGCCTACACAAAGTGGAATCTCTTCACCACTAATTCCTACTCAAGAACTAAATTATATATGGAAATTTAATGATTCGTATTTTCTTAGTTCTATTTTTTAGAAAATTGCTGGGAACATTATCAGACCAAGCACTGAGACGACATGTGATTCCAAGGCCCGGTGTGCCCAGAACGATCTGTCGAAAAATGCTATGATTTTAAATGGTGCTTATGCTAGGATTTAGTAACATTTAAATTAGTTCTCATATTTGAAATATTAGGTAACTATTTCATCCAAAATGTTGACAAAACTTATAGAAGGACATAACCTTGACCTGTGCGGGTTGACCGAAAAAGTTAATTTTCAGGCATTTTAAGGAAAAATAAAATAAACATGAAAAGTTTATTTTATTAAATTTGTTTTTTATGAAAAACAACAACAAGGAATATATTTAATTTCATAAATGAAATAGTGTAACAACAATATGATGTAGCATAACCGAAATGCTGAAACATGTTTATCAATTATAAGCCTAACACAGATGTTGGAATCAGAGGATGATCGTTGAGATTGATCTGAACCTCTTGAGGACTAACATTGGAGAATGACAAGCAATGATGAACACCTTACTTCCTTCTTCCATATTAGAAGGATCTCACTAGCGATGAGAGTAGTAGATCGAGGATCATCAAACCGAAATGGAAAAAATCTCTTTGCCAACAATGACAGATTGCGACGTCTCTAAACGGATCTCCAATGACGATCGAACCCCAACACTGATCGATCCGGTTTGTAGGTTGGGTTTGTTATCTTAATCATGCCATTCCCTAATCTTGAATTTAAATTATGAACACAGATCAATACACAAACATGTTGACCAACAGCTTAATCATTCTTGCAAGAGGTTCTCTACTGCAGGATGATTTTTGGGGAGATAAATTTTTGTTTTTTAATCTTCCAAACTCGTCTCACTGGTGAGTATCAACGCCATGACGAACAAAGGAAGAGGTTTGTTCCTCGATTTGTTACATGTGTTCATCTCATACCCTTTGACCCGCACATTCTCAGTGTTTTTTATGGGGTTATGGACAATGGATCTGTGAGAGTCTGTCTCATAATAAAAATATCCCAAATAAAAGATTCGGCCTCATGATGACCTAAAAAGGTGAAATAACGACAACGACACACAAATCAAAGAGATGCAATAGATACCACCATTAAATAGTTTCTGGATAAAGGGATCAGAATGGGAATTTGATCCCCTAGAAATGTAGAACAAGACCCAATGATTCTGAAACATTTCAGGATTGAAGAAAGGACCACCTGAGCACGCCCAATGGCATACAGAAATTCACATCAGTGTGTCAATGATGACAATTTGTGGCGGCCATGTGCCGGTGCAGCGAAGGTAGTGACCATGTTTACGTGGATACCCATTCGGGATAAGAGAGTGGCATTCACCACAGTGGTGTGGTCTAGACCCATGAATCAAGCTGTGGGCATGCAGGACCTCTGGTTGGACGAGCCTGTCACATGACGTGGAGCGGAGGCGGTAGGCCACCGCGTCAGAGGTGGAAGAACCGGCTATTGCATGAGTGGGATGGGCTAGAAAAGGTGGGATAGGATACAGTGGGTCGGGCACTATCAAGGTGGTGGAACTGGGTCGAGTTAGTGAACCCCGAGCCAGGTCGTGTCAGGTCGGTCCGACCAGGTGGGATCAGACCTAGACCAAACCAGCCTCTTCTCACTAAAATGCCCATAACCATCAAACCATATGTTTGATTGATGAGATATTTGTGGTATTGAAACCCTCAAGATGAGGTGGGTATTTTGAGACACTCTAACGAGTTTTCATGAAAGTTGATATAGAACCTATGGCTTGAGGAGTAATTCTATCAGAATAAAGCATGCTACAAGTGGGAATCTTGTTGGTAGATATGATGTGAAGACTGTGATGATTAGGTCTAGATGACACAACATGACAAGGTAATGAGATGGTGTAGATTACCTAGCATGAAAAGGTGATGAGTGGGTCAATATAACCTATAATGATAATGTGACGAGTGGGTCAAGGTGATTGAGCAGGCCTATTTGACCCAATGGGTGTAAGAAACCCAATAAGTATAGGTAAATCAGTGGGTCTAGGTGACCCAGTGCGTCAATGAGACTCAGCGAGTCTAAGAGACCTTGCGGGTATATGTGTATCATCTCAGAAGAGTGCCTTAAAAGTTATAAGTGTTAGGTGGTTACAAAAATATAGCTCAAGGATCGAGTTCTCCTAGAATGAGTGTGCCTTGAGTATAATCGTATGACCAAGTATTTGGCTGTGATATCGAGAATCCTTGTCTCAGTGAGACCAGATGTCTCAAGGAGACTTCATGACCTATCTATACCCCTTGTATTAGTGACACCAATCAACTCACAGAAAATTTGTGACGTATGAAGACAAGATGTTCTCTCAAATAATTTTGGTAGACATGTTCTACGTGTTTTAATTCTGATAGCTCAAGGAGTGGAAACTACTAGAATAGAGCGTGCTACGAGTAGAACCATATGGTGGGCATTTTATGAGATGTAACATCTTGGAAGCCTTTAAATGTATACCTAGATGTTCTTGTTATATGTTTTTTTGACATATACCTATTTTTAACTAATTTTACCATCATGGTGGTTATTCTTTTGTGGTATTTTACTTTTTTTAGGGTCCCATACTATGTATTGCTTTAGTTGCCCCTACATGAGATTTGCCAACTCATTTAATTTCTTGTGTAGACGATCAATACTTTATTGGAGTCTTAGGTGGAGTATAACCAAGACTAGGACTGTAAGAGGCCTTGTGAGATCAGCCGAGTTGAGGTGTTTCCTACAACTTCCTACTGTAGCTTCCATGCCCTTATTTGCAGGTCAAACATTACTAATGTCTTCCTTCTAGAGGTCTTGTCTTTAATACCGGTTTCACTTTTCTACATTACATTTTGTTTTAATGTTTTATGGGGTTTTACTAGTATGAATGCATTTTATTTACCTAGTGTATACTCTCTCAAACCACTATGGATTGGAGATGGGTTAATGAGTACATGTTCTTAGAAAAATGCCTCCCATTTGTGGTATATGACTACTCAGTGCTAGTCACCATCCCCTAATCTATCATTGGTGGGAATGGGGTTGTCACGGCATGGGCCCTGGGGGGACGGTTCATGATAGAGTGGTATCAGAGTAGGTAGGTTCCACATTGGGTTCATGAGTGTGTGTGATTGTATTAGAGAGATAGTGTTAAGTGTTTCATGTTTGGATTTTAGGAGAGGGACTCCAGTGTTGGTGCAACGACTGAGGAATCCATAAACCAGGAATCTGGGCACCTAATTTTTTACTCGGTACATGAAAAAATGGTTGCATGGAAAAAACATTCAGGCATCATATATGAATGGATAATGTATTCCATGTCCTTATTTACTCAGCTCACCAGGTATACTCTTGTAACTGTGATACATCTTATTTTCCTCAGGACGTGTTCCCAACACCAGTGAGTGAGGTTTCTGTGGTAGGATCGAGAGTTTTTCATGATGCAAGATGAGTCTTCCTAGATGGGTGTGGGTCATAGAGTAGTTTTTCTTCAGGATGGTTAGTAGGTGACAGTTTCTCCAGATGTTTAGTTAGCAGACCCATCCCAGTGGTTCATGTTGATGTAGCATTCCAAACTGATTTTGGTATGGAACTTTGGGCACTAGATGATGATGTGTAGGGTTCAAATGTGTGTCATAAGCTTCTGAGGCTGTGATCCCCCAAGAATCAAGGTAAATGGGACCTACTAATAGCAGTTGTGCAATATATTCCACAGAACCAGAGGTTTCATCTGAAGTTACATGGAATTACTAGATCCTAGAAAAAAATCTTTTATATGATTTTTGTAAAATGTTGAATCTCACATGATATTTTTCCACTGTTCCGGCTGCAGTCAGATAAGCGGTTGATGAAACACAAAGGCAGAGGCATCGACAATAGAAGGAAGATCAGTAAGGTGGTGGACGTAGTAGGAGAGATGGGGAAGTAGTACGAATTAGACAACATTTGGATGTGTTTCCACCACCACCTCTTAGTGGTCCATGCTAGACATAGGGAGTAGGAAGAAAAGAGTTGATAGAGTTTTAGGTCATCAAGGTTTATGGCTATAGAACACCAGGAATGGTTGAAGGTACTATCTTGGTCTTTTTACTTTTTCTACAATACTGATGGAAAGTTGTTCTAGTTATTTACTTTCTTTCCACATTTATTGTTTAAAACCTAGATGATATGGTTAAAGCGTTCCCTTGAACCTCACATTTGGATACTCTTATTTGGTGAGACCCAGTGACCACACACGAGTGCCGACTGTGTGACCTGACTATTAGATGTGATAGTTTTAGATGAGATCTTTTAGTAGTGGCATCGTGGCCTTACAATGTCTTTATTGGCATAGACTATTATCCAGAGTTCATTCATATATTGATTGTTTTAGGAAAAAGGTATGGTTCATTTGTGGTGTTGGAACTGGAATAACTTTTTTGGAAAAGGGGAAATCTATACATCTCTTAATGGACTCAGGCATTAGAGGGTGTTTCTGATTTCTATGTCGTTTGATAGTCCAGCCCTCGGTGTAGTGGATGTTGTAAGTCCCAAAGTTTCTTTATGCTGGTAGAGTATAATGGAATCTACTTTAAGAATGTTCTTGGTTTTCTCTCCACCAAGAGTTAGACATCTGCATTGGTCTAGACAAAAGGGTGGCACCGATACTTAAGCCTGCATATCAGATGACTCTCGAAGAGCTTCATAAGGTGAGGAGTGCAGATGGGGTATATGAAGAGGAAGGACTTAGTGAGACCCAGTGTTTCACCCTAGACATCCCTAGGTGATCCTCATTGATGACATCATAGTGTACTCATCATCTGATGGGGTGCCCATGAGACACACAGGAATGGTATTGGACCCACTTTGAGTGCACCAAATGCATGAAAAGATCCTGGAGTGGCTTTGTTGGATTCAAGAGGTCTTCTATTTCTAGGACACATCACCTTAGAGGATGGTGTATCAGTGAATCCTATGAAGTCTAAGACAGAGTTTTATGAGCAGAACTATGCAACCCATAGTCTTGATTTAGAAGTGGTGGTCTTCACGTTAATGATTTGGTTATACATCTTTTTGGGTGAGAGATACATCACCTAATTAGACCTCATTGATGACATCCTAGTGTAATAATCTATAATATGTGTTTGTTACCCACCCAATCTTAAATAATTATAGGAGTCACAGCTCTGACATACTGACTGTGAGTCTTTATGTGCTCAGTTTTCCATAGGGAATATGCTTGTTGGACATTCTAAAGGTGGGGAGGAAAACATTCCTTCAAAAAATGAACAATTTTTAGCAGTGATGCCTATAGTGGTGAGTTTCATTAGGACATGCATGTGGGTGTCATGTTAGAGACTAAGTCTGAAAGAAATTTTTAGAGATGCACTTATCTGTTTAGATAAAATCAAAAAGCTTGTTTGAATTTTTTTTGTGGGTTTTCAACTAACTATGTCAAGCCCCGATGCTTGGCAGAAGTTAATCCCACTCTCTCTTGGGGTACCAAGAAGGAAGTGGGAAAATATATCGATAGAATTTTTTATTATTTTACCACATATTTCTAGGAGACACGATACCATCTGGGTGATCATTGACCAACTCATCATATCAGCCCACTTCTTAACAACCTAGGATTAGAGTTTAGTAGATGGCTTGTGATGCCTCAAAGTACAAGAGATAGTTCAACTCCACAGATTTTTATTGAAAGTTTCTTCATATCATGATTCTCTCTTTACATACTAGTGGTGGTAGGTATTGCAGGTGGTGTTTACAAAGAATGTGTAGGTCATCTAGGATTAGATGAAGAGTGCATAGGGCTATCTGATGTTTTGTGCTAGCAGAGGTCGTAGACCTTCGGTTTTTTAGGAAAGAGACAATGTATTCCTTTGGGTATCACATTGATGAGGTTTACTAAGATATTTCTATTGGGGGAAACTATATCCAAGGATCAATGTCCTTATTCAAGGTTCATTATAGATTTGTATTGGTAGTGTCCTGCTTGGCTCTACCTTGTTGTGGGACCAGGTACACAAAATCATCCCTGTGTCTCAGCTGAGCAGATTCTTTCATAACCCTTCAAAAGAAATAATCTAGGAAGATTTTTACAATGATGTTGGAGGGACTTGGGTAAAATACCCAATGTAGATTGAGGATCCTTTATTGATGATCTTTCCCCTTGGTGTGTGTCTAGAGGCAGCAAATGGATCTTAAGAGGAGCACGTGGTAGTGAGAGGCTTAGGAATCATGCTCAGTACTATCACATTTTGATTGAGTAGACATATATTTTATTTTCAAGGATTTAAAGCCTTAATGTTGGGAGAATTTTACAAATCATATTTTCTAGGTTCAATTTTTTTTAAAAATTCTTGGGAAAATTAGGAGAGCATGTACTAAGACTGTCTGTGATTCTGAGCCCGGAGTGACCAGAACAATATATTGAAAAATGTTATGTTTTTTAATAGGGAGAATTATCAGTTTTAGTAACATTTAAACAAGAGATCATATTTGAAATTTAAGCGCACCATTTCATCAAGGAGAGAGATAAAATATAACGAAGGATCTAACCTCGATTGGTGCGGGTAGAGAGAAAATGTTAATTTTTTGTTATATTAAGGAAAAAAGCATGGAAAGTTTATTTTATTCAACAAAATGTTTTGCTACAATGAAATGATGTGGAATAGATTTAATTTCATAAATACAATAGCGTAATGACATTGCGACCCTGTGTAATGGAGATGGTGAATCAAGTTTTTCAGTTATTAGCCTAACACGGATGTATGAATAGTGGATGCTTGTGGAGATTTCTCTAAACCAATATAGGACAAATGTAGGTGAGTCGCAAGAAAATATGAACACCATCCTTCCACCCCCCTCGTCAAAGGATATCACCCTCGATGAGAGTTTCAGATCAAGGATCAAAAAATGATGACGACGTAACTCTCTTTTCCAATGACAACAGATAGTGAAGTTTCTCAATAGATCACCAACTACGATCGAACCACTATGCCGAAAGATATTGTTTTCCAGGTTAGGGTTGTTGTCTAAATCTTGTCCCTCCATGTTCTTGTATTTAAATGATGAACACAGATCAACCCAGGAATAGGTTGACCCACAGTTCGATCGTCCTTGCGGAAGGATTTGGACTGCTTGATGATTTTTAGGGAGTAAAATTTTTGTTTTGGTTTTTCTTCTAAACCAATAAAATGGGAGAGGATGAATTCCATAATGAACAAAAATATAGGTTCATTCCTCAAATTTTTACATGCATTATTCTCCTCCACTCTAGCCTGAGCGTTCTTTGTTTTCTTCATAGGGTTATGGATAATGGATTGTTGTTCATCCGTCTCGCAACGCACCAATCCAGAATCAGATATCCAGCCTCATGATGACCTAATAGAGGTGTGACAAGGAAGTCGATAGATTTATTGAAGAAACACAAGAGATACCACCATTTTAGATATTTCTAGAGAATGAGTTTGTAAGGAGAATTAGAGACCCTGGGGATGAATAATGTAGCCCTAGGGTTCTAGAACATCTTATGGATCGAAGAACAGACCACCAGAGTATGTTCAATGGCCCACTAAAAATCTAACTGGGGCACTGGTGCCGGTAGTGGAAGTATCATTTATGTGTATTCCCATGTGGGAGATGTCCAAGGATTTGGACGTGGCCTGGTGAGCTGGACTCGTGGCTCAATCTATGAGTGTGAGAGACTGACGACTGACTGAGTGATGAGGAGCGAACGCGGCATGCTGCCGCGTCTGAGGTGGAAGAACCATCCCATGTCTGTGTAGGTCGGGCCCCACTGGGTCGGGTCAGACCTAACGGGTACTATGAGAATAGGGTTAGGTTGGAAGACCTGGGTTATGTAGGTGGACTTCGGACAGGGTCTGGTTGTGTTGGTCAGACCAGACCCGTACCCAATGGACCACTTCTCACTAAAACACCCATAAGCTTCAAACCGTATGTCTGATTCACGAGACATTTACGACATTGGGACCCTCATGATGAGGTGGTCTAGTTGAGATACTCTAATTAATTTTTCATGAAACTTGACGTACAACTGATGGATTAAGTATTTGATTCTCCTGGATTCACGAACGCTATGAACTAGAATGTTGTGGAAAGATGTGATGAGAATATTATGATGAGTGGGTCTAGGTGACCTAGCGGGTCAAGGTGATGAGTAGATCTATCTCCTCCAGCTAGAAAAGTTGATGAGAGGGTCTAGGTGACCCAACATGGAAACTTGACGAGCGGGTCTAGTGACCCAGCAGGCCTAAGTGACCCAATGGCTCTAAGAAACTCATCGGGTCTAGGTGACTCAGTGGGTCTAGGTGAGACGATGAGTCAAATTGAATTAGCGGTTCTAAGTGACCCATTGGATCTATGTGGCTCCTTGAATATGCATTCCTTAGCAGTGCTGGGTGTTTTGTGATTATGACTAGATGGATTGAGAAGATAGTTCTCCTGAAATGTGTACGCCTTTAGCAATATCCTATGACAAAGGATTTGTGTATGATATCGAGACTCCTCGTCTCGTTGAGACTGGATGTCTTTGGGAAAATTAGTGACCTATCGAGACACCTTGTGATAATGAGACCGAATGGATTAGTGAATATTTGTGATGTATAGTGACCAAATATTCTCTCAAATACTTTCATGATACTTTTTCTACGTGATTTATTTCAGATAGCTCAACGAGTGAGACCTCCTAGAATCGAGCGTGCTTTGAGTGGAACCATATAGCAGGGATTGGATGAGATGTTGCTACTTGGAATCCTTTATGAGTATACCTAGATGTTCTAGTTATATGTGTTTTTGACATATACCTATGTCGATATGAATGTACCTTCTTGGTGGTGTTTCCATACTAGTCTTTTACTTTGTGTTTGGGGTCCCCTTTTGAGTATTTTTTACTCACCCCTACATGAGTTTCGCCCATACGTTTCACATCTTGTGAAGATGAGCAGTTATTTTTTCGAGTCCTAGGTAGAGTAAAACCAAGACCAGGACCGGACATGGACTTGTGAGATCAGATGAGACAAGGTGTTTTTGGTAGCTTCCTACAACAACTTCAGTGCCCTTGTTTTCAGGTCAGACTTTACAGCTGTCTTTTTTTGGGCTAGTTTTGTAGACCAGTTTCACTTTAAATTTTTACTCTATATCATACAATGGTGTTGGTATATCGTAGTATGCATGAATTTTATTTACTTTTTGTTTTCAAAATTCATCCATTGTGTCTTAGTTATGGGTGCGTGTGTACAGGTTCTTATGGAAATGCCTCCAATTTGTGGGATATGGACACTCGACGCTAGTCGCCATCCCCTGACCTATCAAAGCCGGGCTTGAGGTTGTCAAGGCATGGGCCCCGGAGGACCGATCATGATAAGTAATGTTGACAGATATCACTAAAGCCCGAATTTTTTGTTGTAACCCACAATCAACTATTTTAGCCCTGAAGAACAGATCCAGCACCATATGTGTGGAGTTCCATGATATATCAGTAAAACTCACCAAATACTCTAGAACATTCTCACCAACCATATGCATATGTAAAATCTCCATGATCTACATTGATCACAACCTGTCCAGATAAATCTTCTCCATGAAAATATTCTCAAAGTTTTACTATGAGGGAACTTTCTCATCATGTGACTGGGTCACTAAACTCCACCATCACCAAGAGGATCCCAATAATAACTTACTCTGATGAATTCCATACAATATGTATGCTTCGTCACAATGTATAAAACCCATGTGACTGCCAAGAGGATGTCCTCATCCAAAAGGGGGTCCATCTCACCTCCAAACCTAAGATGTTATTGCCTCTGGAACTCATCCAGTGCACTATGAATGCATGCATCCTTATTTGGAACCACCAATTCAATATTCTACTCAATGAGTGGTATTATTGCTAGTAACCCACAATAATGTGCCAAAATTGGTAAATTCCCCTATAAAAAATTATCTTTATTTGGAGGACCATCCAAGTGATCATGCAATGGAAGCCTAGCTAGCTACCTTTGAAGAGGCATCTTGAAGTAAACATGATACACCATAGTCTAAGAGTGCATATGGGGATCTAACACAAGAAGGACATGGAAACCGCAACCCATTTTTATACGATGCACATACCAATTTTTTACCTGTGACTAGTGTCCACATATTCGAAGTCAATAATAATATTTTTAGATTCATAGTTAATTGATACGTCAGTTTCTAAACAAGATCTAGAGTATTTGGCCTTAAAACTGAACCTGAAACACTTTGAAATTTTCCACAAACAATTCTCAATGACTCTGATCATAAGGTAGAACCAAATAGTATGATACCACTCTTTCACAACCCAAAAAAACTAGGCATGAATCACAACTACCCCATGATAAAATATTATATTAAAGGGTCTAGAATCTAGTGTTGGAAAAGCCTACCACACACATGGGAGGAATTAGCCTAGTACATGTACACATGCACAAATCTTTAATCCATTATAATGATGATACGTAAAAAACCTGAAACCAATGCATGACTACATCTATAATAACACAATCAGAGTGTGATAGTAATGTACTAAACATGACCAATGGATAAATACAAGCCCAACCAAAATTTTCTAGGAGTCTAACCGATTAATAAAGAATCGACTAATATCAAATGACCCCACATGGAAAAAACCTTTGTCTTTCATGTTAAGGATTTTCTCTACCAACCCCTATCCTCATAGGACACCGTCAAATAGGCTATCATTTTAATAATACAAAACATGTGTGGGAAGAGCCCATATATGGGTGAGTATAACAATACACATTAAACCACCAAGAAAACTATTATAATGAGGCATCAAGAATAGTCAGATCATAAAATTAATAAATCAATAAATTCATAAAAAACTCATATATAATTAGGAAGGACATCGCGCCTCAAGACAGTAACAACCAAACTGCTGGCCACATGATTCTACTAAATTATTCTCATAAATGGCAATTCATAGAGAATATACTCCATGTTCCTTGCCATCATTAGTGACAATCAACAA
Organism: Viscum album; assembly: GCA_963277665.1. Lineage (NCBI taxonomy): Eukaryota > Viridiplantae > Streptophyta > Magnoliopsida > Santalales > Viscaceae > Viscum > Viscum album. The sequence continues at coordinate 561,916,636 of OY728131.1, forward strand.
TGAGGTCCTTATCATTGTACCCTTACCAAGACTCACAAGTATATAAAGATAATGATACACATATATGGGATCACACCCAGAACTATAGGGGGATGCCAAAAACCAAATTATAATCAATCCACTCTATAGGGGATCCTATAATAAATATACCACATACCCTAATGAAACAATATTATAGAATAATGATTAATTGACTGCACAATGAGGTTATGCCGATTCAGCAAACCCCACCTAGGGTATAAGGAAGAATGATCGAGGATCACATTCCAATTTAAGGGAGGGAAAACAATAACTACATCTAAGGCACATCTTCTAGAGGGGATCATAATACAAATATGTGGATGTAATTACACAATTTACCTTTGAAAGGATGGACCAAGCGAACACAATCAACCGATACAGGCCAATAATTAAGATATGATGGTATCTAAACAACCTCAAAGGTTGTACATGATTTTTACTATGGATTATCGATCCTGTCCAACCTAACCCTAACGTAATTATGTGGAACTACCTCACATGGCCTGTAAATATCACAATTAATGGTTTTTAAGTAGTCATACACAGAGTATAGAGAACACGTGCCATTCTTCCAATGCCGTCAGACTATGCCTCTGTACACAAGACCTTGTCCATGTACTCTGGACGTGTCTGTGCACTTTGGTCTTCTTGTGCCCATGTAATCTACATGTTACACAATGATCCCCCTAGAATTAGTGACATGACATCCTATAAGGTCACACAACATGTTTTATTATTCTATGAAGGAAACCCCAGTGCCATAGCCTGTGGGATCCCATATGGAGTGTGATCCCTAATTACATACTGTGTAACCTAAAAATTTATAGAACCCTTGGTTTATTCATCAGACATAAAAAAATGCCACCACCACCATGATTTCATCCATGAAATTTGGATCTATGGTCTCTCATTCCAACCATTTCCTAATCATCAGATTCTAACCTTCATTCCACTCAACAATCCATCTGTCCTGCAAAATATATTGCCTCACTCAGCTGCCATCATTTATAAACTATGGGAATGGTACCAGATATATGATCTAGTCTCATTCCTCCTTGAATCATCCATATTTATCATTGATCCTAAAATCATATCCTTAAACACAATCTGTACCCATGGTAATGATCCACTACTCACATAAATAGTCATGCAACATTCAAATACCATGTATTCCATCGAACCACTAGAAAAAAAGAATTATAATGATTAAAGTGTGATGAAATGGGTTGTGAAAAGAACAATCCATAAAGGTGAAAAACATTCCATGACCATTTTTCATTCATAATAAATTAATTTTCATAGTTATAGACAATCAAAGATGAAATAAACATTATGAACAATTTAATCAACCATAAATAAAATCTATTATCGATGTGTGATTCAATTATATTTCATTGAATTGATCTACATTAAACCGGGATAAATAATGGGAATAAATTAAAAAATGAAATTCCAACCTAGAGTTTGGATCAATCAATAGTGAATAATGATACTAGGTTTTAGTTATTGGTGAGTTCCACAAAATCTGTGGGAGTATAATTCTAGATTTGATCCAATCCAATGTCATCTAAAAATTATCCTCCAATGCATCCTCTCCAATATTTTCTATTAATCCCACATTTATTTCGATAAACCTAGTATAGAGGGAAAAATATTTTTAAATGGGGGGAACATGTCGTGACATCAACAAGAAATAATATAAATAAATCAACTAATTTATTTTATTAATTATTTCTATTAAGAAATGTTTACAAAACTCCTCACAAGGATGAATGTTATGTCAAACCTATTGTAAATCCCACATTATAAAATCATTGTTGACATTATATTTTTATATGATCCCCCATTCACATGTTATTCTAGTTTTTTTTGTAAAAATGTACACACTTGATATTTAACATATTTGAAAATTTAATTTCGGGAACACCCTGACTTAGAATCTCTCGTCCCCTTTGTACCTAACTCCAAAATAATTTTTATAATATATTAAAGAAATAATTTAAAAAATAAAAGAGGAGTAAGACTTGTTATTAAGATTAATTTTTTAGAAGATTATAGGAATTTATAAGAGTTGTGATCTATATTAAATGAGTACCTTTGATGGAAATTTTTACAGAATATTTTATAAATTGGAATACTAAGAATTCAAGAAATATATATTTTAAAGAAATAATTAAATTATTATTTTTAGTGATAAAATCATCATTAATTAAATATTACATCAACTTATTTTATTTTTTATTCCACCTATTTGGGAAAGAAAAAATGGAAAAAAGGTACTAGAATTTTAAAACTCTACAATATGAAGAGAGGAGTTGAACAATGATTCCAATAGGAATAAGAGTTTATAAGAAAGTTTCACACTACAAAAGATATCACATCAAAATGATAATTTCTATAATAAAAAATTGGTGAAAATAATAGAAATTTAAAACTATATATTTTACAGAGAAGGAGATTGTGATATTTTAGTATCACATAAAGAAAAAAAATCAAAAGTCATAAAGGGGGTTTTAATTAATATCTTTTCACATATTAAGTGAAACATGGATAAGAATATTTATTCCTTCCAATGATTATGAGATTACAAAATTAAAATATGGAAATGGTATTCAAGAATCAATAAATATAAAAGGATTAAAATGAATAGAATTAAAAAGAGGTAATAGAAAATTAAAAATCTAATACTCAAATTTATTGAAGCGAGAAAATATGGAGAATGAATAATCGAGCTCTCAAAGTTAATGGAGTAGAGTGTACATTCTTGTATATTAATTGGATTAAGGAATAAATCACTCATTAATTATCTTATGTGATCATGAAAGACATGTTGATTTTATTTGGTTTACTAGTAAGAATTGTACTCAATGAAAAAATAATGTGCACTTATATATATTCATAAGGATTGAGAAAGAATATGTAAATAAATGTTGACGAAGAAACATGAAGAAAGATGAGATATTTCTAATTTTGGTTTGAAATTATTTTTGTACTGGTAATGAGAATCTATTATTTTCAGTGGTACTATATAAGAATAATAGTGTGACTCTATGTTTATGGGATTAGAAAGATTCATTGTATAACCACTTGATTTTTGGTTGGTGAATTTATGATTGATGAATCTAACCAATTTCCCCCAGGAGTAGGCTATCAGATTTAGGAAAAACATTATAAAAACTAATATCCTGATTTTATAATTTTTCTTATACTCTTTATAGGATTACATAAGAATATATGTAGTAGATCATGAATTTAATTATTCACTAAGGTTGTTTTCAATAGAAAATTATAAGACATGTACCATTGATTCACCCCAATATCGGTCATAATCAACCAACCTAGGCTCTACACATCCATCAATATATCATGTATGGAACTAAAAACCCATTATTTGATGAATTTAGTTTCCTTAATGATAAATGGTAGGATATATACCACTACATATATAAACATCCCTTACAAAACATATCCCTACTGTCCAAATTCGATATCTGTGTACATGGGAAATATGTTCATTAGGAGACAACCTATGTATGGTTACAAGTTAAAATGTAATGGTTGATGCCAACATAGAACCATGTGAGAAATGTGTATTTTTTCTGCATAAGTGGATTAATTATATTGGATTAGGATTTTATTTATAGTAATCATAACCCTATCATCATGGATGAAAAGTTTATTCTCAATGGGATCACACATGATAAAGACTATAACATTCCCTCAGTGATCATTGAAACTGATTATATACTAGTCCTCCATTTGTTTCTCCAGTAAAACAAAGACACATTAGTATGTAGATTGCATATTATGGGAATATAGGTAGATAATGAGTAAATAGGTTGAGATCAATCCCTCTTCATGCAAGGGAAATAATAATACATACTATTTTCCTCTTATGATGAAATGGTTATATACCATAGTCTAAGATCCCTCCCCTAGATTGGAAACCCATTTTATGCAATGATTATACTGTTATTCACAACCAAAAACCACCGTAATTATACTCTTAGTGTTTTTTGGCTCCTAATTTTTTTAAAAATATATTTATTTGGGGAGAGAGAAAAGACCAATTAAGACATAAAATGACTCAATTTCTCTATTACCACCCCTTGTGTATCTTTTCATCTGGGATATAAATTTCTAAAATCTTACTCAATTATTGAAATTTATCCATTAATAAACCATATAAAATTTAATCTTAAAGAAAAATAATGTCTATACTAAAAAACTTATTATGTATTTTTTATAAGATATATGTCACTGTATTAGAAAAAAACAATTCACCTTACACCATATGTAGTTATTATAAAATTACTCAGTCAAATTATATTATTAACAGATGTTTTAGTAACCACATATTCATCCTAAATATTAAAAAAATATGATATATAAATATGATTTAAAAGTCAATCATGTACTACCAAATCTGAAGAAATACAATATTAAACATCCTATATAATTAGAGTCTCTACCTAAATCCACATCACTATATCACTATAAAGAAATAACTCCTTTAAGACATGTATATATATATATATATTTATTATAATTATTTTTCTCAAAAAATACTTTATTTAAACTATGAATTTCTTCATAAAAATACCATGTACCTTCTGGTTTTCAGGGATGGTGAAATAATGTAGTTGTTCTTGGTGATGATTGCAATTTTAGTTTAAAGAGTTTTGAAGAAGACAACATGTGAAAAATGTCAATAAGAAACATTTTTGTGCCTCGAGTCTATCATATTATATCATGATGTTGATGTACTAGTTATAGACTCCTTTTAATTCATGAGTGTTTTTGTGTCATTTGGGTAAATTTACATACAGTTTACCTACTATTCTTATTGTTTGGACAAGATGGGCTATGAATATTATTTTTCCATCATAATGGGCAGTGTTTTTTCCTTGTTTATGTTGTTCTGGATTTTCTATGTATGGTTGGGGGTTCTTCTGGATTTATATTGGTTTGGTGGACTAAGCGTATGTTCTTAACACTTTTTGGGTTTTTAGGGTTTTTTGTTTCTTATCTTTCATATAGAATTATTATTTTAAATTATATTTAAAATAATCATAAATGGATTCCTAGTATAATTATTTATCCATATTAAATGTTTTATAATCAATTAATACCCTTAGTATATCAAAAATATAATATTAATACATTGGAACTAAATTAGTCTATATAAAACTATTTATGTTTACAGACAATGTTTTCCATTATATATTCAATGAATCCATTTGGTTGAACAATATTGATATCCCCCTTTAGATCCCTATATTGGAAAAAAAACTATATATCTATTATATATAAGTGTAATAATTTTGATGGTTTTATCATTAGCATAACATAGATAATTTTTTACAAAAATAAATAGAACAAATATTTTTATTAAAATTTAAGTATTGTGTCCCTTAAAATCTGTTCACAAAAATAATTACCGTATACCATATGTTTCTATCATATTTGTAATAACCCATTTCAGATTACACAATCTTAAATTATTTTTATAATGTCATAAAATATATTTCTCAAACACCAAAGGCTAGAATAAATGCTATGGGATAGATGATAACAAGATTAAGAGTGATTTTGGGTCAACATATAATACAGATCACTGATTAAATAAAAAAATTCCAAGCATAGAAATTATAATAAATATATATACAAGAAGCAATGGATAAAAAATATTCACAATATAGTCATATAAAATATACATGGGATCACATGAAAAAAAAATCATGCAAAAGTGAAGTCTTGTCAATAAAACATCCAAAATGTAAAAAAAATTAACCATTGGTCCTTGTACATACTATTCTTAAACATGTCCTTAAAATCCAAATGAATTAAATGGATTTATAGAGATCAAATAACACTTATTCAAAGTGATAGAAGATAATATAAACCCCAATTCCCAATATCACTAAACTATAAAAAAATGAAATCATATATAATATAAATAAAGAACATTTAACCAATACTGTTAATTTAAACAACTATTTACTTAAAACCTGATTTTGATGAAAATCCGTTAGAAGTAACCAATGGATTACTTCCTCCCTGGTGTATCAATGAGATGAATCAATCAAACAACTTATGGTAAATACCCTCCATTACACCATGATATCACAATATATCTAAAGGTAAAAGTAGAATGTGTAAGATATATTATGAAGACTCAATATGAATCATTGGCATACTCAAACAACCAATATAATTAAAATTGGATCCTTATATATCCCCTTGTGATTCTCCCAATGTATCCATGTGTTCAGTTGAGTGTTATAAACTGTTTATGTAATTATACTTTTATAGTTCATTGAAACCCTGATTTGACTTTCTTAATCAATCATATAGTTTTAGGATAATTATAGAATATAGTTAACCCACATTTAGATATCACTATATTATAAAATATTATTCGATAAAAAGGACGCATAGTTTCATATCTCTCTTGTTGATAGACCCTAATTTGAGGAATATGATATTAATTGGCTTCATGGATGGTTTAACCAGCATAATACATATAAATCAACTCAATTGAAATATCCAAAAACAAAAAATTGTTAACCCCAACATTTTAGAATAACACCATTAGTATCCCACATGCATCAAAAACCCATATATTTTTTTCTCCAATTTTACATTTTATTATATCATATATAATAAATTATAAAACTATATAAGAAACCACTTTTAGATATCCTCGAAAAAACCTTTTCAAATATATCATCAAATTTTAGTGTATCATATCATATGTAATACCTTGAGAATATTCATGAAACACTTCTTCTAGAAAAAATATAAAACCCTTTTAGTGTTTCTCTATGAGTTTCATAAAACTAAATCTCTATTCATACAACCTCAAAGTGTTATTCTATAGTCCTATGTAGAATTATCTGCAAATATGAATTCCCAAATTCATAAATGTTATAGAGGAATGAAATCTAATAGAGTGTCAAAACAAATTATTCTATAAAGGGATCCACTTTTTTTTCTATCAAACACATGTATCTCTATATCGATATCCACCTATTTTATTATAATAAAAAATACAAAATAAAAACCATAAAATACACCACATCTATTTCACTTAAGAATATGAGAACAACCAATAACCCTAATCTAAATAGATAAACATATCACTATTAACATATCAAATTATTTCAATAAATTTCCTTATATTTAACAATCAAGAACCCAAATTTATTAATTTTTACAAGAGAAAACAAATCTCATCTTGTTTAAGCCTCAACAGGTGACAAGATCAACAAAATACCTAACCAAAATCTTACTAGATAAGCATTATGACATGCATATAAATGGTTGGAAAATATAAATGTTATCAAGAAATGTATCATGATAATAAAATGTATGGGGATATAATATTAAACATAAGCCCTGTTATAGAAAATACATGTTGTAATAAATATATGTGGTATACATGATGGATTATCCAGTGTACAAAACAAAATTTGTGTTTTATGAACCTATTTTATATCTATTTACAAAATCCTACTCTTGTTAACCTTAAAGTTTTATCAATATATATAATAATTGATGATGGAAATTGGTTAAATATAAATCAATGTTATATATTGAGGGGTTAATTACCTCTTCATTTCATATAGTAGATACATCCAACATGTAAAAATGATAAATTAGAAAGTACATTTTTTACTACTCGATAAAGTTCATAATCTTAAACTCTTATTAAAAAAATAAAAAATACATAAAAAATACATGTCTAATCCAATTAAATATGATATTAATCAAAAGATATAGTTACCCTTACATTTTTTAAATATATATCACATCTTAGTTTATAAATATTTCTTACATAACATAACTGGCCATTCCAGAATCTTATAGATCAAGGACCTTTGGAAACATGGAATCATAGATAACATGCTCATAAAATATCTACATTGTTTCCCAGTACGTTGATCATAAATATCACACTTCTTAGACATATCATACTTCATAACATGGGTAAAGAAAACTTAAAGAAGGGTGTGTTTATATTTCCATTAAGGGTAAACAAGGGAGATATTAATGATTTCATTAGAATGAAATGAATACAAATGTAAGTGAACATGATCATATCATATGAAAATCATAAACTGCATACCATAACTCATAATATTGATTCATGGAATAAATATTTTGATGGTTATCATACCTAAATCATGATGTAATCAAAGAACATAATCAATTTAATCACAACAATGATAAAAGGCATGGAATTTTGGAATTCACATAAATATAGAAAATAAATTCCTTAGTAATCAGATATCATTACTAATAAAATAATAGTGTATTGGGTTCAATCTAAACACCATTATAGTAGTCATGGTCTACTCACAATATTATAATAATCGATAAAGTCCTTTAAAAACCATGTTCACTCTCTATTCCAGTCCATTTTATCTCATGAGATATTAATATTTACACAATGCAATAGAGGTAGATCTTGGTCCCTCCATTAACATAATGAAAATCATAAAGATATGTTCTATAATATCATAAAACATTCATCATATCAAAAAAGAATAAAATAAAGTGATTTTATATACATTTCAACAAAGCCTAACCTATAGAAAAGAAATGAGTTTCAAATTTTTTTTAACTTTTAATCATAGAATAACCCAAGGAAAAGAAACATGTTTCATAAAATTCTAATCCTCATAAACATAATCAACTTAGAGAATGATAAATAATGGTGTCCTTGGATCATATCAGTGCAAGAGAATATTTAAAATCAAGGGTTATTTTATTTTATGAATAGAAATACTGTTAACAGATCATTAAAACAATATTGTGGAAAATATCGTTTCGATTTTTAAATCCCTCCCTAAAATCCAAAAAATTTTGAAATTATTATGGAAAAATATATTTTAAAATAAAAAAAGAAAATTTAATAGGATGTTTCAAATAATTGACCAGTCATTATGTAACACCCCGAGATTTTATAGGATATTTTCCTTTTAATTTCATTCATATCTTCTGTTGTATGCTACACCAAGATTATCTTGTGCTATACGCAACACCGTATTAACTTTCAGTACACACAACACTAATCTTAGATCGTGTTACACACAATTTTATATTCATTTGATAGAAGTTATCTTACGCAGCATTGAGTGTATATATATATATTCAATGTATAAATGAAATATGGTTGAATTTTTTTATATGCAACAACAAATGAATCTTTCACTACACACAACCCTGACTTGTCTTGTGTTACACGCAAGAGCAACCTTCCTCGATAGCTTGCATTTTACGCAATACCGAGTTTCACTAAACAACAATATGTTATTATATAAACTAGTCGTTGTGAATAGTAACACCCATTTTTTGAAATTTTATAAATTTTATCTTTCAAAATGGACTTCATTTTTGGATTTGGAATATCGAAATTATCCTAGGTTGAATTTTTGGTATTTTTCTGAAAACTTTTAATTTTTGATGAATAGTGAAAACACTCGGTTACTATTTCAAAACCGACTTTTTATTTAAATAATTATTTATTTTATTTAAATTTATTTTTGGTAAAAATTGATACATAATACCTTTATGAGTTCAATGTAATTCATTGGAGTCATTTTATAATAATTTTAGATATATAAAAATTTTATTGAACTTTTCACCGTCTTTTACCTACCTCCTATAAGCTTTTTGCAAATTTACATAAAACCTAATTTTACCGCTTCTATGAGTGGAATTTAGAATATCATAGAGACACGATTAATATCAAGGACTAAGATGTGTTTCAATAAGATAAAAATAATTTTTGGTGAATAGTAACATTTTACTTTTATTTACCACGGTTAAAAGTAAATAGGGTAATTAAGGGTAAAAATGGTATTATTATTACCCTAACACATGTCCTAATTCTATTGGATATGTTTAATTCGACCAAAACCAACATTAGGAATAAAATATGACCATTTAGGTCCACTTGGATTAGATTAGGACATTTAATATTATTTTATTTAAAGAAGAGTTAAAATAGTTAAAATCAATGTTTAATAACTAAAACATTTTTAATATGGGGTTATACATAAGAGAAATTCGACTATAAATATTCATTATAAATCTAAACATATTTAATACCTAATGGTATTTTATTTATAATTTTTATACATTAAATAATATAATTTATTTATGACACAATGGTAATGCGGTAATTACCTAAATAATGAAATATTAAAATATTTGATATTATAAATAGACAAATAAATGTAATTTGATACTTTTTATGAATTACACTAATGTTATAGATTAATATGATATGTTACTATTTATTTAATTAACTTTTTTTGAACTAATCATGCTGTTATGATTTCCACAAAAATCAATTACCAAATAGTGTCAAAATTGACATAAAATAATTTTTAAAAAAAATATTATATTATTAACTGTTATAATATTCCTAAAAATATAAGGTTCCGAAAAATGAATTAGATAAGGTTATATATATTAATAATGAACCAATTGGGGTTAATTTGGCTTGTTATAGTAAGTTTATTAACCATATAGTGTAAGAAAATAAGAAGACACGGTAAAAGTTCAATTATTTAACTTAGAGTTAAATATTAAATATAAGGTTAAAATAATAACCTAAACTTGTCTAAAACCTATTTGCTGAGAGTATTTCGACCCATCACCACTTTATCTTAGAAATAAATCAATTTGAAGCTATTATAAGCTGAATATGACTTTATTATAAAATAATATTTTAAGTTTTTCCAAAGTTTCCCCTATCCTCCCCTATAAAAAGGGCACCCCTTCCCTCTTCTCTTCACACCATTTTGAGGTTTTAATCTCGGCCAACCCCTGCCCATTTCTCTTCTAAAATTCCCTAGAAACATTATGGAGGTTCTGTTTTTCTCAAAATACCAACTCCACTTCCTTAAGATGAATCTTAAAGGAGGTGTGTCGAAGAACAGGTAATCTTTTCTTCCGATTCTCTCATGTTTCTTTTTTCTTATGCTTATTCTTATTTAGTTGTTTCAATATAAATTAATAACATCATTATCACTAATATACTGATATATTATTATAAATATGAAACAACCATATTTCATCTTCTATCCATCCTACGGAAAACGAAATCACTTCACGTGCGTACGTATGGAATACCGTCTCCACATTGTGGTGTAATCTATTTTTGACCACCCCCTTACTTGGATGGGTATAATGGTGTAAATAAATAACTATACATGATTATTGTAAATTGATATTGATTCTGAAATATTATATATACACTTCAATACAATTCCACGATCATGGGAATGATATCATCGCTCGTGCGTACGTACGGACTACAGTCTCCACGACGCGATGAGATTCATTCTCCATGTTAACCATTCATTAATGATTATAAAGTATATATAATGAATAATAATGAAATATATGACATAATAATTATACTTTATTTATGTATATATATATATATGTATTTCATCTACTTAATTCCATTCAAATCAGTAAGGAAATGAAAACAGCGTTCATGCGTACGTACGGCCTACCGTCTCCATGAACGGTGTATTTCATTCCATTTATAGATTTATCATATATATATATGTATATGATGAATATATATTATATATAAATCATTTTTTACATTCTATAATTAATTAAATCAGGATATAATTAATAATATCAAGAACAACAAGTCGAAACACGTACGATAAATGAAACAATTTTATCCAAAACGCTACTCTAACATGGAATTTACAAAAGAACGGGTAATATAAAGTCATAAGTGAGACATATATGATATCATAACAATGAATATGATTCTGTGATAAGTCAATGAAATTATTTAAATCATTATACAGGAGGTTCGGATACATACAAAGCATATCAGACATAACGTGAGAGATAATTTTTCCAATCTAATTTTTATCCGAGATTGTTTATTCGTAAGTATTTACTGGGGTTATATTTTTCATCCATGTCCATAAAATGTTTTTCATAAAGTTTTTAGTATTCTTCCATGTATTCTTAATGTCATTATTACCACTCTTTGACTTTTACTTTGTATTATGGAAGGAATCTTCCTTTTTTTACAATACGTGGTACTTTTTTACTTTTCTGGAAAAAGTATGAGAAGAATGTTTTTTTACTTATACGGCATGAACAAATATTTACGATTTCATAACGCCTAATTTTCATGAATCTTCCTCTACAATATTTCATTATAATTTTCAACAAAATCCTTTTACTTTAAATTTTCATTCCATTTTGTGAAAAGTAAATGATTTTTAAGAAGAAAGGATATTTTCCTCAAGAATGGAGTTCAAGTGTTTTATCAAAATTATTTTCCATCTAAGATAATATAGGGTTCTGTTTCTATCCCTATTTTTACATTTATTTGATTATGTTATGATGGAATTAATTTTATGATGTCCTTTTATCTTACATGGATTATGTTATGATGACATGAAGTTTAAGAATCCCAATTTTATTACATGGGTTAGGCTATGATATATGATTTATGATTTTGTGGAACACATAAGAATGGTATAATTATGAGATGGGTGGGACCTATATCTCCCTCCAATGATTTGGGTAAATATTTATATCTCATGAGATAGAAATGGATGGAACGGTAAGTTAATCCGTTTCAGTGATACAGGACTGGAACGAGGAGTGAACTCGCTTCAGAAAGAGACTTTGTCCACTAAGATGGTCTTGGTAGCAATTCCTTGGCTACTATGGAAAATCATATCATGCGCTTAATGGTTTCCATAATTACATGTTTTATTCCCATGCTATTCCTTTATGATATATGCCTTACTTACATCCAAGATTTATATCTTTGCTCAAGATTTTGATGTTTAGATTTTATGTTTAAGTGTTTGCATTCAAATGTTTATGGATTGATTTATGTTCTCTATGTTTAACCTTACTGAGCATTTGAGCTCACCCTTTTTATATTTTCTTCTCCCCAGGATATAAAGAAAGGTTTTATGTAAGAAAACCACAAAGGGGAATATCTTTATGGGAGATGTTTATGATCTTTCACCATGATTATAAGATTACGTTCTGAGTTTCTAAAGACACTAAACTAATACGGTCATTGGGCATCTGTTGTTGTCATGTATTAAGTATTCCGAAAAATTAATGTAATGTCCATGTACGTCAAGAAATGGGTCTCTATAGTTGGTATCATAGTGAAGGATTAGTTAACCTTTGGAAACTAGGACACGAAAAAATTAGTGAAATCCCTAGAGATATTTCTAAGGTATGTCTAGGGATGTCTCAAAGGTTATGTATACGTATAGGTTATAGTCCTAGAATTATGGTAATGATCTTAAATTAATCCTAAGATACTAGATATTGAAGGTACTCCCCCTTTATTATTTTGTTTTCTCTGGCATGATTTTTTCCTCTCATAATATTATTTTTGGGTTTTAGAAAATGGATAGAAACAGGAAGATTCACGATAATGGAGGATTTGATGGACAATAGAATGATATTATTCATGATCTACTAAATGAAATGGGATTTGGAAGTCCAAACATTTTTATTATGACTAATCAGCAATCTCATAATATGATCAATAATCTCAACTTTGGTAAGTTTCCCGACTCAGCTAATAAGAGAAAGATGGAGTTTCATGATGATCATAGAGGAAAGAAAGTTCAATTTCTCTCATGTAAAGCATGTGGGAAGAGGCATCAAGGAGAATGTTTCAAAGTAACTGGAAGATGCTTTCGGTGCGGAGAAGAAGGGCACAAATCCAGTAAGTGAAAAGGAAAATGTTCAATTAACACCATGTAGAAGGATAATGTTATTTCTACGACATCAATAATGATTAGATGCTTTAAATGTGGAATGTATGGGAATTATGCAAATAAATTACCTAAGGGAAAATCTCATAAAGAGAATCAGCATGGTCATATGAGTAGTATTTATGTGGATGATGATGAGGAGACTACAAATGATATATGAGATAAAAGAAGTGTTGAAGCTTGGTCAATGGTTTAAGAAGGTAGTGGAATGATTTATTTTTATCAAGAGTTATCTTGTATAGGTAGTGGTACTATGGAATAAAAACACATCTAAGGATTGTTACACTATTGTTTTTCCTAAAGTATTTGAAAGTATATAGTGAACGGTACCGGTAACCAAGAAAGGTTAATTCATATATTTTTGGAATGTAGATGATATGCGCATAATGAAGGGATAAGGAGATAATGATATTTCTTATAGTATTGATGAGCTCATGACTGATATAAGGACGTAGTTATATCATGGTTTGAGTATATATAAATTTTGGTTTTTTGGTATGTGGAAAGAGTTAACTTTTGACAATATTCATGTTTTCACTAAGGTTCAATGGGTATTCATTTTTAAAGATAATACATGATTAAGGTATTCACATGATTGTAATGTGACCAACAAGATATATCAGGGATAAATGATGGTATTCACATTCTCGGTAGATGGTATTTCTAGTAATTGTTTTATTTATACTATGAGCTTGGACAGAAGTATTTCGGATAAGCCTAAATATTTGAAATGGATTATGTTGGACATAAGTTAGTATTGTTTAAGGATATAACTTTTTTCGATATTATGGATGGAATGTTATAATGATGTAGTTTTAGAAAAAGGACACCCTGCAGGACGGGCGTCAACCCGTCACGTCGGACAAGGTTGTGGGAATTGAACCCACAACCGAAGTGTGACAGGCCTTTATTTCCTACCACCGGCCTACATGAAGTCCCTATATAGTATAAATTAGTTTTAGTTTGTTAAGTGGTACGATATATGAAGTATAAGTCCATTTTAGGAACCATATACAATTAATCTCAATATATATGGAATTGTGTATATTTTACAACTTTTGCTAACATTTTCTTTAAGACAAATGGAATGACCTATAATTCGATCTCATGATCTAATAACACTTCACAAATGAAAAATTCAACTTTATTTCTTTGAGAGATGAAGTGAAAATTGTTCAAGGCCCAAACAACAGTGAGATTGTACCAAAATCAAGTAAGTATTTCTTTTATTTCAAAAAATATTCAACATTAGGGAAATAATCATGAAAACCAAAAATGTTGTCCTAGTTCCCTCATATCTGATGAATCAGATGGTACCTTAGATCATCACAAATTTATGGATTTGTGACTGTTGGATTTATCATAGCCATGTCCTCTACCACTCTCCATCAGAACATGATGGTTAGATTTCTCTTCCATATCAATATTTTCACCTATGGTATCCTATGTGGAGACCCAGTGATTAGTTAATTTGGGTAACTGTTACATTTCATACTTTAGTTTTTAAAGATAATTTTTGGTATTCCATTTTATGATGTGGGTTTCTATGAAATAAAATCTCATATAATAAACCATTTATAACCCTGATGAATTTCGAGGGCGAAATTCATTTTAAGGGGGGTAGCCTGTAACACCCCAAGATATTATAAGATATATTCCTTTTAATTTATTTCATATATTCTGTTGTATTCTACACTAATATTATATTGAGCTATACGCAACACCGTATTAGCTTGTAGTATACACAACACTAATCTTGCATCGTGTTACACACAATTTCAAGTTCATTTGATAGAAGTTATTTTATGCAGCATTGAGTGTATATATATATATATATTCAATGTATAAATGAAATATGGTTGGATTCTATTATAAACAACAAAAAATGAATCTTGAATTACACACAACCCTGACTTGGCTTGCGTTACACGCACGAGCAACCTTCCTTGATAGTTTGCGTTGTACGCAATACTGAGTTTTACTAAACAACGATATGTTATTATATAAACTAGTCGTTATGAATAGTAATACCCAATTATTAAAATTTTATAAATTTTATCATTCAAAATACACTTCATTTTTGGATTCGGAATATCGAAATTAGCCTAGGGTGAATTTTTTGTATTTTTCTGAAAACTTTTAAATTTTGATGAATAGTAAAAACACCCGGTTACTAATTAAAAATCTGATTTTTATTTAAATAATTATTTATTATATTTAAATTTTTTTAGGTAAAAATTAATACATAATACCTATATGAGTTCAATGTAATGCATTGGAGTCATTTTATAATAATTTTAGATATATAAAAATTTTATTGGACTTTTCACCATCTTTTACCTACCTCCTAGGAGCTTTTCACAAATTTACAGAAAACTTAATTTTACTGCTTCTATGAGTGGAATTTATAAAATCCGAGAGACACGGTTAATATCAAGGAGTAAAATTTGGTTCAATAAGATAAAAATAATTTTTGGTGAATGGTAACTTTTTGCTTTTATTTACCACAGTTAAAAGTTAAAATAGGGGAATTAAGGGTAAAATGGTATTATTATTACCCTAACACGTGTCCTAATTATATTGAATAAGTTTAATTCGACCAAAAACAACCTTAGGAATAAAATATGACCATTTAGGTCCACTTGGAATAGATTAGGATATTTAATATTATTTTATTTAAAGAAGAGTTAAAATAGTTAAAATCAAAGTTTAATAAATAAAACATTTTTAATATAAGGTTATACATAAGATAAATTCGACTATAAATATTCATTAGATATATAAAAATCTTTCCTACCTAATTTTATTTTATTTATAATTTTTAGACATTAAATAATTTAATTTATTTATGACACAATGGTGATGGAGTAATTACCTAAATAATGAAATATTAAAATAATTGATATTATAAATACACAAATAAATGTAATTTGAGACTTTTTATGTATTAAAATAATTTTATGGATTAATATGACATGTTAATATTTAATTAATAAACTTTTTTCAAACTAATCATGTTGTTATAATTTTCATAAAAATCAATTACCAAAGAGTGTCAAAATTGCCATAAAATACTTTTTAAAAAAAATATTATATTGTTCATTGATATAATATTTCTAAAAATATATGGTTCGGACAAATGACATATATAAGGTTATATATATTAATAATTAACCACTTGGGTTTTTTTTGGCTTGTTATAGTAAGTTTATTAACCATATAGTGTAAGAAAACATGAAGACACGGTAAAAGTTAAAATATTTAACTTAGAGTTAAATCTTAAATATAAGGTTAAAATAGTAACCTAAAATTGTCTAAAACCTATTGGTTTAGTTGATTTTGACCCATACCCACATTATCTTCGAGTTAAATTAATTTTGAGCTATTATAAACCGAATATGACTTTATTATAAAATAATATTTTAAGTATTTCCAATGGTGCCCCTCCCCTCCCTTATAAAAAGGGCACCCCTTCCCTCTTCTCTTCACACCCTTTTTATCCTTTAATATCGGCCCAACCCTACCCATTTATATTCTACACTTCCCTAGAAACATTCTGGAGTTTCTGTTCTTCTCAAAAGACCAACTCTACTTCCATAAGAGGAAGCTTGAAGGAGGTGCGTCGAAGAAGAGGTAATCTTTTCTTCCGATTCTCTCATGTTTCTTTCTTCTTCTAATTATTATTCTTTAGTTGTTTCACTATAAATTAATAACATCAGTATCACTAATATAATTATATATTATTATAAATATTAAACAATTGTATTTCATCTTCTATCCATCCTACGGAAAACGAAATCACCGCGCGTGCGTACGTACGGAATACCGTCTCCACGCCGTGGTGTAATCTGTTTTTGACCACCACCTTATTTGGATGGGTATAATGGTGTAACTAAATAACTATATATTATTATTGTAAAGTTATATTGATTATTAAATATTATACATGAACTTAAATACAATTACATGATCATGGGAATGATATCACTGCTCGTGCGTACGTACAGACTACCGTCTCCACGACGCGATGAGATTCATTCTTCATGTTAACCATTCATGAATGATTATAAAGTATATATAATGAATAATAATGAAATATATTACCTAATAATGATACTATAGTTATATATATATATATATGTATGTATGTCATCTACTTAATTCCATTCAATTCAATAAGGAAACGAAAACAACGTTCATGCGTATGTACGACCTACCGTCTCAATGAACGGTGTATTTCATTCCATTTATCGATCTATCATATATATATGTATATTATGAATATATATTATATATAAATCTTGTTTTTCATTCTGTAATTATGTGAATCAGGATATAATTAATAATATCAAGAACAAAAAGTCGAAACACGTATGATAAATGAAATGGTTTTACCCAAAACGCTACTTTAACATGGAATTTACAAACGAACGGGTAATATAAAGTCATAAGTGAACCATATATGATATTATAACAATGAATATGATTTTTAGATAAGTCAATGAAATTATTTAAATCATTATACAGGAGGATTCGATACATTCGAAGCATATCGAACATAAGGTAACAGATAACTTTTCCAATCTCGTTTTTATCCGAGATTGTTTATTCGTAAGTATTTAATGGGGTTATATTTTCCATCCATGTCCATAAAATGTTTTTCATAAAGTGTTTAATATTACTCCCTATTTTTTAATTTCATGATTACCCCTCTTTGACTTATAATTTGTGTTATGGAAGGAATTTTTCTTTTCTTTACCATACGTGGTACTTTTTGACTTTTCCAACAAAAGTACGAGAAGAATGTTTTTTTAACTAATACAACATGAACGGATTTTTACAGTTTCCTAATAACTAATTTTCATGAATATTACTCTAAAATATTTCATTACTATTTTCAACAAAATCCTTTTCATTTAAAATTGCATGGCATTTTGTGAAAAGAAAATGATTTTTAAGAAGAAAGGATATTTTCCTCAAGAATGGAGTTCAAGTGTTTTCTCAAAATTATTTTCCATATAACATAATATAGGGTTCGGTTTATGTACCTATTTTTACATTGATTTGATTTTGTTATGATGGAATTAATTTGATGATGTCCTTTTATCTTACATGGATTATGCTATGATGGCATGAAGTTTAAGAATCCCATTTTTATTACATGGGTTATGCTATGATATATGATTTATAATTTTGTGGAACACATAAGAATGGTATAATTATGAGATGGGTGGGACCTATATCTCCCTCCAATTAATTGGGTAATTATTTATATCTCATGAGATATACATGGCTGGAATGGTATGTTAATCTGGTTCTGTGATACAGGACTAGAACGAGGAGTGAACTCGCTTCAGAAAGGGACTTTGTCCACTAAGATGGTCTTGGAAGCAATGCCTGGGCTACTATAGAAAATCATATCATGTTCTTAATGGTTTCCACAATTACATGTTTTATTCCCATGCTATTCCTTTATGATATATGCCTTACGTAATTCCAAGATTTATATCATTTCCCAAGGTTTTGATGTTTAGATTTTATGTTCAAGTGTTTGCATCCAAATGTTTATGGATTGTTTTATGTTCTCTATGTTTACCCTTAGTGAGCATTTGAGCTCACCATTTTAATTTTTTCTTTTTTCCTAGGATATGAATAATGGTTTTAGTTAAGATAACCAAACAGGGGAAGATCTTTATGGAAGATGTTGAAGATCTTTAACCATGAGTAGAAGATTACGTTCTGAGTTTCCAAAGACACTAAACAAACACGGTCTTTGGGCATCTGTTGTTGTCATGTATTAAGTATTCTGAAAAATTAATATAATTTCCATGTACGTCAAGATATGGGTCTCTACACATTATGGGGGTAAATTTCAAGCATTTCATTTTAGTTTAAATACATTCCTTTTCTAACTTTTTGAATAGTCTAAAAAGTACCTCAATTAGAAAATGATAAGATAATTACTTTTAAGAATAATTAAAAAAATACAATAAGGGTAAAAATTAATTTAGAAAATAATAGGAGAATAATAATAAACTTATTCAAAAAATTATTTTAAAAAATGGTAATAGAAATAGAATTATTTTTGACTCAAGAGAGAAATGGAGATGATTTCAGTGAAAAACATATTTGTAGTCATTTGAGTACATAAGGTGAGTAAAAAGATTCAAAAATATTAATTATTATGACATAAATATTGGAGAACATGACTCATAATATTTCATGAGATATATATTATATTATTTCATCGTGAGATACTTTAACATAAAAAATCCCAATATATAATGCGATTATAAAATAAAGCTATAACCACTTTTGTAACTTTGGAATCATAAGCCCACAAAAATAAGTATCCTTAAAAAGATATATAATTAAATATAAAATTCTTAATATGTATCAAAAAATATATTCATTTTATGTACATACACCACATAAACTAAACAAGTGGTGAATATGGCTGGTGGCTCATCGTAATAAAATTGAGATGAAAATCCCAAACCGTAGATCTAAAATCATATGTACATGCAATAACATATTTTATAATAAATATAGATTTATTAAACATATATTTAATAAAAATACTCATTTATATCATACCATATATGATTTTCTTATATCCTTTTATCATATTTTTTTAACACTTATTTATTAAACTTTTGTTTTTGGTGATATCATCTTCATTATTCATGAATGTTTTCATTAAGTAGTTTTGGTAGTTTTATTTTGATCATGAATCAATAATCTATATAATTTTAATAATGATATTAATATCATATATATTCATTGTATACATATTTTATTCTTTTATAAAATATAGAGATAGAAAAATGAATTTAACCGTTAATTGAGAAGGCAGATCGTACAAACGTAGGAACACTGTTTCCATTTTTCGACGAATGTAATTAATGAATGTTAAAAAATAAACCATCTTTAGAGAATCATTATTATACCATATATATCACTTTTTATTCATTAAATATTTTTTTATTACCATGAAAATACAATATAAATGAAAAATGAATCACATTGATTTGTGGAGGTGGTGGTCCACACGTACACACGTATACACGATCAACATTCTCATTTTCCAAAAGTTTAGAATGTAAGAATTTAGATATTATATTATCATTAAAAAAGTTTAATTTTATCCTAAGTATCATATATAAATATTAAAATCATTATAATAAAAATCCATAAAATATTGTGATGGTAAATAAATTGTATCATGACGTGGAGACGGTTAGCTGAACGTACGCCAGAGTAATATTTTCACTTCCCAATCGATGGAAAGAGGTTGAAAAAAGTTTGTTTAATAATAATAACAATAATAAAATTTAAATATATCTAGGATACGTAAATTACTATTTTATTAATAATATTACACATTTTGATGTAGTAAAAAAATAATTAAAAATTATGTGACCGATTAAAGGGATTACATCTTCTTTGAGAAAACACATTTGGATATCCTCTTATGTGCTCTTGGGATTTTCAATTGGTAAGAACATAGACTATAGTGTGTGGTTAGGATATAGGAGATGATAATTTGTAAGAGGTTTTTCAAGCTATAACAATCAACATGGCATGGCTAAGAGAAATAAGTGGTGCCCTTTTATTATTGAATGGAGCGGCACCATTAGAATTTCTTTAAAGATTCAAATATATTAAAGTCATTCTAAAAAAACAATATTATAAATTTCCTTGAAATGGAAAATTGATGAAATTTAAGATCATATATTATCCCTCATTTCATATATTAAAACTTTTATGTTCTTACATAATTAAATAAAATAACATTTTCATAAAATATCAATATTTATATTTAGATACTATTAATTTAATTTCAAAT
Source organism: Viscum album (assembly GCA_963277665.1). Classification (NCBI taxonomy): domain Eukaryota; kingdom Viridiplantae; phylum Streptophyta; class Magnoliopsida; order Santalales; family Viscaceae; genus Viscum; species Viscum album. The sequence goes on from OY728131.1 coordinate 561,938,314, forward strand.
GAATGATGTAAATAAAAATTTGGAATTATAATATAATTGTTGAACATAACACTTATATGCCATAACCATCTAAAAAATTATTTTCACACCTTAAATCCCTCAAATTATATTTATTTGAATATTTTTAAAATCATATATTATTTTTTATTAATTTGAAAAATACTTTCTCAGTGTTGCGTAATCATTTAAGGTAATTATATAATTTATAAAACAAGAAATTAATTTCTATCATGAATATAATTTCATTAATATTACAATAGACACATAGATATGTTCATGTCATGAACTAGCCCGAGTACATGGGTAACTCGATAACAGAGCTGATGATAACAATGCCTGAAGGGTGTTACTGATCCCCACAAGTTGAATACTAGCACTTGGCATAATACAACATGAATGTGGGAATGAATTTTCCACAAAATAATGAAAAATAAAGATAACAAAGTCAATATGCATATAAAATAAACTCAATTGGGAGTAAATTACTAGAATAAAATAATCCATAAAAAGACCAAAGTGCTATAACTCATTTTCCAATATAATAAAAAACCAAGTACCTAAGGACACAACTCACCCTAACCAAGTTTCAATATATGGATCCAACTAAAAGAGATCATTTTCTTTTTCTTGAACCTAGAATAAGGAAGCCTACAAACACCCAATTGAAGAATCAGGGTGTGGGTTAAAAATCCAAGTAAGGTCTCATCAAGGATTCCATAACATATGCCAATAAAAGATTAATCAAAGGAAATATTTCAATTTTCAAATAAAATATATTTGGAATTTAAATCATATTTAAACACATCCTGATATACAATTCAAATGATGGAAAATACTTTAATTAAAAGCTTTACAGATGATGGAATATTTCTAATACAAGGGCATACGAAAAAAAATTATAAAAAATATTTATTATAAATTCAAGAGGCATGAAAATAAATTCAAAAAACATTGGTATACATTTATATCTAAAATATAAACAATTAGACAGAAACATAGTAATCATCCAAAAGGTATTATAATATTTCCAACTATATGACTCCATACTCTCTATGTGATCTTAGCAATATGTGTGAACACACATCCTGATGACCCTGGCTAGAGGTGGCTCATCACCCTCCCATCATGGATGCGACCTACCACATGTGTGTTTTAGAACATTGTAATAGCGTAGAGTCTGTCAAAATAACTCACTAACTACCTAGGGATTTTATGTGATCTTAAACAATCAATGATGTAAAATTAATATTTAGAGTAGTTAAAATACAATTAAATCCCATACTTCTATTTCAAATGAAAAATTTCTATTTAAAAACATAATGGGTTTTAATAAAAAAACATGCCTCTTCCCATGATAAAACCACTGGGTTTCATACAAAATAATTTTAATCCTTTTCCACTAGTTTGAAACCCTTTAAAAACTGATTCCATAAATTTCAAATATCATTTCCTCCATTAAATCAGATAATTTAATTGAATCTATTTATTTTTAATCGAATATTTAAATTCCATAATTTAAATCAACCAATTTCCATAAAACACAACCTAATTCAATAGAATTGCGGGTCTTATGACTTCTCATGCCAAAATGTTTGAAATATCCCAATTCACTTGAACTGGGTTTTATTAATTCAAATGAAATAATGATTGAGAAATTTAATTTAAACCATAAATTGAAATAAATCAATAAATACTAGGTTAATCAAGTTTTCTGTTGAGGATAGAACCACATACCTCTTCCTGAAACTCAACAATCTGAATGATACCCATTAACCAAAAAGAATGTGGGGGTAGATCTCCAAATCCAAACTAGAATCAAGATCCAACACTACAAGAAATTGATCAATCAATTCCAAGATGATAAATTGAAAAAACAAGAGATTAAAAATAGAGAAACGCAAATAATGAGGGAGAAGAATTAACAAAAAATCTAACCAAAAGTGTAATGATGATATAATTCCAAAAAAATGGATTATGAAGGGATGGATAGGTTTGAGTTCACTTGGGGAATCATTAGGTAGAGGGAGAAAGAACTAGATTGAAGAAATGATGAAATGATCAGAAGAACTGTCTATTTAAAAGAATACATCATGATATTACGTGGTTTGAAATCCACATTCACAACATGTAATAGTTTAGTTTCATAACCATCAAAATTCATACCATTATAGAATTAAAATAGATTCTAAAAAATTAAAAACTTATTATTAAATCTTTCATGATGTGTAATTAATACTCATGATGTGCACCCATCACTGCATGAATCCAATCATGAATTGTTTATAAGACTATTGCGTGACGTGTTAGCTTGTTTCTCAATGTGTACTACTATAGAATCCTGCATGAAAATGTTGATTTAAGGGTGTGAATCCAAAAAATCTTTTACTTCACCATTAGGGGTGTCCTCCAAAATTCAAACTTGACCCTAACCCATCAATGGAAAGAAAAAAAACATTAAATGGTTTAAGAATACCTTTAAAATAAGTAATAGGATGTTACAACCTTGACACCCAAAAAACATTTCCCCCCAGAAAGCCTATGAAGAATCTTTCATGCCTAAAAGATGTTCACATCACTCTGTCATCAGTTCCTCATTTTCCCATGTATCATGATTATCAAAACCATGCAACCATAGAAAATGAACCAAATGTATAATCCTCCCAAAATGTATCTTGGTCTCAGAATAAAAAAATCCTAATTGGATTCTCATTCAAAGATAAATCATGTTCAATTTAAATATCACTCCAACTCAAAATGTGACATGGATCAAATAGATACTTCCTTAGTTTTAATACATAGAATAAGTTATGTGTTGATGTTAGATACGATTGAGGTGATAAATTATATGAAACTTTCCCTACATTCTCGATAAATTCAAATGGTCCCAAAAATGAGGAGAAAGATTCCCTTTCCTCCCAAGCCTCTAATCACCCAACCGAGGTGAAAATTTCAAGAAAACCTAGTCACCAATTAAAAACACCAAAATTTTACAATGATGATCCAAATAATATTTATTTCATCTCTCTACTACCAATATCCTCTGATGAATCAGATGAATCTTTATTGTTTTCTCCTTCACCAAACATGGTACAACCAAGGATCTTTTTCCAACCTCTAACAAAAAAATGGGAGACATATAAGAAAATCCATACAAGGCCTAAAAAGGATCAATTACGATCATATGCTGGTTATTATTATTATATGAAAACTCAATCATACCCAAGTTGTCATACCAATCCCCGTTGGAGTCAACAACACAAGGGTGAAGCATATCCTCTAGAATATGTATTACTCTTTTGGTTTGGAAATCCGACTGCGGATAGTAGTCCTTTATCAAATGGATATGAGATCCTAGTGCCTGCAGAAGTCATCTCCAATGTGTAAAGTGAATTTTTTATCCCTATTAAAAACTATAGCAGATGGTACTCTATGAAAACACACAATCTCTTTCACATAGATATTCCACTACTCCATAAATTTGGATGTATCTCTAATGGATATAACGTAATATGGCATGGTCAGCATTTTGATCCCAACCCATATTTCATTCTTCATTCTTTGGGTATGAAATAAACCATCCACAATTTGCAACAATATTTCATCCCACTTCTAAGTAGAGACTTGAAGTGGAAAAATTAAACCCTACGGTTTTTGGTGCTCGACAATCACTTATTGGGATGTATAAGATTGAGAAACAAACAAAAACAATTTCTTGTCTCGTATCAGGCCACCAGAACTACTGCTCTATATCATAGAATATCGTAGTGGTTCATAAGATCATAGCCCATTGGGAATTGTGGAAACATTACATAACAACCTCCCCTAAGGCTAATGTCACAACGAAGCGATTTTGATAGCATAGAGAACCTTCATTGAAGAAAAACCATTGGGAAACTAATTTTCCACCATAAAGATATTATCTAATTATACAAAATTCAATATCTTGATATTGATCTAGAAGAATCATCTCGATAATGGTATGTTTTAACAGAATGTTGGATAAAGAAATTTTTTCCACTTTCTCTTGGACACCAATATGCAACTGTGCAAAGAGAGCCATCAAATTCCAATCTTCTGAAGATTCATTCACTTCTTGGGTTAGAATATTCCTATAAAAAACATCTACAATTAAGTTCCCTTTTCATATTGTATAGATGATGTTGATTTTGAAAGACTGGTGATACTCCACCCAATTCATATGGTGAAGTCTCAAATCTTTTTGGGAGAAGATATAACTCAAGATTTTGTAGTATGAAAAATTGGTAAACCTTTCTCAATAGAGTTAATTCCATTAACTCTTAAGTGTGTGCATCACTACTGCACGTTCTAGGTCATGGGTAGGATAATTCTTATCATGTGGCATAAGATAATGATATCCATATGCTACCACATGGCCACCCTGCATAAGAACGCAACCCAAGCATGAATCGTATGCATCCGAAAAGACCACATTTCTCATCCCAACCTATGGAATATTCAACACCAGCGCAGTAGTGAAAAGATGTTTCAACTCAAAAAAATAACTATGACATTTATCATTCCACACAAACTTCTCCCCATTCCATGTTAGAGAATTCATTGGAAGATCCAAATTCGAGAATTCCTTCAAGAACTTATGGTAATATTTAGCTAAGCTCAATAATATCTAAATATTAATGAAATATCACAGCTGCTCCAGATTAATAAAAAATTCACCTTTTGAGGAAAAAATAATATAACCTCTTCAGACATCATGGCTCCCAATAACTTCACTTCCCATCTCAAGAAATCAATATTTCAAAGCTTGACATAAAGTATGTGATTTCTCAGCATATAATGAACTATTCTTAGATGATCCAAATGATCCTCCTAAGATTTAGAGTAAAACAGGATTTCATTCTGATTAACTACCACAAAGGTATCCAGATAATCACCAAAAATATTGTTTATTAAATCCTAGAAAAATGCAGGTGCATTTTTTAGGCCAAAGGGAATAATAAGGTACTAATAGAGTCCTGAACTAGTCCTAAAGGTTGTTTTATGAATTTTAGTTTTCTTTTAACCTCAACCTATTGTATCTAGATTGAAGTTCAATCTTTGAAAATCACTTTTACACTTTCAACTAATCAAAAAAATCATTACTATGTTGAATAAAATACATATTTTTTAATGTAAATCGATTAATATTTTGATAATCAACACATAAGGGAAGGAAACCATCAACCTTATTAAAAAAGAGAACCAGCACCACCCAAGGTGACACAGTCAATAATATAAATCCTTTCTCTAGAAGATCATCAAACTGGGACATTAGCTCTTTCAGTTCAGCTGGTGGCATACTGTAAGAGGGAATAGAAATTGGTTGAGTACTGAGAATTAATTCAATAAAAAACTCAATCTCTATTATTGGTTAAAGAACAGATAAATCAGAAGGAATACCATTGGTAAACTTGAAGACAACTATAGGGAGGTCACAACTCAAATAATACTTCCCTGAGATCAAAATAAAACAAGGATATCAAATTACCCAATTTTAGAGAAAAAGGTTTGGCTCCAGTCAACCTTGGGTCCCATTCTCCTTGAATGTCAAGAGACACAACATTGTCTATATTAACATAGACCTGTCAATGATATCAATAAATCTATGCTTTATTGGATATGAGAAAATCCACCCATAATATTACATCAAGAGATTCCATGTCGAGGACCAGAAAACTCCAAACTAGCTCGACATCTGATAGATAAAAGACACATGCAGGACAAAAGAGACCCTGATCTCTCTTGGTACCATGGGGTGTGGTAATATTTATTGCACAAGATAAACCACCATAGGAAGATTAAAAATATTCATGAGACATGTTGAAATAAATGAGTGAGATACACCAGTATCAAAAAGAGAATTCATTAATGATGATTTTATAGTAATGGTACTTCTCATAGTCGATGGACACATGTCTTCTTAAATTAGAGACTCTTCCATCGCGTGAATAATCCATATTTCATATTCATGTGGATGGAACCCTTTTTTATGTGAAGTACTTGATTTCCCCATAGTTTTAGGTGGATCTGATGATCTTGTTAAACTATACCAAGTAGAGAAAAGATGGCAGAATCTACATAACATCCCTCTATGTCCATATGAGCTATAGTTATATGGTCCCTCCAGGAAAACCCACCAATAATGTCTTGGATTTACACACTAATAAAAACTCAATGAACTTCCACCTGGAGTTTTTTGAGGTCTGTAATTACTCCACTATAGAGAAATACCATGAGAGTCATCACACTTCTATTTTCCCTTTAAGGAAATCATGCTAATCTTAGGAGAATAAGGAACTCCCATCAACCCTGACTTCCCAACCTGGTCTATAAAAAACATAATTTCCCTATCTAGGACATCAATATAAGTGGGTTACATTAACAAGAAACCCTGAGAATGAATATTTGATCGATGTCCCAACCCAAAATGTTGATCCTTAATCCTCTCATTATATACAATCTCAGGAAGAAAATACACAAAATATTCAAAGCAATTTGAATACACAGTCACGGTTCTATCAACCTACTCAATCTTGAAAGCCTCCATATCCATATATAATACCATTAAATCTAGATTGAACAAAATGGACGAAATAACTCTAATGTATTTCCACTATAAGCCGTCAAGTTTCCCTACCATTAACAGTGTGTCCCACCATCTCATGCTTTATCCTTCTAGTATGATGGGGGGACATTTCCCCTTGATTAGTTCTGGTGTCTCCAAGAACTCAAATATATATTATATAGTTACGAACCATTCCTCAGCATGTTGATGGTCAGTGGAGCATTTGAAAACTATTGGCTTCTCATGAAATAACTACTGAGAATGATTTCAATGAACTGCCCCTAAGGATCTACAACTAGAGCCTGAATAGGAAATGGAGGTGGTTATTGTCCCTGAGCATGAAATGTGTGCACAATCACCTCAACCAAATTCAGATCTACAACATGATTGTCTTGCTGCGGTTCTGGAGTAGCATCTTCATGTATCCTATTCACATGTCTTTCGGGAGGCATGATGCTATAAAACATCTTCAGATTAAAAATAAAACATTAGATTAAAAATCAAACACAGAAAAAAGGGAAACTATTCCAAATGGAAAGAAAAAACAATATTTGTATTTCACTATATCCCAATCAAAATATTTAATAGACTAGAACTAAACTACAAGGACGGTTTCCCAAACCACTCATGAAGACTCTAGGTTCATTACATTGAGATCTAGATAGGCACTCAATTGGAACTACCTCATCATTCCCAACAATATTTTACAATGCATACATACTTAAAAAAAGGATGAATAACATCGCTCTAATACCACATTCTCACGATCCATCTCGGGTAGCCTAGTAACTTGATAATTGAGTCAAGGATAGCATAGCCCAAAGGGAGTTCCTGATCCCAAAATGTTGGAATCTAGAACTATAATCCCACAACATGAACGTGGGAACAAAGTTTCAAGAAAATATAGAGAAATAAAGATAATAAAGTCAGTATGTATATAAACAGAACTCTATAGGGATTAAAGTACCTGAATATAATAAGGAGTAAAAATATCAATGTACTATAACCAATGTAATAAGATAGGTAAATATCTCATGTCCCTAAGGAAAAAACTCACCATGACCAATGACCAACAACTGGACCCACCTCTAGAAGATCATTTCCCCTTGTTTGAACCTAAAAGAAGGATGTCTATAAACACCCAAAGGAAAAACTAGGGTGTGAGCCAAAAATCCCAGTAGTTTCTCACCATGGATTCCAGAATAGATTCCAAAAATATATTATCCAAATAATGATTTCATTTTTTAAATAAAATTTTATTTTCATCTAAAAAATATTTAAACAAATCATTCTATATAGTTCAAATGATGAAAAAACACTTTAAGAAAAATCTTTACAGATGTTGGAATATTTATAAAACAATAGATTAAGTAAAAAAATTATATATAATAGTTTATATAAATTTAGAATGCTGGTAATGGAGTTAAAAAAAACTGGTATTCATTTATATATCAAATATAAAAAACAATTGAGGAACATGTTAATCTGTCAAAATGTATGATTGTATTTCCGGCAACAGGACACAACACACTCAACGAATTCTCAAAAATATGTGTTCACACACATCCCCCTAACACTAACTAGAGGCGACTCATCACCCAGACATCAGAAATGCGAGCCACCATATGTATGTTTTATAATGTTGTAATAATGTATAGTGTATCCAAATAACACACTAACTACCTAAGCCTCACATGTTCTCTTGCACAATCAATGATGCAAAATTTATTTTTGGAATTATTAAAATATAATTAATTCCAATTATTCAATTTTAAATTACAATTTTTCATTTAGAACCAACATAGTTTTTAATAAAAAATATACATCTTCCCAACATAAAACAAATGGGTTTCTATCAATATATTTTTATTCCATTTTAATAAGTTTTAAAACTTATTGAAAACCAATCCCATCAATTTCAAATTTCATTTCCAAAATTAAATTCAATAATCTAATTTAAATCATATCCATAAAATCCAAAATTTAAATTCAAAAAAATTAAATGAAAAAATTTCTATAAAACATACCCCAATTTCATTAAATTGGGGGTTTTCCAAAATCTCGTGCCAAAACCATTTCAAATAACCTACTTCACTAGAATTGGGTTTCATAACATAAATTGAATGAAAGTTTAAGCAATTGAATTTAAATAATCATTTCAAATAAATCATGAAATATTAGTCTAATCAATTGGGATAATGAGGAAAGATCCACCTACAACATTTTGAAACTCAACACTCATAACGACACTCCTCAATGGGAACAAAGGTCGAGTAGATATGGAAAACCAACCATAATCAATATCCAACCCCACAAGGCATATAACCATAAATTCCAAGATGATACATTGATAAAGAAATATAGGGGAAAGAGATAATAATTGATAATGATGGAGAACTCTTACCCAGAAATCCCACAACAAACATAACATTGACCCAATTACAAATGAATAGATTCAGAAGGGTTTTACTGGTTCAAGATCACCTGGGAAAAACATATGTTTATGGAGTAAGAACTGGAGTAGTGTAAATAAGAAAAGATCAAACACACTAGTAGTTTAAAAATAGAAATCAGGATATTACATGATGTGAAATACCCATTCATGATGTGTAATACTTATGATTCATAACTATCCAAATGAATATTGTTTTAGGTTTAAAAACTGATGCCCTGGGTTTAAATATGATTATTAACTCCTTCATGATTTATAATAAAAACTCACAATGTGTACCCATCACATTGTGAATCCTTTCAAGACTGGTTTTTTGGCCCATTACATGATGTGTAATCTAGTTACATGACTTGTAATTTTCTAGCGGCAGCCATGAAAAAGTTGATTTAAGGGTGAGAATCCCATAAATATCTGACTTCACTATTATTGAAGTCTGCCCAAATTTAAACTCGACTCTACCCCATCAATGGAAATAAAAAACCATTGTACATTTTAAGGCATACCTCTTTGATCGGTAATGGGATGTTACGATTCATAATTTTATTTTGTCTCCAATGGCCACATAAGAGATATTTAAAACTAAGAGAGGGACATTTAGTAATGTTCATTAATTTAAATGTTATGTAGGTTGTTTTTGAGGACAAGTTTTAATTAAAAATAAAATCTATAGCCTAATTTGACAACCGTAAAATTATATTAATGAAGTTATAATTTGGATTAAAAATTATGGCCCTATATCTTATTTTTAACTAGATTAACATGATTTATCCTTTTCTAGGGCAATAAATTTTACCATAGATGCAATTCATATTGACAAAAAAGTAACCTATTTACTAAATTTGTAGCATATTTATTATAAAAAATATCGAATCCAATTGATCAAATTCAATTTCTATAAGTTGATGAATTTAATTTTCAAATAAGTGCACAACAGGTGATGAAAATTGTTTTTTGAAAAATAAAATTTTCAGCATGAAAAAATGTTTATTATTATCTTGTTCCTGGAAAAACATAATGTGATTGTTAAAAAAAATCATTAATATATATATATATATATCATAAAAATCATTCACAATTTGTGAAGAATTTAATTTATTAAGATGAAAGTTCATTTTGTCCATAAAAACAATTTCTAATAAAATATATCTTATACCTTTAGATGATATTTAATTAAATTCATAATTAATCGATTACAGATGAATTATTTTCCATCATATGTGAACCCTAACATTATCATAATTTATTTATTTCTATTGATACCCACTAATAAAATGGATTGATGATAACTATCTGTTTAAATAATTATATTTTAATAGTATATCATGGTTTATTTAAACACGATGTTGAGTATAACACAAGTTGTCAATAAAATTAAATATATTTGAAACAAAAATTCATAAAACCTTTTGGTGTTACCTTATACATTCATAAAATTAATTTCCCCCTTGAATTTAATCTCTCTAAAAAAAATTTGATGATATATTTTTTTCATTACATCCTGAGGTACCTATATAGCTTCTTCAAATTTTTGATTTCTCTAGAAAACTTTCACCAGGTGTGTAGTATTTTTCAATAGTACATTATCTTTATGAAACTAGATTTATACTGGTTTTCCCTCATAAGCAGGATCATCTTTCAACGAAAATACCACTAAGTTTATTACATGTGATCGATCAGGTATGTACTTCCTTAAGATAGATACATGAAACACATTGGGTATTTGAGAGTTGTTTAATGGAAGCATCAAGTGATAAGATACATTCCCTACTCGATGTGGAATACTGAATTAGACAATATAGCTATGCCGAAGATTTAAATTTATTCTGAATATCACAAAATTCTTCCATGGAGATAATCTTGAATAATTTTATTAGCATCTTAATGCTCAAGGATACATAGAGAGTAGTCAGTATAAATTATCTATCGACTCTAAGCTGTCTTGATGTGCTACTTATTGGGTATGAATTTATCTATCATTTCTTAGATATAATAGATCCTACTTGATTTATTTCATAGTTCACATCATATCATGTTAGAGTTTTACTCTTCTTTTTATATAGATATTTATAAGGTTCTATCTGAATACTTGATAAGAAGTTATTTTTGTAGGAAAACTAAACTATAGTAAGGTGTTGATCCCCACTATCATTGAAATATTTAGAAAAATATCAATAAAATCCTATATGTTATTTATTTTTCATTTATACTATACATATTTCATTGTATGATATTTCATAATAAAACTAATCTCTGTATATAAAGCCTACAGAACCCATCACCAAAACATTGTTGTAAGACTCAAACAATGATCATATACACAAGAATGTGGTACACCATGCATCCATAACACTTTCTTAATAGAAATTCTAGAATGTTGATAAAGTGGAAAATATTCTATAGTAGAAATGAACTATGATGAATCCATAAGGGTATCGACTATAAACCATATAAAATAACACCCTTTTGGGGTTATAGGGTGTCCAATGAGCAAAACCATGGTGATATTTTTTGCTTTTCCATTATGGTATGTGAAAAAATAATAAAATACCATTAGTAATATGTCTCCTTACATAAACATGATAACATGCCTAAAATGGGATACTTTCATATAAATATCTTCCATCATACTGTACCACCAGAAATAGTCTTTCATATCATTACACATTTCTATACTTCCAAGATGAATAATGAATGTTGAACTATGAGATTCATCCAATAGCTCTGTCATTAAATATAGTATAGATAGAACATATACATGGTTATTGAATCTTATTATCCCATCAATTTCATGGTTAAAATCTAGTACATTCTCACTTTCTTTTATAGCTCATAATCATTCTTCTAAACCTATTTAACAATTACATGGGTATATGGTTGAACACCAATTTTAGAAAGATAATATTTATCCCTTTATATCATGATTTGAACATCAATCCTTTGATAATATAGATATATAATATCATTTATTAACCTAATAAAAAAGGCTGCATGATCCTTTATTCATAGAGCATCTGGCCCCTTATTAACAATCTAAGGGTGCTTACGTATTGAGAAGCCATAGTCTTTAATCATATCCTACCATATTCTCTAGAACATATTCAACTCATTCTGTGTGAAAATATACTTTAATATTTAATGATTATTATATATATAATGTGTTTATCTATAATTATAATGCCTCCTTATCTTTAAATCTAAAATTACAACCACTAAATCCAAATCATAATTTGGGTAATTTTTTATCAAGAATCATCAATCAGAATGTGGCATAAGATGTCACAATATAAGTCCACATGATTATGTATCCCAATCCTTTCTATGACAAATCTCTATAGATTATGTACCCCTCTCCACTGTAGGGTAGTTTAAACATAGGTTCAATGATTAAGCTTCTCTTGAGTTCCTATAATTCTTCATCTCATTCACTAGTACAATGGATGTTTCCCCCCTTCCAAGATAACATGGTGAGTGGATTAGATAATCATGAGAAATTCACTACAAGGAACTAATAATATCCAACCAAATAATGAGAACTATTGTTCACAATCACAATGTATTGTCCCAAAAAAATTTAAAAAACTTATATATTTGATGGATCTTACAATATACCCTTTCTTGACATTTTATGAACCAAGAATGAAATTTTTGGAAGCATGAATTGACACATGGAAAATTATTCAAAATGATTCTCCAACCTCTAGTCCATTATTTCAATTCATATGTTATATTCATGAAATTTATTGTTCTTTGAATATATATTAAAATCATCTATAAGTGATATCACAAACTGATCAAGCTAATATTTAAATACTCCATTCATTAAATCCATAAATATAGTTGGGTAATTAGAAAGAACATATGACATCACTAAAAAATCATTTTTTTCCATACCCTATATAGAATTCTATCATGAAATTATTCTTCTTCTTGACTCTAAAATTTTAATACCTAGAGTGAAAGTAAATCTTATAAAAATATTGATTCCCACATAATATATCAAATAATTCACAAATACAAGGTATATGATACATAATTACAGTAGTTATTATGTTTACTTCTCAGTAATAAATGAAAAGTATCATTGATTTGTCATTATTATTATCTAAAGGAACTGGTGCATCCCTTGGTGAATCAATTTTCCAAATTAATCCCTTGTTAAGATTCACATAGTATTTCTTTTTCAATTTATGAAACTCAATTGTTTCCATTATATATGGTGTATTTGAAATAGTCTTAGAACTAGGTATGAGTTTTATCAAGAACTCAACATCGTGATTTAGTGGAAGACTTGAAAATTATTCAAGATTGACATTAGTTAACACTCACTCTATAAGAATATCTATAATGTTGAGTTTCTCTCTAACAGTATGAGATAAAAAACACATTGGAATATGAATGAATACCCATATAATGGATGTAATTTACATTGGAAGTTCATATTTATCATCACACTAATAGACAAGAATTGATTAGTTTGAAATATTAAATTTTATCACCCTTAATCAATAATTTATGTGGGATTAATATATAAAAAATACAATACATTAATATGATAAAATCAAACTCAACTAGTGTGAGAATAAAAAGATTTAGAAGAATAACATTCCCACAAAGAACAATAGAATTAGAATAAAGAACTTAGGATGTTATCATCATACCATTCTCATATTTTACTACTAACACAACATCTAATCCCCGAGGTGGTATTATGATACCATTAGGGAGATATATTTTTATAAAAGTGTCGGTATATATAGAATCAAATAAAATGATAAATAGTACTAGAGTTGATGGTTTTTTCACCTTTCACCACGTCGTTGTCAAACCCCACTTCAGAAAGAGTGATCACATGAGATTTACTTTTGTATATAAGATTTATAGGATCTTTAAATTGAATAATGTAATTAACATTCAAATTTGGTAAAAATTTATTATAATTCCCATAGACCTTGAATTTAAAAAACTGGAGGGTGGTTGTATCATTACGTTGTGACTTCCCTCTACTCACATCATGATGTAACATATTCCCATAACTTCTATATTTGATTTCAGGATGACCTTTGTTTCCACACTCAAAATATTTCTAGTTCCATTAATATGATTTCATCCATGTTTTCATCCTCACTTTGATCATAAATAAAATACTATATTTTTTCTCTCTGGTTTTTTTAATTTTCTTTTATGTCCATCTTTAATTTTTTTTTCAAAACCATTAGATTGATGTGTAACTCCAATCTAAATATCCACATTGATGGAACATAGAATTGTTTATTCATAGATTTTAATTACTCTTATGTCTAATTCCCTTCATAGAATTGGTTTTAATCTATTTAGGATTCAGTCAACCTTACTTATATGTTGGATGATAATTCTAGTATTGTACCTCACAAGTCTGGTAAAATTGTCATCAAAGGTACCAAAAAATTCATAATTCCTTTATTAATGTTGTAGTAATTCCGTATCTATTTTTTAGAAAAGAATATAATGAATATATTCATTGAAAAAAAATATTTTATATAGAACCCAATCCATAGTGTTAATTTCTTTTTGTATAATTTTTATCTTGATAATATTCCACCATTGATCTATTTATCCATCTAAATGAAAAAACTATAGAATAATTTTATCATCTTTTGAAAATTAGAGAATTTAAAATATCTTTTCAATCATACTGAACCATTTCATATTAACTATTGTGTCAGTTGGCCTACTAAAAGAAGGTCAACATTACATCTTGAAGGGAAAAAAATAACATTGTTCCCTCCTTCACTCATTTGTATGATAAGCATGATTCATATACTAAGAATCTTGGGTTATCATAGAAAAAAAATTTGTATTCCGAATCGCAAATTATTCACTTTTTTAGGAGTGAAATGGCTGTATTTTTTATCATATTGAATGTTAACATGATTTCGTTGGGATTAAAACATTTACTAAAATAAAAAATAATAGTGTTACTAATAATAAACAGTCTAATACATAATAATCATGAAAAATAATTTATTGGATGTCAAAATTGTGACCCCTTCTTATCGAACACCGTAGTTTTAAAATAGGTCTTTCATGATCATCATTATAACCTTAGGATGTTATACTACATATAGACTTATCTCCAAGGTTCTCACAAATATGATCTTATCTTTGTTTTCCAAGGTTATCTAAACCTTGATCTAATACCTACCATAGTGGACCATACTTTTGATAATTAAATTTCAAATCCTAGTAAATGAATACTCATTATGTAACATAATGATCCATAGAAGAATCAAATAGGTATAGTGCCATTGGATACATAGAGACATTAAAAATTTAAAATGTAGGCATCAAATACCATTAATGTTATCATAACTAGAATCCTACCTAGTAATATCATACGTGATAAAATAGAGAACGGAAAACATAAGAAAGGGTGAGATTAGATGCTCAGTAAGGGTAAAAAAGGTATATATCAATGATCACTTGAGCATAATATTAACAAATGGGTATGATAACATGAGCATAAAAATTAAAAATTATACATTGTATGTAAAAAAATTAATATCATGTAATGGAATAAATAATGGAAGTTCATAAGAGATGATTCAAAAAGGAATCCTAGACCATAATCCATGGAAGCTTGAAATGGTCATAAGACATGTAATTGTGACATACACATAATAATATAAAATAAATTCCTTGACAAGACTATCATAGTGGATTGGGTTCACTCCCCATACAATCTTAATATTAAAGTTTCATCCCAATACTATCATTGTATATGTAACTACCTGAACTTTTTAATTATTTTGTTTCCTAATTTTGTGTGTTATTATATTTTATACTCAACAAAACTATATCCTTTAATTAATGAAGTGGGTATAATTAAAATGAGACCATTGGGTTTTGACTGTTATATGACCGTTGGTCAATATGACCATTGGAAACTATAATCTTAACGTTTTGTTTTTATAAATATGGTTATATCGGTTAATTAATACAAAAAGAAGATTGAATGGCCTCATCCAGTAGACTCGAGCCATATAAAGCCCTTCTGTCGGAGATTGGGAAGGAGGTAGCATCAATGGGCTTTGCTCTGGACCAAGCCCAAGCCTAACTTCAACATATGAAGCTTGAATGAAATTGCCTAAGGGAGAAGTTCAAGCTTATAGAAATCACCACTCAGGAAATGTTGTCTGAGCCACCCTAAGGTTCTATCACCATAGCACACCTTACACTTAGGTTTTATGCTGGTGTTATAAGGGGCTATGTAACGATACCTTAGCTGCTTTGTGTAATCCTTTTATATAAATAAAAATGTTGGTTCTTCTTATGGAAAAGTTTGTGAATTTCAAATATCCGTATAAATATTGGATGTATATTGTTAATGAATTTAGGAAAAATTGGTATTTCAAAATGTTTTTGAATTCATTAAATAATTAATAATGTGAAATGATTTTCAAAAAATGGTCTTCTATAGTTGCGATTAGTGAGAAATTTATAGTCTAAGAAGATCAACTTGATTTTTAGTGAATAGTAATGTATGAATAGTAACATACCCGTATGAATAGTAATGAATAGTTTATCAACCAAAAAAATAGAAACTTCACTCGTGAATTTATAAATACAATTTAGACATCTTAAAAGTAAAAAAAATGATCATAGTTTAAGTAATCATATTTTTGTATGTCATAAATATTTTATTTAAATTTTTATAATTCATTTAAAAATATAAAAAGAAAATGTATATTCATAAAATTTATTCATAAATTGTTACTTTATTGTCTGATGGTTATGCGATAATTTTATGGGACCTTGATTACTTTTTTAAGGTGTTACAAAATGAGTTAAGGTTTTAAAGTAGTATTTTTAGAATAAATAATGATTTTATTTAAAAATTAAATTAAAAATATTTAGAAAATTATTTTCATAAAATGGACTTCATTTTTGATTTCAGAGCATCAATATTAGTTTAGGGTGAATTTTTGGGTTTTTTCTGAAACAATTGAGTTTTTGGGGAATAGTAAAAATGCATTTTTGAATTTCAGGTGGTTAATTACATCATTAATGATGTAATAATGATGTATGATTTCTGGAAGACTTATGAATATTGAGATATTATATGAGGTTTCTCATGTGATCAATACCATGGGAAAATACCATGGGCAAGCCCATGGTTTTTCCAATACCACCGATGAGGTGTCCCTTGGAAATTAATAATTTATTCACTCACTTTCCCTATAAATACCAAGCCATTTCCTCATTCATTTCATTCCAAAATCATCCTCAATGAAGTTCTTCTCTTCTTACCTCCCAAGGAGTCTTTTAAAGGTTCTCTCAAGCCTCCCAAGGTCCTGACCTTCTATATTTCAAAGTTACTCTTCAAGGTAAGGGATCCTTTCACCCTCCTTTTTTAAGTCATGAATTCTTTTATGTCGTGTCTTCTAGTTTCCATATATTTATCATGACGGTTTGTTTTTATATTTTCTTATTACTGTCCATTTCATGTCCAAATGATGATATAACCTTTCTTCTCTCATCAATTTGTTTTCTAATTTTTTAAGTGACTTCGTTTGGCTGCCAAATTTTTCGTAAAAGAAATCACATCTTCTCCTACCTTTCAAGTTTCCTTTTCTTGTGGTATGTCATTAAAATATCCATAACATGTTCTTACCTCCATGTTATTCTATATTTATATTGTAATATGAGTTATTTATTATTTGGTTACTCTTGTACCCTCTCTTTTTATTATTTTCTAAAATCTTGTTATATAGTCGTTATGCTTCAGAAATTTCACCTCAAAATTTCTATCTCTTTCTCTCAAGAAATTATCTTGTTTATTTATATGAATACCCAGACCTATTTTTTTCAATAGGTGTTCATAAATATATAAAAAGGAAATATTTTATTCCGGAATGTATATACATATAACCCTCACTCCCTTTCCATGGGTTATAAAAGATATAATGATTTTATTTTTAAGAATTTATAAAATGTCACGATTTTGAAACGAACCCCATTTCTTTTATTCTATATGGGTTAATTATGAAATGTTTGATTATGATTTATATAGATCACATGAATGTTAAGACATATTAAGGGTGCACCCTGATAGCGCTCCAATGCATTTTGTAAAGAATTAATCACTAAAGATAACAAGTTTCACGATACCTTGGCGAATAACCTTGGTAATTTTTATGAAACCTCGGGGATAAACCTTGGTGATATATTCATGAATGTCTAAATAAAATGTTGTAGCCACATATTAAAGTTATTATTAAAGTTATTTTTATTATGATATGCTTATACTTCCATTTCTCATGTCCTTATGTTTTTATTCAAGTTCTTATTGATGTCACAAGTAAACTGATTCCCTTGTTTACCCTTACTGGGCATTCTACTCACCCTTTCCTTTGAATGTTTGTTTCCAGGTTATGAGATGCAGTAATTGTACTTAGGATGAACTTATGATGAAGCCATAAAAGTGGATTACAAGAATGTTTTATGTTGTTTTTCATGTTTTATGTTCCTGATTTCCAAGACACTAGACTTTAAAGATCCTTTGTCTGTAAAATGAAATGAAAAGTTATGTAATAAAAAGGCGGGATGTCATAGTTGGTATCAATGGATAGTTTAGTTATTTATAGAAATTAGGCAAGGAAATATTTAAAAATAATCCTATAGAAAAGTTTAAATATATGAAAACTTCTTGGTATTTTGGTGAATATTGAGTAAGTGGTTTATCAAACAAATACATCCCCGTCTGGATATGAGTATGTAGAGGCAGCTCTGGCAGAGATGTACATAGTGGTAAAACCCAAAAACCCCACTTAGAGAAAGACTCGAACGGGAACTGGTGCACGAAAACGGGCCTTGCAACACTCTTTGTTACGACACTCACAGGGAATAATTTTGGTTAATCACAAGAATTTTATAAATCATTATGAAGAAATTATAGAAAAATGTAATTGTTTAAGAAAGAAGTTTTAAGATATAAAATCATTTATAGTTAAATGATTCATAAATGAAATAAGTTTCTCACTAAGGTTTTATTCTTTTAAAAATGGTGAGAAATAGGTGGAACCATACAAATGGTGGCCATAATAGACCATGCACTGATGGACCTTCGAAGGAATCCGGAATGGAAACATTCATGCGAATGATGAACCAAATTACTCAAGTTATGGGAAATAACTTGAATCAAGCTAAAAGACTGATCTCACCACAAAGGGAACAACATTATGTAGAGTCTTTTAGGCATCAATAACCACCAGTATTTAATGGATCGATTGACCCATTGATTGATGAGCAGTGGATCAGCTCTATCAAGAAGATCTTTTCTGTGCTCTGCTGTTCAGAGTAAGAGAAGGTCACCCAGGATGTCTATCGCTTATAAAGAGAAGTCGATCAGTGGTGGGAGCTGATTAAAAACACAAGGAAAATAGTGGAAGTTGAAGCTTTAGAGTGGGAAGAGTTTAGAGGGATTTTCTTCAGTATGTATTTTCCTCAATCCATGAGAAGAGGAATGGAGAAGGAGTTTCTCGAGTTGAAGAAGAAGAAGAACGAATCTCTCAGAAGCTATGAGATGAACTTCACCCGGCTTTCACGATATAACTCTAGCATTGTTATCAATCCGAATGTTAAGGTTGATAGATTCTTCAGTGGACTGAGACCTCATCTACGAAAGAATCTAGCCAACCTAGACTATGACAGCTTTGAGGCGATCGTGCAAAGTGCAATGAAAGTCGAACTGGAGTTTGGTGAGACGCAGTGGTCTCATAAATCAAATGGAAAAAATAGATCTATGGAGCCCAGCATAGGGAGGATCATTGATCAAGGAATAAGAGGCAAGAAAGTGCAACATACCACATGTAATAAATGTGGGAAGAAGCATTCGGGGAACTACCTGCTCGGGAGTGGGAAGTGCTACAAGTGTGAAAAAGATGGCCATATTGTGAGGAATTGTCGTAGTTAGGTGAAACCTCAACTTCCAAATAGTAACAAAAAGTGGAATATGGTGTAGGCCCTACATGATGTCCAGTGCTTTATGTGTGGACAACCTGGGCTCTTTTCCAATCACTTCCCAAATCCGAGGGTAGTAGAGGGGAACCACCATCAGCCTCAACAAAAGCCAAGGGATAAAGGTCGTGATTTTGTTATCACAATAGCTGAATTTGAAGCTCCAAATGATGTGGTATTTCATAATCTTGTTGTTCTATCAATGCTTGAAAGTACATATTTTGATTCTGGTTCTACGCATTCCTTTATTTCCTCCAGGTTTTCAAAGAATTTATAATCAACCCCCAACTTTCTAAAAGTAGAGTTATCAGTAAAGACTCCTGGTGGGATTATCCAAGAATCATTAGTGTTTAGAAACTCTAGTATTTACTTTGGTGAGCACAATTTTATCTCAAATCTTGTAGTCATTCCCATGCTAGAATTCGAAATTATACTAGGGATGGACTGACTCTCAATTTATAATGCTAAGATCAAATGCATATGTAAGGAAATATCAGTAGTCTTGAATGGAAAACCTACATTTATCTTCCTAGGAGAGATATCTCAACCTGATCTTGGTCTAGAAGAACCTCGTATATCCTTCTTTATGTAGTTTATTTGTAAAGAAGAAGAAGTAAATGAGAGTTTGAGGATAGAAAATGTACCCATCATCTAGGAATACATTCACGTATTTACCGAGGAGTTTCTTGGTCCTCCCCCAGGAAGAGAGGTAGAGTTATCCATTGAACTTGTACCTGGATCTCATCCAATATCAAAGACCCCGTATAGGATGGAAAATATGGAGCTAGCGGAATTAAATAAACAACTCCAATATCTTTTGGAGAATGGTTTTATCCGACCGATTGTGTCTCCTTGTGGAGCACCTGTTCTCTTTGTGATGAAGAAGGATGGATCGATGCGGCTATGCATTGATTATAGAGAACTGAACAGAATCATAGTAAAGAACAAATACCCTCTTCTAAGAATTTTCAACTTAATTGACCAACTTTGTGGGGCTCAATTCCCCTCTAAGATTGATCTTTGATCTTGTTATCATCAATTGGGGGTGAAGAAAGAAGATATTCCAAAAACTGCCTTCCGATTAAGATATGGGCATTATGAGTTTTTTGTGATGCCTTTTGGAGTTACTAATGCACCTGATTTTTTTATGGATTTGATAAATAGGGTTTTTAAAGACTACCTTGATAACTTTGTGGTAGTTTTGATTGATGATATTCTGATATATTCCAAAAGTCATGAGGAGCATGAGGATCATGTAAGGGTTATTTTCCAAACTCTATGGAAGGAGAGACTTTTTAGAAAGTTCATTAAATGTGAATTATGGTTACAATGAGTTGCTTTCTTGGGGCACACAGTTACCAATGAAGGAATCACAGTTGACCCTACAAAGACAAAAGTTATAGAGGAGTGGCCTCAGCCTACAACAATAACTGAGATTTGTAGTTTCCATGGATTAGAAGGATATTATAGGAGGTTTGTGAAAAACTTTTCATGACTTTTAATCCATTAACCAGGTTAACTTAAAAAGGGGTCAATTTTATCTTGACAAAGGAGTGTGAGGAATGTTTCCAAGAGCTGAAGAATAGTTTGTTTACTGGCCCTGTGTTAAAGTTTTCCTCAAGTGGAGAAAGATTCATTATTTTTAGCGATGAATCTCTGAAAGGGAATGGGAGCATCCTCATGAAAAATGAAAATGTCATTGATTATGCATCTCAACAATTGAATAATCATGAGAAAAACTATCCTACACAATATCTAGAGCTGGCGGCAGTTGTTTTTGCTCTGAAGATATGGAGGAACTATCTTTATGGGGAGAAATGTGATATATACAAAGACCATCAAAGTTTGAAGTATATTTTCACACAAAAGTAATTGAACATGAGACAAAGGAGATGGTTGGAACTCTTTAAAGGCTATGATTGTTCAATTCATTATCATCCCAAAAGAGAAAAAAAAGTCGTTGATGCGTTAAGCAGGAAATACACAGTTGTTCTTTCCATGATGAGGATTCAAAAAGATCCTTTAATCAATGACCTAGAAAAGCTGGACATGGGAATTATAAGGGAAGGGACATCATCAACCCAAACCCAAATGATTTCTCAACCATCACTACTAGAGAAGATCAAGAAAGCTCAGAAAGAAGATCAATTTTTACAGAAGAAGTTTGAGGCTGTGAAGGATGGGAAGTTTCCTGAGTTCAATACTGATTAAGAAGGTGTACTAAAATTTTGTACAAGACTATATGTTCCATCTATTCCAAAAATAAATAAGGAGCTGATGGATGAAGCTCATAACTCTACTTTCTCTATACATCCTGGTAGCAAAAAAATGTATAGGGACCTTCGTGATCATTATTGGTGGGATAATATGAAACAAGAGATAGATGACTACACTTCAAGTTGCCTGGTATGTAAACATGTGAAAGAAGAGCAACAACTTCCTAAAGGGGTATTACAACCACTACCCATACCAGCATGGAAGTGGGACAATATCACTATAGACTTTGTCACTGGTATCCTGAGAACTTTTAAAGGAAATAATGTGATATGGTTTATTGTGGACCATCTCACCAAGACTACCCATTTTATCTCTATTCGAGAAGATTTCTCTCTTGATCAAATTGCCTGGATTTACGTGAATGAAGTGGTAAGGCTACATGGAGTTCCACTTTCTATCATATTTGATCATGATCCACGGTTGACAACAAAATTCTAGAGAATTCTTCAACAAGATCTGAGCACTGAATTGAATTTCAATACGGCCTATCACCCCAAAAATGACAGCCAATCTAAAAGGACTATTCAAACACTCGAGGACATGCTAACTTGCCCATGAAATTTAAAGGTGGATGGGATCAACAACTCTATTTATTTGAGTTCTCTTACAAAAACAACTTCCAATTGAGAATTAAAATGGAACCATATGAAGATCTATATGGGAAGTGATGTATAACTCCTACTTGTTGGGATGAAGCTGGTGAGAGAAAGATTCTTGGGCCTGATCTTGTGCAAGAGATGACAGAAAAGGTCCATTCCATCCAACAACACATTAAGGCTACTCAGAGTCGGCAAAAGAACTATGCTGACAACCGTCGAAGGGACTTGGATTTTTATGTTGATGGAAAAGTCTTCCTTTGGATTTTACCTTGGAATAGAGTCATGTGGTTTGGGAAGAAAGGGAAGCTCAGCACTAGGTACATTGGCCAATATGAAATACTCGATCGCGTGGGTGAAATGGCCTATCAGCTTGAACTCCATCCAAATCTATCCCAAGTTCATGATGTCTTCCACGTATACTTCTTGAGGAAGTACATACCTGACCCTTTACATGTACTAAATCCAGAGGTGGTACAACTTGAACATGAACTCTCTTATAAGGAGAAACCGGTGGAGATCTTTGATCGTAGAGACAAGGTTCTACGCAACAAGACTACCCACATTGTTAAGGTGTTGTGGAGGAACCACAAATATGAATAAGCCACGTGGGAACCAGAGGAGTCTATGAGATAGAAGTACTCACACCTTTTCCCATTATAGGGCATGAGATAAAATTTCAGGGATGAAATTTCATAAGGGGGTAAAATGTAACGACCCAAACATTTTAATTATTTTTTTTCCTAATTTTGTGTGTTATTAAATTTTATACTCAACAAAACTATATCCTTTAATTAATTAAGTGGGTATAATTAAAATGATATCGTTGGGTTTCGACTGTTATATGACAGTTGGTCAATATGACCATTGGAAACTATAATCTTAATGTTGTGTTTTTATAAATACGGTTATCTTGGTTAATTAATATAGAAAGAAGATTGAATGACGTCATCCAGTAGAATCAAGACATATGAAACCCATCTGTTGGAGCTTGTGAAGGAGGTAGCATCACTGGGCTTTTCTCTGGACCAAGCCCAAGCCGAACTTCAACGTATGAAGCTTCAACGGAATCGCCTAAGGGAGATGTTCAAGCTGATAGAAATCACCACTCAGGAAATGTTGTCTGAGCCACCCAAAGATTCTATCATTATAGCACACCTTACACTTAGGTCCTATGCTGGTGTTATAAGGGGCTATGTAACGAGACATTATCTGCTTTTTGTAATACTTTTATATAAATAAAATTGTTATTTTTCTTATGTAAATGTTTGTGAATATCAAATATCTGGATAAATATAGGATTTATATTGTTAATTAATTTAGGAAAAAAGTGGTATTTTAAAATGTTTTTGTATTAATTAAATAATTACTAATGTGAAATTATTTTAAAAAAATGGTCTTCTACAGTTCGGATCAGTGAGAAATTTAGAGTCTAATAAGATCAACTTGATTTTTAGTGAATAATAAAGTATGAATAGTAACATACCCGTATGAATAGTGATGAATAGTAGTGAATAGTTTATCAACAAGAAAAATAGAAACTTCACCCATGAATATATAAATACATTTTAGACATCCTAAGAGTAAAAAAACTATCATAGTTTATGTTTTGGTATTTTTGTATGCCATAAATATTTTATTTAAAATTTTATAATTAATTTTATAATTTAAAATGGAAATGTATCTTCATAAAATTTAATCATAATTATTTACTTTATTTTCTTATGGTTATACGATAATTTTATGGGACCTTGATTACTTTTTTAATGTGTTACAAAATGAGTTATGGTTTTAAAGTTGTATTTTTAGAATAAATAATGATTTTATTAAAAAATTAAATTAAAAAAATTTAGAAAATTATTTTCCTAAAATGGACTTAATTTTTGATTTCAGAGCATTGATATTAGGTTAGGGTGAAGTTTTGGGTTTTTTCTAAAATAGTTGAATTTTCGGTGAATAGTAAAAATGCAGTTTTGAGTTTCGGGTGTTTAATGACATCATTAATGATGTAATAATGATTTAATCATTCTAGTCGACTTATGGATAGTGAGATATGCTATGAGGTGTCCCATGTGGCCAATACCATGGTCAAATACCATGGGAAATCCCATGTTTTTTCCAATACCACCGATGAGGTGTCCCTTGGAAATTAATAATTTATTCACTCACTTTCCCTATAAATACCAAGCCATTTACTCATTCATTTTATTCCAAAATCATCCTCAACGATGTTCTGGTCTCCTTACCTCCCCAAGTGTTTTCCCAAGGTTCCCTCAAGCCTCCAAAGGTCCCGACCTTATATCTTTCGAAGTTACTCTTCAAGGTAAGGGATCCTTTCACCCTCCTCTTTTAAGTCATGAATTCCTTTATGTCGTGTCTTCTAGTTTCCATATTTTTATATTGAGGGTATGTTCTTATATGTTCTTATTACTGTATATTTCATTTAAAAATGATGACATACCCTTTCTTCTCTAGTCAATTGTTTTTCTGAATTTTTACGTGAAGCCATTAGGCTACCCAATTTTTCGTAAAAGAAATTGCATCTTCTCCTACCTTTCAAGTTTCCTTTTCCTGTAGTATATCATTAAGATATCCATACCAAGTTCTTACCTCCATGTTATTCTATATTTATATTTTAATATTTGTTATTTATGATTGGGTTACCCTTTTACCCTCTCTTTTTATTATTTTCTAAAACCAGGTTATATAGTAGTTATGCTGTAGAAATTTCGCCTCAAGATTTCTATCTCTTTCTCTCAATAAATTATCTTGTTTATTTATATGAATACCCGGAACTATTTCGTTTCTATGGGTGTTCATAAATATATTAAAAGTATATATTTTATTTTGTAATGGATATAGATATTACCCTCACTCCCTTTTTATGGGTTATAAATGATATAGTGATCTTATTTTTAAGAACTTTTAAAATGCCACGATTTTGAAATGAAACCCATTTCCTTTATTCTCTATGGGATATTTATGAAATGGTTGCTTATGATATATGTGTATCACATGAAAGTAATGAAATATTAAGGGTGTTCCCTGATAGTGCTCCAATACATTGGGTAAATTATTAATCCCTAGAGATGACGAGTTTCCTGATACTTAGTGAATAACCTTGGTAATTTTTATGACACCTCAGGGATAAACCTTGGTGATATGTTCATGAATGTATAAATGAAATGTTGTAGCCACATATTCAAGTTATTATTAAAGTTATTTTTCTTATGATATTCCTATAATTCCATTTCCCATGTCCTTATGTTTTTATTCAAGTTCTTATTGATGTCAAAAGTAATCTGATTCCCTTTTTTACCCTTACTGGGACTTTTGCTCACCCTTTCCTTTGAATGTATGTCTCCAGGTTATGAGATGCAGTAATTATACTTAGGATAAACTTATGATGAAGCCGTAAAAGTGGATTAGAAGAATGTTTTATGTTGTTTTTCATGTTTTATATTCTTTATTTCCAATACACTAGACTTTAAAGATCCTCTGTTAGTAAAATGAAGTGAAAAGTTATGTAATAAAAAAGGTAGTATAACATAGTATAGAAAGTACCTCACTAAACAAGGTTCACTCCCTATTCTTGTCATGTTTATCTCATGAGATATCAATCTTTACCCAATTCATTTAAGGAAGATATATGTCCCACCTTTCACATAATGAAAATCATAAATATATGTTTAAAAAGATGAGAAGACATCTATCATATCAGAACCCTAGAAATGAAATGGGATTCATAAACATTTGATTGTATCATGACCTAAGAAAAATGTATAGGTTTCATAAAAATTCCATAATTTCATCATTTCATAACTGATGGAAAGGGAATGAATTTCAAAAAAATATTGTCTCAATAAAAATGAATCATTTAGATAAATAAAAATGATGGTATCCTTATATAATATCCATAGTAGATAAAATGGAAAATAATGGTTCATTGTTTCTCATGATTATAAATCTCATTAAAAATCATTAAAATATTATTTATAAAAATATCAATTTTATTCTGAAGATTATACTTGAAAATACAAATTTTTAGAAAATATTATGGGACTAATTTCTATAAAAATAACCATGGAAGATAATAATAGAAATTATAAATATTTTTTTTCATGATATATGAGAATTCCTTTAATTATTTATAATTTAAAAGAACATTCCTTTCATAATTATATAAAAATGTAAAAAAATTTGTTTGTTCAGAAAGTATTTAGAAGATTATTTTCAAATTTATTTTTGAAAATCAAAAAATTTGCAAAAATGAAATTAAAATATTATTGGATAATATAATAAAACCTTCATTAAAATATTTCTAAAAAAATAGTGATATGTTAGAAAATGGATTTTTAACAGAATAGAGAAAAAAATTGATTTTCCATAAAAACATTTTTTTATATTTTGAGTACATAAGGTGAGGAAGATGAAATAAAAAACTGTATTCATATGAAATAAAAAGAGGATAATAAAATTAATGATCTTTGGAAGATATATATCATTGGATTTCATCATTAAATACATAATTATAAAAAACCCTATAAATAGTGAGATTGTATTATAAAACCCTTCAAAATTAGAAAATTTTGATTTGTATTCCCCATGAAAGAATGAAAACTATATGGATCTTTATATACCTATACATTTAGTAAGATGAATCATTTAATACCTTTATGGGTTGTATATACACCACATTATGTAAACTAGTTGTGAATAAGGCATGTGTCCCACATAAATTAATGTGTGGAGAAAATCCCTTACACCATGTATGAATTCCATCATACACATTGGAACAACCATTATATTAAATATAGATGTATTATACATGAATTAATGAAAAATAAACATATTTATCACACTATATATGATTTAAATATATCCGTTTATCACTTATTTGTTAGCACTTCATTATTAAAAAAATATTCAGGGTGTTATCTGCTTCATTTTTCATGTATGTCTTGGTTTTATAGTGTTTATACTTATATTATGATCATTGTTCCATAATATCTATAATTTTAATTATTATATAAATATAATATATATTAATTATATACATATTTAGAGTCATTCCTAAATAATATATATAGATAAATGAATTATAATGTTCATGTAGACGGTAGGCCGTACATACACATGAATGTTGTTTCCATTTTTTGATGATTTTAAAAAATGAAAGATAATAAATAAATCAAATTTATAGAATCGTTATTATAACATATATATAATATAGAAAAAATATGGATGGAAGCGAGATGAAATACGAGACAAAACCCTCATTGGATGGAGACTTGGAAGATCTATCACACCCAAGAGGTTGGACCACTTCTCCTTTGATTCTCGACATCTCTCTGCTTCGTGGATAGCGAAGGACATGAGTAAAGTGAATACTCTAGAATAATAGTTACGTGTTCTCTCTTCCTTGGTATTTTATACTATCTCATTCATCTTCCTGGAAAATCACATTGCACAGCATATTGTAAGAAAGGGTTATATGGCTCATGTATCTGCTTCGGATGAGGTGATCTCAAAAAGGTTAGAACCCTACCATAAATATTTCATAACAAGAATCTCTCTAACCAATGTTATGAAAACCTTGATAAGATCTGAACATTTTTTACTTCTATATAATATCTAGGGTTTCATTGATTTTATATGTGTCTCATTAGGAGGGGATTCATCCATTTGATATTCCCTTCTGTTGAAGTGAAAAGTAGAGCATGCGATTTTGGACCAGTAAACCTCAAAATAAGAACTCTTAGAATTTATGAATGAAACCTGAATTATAGATATTATGATTTTAAGGAAACTTTTGATAAATTATAGATTAGGATTTATGAATTCAATTGGGTTTTATAGAACTATGCGATTATATATGAAAATGCCTCCAAAAAAGGTATTATAGTCCGAATGGACCTAGCCACTGATAAATCCTACTTTGGCCATTTAGAAAGAATATTAGTTGAAATTGATTTAGGATATACTTTTAATGATAAAGTGATTCTATCCACTTCACAAGGTGAAATAATCTTGAGAATTATTTGAGAAAATCGACCTCCGTTTTGGGAAGTGTGATGCATGATAGGACACTCCTGGTCCAACTATCTCTCAACCAGGAAATGGTCAAAATTCATTATGAAAGGACATGATGGGTATTAAAGTATTAGAAATGAGAGCCTCAAAACTTCCCTAGGGAATAATACACATTTGAAAAAAATACCCAGGTGAACCTCAGGTTCCTACTAACCAAATTTCTCATTTTTAAAATGCCCAGGTCGGGATGAATCTCTCTGAGTTGCAGACTCCTGGACATATTGAAACTCAAATTTGGCTACTGTATGAATGAATTCATTTCACCCATCGATTTTTTGGACCATGCTAGATCATTTGGGATGATATTTCTGAAGGTAATAATCAATCTGAATGATTCCTTTCATTCATGGATGATCTGGTCAAATGCATGGAAGGTGAATGAAAAGAATGAGGCTCAAATGATAACCAAATGGAGAGGGAGCTCTCAACCCATGTAGTGGTTAATGATAGGGTTCATTAACAGATGCATGATTTAAAATGGTGAAAGGGTATGATATTTCTAGATGATGTAAGCTTAGGGAAGTTTATTTTCTAATATTAATACTATTTCAAAGCGCATGAATTAGTTATTTTTATGTTCCCTAGTGAAGTTAATGAGGAAACATGTTTCAAAGCTAATCCCGAGCTAGGGAAAAAGTGCACCTTCACTATAGATTGAACCTTTTTTGTCCAACCCCCTACATGATTACCTGATGAATGCAGTATGAGTCTGCATAAGGCCCACACCACCAGGATGACCTCAATTAATTTCAACATAGAAGAGGTGGTACAAAAGAAGCTGTAAAATCCTAAAGCCTCCCCGCCAAAGGATAGAATGATATCAATACAGAACTTCTCATCTCCTCTTGATAATTTAATTTTAAGTGTTATCATTTATAACCCATTTTATCTACTCACGGCCAGTAGTAATGAAGTTGAATCAATGAATAATGATCATTCTATGTCTATCATGACACTCGTTGCTGCAGAAGAACCTTTAGCTGATGAAGGTGGTGCATGGACACAAGAAAGCACTGGTAGAAGGGGTCGACACCCCTATAGAAAATGTGGGTGCCTTCCTTACCACTGTATGAGCACCCACTCTAGAGCATGGTAATCTTTCGTGTTCTGTTATTCCAATGTACCACATGCTTCTGCTTTATACTCTTCACTGGATGATTTTTTGTTTCAATAAAGAGGTCTTTGTGCCTCGAAATGTTTTATAAATATATATAACATTTATTCATTAATAATATAATTATTACCATACAAATAAAATATAAATGATAAATGAATCGGATCACTTCATTGAGGTGGTCGTCAACATGTAGACACGATCAACTTTACATTTTCCCAACGGTTTTGAAGGTTAGAAGGTAGATATGATATTATCATTCCATAAGTATAATTATTTAATAATTATAATATATGAACATTTAATCCATTATAAACCCCTTCAATAATGTATGGTGATTAGAAATTAATTATATCGCTACATATAGATAGTAAGCCCCACTTATGCATGAGATATATTTAGAATTCCCATTTGATGGAAATAGTTCGAATAAAGGGGGATTCATAATAAAAAAAATATATGTATATTTAAGATAATAAATTTAATATTTTATAAGGAATATAACATATTTAAATGTTGTAAAAGAATAATTAAAAAGAATATTTTTTATTAATGCTATTACATCTTCCTTGAAATATCTCTTCCAGATATTCTTTTAAGTGATATAGGGTTGGTGTTATAAGTAGACCAGAACCTCTAAATGTGGATAGGTTCGTGTAGAAGAGGATAAAATTAATATTTTTGAGGAATAAGGCTCAATTTGGTGTGAATATATGAGAGTAGGGATGCCCTTTTATAATTGAGGGGAGGGGAACCCTTAGAATTTCATAAATGATTAAAATATATTAATGTTATTGCGATGAAAAATGGTTCCAAATGGAAAATAAATTCTAAATAGAAGAAATTTAAAAAATATTTTATCTTCCTTTTCTTTATTTTATATTTTAATGATTTTGTAGTAATTTAATAAAATATAATTTTAATAAAATATCATTATTTCTATTTTAAAAACTCTTCATTTAATTTGACGTCAAATGACAGAAATAAAATGTTTTAAAATGAATATAATTATCTAAAATTTTATATACATTTAATAAGAATAAAAAATATTTTTGGAAGACCATAAATAACTCAAATTATATTAATGTTAATAATTTAATATCATTTCTTATATTAGTTTACTAATTGGATAAATACTACATCGGTACTACCATAGAATTTAAGGTCAATATATAAATAATCAAAATTTTAAATGAATTTGTATCATGAATATAATCCCCTTAATATCAAAATTGACAATTATATTCATTAATAACGTTATTTTTTCATTATGTAGAAACATAAGAGATATTTAAAACAAAAGCTGTGATTTTTTTTAACATTCATTGTTTTAGATATTAAATAGTTTATTTTAATGTAAAAGTGAAAATTAATCAAACCCATTTAAAGAATAATGTGATTAGGGTCTAATTAAATTTATCTAGTAATAATTTGGATAAAAAAGTTTTGATTTTTAACTTCTTTTTAACATAGATCCACATGATTTACCTTTTATCACGGTGATACATTTTATCACGTTTACTATTCATATTAGTTAAAAATTAAATCCACCTATTTACTAAATTTGATATTTCATATTCTAAATATAGAATCCATTTTATCAAATTTAATTTCAATAAGTGGAGGAAAGTAATTTTAAAGTTAGTGTGCAACACACGAAGAAAATATCATTTTAGAATAAATACATTTTAAAGAAAAAGTCTTAGTTTATTATTATCCAATGCCAAGATAATTATTAAATGAATGGTGAAATATTTTATTAACTAATAAATATATATTTAATTTTTTTCACCAATAAATCAAAATTTTATTTACTAAGATTATATTACATTAGGCATATAAAATAAATTTTACAAAAAATATCTATTTTACATTCAAATGATTTTTATTTTCATTTATAATTAATTAATTACCACATAATTTACATTAGTCATATGTAAATTTTTGTCATAATTTAATTATCCATATTTATATTTTCCAATCCATGAGTTTGGTTTTAAACTTCAATTCAAATAATAATATTTTAATAGTATATCACAGTTCTTTTAAACTTAGTGTTGCATGTAGCACAAGCATCAAGTGAAAATAAATATATTTGAGAACAAATTCAAAAATACTTGAGGTGTTAAAAGATAGGCTTTATATTTTTCTTCACTAACTAGGGTTTTTAAATCTCAATAAATATCTATTTAATTCATACCACATCTCTATTTGACCATGTAATTAATCCTCCCACTTAACTCTTAAATGTGTAACATCTACAAAAAAATCATGTCAGAACAATTTTTGAGCAGAATAATAAAATTATTAATGTTAAAATCATTGAACATAGTATTTAAACTCAACATGCATCAAAATATTCAATTATATGACGTTAACAACTTTTATTTTCTATATTGACCTAACTATATACATTATCATCACCAACATTTTTATAACATTTCCATCAAACATTTACCTTGATATCATTTAGGTAATTATGTGTAACTATTTACATTATTTATTTAAAAAAATATTAAAAAATTATTTATTATATAAGTGGAATTGAATTTTAATTTTTATTATTATAATATTTTACTTATTATCATTTAACATCTCTATATCCACATTACACTCTTGCTAATATTTTAGAGACAATATTGTTCTCAGAATATCATGCTGAAAAATAATAACTCTTCATTAGGAAATTATTATTTTTATTTAGTGGGAATATTACCAAATGAACTAAAATATCCACATAATATATGGTATTCTAAATTTTAATAGAAATTGTATTAATATAAGAATTCATTCCTTAAAAAATGAAATTGGGTGGGGGTGGTGAAATCGTATTCCTCAAATTTTAACAAACATTTTGTGTAAAATACTTTATGATTATATTAATTTAAAGAATGTTTTTGAATTTTATTAAATATAAACCATATATATAGTATTATTTAACTGTAATTTTTTTTGTTATTAAATAGTTTCAATTACTTTATAAGAGAAATAATATAGAACACACATTATTTATTTAGATCCATATGATATTGATACAATCATATAATGTCAAAGACACGATTCGGCAACACATTAATTTATAAATATATTATAATATAAAATATAAAACAATTATAATATTTATTTTCAACAAAATTATATTTAATTTTTAAAATATTGAATTCATACCATATACCCTTTAACTAAATAATTTATTCAATCAGATCGATACCTAACATGGAAATTCTACATAGTTTCTTAAACTTTTTCAGGCATTCTCAAGAATTTTATTTAATTGAAAGAATTTTCCTTACTTATTGGAACCCAGTTTTGGTTTTATTGACAATGGTTGATTAATAGATAAGTCCAATCGTAGTGATTTATCTCAAACCACTACCCAATTTTATTGTCAATATAGAAAAATAGAATATATATCTCATTCCATGCTCCTCAATCATCAAGACTTTTAAAAAATCAGTTAAAAAAATTTCCAATTCATTCTCAATATTATAACATTGGAAAAATTGATAAAAAAATGAATTCAACATCTTGAAAAATTCATAAATGATATCTTCCATCTTCAAAAGACATAAATTTACTCAATCATAATTTATATATGAATAAAATATAATGTTTATTTTTTTAATTCACTAGTATTGACTTCCAAAAATCATATGAATCTATAGATAGTACATATAAATTTCTATATTTTCTTATTTAACAAGTTAAATCATTTTTAACATATGAATATGTTTATCTTACACGTATAATTAGTCCATCCTTCTTGATAAAAATTCTCATGTACTAATTCGAGGAAAAAGAATTCTACTAATTAGGATTAATCTCATTGTTATTATTGATGATGATGATTCAATTTTATATAAAATAGAATATTTTATCAAATAAGTATCATTTTACCTTCATTTTATGATTTTTTATTAAGCATACTACAAATAAATTATTGAACCCTTCTAAATGAAACTTTTTCATTGGTTAGACATGATTCATATCGAACTAAGAATTAAGTTTTTTAGTATTTATTTTATAAAATAGATATTTAGGTAGACAATAATATCAATCATATTAGATTTGAATCTTGGATATATGAGAAAATAACTCTTTATCTTAATCTATTATATGGAATTCGACAGTTTTTATAACAAATGTATGTTTTCGTTGTCCCAAATTATATTTACCCTAACAAGTATAGTACCAGAAAGGGGTCGATCCACTAGGAACTATGAGGTTATTTTATCTTTGCTTAATTTAGTTTGTATTTTTGTTTTTATTGAATTATGTTGAATTAAAAATTGATTTTGGTTGGTTTTTTTGGGTATAAAAGGAACAATTGGTTTTAAAAATTCTTTTAATAGATTAATTACTAAAATGAAGGTAAAGGCGAGAAAGTTGGTTTTCAGGAAAATATGAGATAGAAATGCGTTGGTGTTATGGATTTGTGATAAGTTGATTATTAAATCAATTTGATTATGAGGTTGTGTTGTTCATGATAACCCAAATCTCTGGGTTTAATTTGTAATAAAGTTTCCTTGATCCGGTAAACTTTATATTAATAATTGAAAGACGAATTCCTTGGTCCTGTAGTTAGTGTTTAACAGATATTTATTTGGCTTATTCCATTTTGAGCCGACGATTACTTCCAATGTTCATGGAGTTGTTCTTCGTTATTCTTCTTTTGAATCCCTAAAAACTCTTCCCTTGGACCAGTAGAGAATTTTCAGTGATAATATGAAGTGATTTAAGAAGAATAAGAAGAGATTATTTGAGCAAACACATTCAGAGAAACTTAATTCAAATTACAACTCACCAACTTCCACAACCCCCACATACTGGGTGTTTATTTACACATATTTAAAATGATAAACAAAAAACAATTGATTCCTAATGAAATCATACATGGAACTTTGAAAATGTAAATTTTTCTTCAGTAGACGGAATCACGGTAGTACGACGGTAGAGCGTCGTTACTTCAGAGCCTCTACCTTTTTTTCCACAAAATACTACACACAGCACGACCCTTGGTCTGGAGGCCAAGGCCTCCTTTTAAAGAAAATTAAACTACACGGCGTGTAGGAAATTATATGACGTGTACTTATTTTCAACGCATTTTGCCCCTATTTTCACCGCCGGTGG
The DNA here is from genome assembly GCA_963277665.1 of Viscum album. Lineage (NCBI taxonomy): Eukaryota > Viridiplantae > Streptophyta > Magnoliopsida > Santalales > Viscaceae > Viscum > Viscum album. The sequence continues at coordinate 561,973,554 of OY728131.1, forward strand.
GCAGCCTAACACTCCGTCTTTGACTTGGAACACGATGCCTCCTGGTTGGTTAATCTACACAGTGTTTAGTGCCACCAAACATGGTGTGTAGTCTCAAAATTTGGCCACCAACCACTTCTATAAATTCCTACACGGTGTGTAGTAATAGAACACAACATGTCATCTTCGGCCGACCACATGGGCGTGTAGACTCTTCTCGGCCACCAACTGCTTCTAGAATGGTACACACACTGTGTAAAGTATAAACACGGCATGTATCAGATTCTGGTTAATTGGTCATGTGTTTTTCCTGGTCAACCCGTGTATGTGCTTGAAAGTACACAGTGTGTATATATGTACACACCGTGTAGTTGTAAATTTTTGCTTTGTTTTCCTCCTTTTTGTGCATTTGAAAAAAAAACCTTCTAAAAATGAACAAAATCCCCAAAATCAAATTATTTTCCAATAGGTAGTAGTTAAATGATGAAAAGAATTTCTTATTTTTCTTTAAAGTATATGAAAATGTATTCACAAATAAGGTGCATCAAACTCCCCCATACTTAGTCATTTTCTTGCCCTCAAGCAGATCTCAACATCTAATTAAAAGAATCTATATTGTAAAAGGGAGAACTTTAGTTAATCATGAATGTAAATAATAAGTGACAGGAGAAAATTTCAAAAAGAATAAAAAGTAGTTTTAATCCAGGATATATTCTAATCGTGCCTCATATATAAGTTAATTAACTGCTTTCATCCTCTTTTAACACTTATTTCAACCATGAAAATATAAGTAATCCACATGATGATTTACCTTACCTAAAATATGCTCAACACTCAAGTTGTTTTTAAACAAAGTTATTCTCAATCAAATATATATACACTCTATCCATAGGTTTTCAATAATTCTAGTTCTCCACTTTAGAAAATTTGATTTACAAAAATCATGAGGACTTTTCAAATAGGATCAGATGTTTCTGTGGCTAGAGGTTGGTAGGTAATTATGTGAAAAATAACTTTGTGGCTTGAAAAAGGAGGCTAAATTATTAGATAACAATGCATGATATTCAAAATTAGCTCAATGTAAAAATGTCCTCAACAAGATTAATCAAATAATCTCATTACCGCTATCTCTTTTAGTTGAGTAGGAGTTACAAACAAACAAGTGTGTATAAGGCCTCTTTGTTTGTACCATTTTTCAAAGCACAAAGGGAACATTTTTGAATTTCCAAAATAGAGGTTTGGAACTGTTTTTCTCCCCAAATGATCCAGAGGTTCTCCCCTATACATCATTTATTGATAATTCACAAATTTATACAATGTGTTCCCAATACCTTCTTTTGAGAACAAATAAATAATCATAAAAAATCATAAAAAAATTAGGGTCGGAAGGGTAATAGGCTTGTAATATGGCTTCCTATAAAGTCTATTCATGGTCTCTACGGGCTTCAGAAAGATAAGATGTAGGGTAGGCTCATGATAAAGGGGTTAACAATATTATGCCTCAATCATTTTAATTTAATCCAAAAATTCCTCACGTTTCGAAAAGAAAACATGAAAATTTTGGTAGTTATGTATATTCTAAGAATCTCTCAAGAAATAGAGTATTAGAAAGAATATGAAAAAGGGGTTTAGAATACCTCTCGAGAGTGGGAAAAATAAATAGACAATACGATCATGACTTGAAAAATAATTGATTAGTCTAATCAAGGTAATTATCCAAGGATTACAATTTTGTAATTTAAATTATATCAGAAATAATTTTAAAATACCTATGAATCAAAATAAGCATGAAATTTTAAAATTTTCCACATTCAGCTTTATTATTTAAAAATATGATTAACCAAAACCGTCTTCACGTTTTCAAATATTTATTCCAATAATGATGTCTCCTAGAATTTGAAAATGTAAAAGGCTAAAGAGGTGGAGAGGCACCCCTCATACTTAATATCGCATGAGGTCTACCAAGTTCCCAAAAAGAACAAGTGGAGGTTGGGACACAATAGTGGACCTGACTGAGGGAAAGTAATGAAATAAGTAAACTAAGAACGAAAAGAAAACAATGGAAAAAGAAAACTCCCCTCATGTCTAGGCGTAGGAAAATGGTATGTGATGTAAAAGAGCAGCCCAAAACATGCCAGAGTACCTATGAGGGCGAAAGATAAAGAACACTGCAAGTCGGCATAACAAACACAGGAAAACGAGATCACAAATATATATATACAATAAAAAGCATGTGTTCCAAAAACAGTCATGGGGTCGCCTCAGAAGAGGCATCAGCGAGTACTGAACCAGCCGGAAGAGATGGAACAAGAGCCGTGGAAGAGGGAGGCTCGGAATCATCATTGGGAAGGGAAACTGGAGAAGTAGGAGCTGCAGGTACTGGACTCGGTAAAGGAAGCTCGGCATCCCCCTTGGAGTGGCAATAGTGTCAGCGACAGCAATAGCAGCAACAGCTGGACCCATAGTAGAGAGCAGAACAGAATCTGTGGCCAGTGCATTATAAGGTGGGGGACCAGTAGTAGAAGGGACAAGAGTCGAGGAAGAGGTAGGTGGAAGAGGAATAGGAATACCAAGATGCTGAACAATAATCTCTAACAGCTCCTCCATGCGATCTGGGCTGTTGTCGATAGGTACCAAATGCTGCTCCATCGCAACCAGGTGGAGTGAAAGGGCGAGATCGACCGAGGGTGCGGGGGAATGAAGGGTTGGTGGTGGTACAGAAGAATGAAGGTTTGAAGAAGCAGTGTCAGTAGGAAGGGGTGGGGTGAGGAAACTGGAGGGGGTGGGGGAGGAGGAGCAGGGGAATCAGTTGGGGCAGGAGGGTCAGCGGGTGGCTGAGGCTGAGCCTGGGAAAGGATGTAGGCACCCCTTACTTCCGGAACAATCTCATGCGAATAATCATAAGATAGTCCATCTACTGGGGAGAACCTAATAGGTCATGGGGTAAAGAAGGATTGAAAACCCCAAGGTGGTGGGTGAGGAAAGTGGCGTAAAACCCGTCGTTCAGGTTTCCCTGACGGCTGGTAAACATAGAATGGAAATAGGAGGCCGCTAGGTTAGGGAGGTACGGGTAGTCCTGCCAGATGACATAGGTAAAGAGATCCATGTCACGATCTGTCATGACCCCCATATCCTCATGGTGGGGGAAAATAATGGCGCAGAAGTATTGATGGGTAAAATGAAGGATGGGGTCGGTGATAAGGGTGCTCTTCTGTGAGGTAGGGGCGTAGCGGTGGTCAGGCACAACAATCTTCCTCCATATAGCCATGAACTCAAAGCGCTCGGGTCTGGTCAGGGTAGAAATAGGGGGTGGGGTGATGGTATGGGGGTAGAAACCGCACGCTCGGCCAAACTCTGTCATGGTGAGGGGAAATCGTCGGCTGCCCAGCCAGAACCGAACCACGGGCACCGCATCACCAGGTGTCTCCCGGTACTCATCTCCATCGAACTCAAACGAGGCCACAAACTCCAAAAATAAATCGTGGAATACAGGAGTGCTAACCAGGAAAATAGTGAACAGTGGAGTGTGTCCAAGGAGATCCTCTAACTCTCCCTAGATGCCTAGCTGCTGAGGAACGGTGTTGTCGAGGTAGCAACCGCTCAACAGAATCAGACGGTGAGAAAAGCTCTGAACCCTGTCATGTGCCAGATCGGTGACCAAGAATACCATGCATGGATAGGGAGTAGCTACAGGTCCTGACCCATGTGCAGGCATAGCAGCAGGCGCTGGCTCTGTGGGTGGATCGGGTGTAGTAGGTGAAGGGTCGCTGGATGGGGCGGTCGATGACGTGCCAGCTGCGGTGGAGGAGATCTTAGGTGGAGTGGATGTTGGGAGATAAGGACGGATAGTGCTCGAACTAGCCTCGGTGGAGGGATTGAGGGGTGGAAGGGTGTCCAATGGAGAGAGCTCATAGACCAGAGCATCTGGGTCTGGTTGCGTCGGAGGTCGGAGTCGAATCTGCTGAAAAATGGGCCACTCGCCCTCAGTGGAGAACGCTGGCCGCTTCCCCTGGGAAGGATCGTGATCTGCCTTAATCTAAAAATGAAAGCAAAATAAAACAAAACAAAAACAAAAGAAAAGAAAACAAAGAAAAAGTGATAAATATGAAAAATAAAAGTACACGGTGTGTATATCTAAAGTACACGATGTGTAGTACAAGGTGAGCAGCATCCCGTGTTCTCTGGATAAACACGCCGATGGTGAATAAGATTGACCAGGTCTATCCCATACACGGAGTGTACCGAACAAACATGTAATGTTCATACAAAGTGGACATGTTCGTGTATCACAAATGATACAACCATGATTTTATCAGTTCCATGAATAAAGGACACGCCGTGTATGGGATAGACACAGCGTGTTCATAACTCGAGGAACATGGCAGTGTGGGGGTAAACACGGGCCAAACGAATGAAATAGGCTACACAGCATGTACTGAACACACACGTTGTGTAGTGGAACCTGGGGTGAGAGGTCATGTCAAGTGCTACACACAGAGGGGACAAATGAAATGATATACATGGTGTGTACCAAACACACATGCTATGTACGTGAAAATGGTGTGTGAGGCCACGTGCAAAGGGTACTCGGGCACGATGGCGGAAATTACATGGTGTGTACCAAACATACACAACATTTATATTCAAATTGCGAAGCATTTTGTGTGTGGCCAGGTACAAAAGTACATGGCATGTGTTCTTCAATTCGTCGATGTGTACCGTGGAAGCTGAATGGTCGAAAGATCCAAAAACATCCTAAATGCTTCTAAAAACATGAAATAGTGAGTGCAGAAGGGCGTACCTTGACCGATGAACACAATGTAAGAGAAATCAGAGCTCAAAACAGACCAAAACGACGGATCTATAAGTGGGAAATCAGGTGGAATTCGAGAGAAGAAAACGAGAAGAAGGGGAGGAAAGGGGGAGCCATACGACACGGGCTAAAGATGGGTGGCACACGACATATATAGCCTCGGTACATGATGTGTACTTTAGGACTACACACCGTGTATCTCAATTTCTTTAAACAAAAAAATATATAAACTATATAATAATTAATATTAATTAATTAAAATAATAAAAGTAAATAGATATATATATGTATATAGAGATTTGAAAAATAAAACTATATATGTAATGTAGTGGGAAAATACTCGCTGTGTATATAAAAATTGTAAGAAGAAAAGTACAACCTTTGGTCTAGTGTTTGGGGCGAGGTTCGAACCGGCGATCGGCCACTCCGAACGGAAGCCCTCAACCATTGGCGCGAAGGTTGTACAACTGCACATATTTATTATTTATAGACATTTAATCTATACAGACTATACACATTGGATGTAATAAATGCACAACATGTGGTTTTTTATTATAAATGAAAGGGATGAAGTAGGGAGATTAGCCGAGTTTGAACCTGGGTCTTTTGGATCCAGGGCCGAGACTTTTCCAATCTACCAACTTCGTCTGCATGAATTACTTTATATAGAAAAGTGTTTTTAAATTTTAGTTTTTAAAAAGAAAACAAGGCACACATGATTTATATTGTAAGACACACCATGTGGTTTCATTAAAAGGGTAAATGATGGAAATGGGGTGGTTGCCAGGATTCGAACCCGGGTTTTTTGGAACCGGGTTACGATCGTGGCCAACCGATCCATCCCCACCATGGGTTTTATTATAAGAATATATATATATATATATATATATATATTACTACACACGCCGTGTAAAAAATATAAAAAGGAGGAACCCCGTGATGAGGGTCGGTCGGGAGGATCCGAACCGGGGTCTTTTGGGATAAACTCAATGACCTTACCATCGGCACCGACATCATCCCTGGTTTTTTATTAGTTACTCTATAGATTTATACTATTTATTATTAAAAACTAAAAATATAAGTACACCCCATTTATATAAGTGGGACACGGCATGTGACCTATGGGTTGCCTCCCAGGATGCGCTTTTGTTTAAGGTCGTTGGCTCGACCGAATTACCTTTTCTTACATGAGAGGTGTGGGGGAGACGGTTCCCACTGTATCTTCCAAGTAATGGTAAATCTTCAGTCGTTGTCCATTCATCTTGAACGGTTTACCATCTTCCTTATCAATTTCCACCACTCCATGGGGGAATACTCGTATGACATGGAATGGTCCCGACCACCTCGACTTGAGTTTTCCTGGGAATAGGCAAAGACGAGAGTTGAATAGGAGTACCTGATCACCAGGTTGAAATGTTTTTTGAGAAATCATTCAATCGTTGATGGATTTTTCCCTCTCCATATACAATTTAGCGTTCTCATATGCCTCCCTTCTGATTTCATCATGTTTTGATAGTTGGAACTTTCGCCTCTCTGTAGCTGACTTCAGATTAAAATTTAGGGCCTTGATAGGACAATATGATTTGTGTTCCAATTCCACTGGTAGATGACATGGTTTTCCATAGATGAGGTGAAATGGTAACATCCCCAGTGGTGTCTTGAAGGTGGTGCGATAGGCCCACAAAGCATCTTCATGCTTTTTGGACTAGTCTTTCTGTGATGTATTCACTATTTTCTCCAAAATTTGTTTGAGCTCACGGTTGGAGAGCTCCACTTGTCTACTTGATTGGGGATACTGTGGTGTACCCATGTGATGATTTACCCCAAATTAATCCATCACTCCTTTCATTAATGCATTGTCAAATTGAGTCCCCCTATCGCTGATCAGCACACAAGGAACACCGAACCTGCTAAAAAGTGCTTCTTCAGAAAGGTAACGACTACCTTAGCTGTGTCGTGTGCTGAAGTAGTGGCCTCCACCCATTTGGAGATGTAATCAACACAGACGAAGATGTAGGTGTTCTTGATTGAAGGGGGAAATGGTCCCATGAAGTCGATGCCCCAGACGTCAAAGATCTCAACCTCCAGAATGGGGTGCTAGGTCATTTCGGCTCTACATCCCATACTACCTGTACATTGGCATGGATCACAACAGGAAACGAAGGATTGGGCATCTTTATGCATGGTGGTCTAGAAAAACCATGATTGTAGAATCTTCGCTATGGTACGATCCGACCCATGATGTCCTCCAACGGGTGAGGCATAACAAAATTCCAGGACCCCTTGAACCTATGTCTTTGGGATGCATCGTCAGATCACCCCATCTCCAAAAAATCAGAATAGGAGTGGGTCTTCCTAGTTTTATCTCTTAACATCAGAGAGGAATATTTTCTTCTGTTGGAAGGAGTGGTCAGGGTGGATGGAACCTATAACTAAATAGTTAACAATATCAGCAAACTAGGGCCTAGGAGACTCAATAATTGAAAAGAGATTCTCATCAAGAAAATCCTCCCTTAACTCTCGATCCTCTTCCTTCTCCATGTCTGGATGCTCCATACGGGACAGATGATCAGCAACCATATTCTCACTCCCCTTTTCTTCTCGGATCTCTAAATCAAATTCTTACAAGAGGAGGACCCATTGGATAATTCGGGGCTTTGTATCCTTCTTGTTTAACAGGTACTTAAGTGCTGCATGGTCAGTATAAACAATAACTTTAGACAACGCAAGGTAAGAATGAAACATGTCGAAGGCGAATACCACTTCCAGTATCTCCCTCTCTGTATTAGTATTGTTTAGTTGGGCCTCATTGATTGTCCTACAATCATAGTATATGGATCGGAAGATTCGGTTTAGCCGCTGACCCAGGACAGCTCCCACCGCATAGTTGTTGGCATCACACATCACTTCAAATTGTGCCTCCTGGTTGGGGAAAATCATCACTGTAGCTTTGACCAGGTTCTTCATTAGATGCTCAAAATCTATGGTACATTCCTCATTTAATTCTAAAATATCATCCTTAGTCAAGAGGTTGGTTAGGGGTTGTGTTATCTTCAATAAATCGGGGAAAAATCCCTGGAAAAAACCCGCATGTCCCAGGAAGCTGTGGATGGCTCTAATAGAATATGGAATGGGAAGTCGTGAAATGACTTCTATTTTCACCGAATCCACCTCTATCCCCTTTTCTAAAATTATGTGGCCAAGGACTATGCCACTTTGCACCATAAAATGACACTTTTCCCAGTTCAAAACTAGGTTAGTGTTTTCGCATCACTCCGGTACTAGATCCATGTTCTGTAAACATGTGGTAAATGAATTCCCGTAAATGGAAAAAGCATCCTTGAAGACCTCTAGGATTTGTTCTTCCATGTCATAAAAAATAACCAGCATGCATCGCTGGAATGTGGCGGGAGCATTGCACATACCGAAAGACATCCCGCGGTAGGCAAACGTATTGTATGGGCAAGTGAAGGTGCTCTTCTCTTGATCCTATAGGGAAATGGAAATCTGATTATAGCCTGAGTAGCCACCAAGGAAGCAGTAATATTCATGCACTACTAGTATTTCTAGCATCTAATCCATGAAGGGAAGGGGAAAATGATCCATCTTTGTGGCGTCGTTTAGCTTCCAGTAATCGACACAGACTCTCCAGCCCGTGACTATGAGAGTGGGGATGAGCTCATTCTTGTTGTTAGATACCACAGTGATACCTCCCGTATTAGGGACCACTTGCAGGGGACTCACCCATGGGCTATCTGATATTTGGTAAATGATACATGCATCTAACTGCTTGATAAGCTCTTTCTTTACGACTTCCATTATGGGAGGGTTCAGACGCTGCTGGGGTTGTCTAGATGGATTTGATCCTTCTTCGAGTAGATCATTGTGGGTGTATATGGTAGGGCTAAAACCCTTCAAATCTAAAACAGTCCATCCAATTTCCTACTTTCTCCACTTTCAAACTTTTTGGAGTGCATCCTCCTGCACCTGTGACAGTACTGCACTAAGTATAATGGGGAAAGTTTGATGATCTCCCAAATACTCGTACTTTAAGGAAGGAGGGAGAGGCTTCAGCTCTAGTTCAGGTGCCTTGAGAATTGAAGGTACCGGTGGTTGTACTTCTTCCCTCTCTAGGATGTTAGGAATGATAGCTCGTTTCCAGTAGTGGCTACCCTGGCCTCCAATGAATTTCAGGTCCTCTGGGGCTTCATCAGTGGGCATGTCTGGAAAAATCATATCATATGAAATGGATAAAAATACCAGATCATCTTATTGTCTACTCAGTTGTTCATCTATGGTAGTCACTGTGTAGCAGCCCTCATTTTCAGGTAAATATGCTTGTTTTACGACCTTTAGAACATTGTAGGAGACTCTTTTGTCCCCTACCTGGAAAATCAACTCCCCTTGATGAACATTGATCAAGACTTTCCCTATGGCCAGAAAAGTTATTCCCAATATAATAGGTGCCTCCTGATCCTCCTCCATGTCTAGGATAATAAAATCTTCAGGGAGGATCAATCATCCCACCTTCACGAGAACATCCTATAGTAGCCCCTTTGAATATTTAATGGATCTATCAGCAAGTTGAAGGGAGACTCAGGTAGGCTTCAGATCGTGGAGTCCGAGCTTTTGGAAAACTCCGAATGGCATGAGGTTAACACTGGCCCCTAAGTCGCACATGGATTTTCCAAATTCATAGGGTCTAATTGTACATGGAATGGTAAAGCTACCTGGATCCTAGAGCTTGGGAGGAAAGGAATGTTGTATGACTATGGAGCACTCCTTTATCAGTGCTATTGTGCCCAAATCCTCCATATTCCTTTTCTTCGAGAGGATTTCCTTCATGAATTTAGAATATGTGTGAATTTGTGTTAGAGCCTTTGAAAATGGGATATTGATGTGTAGCTTTCTTAATACTTCAATGAATTTTAAAAACTGGTGATCCAGCTTCCTTTGCTTTATCCTCTCCAAAAAGGTAATGCAGGCTCGAAGTGTTTGACGACCTCTTTTCCTTTTCCTCGTTGAGCCTCTAGTGATGGATTTCTAGATGAAGAGGGGTCTGAAACTAAAACTTTGTTTTCAACAGAGAGTATAGGTACAATTGAATGAGCTGGTTCCTTCTGATGAAGATTATTTCCACTTCATAAAGTGATGGCATGGGCCTCCTCCCTAGAGTTATTCTCGGTGTTTCCTGGTAGTGTACTAGGATGTCTCCTTGAGAGTTGGTTTCCTATCTAGCTGATTTGGTTATCGAGGCCTCGAATAGAAGCATCCAGGTTTGGAAATATGGTCTCAGTAGTAGATATGAATCTATTCATAAGATCCTTTAACCATGAGGTATTCTCTTGATGAGGTGGTTGTGCATCTGGTGGAGGTGGTTGTTGTCTTGGCTGCTACGGGCGATGGTTTTGATACCCTTGCTGATGGTAGGATCCCTGCTAGTTTTGTTGTTGCCTTGGGAATGTGTTCTGATATTGTGGCTGACTGTAGCCAGGCGGTCGTTGGGGCGGAGGATTCTGCTGCTGTTGGCCCCAGCCTGTGTTCTGGTTTTCACGCCATGCCGGGTTCTGGTATTATTGATACTGGTTCAACCCTATTTTTTTGAGCAACATAGCTCACCTCGCTGGTCGTATGGTCGACTAAAGGTCTTGGGAATTCTCCCAGGATGTGGTTGTTACCACAGTCACTACATGCTGAATGGTCTGCAACATGGACTTGAGATGCACCCTTGAGATTTAGTGCGCCGATCTTTTTGGATACTGCATCCAACTGGGCAGTAAGCATGGTAGTATCATCAATACTATCCATACCTTGTTTTTGGGTCCCCCGCTCGGAATTTCATTGGAAACTGTTGGCAGACATATCTTCCAGCAGTTCGAAAAGTTCTTCGGGGGACTTTCTCATTACCGTACCTCCTGTAGCTGCATCCACCACAGACTTTGTACTCGTTGTTAGTCCTCCGTAAAAGGTTTGGACTTGCATTGAGGGTGGAAGTCTGTGTTGTGGTCATTTATGTAACATTTCTTTGAAACGTTCCCGTGATTCATACAACGACTCTGAGTCGTACTACTGAAAGTTGTGGATCCCATTTTGCAAGGTTACCATCTTCGAAGGTGGAAATATTTGGACAGAAATGCCTAGGCTAGCTCCTCTGGGGTGAGGATAGATCTTGTGGCAACCCTTTTATCCAGTCTTTCTCCTTGTCCCATAGAGAGAAGGGGAAGATTCAAAGACAAATGGTGTCCTCAGACACGCCATGGTAATAGAATGTATCGTAAATCTCCAGAAAGTTGGAGAGATGGGCATTCGGGTCTTCACTGGGAAGACCGCCGAATTTAATGATGTTCTGGATCAGCTGCATAATTGCAAGCTTGATCTCGAAGTTCTAGACCTGCAATGGAGGATGAACGATGCCCATATCAGCTCCAAGGATTGATGGCAGACCATACTCTATAAGAGTACATCGCGGAGGTGGCTGCTGATGGGGTGGATGTTGCATGAATTGCTTCTCATGAGGGGAGAAATAAGGCCCTTGGAAGATCTGTTGTAGTTGTTGAAGTTGGCCGTACTCCGGAGGAGGTTGTTGTGGTGGCATTTGGTAGTTCCTTGGGAGGAATTCCATGAAACATCTAGGTGCCTGCTCCGGTATACCAGCATCGGGAGGCTACTGGTCCTGGTACGGGTGTTCAACTGCAACATCAATGGCTGGTTCTCCCTCCTCCTTGCTCTCCATGGTTAATGGATTGTTTTTGTGCGTTTCCACCAGTACATGCTGACAACGAGACAAAGTCCATTCGATTTCTGGGTCAAGCAGAAAAATGCCCGATGACTCGGCACTCCTGGACCGTGTGAGGCGTTTGTTCATCCAATTGTGGTCATGAAAAAACACAAAACAAAACCTAGGTGTAAAAGGAAAAAAAAGATAAATAGAAATGAGATTACGAAAGAAATTTTTAGGTATTTTTGGTTTTCATTTCCACTAAAATTTGATACAAATTTAATTGAAACAAAAATAAAATTACTATAAGAACCCCGACAACGACGCCAAAATTTGGACGGTCATTTTACAGAATGTATGTTTTCGCTGTCCCAAATTATATTTACCCTAACATGTATAGTACCAGTAAGGGGTCGATCCATAGGGAACTATGAGGTTATTTTATCTTTTCCTAATTAAGTTTGTATTTTTGTTTTTAGTGAAGTCACCTGAATTAAAAATTTATTTTGGTTTTTTGTTTGGGTATAAAAAGAACAATTGGTTTCAAATCTTCTTTTCACAGATTAACTACTAAAATGAAAGTAAAGACAAGAAAGTTGGTTTTGATGAAAATAAGAGATAGAAATGTGTTGGGGTTATGGATTTTTGATAAGATTATTATAAAATCAAGTTGCTTATGAGGTTGTTCTGTTCATGATAACCCAACTCTCTGGGTTTAATTTGTTATAAAGTTTACTTGATCTGTTAAACATTATATTTAGAACTGAAGAGACTAATTCATTAGTCCAGTAGTTAGTGTTAAATAGATCTTTATTTGTATTATTCCATTTTGAGCCGATGATTACTTCCAATGGTCATGGATTTGTTTGTCATTATTGTTCTTTTGAATCCCTGAAAATTCTACCCCTGGTCCAGTATAGAATTTTCAGTGATAATATGATGTGATTTAAGAAGAATAAGAAGAAATTATTAGAGCAAACACATTCAGAGAAACTTAATTCAAATTAAAACTCACCAGCTTCCACAAACCCAACACCCTAGATGTTTATTTACACATATTGAAAATTATAAACACAAAAAAATTGATACCTGATGAAATCATGCTTGGATCTTTGAAAACGGAAATGGTTTTTCGGTAGATGGAATCACGGTAGTACGACGACAGAGAATCTTTCCTTCAGAGCCTCAACCTTTTTCTCCACAAAATACTACACACACCACTACCCTTGGTTCGGAGGCCATGGAATCCTTTTCTATAAAATTAAACTACACGGCGTGTAGGAAAGTACATTCTGTGTACTTATTTTCAAAGCATTTTCCCCCTATTTTATCTGCTGGTGGGTGGCCTAACATGTCGTCTTTGAGTTGAAACATGACGCTCCCTGGTTGGTGAATCTACATGGCATGTCGCACCACCATACAGGGCATGTAGTATCAAAATTCGGCCACCAAGTACTTCTTGAAATGCCTACACAGCGTGTAGTAATGGAACACAACATGTCATCTTCAGCCAGCAACATGGGCATGTAGACTCTTCTCGACCACCAACCGCTTCTAGAATGGTACACACATCATGTATAGTATAAACACGGAGTGTACTGGCTTCTGGTTTCTTGGGATTTTGTTTTTCCTGGTCAGCCCATGTCTGAGCTTGAAAGTACATGATGTGTATATGAGTACACGCCATGTATTTGAAAAATTTTACTCGGTTTTTCTCCTTTTTGTGAATTTGGACAATTTTTTTTTGAAAATGAACAAGATCACCAAAATCTAAGTATTTTTTCACTATGAAGTACATAAATGCTGAAAAAAATTTATTGTTTTTCAAAAATGTATATGAAAATATATGCACATATCATGTGCATCAAGAATCACTCACATTTTTCCTAGGTAAACATAATCTTGTTAGGGTATCCCAGCTAAGTGTAACCCAAATCCGACAAAAATATGTGCACATAACCTAATTTGGACAACTAATTAGCTACATTCCTTAAATAAGATAATCTAGGGGTATCCTTATCTAGATTTTTCTACATAGTTAGATTAGGATGGTATGGATATGTTTTTTATTTGGTGGGAATATGACACATAGTATATTAAATGTGATGTAATCTCCCAATATTATTTTATGTATTCACATTACATTCATTTATTCTTATAATGATTTAGATTTGAATCATTATTCCTTCTATAGAATAAAAATGTTCAAATTATATTTATGTGTAAATATTTACACAACTCATGGAAAAAAATATTAAAGGTAAGAAACAAAAAATAATTTTTCATACATTGCATGTAAATAATTTAATGAATGAATAATAATTTATAGTTGATGTATTTCAAAAGGATGAAGGATGGATTTTCATGAAGTCTTACAGTTCCTCTTTTTTTAATCGGTATGTGTTTTTTCTTCTATCTCCATGTAAATACTTTTCTTTTTTAGTGGTGTAGGAACATTACACATCGAGACTGCCTTGTAAATCTTTGCTTTTTATTAAATCCGATTGGGGTATGGGTTGGGAAACCATCCCATGTCTCACCTTTCTAAATAAAAATAATAATTTATAGAACTAGTATTAAAACATTTAAACTAAATCATAATGTTATTCATAATATTAACAATTTATATATTTTAATAATAGATATTGGTATAAAATAAATAGAAAAAAAATTTATATATGTAAATATTTGATAAAAAATTTATTAGTAATTAATAAATAAATTACAAACACTTTATTGTTTATGAATTTATAAACAAGAATAATTCAATTTTATCTAATATGAACTTTTAGTATTATCATTTTTATTTTTTATAGAAAGTAATTTACATTTATTAAATGTGTATGAATTATTAGTACATTAAATATCAAATAATAATAATTTCATGAAATAAGTTACAATTTACACAACTTACACAGTTTTCCAAACAAAGTTACAAAATATTTTCATTTTATATTTCCATTTAAAATATAATTATAAATAATGATAAATTCATTTTTCACCTTATTTTAATTGGTTATTTATACTTCAAACATGACCACATCTACCAAAACATTTCTGGTACAGTTTAAAGCCCCCTCTGAAATAGTACATGACCTCTGAGTTGACATCAAGGGATGTTTTCGACAATTGTATCAATTGGATGATTAATTATTAAATATTTAAAAATAAATTAATAATTAATTATAGACATTTTAAAATTAATTAATATATAAATATTTAATAAATTATATAAATATCATAAAATAATTTTTTATGAATCATAAACATTTTAGGAAATTGTTTAACTCAATTCATAATTTAAAAATGAATAACATTCATATATGTCATATCTTAGGATCTACTCTATATCATAAGTTGCGGGGTGTACCATTTTATATCATATTTAACAATATATATTCTCAACTATGATATTACCATTTGTTCCTAGAATTTATTTTTATATGATAACATTTATATCATACTGAATATGTGATGATATGTTTTACAACATATAATCATCGTTATCATCCCACATGACATCCCATATCATAAAAATGATATAATGAAAAATTAATGGATTAAACTTGTAGTTATTTATCAATATCACTTATCATAATAATTGATAACATCATAGCTTATGATATAAAATATAACAAATCTAACCATATACTTAAATTTATATCACATTTTACAATAATAGTTTCCATTTGAAATTTTCCTTGTAAAAACATACAACAAATAATGAGATTAAATTAAAATATACACAACTTCATCATTACAATCATGAATTTGTGAATAAAGAGGTATGTGAAAGATATAATTCCATTAATGGGGGGTTAAGGATTAAATAATAACTACTAAAATTAGTGGAATACAGTTCATATCCTTATTTCCATGATCACCATGCAATGAAAAATCGAACTCTTGAATACTGTAAATAAATAATTTTCTCATTTTTCCAATGATGTCTATAACTAGAACGTTTAGGAAAATGGATAATAAATATTCAATATAAGTAAAAATTGGAATCTTTACTTTATTTGTGCATCCATGGGTAAAATAAATTACCTAATATATTGGGATGACCCTCTTTCACACAGTCATATGCAAGTATCTTTTGAGGAAAAGTAAAATGGGGTAATAGTGCATTGGGATATTTGGCTGGAAGATTGGGTATACTAGAATAGCCATATCAATTTATAATTCCTTTTATATAGGTCTTATAGATACATCATGAGTACACAATAATTTCCTTATATGTTATGAAACATTCAAGTAATTCAACAGTTACAACTCCTTGTTTCCCTAATTTAATCATATTCACCCAATATTTCAATGTATGAAATGTTACCATTGAAAAAATCCTTTTGTTAAAGGTTTATGTACACTAACACTTAATTTTTTAATTTTTTAATCAATCATAGGGTGTTATGGTAATCGAATAATATGATTAACTTACATTACATTATCTCTATATTGCATAATACAACTAACCAAGGAAAAGATTAGATAATTCTAAATCATGCCTTATGATATTCCCTAATCTAGAAAATAGGATATGTAATGGATTCATTCATTCTATAATCCTTTATATGAATATAATATACAATAATATATAAATAAAAACAACTCGTGTTATAAATTTGAGTTAGGTAATATCATCATAGGGCTCCCTTATCAAAGACTTATCAACATTGAAGCACTATAGTGTTAAGCATACACCAATCATGGAAAAAAATATCTAAAAATTTTCTAGGGATATGTGTATGGTGTGAATATAACATACCCATTAGTAGGTAAACACTAAATCCTTTCTAAATTATTATAAAACCATTTTTGTACAACAATATCATAGAGTATGTATGCCACCAATAAGAATAATGAACAAAATCAACGATCAATTTTTAATTTAATAAACATGATAGAAATACATTGGTAGAATAAAATAAATATTGGTTGAAGTCATCTAAACCCAGAGAATTTCCCCACCAAAAACATTTATAATCCTAAAAAAGGATACAAAGATACAAAACAATTTCATTACATTGGAAGAATCCCCCCTAAAGCGAGGTTTTACAATAACATTTTTCCTTCCCAAAAATTGTTTTGGTCATCATGTTTAGGTTAATAACAATTTTTTGTCAAATTAATAGATAAAAAATTGAACATTTATCTGATGATGATCTTGATAAGTATTTGAAATCAAAATCTAAGTCAGTTTTAACATATTTCAATGGAATGTTCTTGTCCCAATAATTGGTGAATCCACTAATAAAAGTATGATCAGTTATTTTGAGAGTATTACCATCATTAAAATAAGTTTTAAAATCCATTATCACTCACCCTCTCTAATTAGGAATAATTCTATAACATTTTATGTTACTATTCCTACCAGACCCATATATATTAATTTTATACCCATTTTATGATGGTGGAATCTTATCAGGTGGCCTCCCTCTACAATACAATTTGGTTTAAGATTTGGGGATTGATATTAACGCTGATTAATTAGCATTTTATTATTTCTTAATATTCTATGGAACTCCAAAATTTTCAAAAAAAGTATCTAAAATATTTATGATATGAAGAGACCCTCTATAGGATGAGGCATTAACACTGTGAAATTATACTAATAGAAATTTTCTAAATGATAAAAATTAGAGAAATTTCATTGAATATAGCTAGAATACTCAAAATAAAAAGAGAATAATATAAATTGAGGAAGATATAAATCCCTTATTTAATGTTAAAATTTTAGATACAAAAATATTTATAGGCATAGACGATCTCTCTTTGTTAGATCACAATATCACTTGGTAGAGTACCTTAATGATAATGCCTAAACAATTACTCACCATTAATAGAATAATGCATTCCCATAATGATTAGAATCAGTAATAAAATCATAGTAATACATTATTGAGTCTATGATAATCCTTTATATTAATGTGACAAAATGTTACATGAGTGAGCACATAGTGATCACCTTCTTCTATGAGCTTGATGTTTCTATACAACTCATTCTGTGAAATGTAAAGAACAATTCCAAATAAGTAGTGATATTATATCACCATGTTGATGTTCAAATTTGGAGTAAGGAAACCCAAACCATATAATTATAATAAAAAGGATAGACTATATAAAAATGTATATCTCCCAACAATATGATTTGTTGAGAGTGATTAATAAATGTGTGAAGGGAATTATTAAGAGTATTCTTAAGAGTTGATGATAGAAAGACCACATTATGAATGGTATCAAAGGCCAAACCATATTTACTACTAGAAAAATATTTCCATAGGGATTATAATGCAGTAATATCACATTCCAATTTTTTTATGTCTTTTATGGTATCCTCTATGTCCTGAATATTAATTCATACAAAATGGATACAAATTATAGATATAAATTATCCTTTGTGTCCAAACCATATGATTATCCATAAAAATTATCCTTTATTTCCAAACCATATGATCATGTATACTCCTTCTATAGACATATATAAATTATCCATAAAAAGGACATATCCAAACCATACAATTTGTTGATAGTTATTAATTAAAGTGTAAGAGGAGTTATTATGTGTATTCTTAAGAGTGGATAATAGAGAAACCTCATTATGAATGGTATCAGAGGCAATACCATATTACTCCAAGAAAAAAAATGTCTATATGGATTTTAAAGTAGTAATATCACAATACCTTTTACTTTTATGTCTTGAATGATATCCTCTATTTCCCAAACATTAATTCCTCCATTATTAATGGGCCTTTTCAATCTCATCTAGCTCTCCAAGTGAAACCATACTTATGATTGTAGAACACATATAAAATTTTCTTGGATATATTTAATTCCCATTTACCAAGATGTTAGATTTTTGTTCACTCAGTGAATATAAACCGGAATAGACATGATTGAATTAATTATTAACACCATTCTATATTTGAAGGAATCTAAACATGATTTTCTAGTGGAGTGTATCAAAAAATAATTTATTATCCAACTTATTAATGTTTTGTATTCAAATCAATATCTTAGGAAATGGTGAACTAATATATTCTTAGGAAAAATATTTTTAAGTGAATCAAATCAACCTTTAATCATCATAAATCTCCTACTATAGCACTTAGATGATACATAAACATTGAATTTATGGGTGATAAATATTTGTGCCCCATCGATTATATATATTCTTGTACGCTTAACAATCCTTCATAAAATTTTATTTTACATTGTGAAATTTCATGATATCATCCCCAAATAGTTGGTGTGTGTTTCCTAGATTCCTTTATTGAACCTTGAAAGGATGCATAGTTGTTGTAAAAAATTCTATGTTGGTGTACTTACTAAAATAATCTCTAAGGAGGAAACAAATACTCATGGAAATTGTGTAACTTTCCCTTAGTCCAAAAATATATTTAAATAAGCAAAATATATTTCCATAAAAATTATCAAGATCCATAAATAAGTATAACACTGAATAATATAGTCAAAAAACCATTTTAAGAACAAAAAATACTATATAACCTTCAGGGGTATTTTTACACCATTCTACTGTACGTTTTACATGCTCACATTCATGATTATGTTTCCTATAAAATATTTTCTATAAATATCTCTTATATTCTCTATATAAATTAAAATAAACCCTTATATTAATTTCTATTAGATAAATACATTTTTTTCTCCAAGACCTTGTCATGTAGAAGATGATTTGGTCTATCACACAGAATCCATGTATTAAATTTGTATGTATAGATTCTCATTTTAATCAGATGAAATTGTTAGAAGAATGAGGATGATTCAACTATTGGATAAAGAAAATGTATGTATAATAAGAAACTATAGGGAAATATTAACCCTTGATGATATCTAAAATAACATCAGTGATCTTCTTTTTGACAAGATCTCAAATAGCTACAAAGAAAGGACTTGGAATCCCATTGTGAACTGGTACAATATCTATGTTTAATAATTAGATCAATTTCGGAATATCATATCCATATATCATATTTTAAAATAGTTTATTTGATTAATTATTTAAATTCAGGGCTATATCCTTGAATAAGGATTCTTATTCAGTTCCACCTATGTATCTCCCTCTATGGTGAAGTATCTCCCTAGTAATTAATGAATAAAAGTTATGGATAACTATGTGACCTGTTATGTTGATGTATCTAGTGTATGAAAATTCATTTAGTTACAATTTTTGGAATCAAAAAATTCTAATATCCTTATTATATTAATAAATATATAGAGTTAAAGAGGTCAAATATATTTTTAATGTCCCTTTGTGTATTTCTGGGGATCATAGTTCCTAGAGGAGGCATAAAAGTTGTTTGGAGGGGTTTAGATGTGAAATGATGGAATCATTCTTAACAAACAACATGTAAATATTATACTCCATGTATTTAAAGTTCATGGCTTGTTAAGGGAGGTTCACAGGATGTTACATGATGTGGAAATAATTAGGTTTAAATAATAAAATGTGGTGAATTTTTGGAGAAAAATGAACCCCATCATTTACACAATGTATAAATGGATTACACGCCAAGTAAATTCCCCATGATACACATTAATAAATGGTGAAACTACTCAAGGGTTTCTCAAAACCTACCCTCTTTATCATTTTCCATCATTCAGTAGATTCTCCTCTAGGTGTTTCGAGATATTTTCAACCAGTTATCGATTCTTGGATTTGGTCTTTGATATGGGTGATATGTGGTTATTGAATGTGAATTATTCCTTTATTTTATAAGGGATTATACTTGTTTGAAACTGTTCCTCTCGTATCTTCTAACCATTCTATGGTTTTTGATCTCCATTGGTTGTAATGGTATTTTGTCTTGGTTTTATATGGTTAAATTGTTCCATAGTGTCCTCCGATAGATGTAGTTCTTGTGTGAGAGGTTATCGGAGATCCCCAAATGGTCTTTTCTCATATGAGGAACATTGATAGATTTTGAGGTAGGGGATTTAGTAATTATTTTAGGTTTATGTGAAACCATATAGTTATAATTTTTTGAACCTTTTTATGGATATTAAATTCACCAAATAATCATTTGAACCAGATTAAAGGAATTGGATAGAATTTCCATTCTGATTTTGGTGCTTTATATAATGATAGTATATTTCCAATTGTTTCTCTTGATAGAGTGATATCTATCACTTTAGTTTTTTTCATATTCTTTTATGTTATATATTATAATATTGTTCTTCCTAGGAATTTTCAAATAATGTAAATCTAAAATTAATTTTTAATTATTTGGATAGTGAATAAATAAGCAAGTTTAATGAATCTGGTTGTTTCTGTAATTTGAAGACGATCAAATTGTGGTGATGCACATGTGTAATTGAAATTTTTATTACATCCGATTAATGAAATTGATAGATAATGTGAATCATGTTTACTCTAGACAATAATAATTAAAAATTCATGTTAATTGATAATGGTACTTCTTTAGGTTTGTTAAAACCATATAAAATACTAAGAGAATGTTTTTAATTTAATAGCATATTATAGTTTGTTGAATTATTATTCCCATAATTTTAAATTTTTAATAAATTAATCTGTAAATTCACGATTGAATATAAACTAGTTTTGTGAAAAAGATATCCTTCTCGTGCATGAGTTCCCTATGTTCATAAGAAGGATGAGTTCCTTGTTTTGAGGGCCATGTTGCACTATTTATTTCTTATTTGTTCCTACAACTCTTTGTGATGTGACATGGATATGAGACTTATTATGCAAGACTGGTATGCCTAAACATTGGATGGATGTTGTGATATATTGTTAGTGAGGATCAGATCATGAGGATGAAGTTGATTCCTATGATGGTGAGATGCATCGTTTATTGCATGTGGGTGTTGAGGATAGAATCAGAGGTGATGGAATGGGTTAAAGAAGTTATTACCCATTTATGATATTGATGGGAGCTTATTCTCAAACATATGAATATATTAAATGGATGATGGTTGAGATGCTTGTTTATCATCATTCCTTTAACTATTTCATAAGGCAGTGGGAGGTGCTTGGTTTTATGTTTCCTCTTTGTTTTAGCTTAGTATGGTTCTCCTAGAGTACATTATTATGGAATGATGATATTAAAAAATAAATGTTTCACCCACGGGGATGGTAAAGGATGGGATGAAAATTATCAAAGATGTTGATCTTAGAAAACCATTGACTTGGTTTGGATTATGCCTGGAGGGCATGAAATTTATGTGGATGATTAATGTAATGAAATATGGAAAAATGTAAATGGTTAATTAATGTCTATTTAGTTAATTTATAGAATGAAATAAAAATGATTAAACAATTAATTATTATATCTCTTTTATATTATTATGTTTTTATAGGGTAGTTGATCTTGGCAATGGATGAAGAGATTCTAAGTGACATTAGTTGCAGTTGAGTCTTGGACTAGGTTATACCCATAGTGTGGTTATGAGGTATATTATATTATGTATATTCATTTATTACAAAGACTTCCCCACCCATATTATTTTTGGAAACATAATCCCAATGGACTCTGGGAATCTGTTTTCCCCAAAATCCCATTGGGAGGACTGATGGATGACTACCCCCTCTGGCCCCACTCTCTTCTCCTAATAGATACTTGTGCTGATATAAACTGATATTATTTTTACCACATATGTGTGAGGAGGTATATAGTGTATTATGGTTATTTCACACACATTTATTACCAGATATATTCCCCAAATGATTTTTATAGGTTTGACATGTATAGGCTGTGATGTCTTGAGATACTTACTCGATGTATATGATTTAATGGCTTGAGGTATAATACCAGATTTTTGATATATGACATAAAATATGTGGTGGAATTAGGTAAATACATGATTACTATATATGGATATTGAATATGATACATTTTGGTTATGTGATACATGAGATGCATGTTTTGATGCCTTCTAGAGGGGCCTTATGCTGGCTTACTTTTGTAGGGAGGTACCCAGGACATGCCACATTGGGGAAGAGCATAAGACTTGTGGTGAAGTGGTTGTGAGGTACCATTAATGTTTAATTATTATATTATATACTCTCTTGTATGTGGTAGATAGTGAATAATAACTTTGGAAAGGAAAAAAGAATTAGTATACCTATATAGGTGATGTGTTAGTTTCATTGATGTTTTCTATTCTTTAGTATGGTTTCATTATCTTTTTTCACAGGATAATAAAGGTAGGATCCTACTAAGTATAATATTATGTTCATCATACATATATATAAAATATTTTTCATGTCATCATTTGTAGTTTGGTGATTAGGGTGGATATTACTAGCTCAGGGTTTTACATGACCGGTTTGGGATACGTGGTAACTGATGTCTTTACCTTTTTTTACATGTAGTTTCCCTTCCCATTATTTTAGTACAATATGACATTTCATTTTTTTACATGGGTTATATATATATATATATATCTAAGATTTTGTTCGTTGGGGTGTCCTTATTATCTCTCTCTCCCACACGTTTCTCATAGAGGGTAATTCCACCCATAGGCTTGTTTTCTATACCCTCAGTACTTGTCTCCAACCCATGGTTTACTGGATGTAGGAATCAAGCAGTCACTGTCTCTCTCCCCTAACTGTAGTATCATTATGTGGAGGGGGTCATGAAAGAGAGGTATCATTGTCTGAATTTAGATTGATATGATTGATTTTTATTTTTGGAACATGTGAGGTTGTAGGGGTAGGTAGGGGGATGATGTGAGCGTTGCTAAATAATAAAAGTAATCATGGGAGGCATGATGCAACATTGGTATTTAGGGCCTAGTATTATAGGATTCATTGACCTTTTCATTTATGATTCCCATTAAATAAAATAATACTTGTTTCATTGTAGAACAAGGAAAGTATCATGTATCATTCATCTTCGTGCCTGTGTTTGAAATGGTAGAACATGGGATATGTTTAAACATTAAGAAATATAATAAGATTTTGAATTAATTAATTTTAAATATTCTATAGTACGATTTTAAGATATATAATAGGTTTTTATTTGTATATTCATGGATCTAGGTCGTTTTTCTCATTAGGTTAAATCTAAATATGTTCATAAGGATGTACCGTCGGATTTTTGATGATTAGATGTCGACTCTGATGAAACCTATATGATAAAACATTAAGAGTCATAGTGTTTTATTTTACAGTTGTATGATGGATTCATTTTAGATTCAATCATGTTTGACTGATTAGAGGTGTTTGAGATAGATTTCAGTTTGATATCTGCTAGGGAGGGTAAATCGATATCATTGGATCTGATGATGTTTCATAGAGGATAAAGGTTGTGGTGTTTCGGTTCCTTCAGGATCACAAGTATTCATCAATCTAATGGGATAATTTCCTGAACCATTTCCGAGAATATATTATTTCATTGACTATGATGGGGGTTACTTTCAATTATCTAATTACCCTTCGACAAGGGTGTTCTGGTGTGTGAGTGTTCAGGATTCATTTTAGGACCCTTCTGTAATATGCTTCATACCAATTTTTAGATGTGGAGGTAAGGGAAACCAATTTTAAGGGGAGTTTCTTCCAAATATTGATGGCCATGTCACCCCATTTATGATAAATAAGTATCTTGAGGTGTCAGAGAGATAATAGGTTATTGATAAGACACTATCCAGAACCATATTTTCATGAGAGGGGAGATGTCTTGATTCTTTAAGAAGCAGAGCATGGTTCTAGGGTTCCCAGTTGTCAGGATATAAATGTTTTCAATCTATTGAGGCTAGTTTCCATCCCTCCTCATCTAGTTTCTCTAGGGTAGAGGATATCATACTTATAAAAAAAGAACATATGTTTTTTTTCTTATCAAGTACATGGTCATCAATGATGAGAGTAATATAAATTTATAAGCAATAAAAATGTGCCAAGCATTCCATTTTATGTTACACTATTTATAAAAATTCAATTAAGGTGGTAGTAAATATTTGGTCATTTTTTGAGATCAACAAGTGAAGATGGGAAGGTAAAGGTAGCTACGAGATGCTCCTCATCCTCATAGAGAAGAGAGAGACCAAGGATGTGTTCATTAATAGGGTCAGCAAGGTCATAGGGAAGGTCATTGTTAGCTTCATGATTTAGTGTTGCTAGTGATAGTCCAATGAGAAGTTATTCAAGGTAATATTTTCCTGTTTTAAAATTGGGTGAATGTTATTTTTGATTTAGGAGTGAAACACTCCATTATATTACTGTAACATCCCTTTTAAAAAAAGAATAATACATTTTCATATCTATTAATACTTGTTATTTAATATTAATTTTATTTTATTGGGGATGCTATGTTCGATGGCGTACCTTATACGCAACAACAAGTTTCTTTGAAGTCTAATGTTACCCACAATGCTGAGTCATACTGAAAAATAATAATATAATATAATTATTTTAAATGGAAGTTAACGCCTAGCTGTTGTAATTGAAGATATGAACATAACTAACTACAATATGTTATACATGTTTGATAAATGTTTTTACATTTATCCAATAAAAGTTAGAGGCATAAAATGTGAATGAATCTAATTTTAAGGATAAATACTCTAATATTTTTTAAAAGCTTGATTTACCACCATTTGATGGAGGAACCTCTTTAAATCTAGTTTTTTTCACTTTTATATGTTCTTTTTGACAAAAAAAATTAGGATCCGGACATCAAAATTTACATTGGTTAAATTTTTGGTATTTTTCTGATAAAATTCAATTTTTAATGAATAGTAAAAAATACTGTATTTTAATTCAAAACTGCCTTTTAATCTAATTTATTTATATGGTTAGATTATGTTTTTAATTGTTTTTAATGTTGAATTAGATTATATTTTTACCATTTAATCCAATTTTGGTCATTGGATGTAATTTCACTTTGAAATTGGACATAAACAAGTGTTAGTCTTTTGAAAGTTATTATTTATAAAAAACACACTTTTTGTTTTGACAACAAGAATTAATTTTATATTAATTAATCAGACTATTATGTTTTTAATTTTTAAGAATAGACATCATTATGAAATTGGGATATCAAATATAACTTAGGCGGATTTTTTTTATTTTTTCTCAATACCTTTAATTTTTAATGAATAGTGAAAACTCTGAGTAGTAGTTAAAGACCAACTCTTTCATTTAAATGAAATTTTACTGCTAATGTGAATTGAATTTAAAAAATCTAATATCCATGGTTTTCATTAGTAAGTAAAATGTGGTTCAATAATATGAAAATAATTTTTGGTGAATAGTAACTTTTGGCTTTTATTTACTGCGGTTAAAGCTAAATAGGGTAATTCAAGGTAAAAATAATATTATAATAATATTAAATTACCCTTACATGTTTCCTAATCCTATTTTTTGATACATTTCTGACCATGGGAATCCTTGGGTCGATTTTGGGACCCCATGGTGCCACTTAAGAGTGATAATGACACATTATATTAATTAATTTAAAGTAATGGAAAAAATGTCAAAAACATATATCTTTTAGTAATTCAATTCTTACATGGGGTTATAAATGTTATCATTATGACAATAAATATTCATTTGAAATATAAAAATATTTCTTGCATCATGGTAGTTTTTTTATATATTTTTGACATCATATAAATAATATTATTTTTCACACAATAATGATGTAGTGTTTACCTCATTAGTGAATGATTTAAATAAATAAGAATATAAAAATCAAAACAAATATCCAAAACCTGTTCAATTATTATTGGATGAATTTATTTAGAACATGAGACATCTTATCTTCTTCTTTAATATGTTTTTAACCTTTGGAAATGGAAAATCATTATATATTAAAATAATTTTTAAAACATTCCTAAAGAGCCCCTCCTCCCCCTTATAAAAAGCCCTCAACTCCAACCCATTACTCACACCTCTAAATCCCCTTGGATCATCCAAACTCTGCCCAAATAATCTCTCAAAATCCATATCATACACCTAGATTCCTTAAATTAGGAATAAGGGACATCAAGAAATCGTTTTGGTTCAAACCAAAAGGAGTTAACCGATTTAAAGGTAACATTTTCTCTTATGTTATTTTTTTAATTCTACAACCCCCCAAATCTATTTTTATTAAAACAAATTATAAGAACCCCAGTATCCTATATATACTAGGTTGTTTTTATGAGAATGATTCAAACTACACTTATACACACCTCCGTCTAATGGGTAAAGAACATATTGTTTCTGCGGACGACGAACTACTGCCTCACGAAACGATGATTGTTCAATCTTCTCTTGCACCCTCTTATGGTGGACATTAAGATGGAACTATATTTTTATGTGATATATATTATATTTATATTTTATCTATACTTCTGTATTATTCATTTATAGCATACCTTTATGGTTTCCATAATGGGTAAATACAATAATTTCATTTGAGGAAGTGCGGACTTCCGCCCCCTCAAAGTGATATGACTCGTTCATTCCATACGTGGAATGTATAAATGATGGAGTTACTGAAATAATATATATGATATTATACTATAATTATAATATACCTATACATAAATAATTTTTCTTTCCATTAAATATGAATTAGAAATGAAAGTAGCCTTCATGCGTACGTACAGCTTACCATCTCCATGAACGGTGCATTTCATTTCTTACTTCCAAATGTTATATAATATTGTAAAATACAAATATATAATTGATATATATGATATATATGATATCTAAATCATTAATATAATTATATAGATAATGGAATTTTGACAACATGAACAACTTGTAATTATAAGGAGTTCATTTTTGACTCACGTACCAAATATCGACAAAACGAACGTTACTAAAATTAATGATAATATAATATTTATAACTTTGTAATAAGTTATATAAAAGGAATAATAAACTTGAAAAGGTTCTTTATAAATTATAAATTAACATTAGTTTATAATTCAGGATATTTAAGAAGAAACGGGTCAAGTCTGACACAATGTAAGAGACTTCATCTCAATCACCTTTCATTGATGCATACATTGTTTTATACACTACATTATTTTATACGATGTATAAACACCATTGAACTTTATTTTCATTCAAAGGGAATATTTTTATACAAGTAACTTTACTAAACGACAAAAAAGAATGTTTCTTTTTAACTTAAGAGGGGTCAATGAACTTTTCTTCCGCCGTGAGTATTATATGATCATTGGCTTCCTCAACATGCCCTAATGTTTTTAAAATGAAAATAAATACCATATAATATTTTACATATTTTGGTATTGAAAATGGATTTGAGAAAAAATTTATTTTTCCAATATCTTGAAATGATATATTCTGATTACAAGGTGGACATGTTATCTTTTCTTTATACTTGTTTTATGTGTTATGGATCTTGGGAATTTTTTATGTATACGGGTGATTCCATAACAAACCTAGGGTGGGTGAGACCGAGATAACTATCCAAGGAATTAGGTAATTTAACAGAGGTAAACATAAATGTTTATCCTAATAGATTTAGGGAATATATTGTGATGGGTATTCGAAATGTAACTCCTTACATAGATGTGAAAGCTTTGACGTAAGTATGTTATGGATGCTACATGTTACCTTTATGATATATGATTTCTATATGCTATTACAAAATATTATGATTTCATGAGGTATGTTAAAGAGATTAAGTTTTGTATGTATTGATGAACTAATGTTTTCTTTCTTTATTTTATAACACTTACTGGATTTTTATGTTCATTCTTAGTTTTGAAATGTTTTAAACATGAAATAAAGATGAATAGGGTCAAGGATGAGATCATGGAAAAGTCATGTTGTCTAAAACATGGAACTAGACATGACTCTTTTTTTCAAGAGTTCTTATTTTATGAAAATATGGAAACTGAGTAGAAGTGTCTACATTGTAATTTTTGAGATGTAATGTAATAGTTATGGACTATTTCTCTAAATCTCTACACCTGTAAAGATCCTCAATGTAAATTGTCCATTTAATTCAAGATTATGTAATGTTTTAAGGATGGGTACTTATAGTTGGTATCAAAGGCTGGTTTAGATAACATTAAGAGTTAGGATACAATTTAATTAATATCCATATATTAATTTATGTTAATATTGAAGTGATATAGAATTTACAGATTACCATGTTTCTTCGCCTAAGATATTTCTGTGTTTAGAATTGTTTTTCGCAGAGGAAACATGGCAGTTGTGATGGGACAAAATTAGAAGGAATATAACCTTCAAAATCAATAACCTGAGATGGTTGGAATCAGAACTGAATAGTTTGTTGCAATGATGGAACAATTGACTCATGCTATAAATGGTGGCGGTATCTATGCATGAGATCATATAGATCAACCACATATTAACATGTCAGCAGTGGGTCATTTCAGGAGGCAACATCCACCATCATTTATTGGATCATCTGAACTTGGGCTAGCTGATAGTTGTATTAAAGAACTGAAGAATATTTTTTATGGCATGTGGTGTTCATAACATCCAAAGTTTAGTCTTTATTTTTACCATTTTGATGTTGAAGACGATCAGTGGTGGTCGATGGTGAAAAATATCAGGGATAGTGAGGAGATTAATGCTATTGATTCGCATGAATTCAAAGGTATGTTTGTTGAGAAATATTTTCCTAAGGTGGTTCATCTTTGGATGGAAATACAATTCCTAGAATTGAGTTAGGGGAGGACTCAATGGCTGCTTATGAATCAAAATTCACTCAACCGGAAAGGTATGCTCCAAATTTCATATGTGAACTTAATAGTAAAATCAACCATTTTTACTCATCATTAAATCCAAAGTATTGAAGGTCTTTATCATCTCTTGAGCTAAAAAATTATGAAAAACTTGTTCAAAGTGCGGGGAAGGTGGAAATGGAGTTTTCTGATGATCAGATGTTCTTTGACAAACAACAGAATAATTGGTGAAGGTGGTAGAAGAAAGGGAAGAACTCTAAAAAAATGTATGAATGTAAGAAAATTAAGTTTAAAATTTATGAAAATCATTGAAAAAATCATAATGGGGAATGTCTTTTGAATTCTGGTAAATGCTACCGATGTGGTAAAATGGGGCATAAGTCTTGTAATTTCACTAAAAAATATTAGGGTAATGGAATGAAAAAATCTGATTTACAGTCAGTAAAATGTATTAAGTTCAATGAAATGGGTCATTATAGAAATTAGTGTCTAATGAAGAACTCATCTAAAGGAAATTATACAGACTACAAGCGCAAAGTGGTGGTGAAATCCTTTGCAACTACTTCAGAAAATGTTGGTCCATCAAATGAAGTAGTATTAGGTACACTATTGGTTTGTTCAGATAATGAAAATGTATTGTTTGATTCAGGGTCTACACACTCTTTCACTTCTGAGAAGTTTTCTAGAAAATTGGTAATTACATATCAAGATATTAATCCTGAACATATGGTAAAATCATTGGGGGAAATGTTGAGAAAAAAATAAATTATTAGAACCTTGATGTCCTTGTGTGCGGAAATAATCTACTTGAAAACCTTATTGTTTTTTCTCTAGTAGAGTTTGATGTTATTTTCAGTATGGATTTTCTTTCTGTTTGTCATGATAAGATTAAATACAGAGATAAAGAGGTTTCTTTTCAAAATTATTTCCCGTTTGTATACAAGAATGAACCTTACTTTTGATAACATATCAGGAAGTCGAGAAACTGGTAAAAGATGGAAATGAATTTTACCTTGCACATATTTTTGAAAAAAAAGTAATAGTTTAGATTAATGATGTGCCAGTGGTAAATGAGTTTCTTGATGTTTTTCCTGATGAGTTGCATGGTATAATACCTGATCGGGAAGTTTAATTTACTGTTGACTTAGTTCATGATTCTAAGAAAATTTCAAAACCCCCTTATCAAATGGCTCAAATTGAACTTTTAGATTTAAAGAATCATTTTAAAGAGTTATTAGATAAAAGGTTTCATTCGACCTAGCACATCTCCATGGGGTTCTCATGTGTTTTTAGTTATAAATAAAGAAAGTTCAGTGAGACATTACAATGATTTTAGAGAATTGAATAACATCCCTATTAAGA
This sequence comes from Viscum album, assembly GCA_963277665.1. Lineage (NCBI taxonomy): Eukaryota > Viridiplantae > Streptophyta > Magnoliopsida > Santalales > Viscaceae > Viscum > Viscum album. The sequence continues at coordinate 562,004,084 of OY728131.1, forward strand.
ACAAGTATCATTTGCCTCATATCAATGATTTTTTTGATCAACTCTAGGGAGATCTATATTTTTTGAAGATTGACTTGAGGTCAGGGAACAATTAGTTGAAAGTAAAGAAATAATACATTCTGAAGAACGTGTTTCGTACTAGATATAGCTATTATTAATTTGTGGTTATGCTTTTTGGATTAACCAATGCACCTATTGTATTCATGTATCTTATTAATAGAATTTCCATGAGTTCATGGATATGTTTTTGGTTATGTTCATTGATTATTTTTTGGTTTATTCCATAAGTAATGCGGAACCTGAAATTAATTTATGTTTTTTTCATGCAAACCATAAAAGAAAAGAAATTATTTTGGAAATTCAAAAAGTGTGAGTTTTGGTTACAATAAATTTCATTCCTTGGTCACATTGTTTAAAAAAATCACATAACTATTGATCCTACTAAAAAAAGTTGTTTAAGAATGGCCATAACCCGCAAATATAACCGATATCAATAGTTTTTTTTGTTTGGAATGTTATTACTAGAGGTTTTTTGAAAATTTGTAATGACTATCTTTCCCACTAAATAGGTTAACTCAATAATCTGTTATGTTTTTTTGGACAAAAAAATTTGATGATAGTTTTCAGGAATTGAAATGAAAATTGGCGAATGCTCCTGTTTTTGAATTACCTTCTAGAAATGGTGGTTTTATTATCTATATTGATTGTGGGATGAAAGGGTTTGGTTGTTTCCTAATGAATAATGATTAAGAAATTTCTTATGCTTCACGTCAGTTGAAAACTCATCAGTTAAATTACTAAACATATGATTTAGAATTAGCTGTTATTGGTTTTGTTTTAAAATTTTGGAGGCATCATTTGTATGGAGTAATATGGGAAATATATAGTGACCACAAAAGTTTAAAATATATATTCACTCCGAATGAATTAAACATGAGATAGAGGAGATGGCTGGAATTAATCAAGGATTATGATTGCACGATCCATTACTATTTGAGAAAAGAAAATATTGTGGATGATGCTTTGAGTTAAAAGAGTAATGCTTCATTAACCATGATATGTTTTGAATGAGGTCCATTGGTTTTTGATTTAATGAACTTTGTCATAGAATTCATTGGTGCAATAAATTCCCCTTTTTTGTTTTAGGTGTTAGTGAAATCATCTTTATCAGACAGAATTATGCAAGCACAGAAGGAAGACTATGAGTTGTAGAAAAAGGAAGAGTTGGTTCAGAAGGGTATGATTTCTAATTTTAACATTGATAATGATTGTGTTTTGAGGTTTGGGAAGATATTATATGTGCCTTGTGATTCACAGTTGAAAACAGATTTATTATGTGAAGCTCATAGTTCATGGTTTTCTGGTCATCCTAGAAGTAATTTGATGTACAGAGATCTTCAAGTGTATTACTGGTGGGATGGAAGGAAAAGAGATATTGCCTACATTATTATGAAGTGTTTTAATTTTCGGTAGGTTAAAGAAGAGTGGCAGTTTCCAAAAGTAATGCTTCATTGATTACCAATGCGAGAGAGGAAATTGGAAAATATATCAGTGGAATTTGTTGTGGAAATACCAAAGACATCTCGAGGTAATAATGAAATCCGGGATATTGTTGACTGATTGACTAAATCTGCTCATTTTCATCCTATTCGAGATACTTTATATCTGTATCAACTTTATCTGTTGTATGTAAAGGATATTATTTCATTGCAAGGAGTTCCCCTCTCCATTGTATATGATCATGATCCTAGGTTTACTTCTAACTTTTGGAAAGGCCTTCAGAAGTCATTGGGTACTAAATTAAATTTTAGTACAGCTTTTCATCCTCAATCATATGTGTAGTCAGAACAAACAATTCCGAAGATGGAGGATATGTTATATTCTTTCTTAATGGATGACCAGGTAAGTTGAGACCAAAATCTCACTACTAGAAAAGAAGGTTATACCAATGGTTTAGAACCGTTGGTATAGGCTGGAAAACCGTTGGTATAGCCTATACTAACGTTTTTCCAAACTGTTGGTTAGTAAGCCGTGAGGAAAGCCTTATACCAACAGTTTGATCTAAACAATTGGTATATTGTTCTATTAAATTTATCCCAATGTATACCAATGGTTTATAACTGTTGGTACTGCATTTTTTAAGAATTATTATACCAATGGTTTTCAACTGTTGGTAATTTGATTATCCAGAACACCTATACCAACGGTTTAGAACCATTGGTATTGTGTTTTTTCAGAATTCCATAACACCTATACCAACAATTCTAAACCGTTGGTATTGTGTTTTTACAGAATTCCAGAACACCTATACCAACAGTTCTAAACCTTTGGTATAGAGTTTTTCCAAAATTCCAGCACTCTTATACCAACGGTTTAGAACCATTGGTATTGAGTTTTTCCAAAACTGCTGCACAGCATCCCCCCTCCAGTAGCCCCTCCACTATACACCTACACCTGCATAAACAATATCACAAAAAACACATACAAACTTATAACAGTATAAAAACACCTAAAATAGCACAAAAAAACACATAAAACCATCAAACTCTTCCAACCATGTCATGTACTACAATTCCCTATTTCAATCTTCATATGACAACAATAATCCGATAGTAATTCACCTCACCCATGAAAAAACCCCTAACCAGAACATCCCCCCACCTCCCCATAAAATTCTAATAGGCAAAATATTATGAGAAATACCTATTAGAGTTGAATAAGAGTTTGAAATTGGCTCATATCCCTTTTCTTTCTAATCCTAGATTTGGGTATGTAATGATTTGTGATGAATTTTTCATTGAACTTGTATTGTTTATAATATATGGTGAAAAGGTATTTTCTTAGGAGTCTCATAACTTATGACCCCATGAGTGAAACTGCCCAACTCATGAAAAAGAGTTTGCGACTATCATCGATGAGTGTAAATTTCAGTTGTATTCACTTAAAATGATGTCCTTTTCAAAAAAAAAAAGAGAGACTTTGAGCGGTGCCGTCCACACCGCACCTCGTATTGAGGCGGAGTTGACTCGTACACATCACATATGACCCATGGATCGTTTTCCTAAAGTTTCAATATAATCCAAATGTGTTTGGTCGGTTTTCCGTATGCCAGTAGTTCTTTTCACTTAAAATCTTGTCCATTTCAAATAAAAGTGAGACATTTTGTGTGCTAATAGCCACACCGTGCCTTAGATTAAAGCGAGGTTGACTCGTAAATGTCATAAATGACCCATGGATACTTTTCCTAAAGTATCAACAGAATCCGAATGTGTTTGGTCCATTTTCCGTATGTTAGTTTGTTTTTTTACTTAAATTGTTGTCCATTTCAATGAAAAATGAGACACTTGAAGTGGTGCCGGCCACACCGTGCCTCAGATTGAGGCGGGGTTGACTCGTACATGTCACAAATTACCCATGGATTGTTTTCTTAAAGTATCAACACAATCTGAATGCATTTGGTCGGTTTTCCATATGTCGTCTATTTTACTTAAAAGCGCATCCATTTTAAACAAAAGAAAGACACCTTGAGTGGGACCAGCCACACCGGCCCTCATTTTGAGGCGAGGTTGACTCGTACACATTCAAAATGACCCATGGAAACTTTTCCTAAAGTATCAACAAAATCTGAATGCATTTGGTCGGTTTTTTGTATGTTGGTTGTTGTTTTCACTTAAAATCTTGTCCATTTCAAATAAAAGTGAGACACTTCGAGTGGTACCGGCCACACTGTGCCTCAGATTGAGGTGGGGTTGACTCATACACATCAAAAATGACCCATGTATACTTGTCCTAAATTATCAACAGAATCCGAATGCATTTAGTCCGTTTTTCGTAAGTCAGTAGTTGTTTTGACTTAAACTGTTGTCCATTTCAAAGAAAAGTGAGACACTTTGAGGGGTGTCGGCCACACTGTGCCTCGGATTGAGGCGGGGTTGACACATACACGTCACAAATGACCCATGGATCGTTTTATTAAAGTATCAACACAATCCTAATGTGTTTGGTCAGTTTTCCATATGTCATTTATTTTACTTAAAAGCACATCCATTTTAAACAAAAGAAATACACTTTGAGTGGTACCGGCCACACCGGACCTCAGATTGAGGCAGGGTTGACTCGTACACGTCAAAAATGACCCATGGAATCTTTTCCTAGAGTATCAACAGAATCTGAATGTGTTTGGTCGGTTTTCCGTATGTCGGTTGTTGTTTTCACTTAAAATCATGTCCATTTCAAATAAAAGTGAGACACTTCGAGTGGTACCAGCCACATCGTGCCTCAGATTGAGGCGGGGTTGACTCGTACACATTAAAAATGACCCATGGATACTTTTCCAAAAGTATCAATAGAATCTGAATGCATTTGGTCTGTTTTCCGTATGCGAGTTGTTGTTTTGACGTAAACTATTGTCCATTTCAAAGAAAAGTGAGACACTTTGAGTGGTGTCGGCCACACCCTGCCTTGGATTGAGGTGGGGTTGACTCGTACACGTCACAAATGACCCATGGATAGTTTTCCTGAAGTATCAACACAATCCGAATTCATTTGGTCGGTTTTCCGTATGTCATTTATTTTACATAAAAGCGCATCCATTTTAAACAAGAGAAAGACACTTTGAGAACCAAATGCATCCGCAATGAAGACAACCTCCCTAAAGGTCTGTTTGAAGAGGAAATCATGAATGATCAATAGTATGTACCTTATAACAATATTAGTTTCCAACCAAAGAGTATTTTTTATACCGTGTTTAAAACTCACAAGTTGGCCCAAATGAGATTCCAGTTCAGTAATAACCATTTTGTGCTGACTTCATATCATATATCCCAGAAGAAGAGACCTGTCCTTTTCATTAAGAGAAGACCAATCACAAAAGACACATTGAACTTCATAATAACCAAACTATTTATCTCCCTGAATAATTTTCCACCACGCATCTGCACAGCTATGCAACAGTAGAAAGCATAAATTATATTGGAACATGATTGAAAAATTTATTCTCAACCAATTGAAATAGTAATCCTGAAGTAACATACATTTAAAATAATAAACGGAAACAAAATCAATGAAACATGCAGCACCTCCCCCTCCCACCTCATAACCCCCCTACGTAGCCCCTTCCCCCAGCAGCCCATCCCCTGCCCCTCTCCTCCCCTCCCCCCAGCCCAACCTTTTCCCCCAGCAGCCCCTCCCTCCTACCATCACCCAGCCCCTCCCCTACCCTCCCCTCCCCTTCCCTGCCCTCCTCTCCAACCTACCCAGCCCCAGCCCCTGCCCTCCCCTCCCCCATGCCCACCCATTTCCTCCAACAACCCCCTGCCCCTCCCACTTCTCCCCCCTGCCCACCCTTTCCCCCCAGCAGCCCCATCCCCTCCCCTCCCCCCTGCCCAACTTCTTCCCCCAGCACCCCCCTCCCTCCTTCCATCATTCTATTCTCCACGAACCTCCCCTTCTTTTCCCTCCCCTCCAACCTTCCCAGCCCCTGCCCCTCCCCTCCCCTCGCCCCTACCCACCCTTTTCCCCCAGCAGCCCCCTCCCTCTGCCCAACCTTTTTCCCCCAGCAGCCCCCTCCCCTACCCTCCCCTCCCCTCCCCTTCCCTACCCTCCCCTAAAACCTGCCCAGCCCCTGCCCCTCCCCTCCCCTACCCCCTGCCCACCCTTTTCCTCCAGCAGCCCCGGCCTCTCCCATCCCCTCCCCCCTTCCCACCCTTTTCCACCAGCAGCCCCCTCCCCCTGCCCAACCTTTCCCCCCAGCATCCCCCTCCATCCTACCATCACCCAGCCCCTCCCCTACCCTCCCCTCCCATCCCCTCCCCTTCCCTGCCCTCCCCTTCAACCATCCCAGCCCATCCCCCTCCCCTCCCCTCCCCCCTGCCCACCCTTTTCCTCCAATAGCCCCCTACCCCTCCCCTCCTACCCACCCTTTTCACCCAGCAGCCCCCTCCCCTCCCCTCCCCCTACCCAACCTATTCCCCCATCACATTCTCATTCATGAAATAATTTTACATGAAGATATAGTAATATTTAAAAATAACAATACATACTTTGTATGACTAATAGGGAGACACTTTAATAAGAAATTCAAAATTATGTATAAGAAATCTGTTAAAACACTAAGTATGATAAATTTTGAAACACTTCAATTATCATTCCAGAATTGTGTTGGAATCCCCAAAATTTCTAGAAGATCCACCATTACTAAAACAGAAATCATCTCCTGAACAGAATAAAAATTCAAAAACAGCACGATTCACTTCAAAAACACAAAAATAAGAACATAATCAATAATGTACAATTACTAATTTCAAAATCACATTTATTTGCATGTGATTATTCCACGCATGTTACTATCAGGCATAAAACTATCAATCAAAAATGACATAAAATGCACTTCTATAGGAAAATGACATAAACAAGAAATACATGGATAACTAAGAAAGATAAGTAATACAAAATAGAAAAATGGGTATCAAAGTACCAAGGAATACTAATGTTCTAGGTAGTATAGTAATTATACAATAAGAATCAAGTGAAAAAAAGAGATCAAATAACAACATCCCTATGAAGAAGAGGAAAACCCCAGAGTGGAAAACCAGGTTCAAAAATAAAGAGTTATACCGAATTAAAAAATGTAATGGATCAATCTGCCCCTGATCACCACCACTAACACCAATTCATCATCAGCCTCATCCTCACCGCTGTCTCTATCCTCCTCACCATCCTCATCATCATCCCCATGCTCATCATCAGCCTCATCCTCTTCCTTGGCCCCATCCTCACCCCCGACCCCATCCTTGCCTTCGGCCTCATCCTCGCCCTCGTCTTCATCCTCATCATAGCCCTCATCCTCTTCAGCATCCTTGTCATCACCAGGAACGTCATCATCTCGACCTCCACTAGAGATGACTCCTAGTGCATTGGATAATGCACCCATCGACGACATAAATGTCTGAAAAGCCGCACTATCCTCTGGTGGAAGTGATGAAGATAAAGCTTTCATCAGTTTCATAAATTCTTTGTCCCTCATTTGAACTTGTTCCTCCAACACTATGACCCTTTTATCAGACTATCTTGGATGATCCTTGAAATGTTCCAACTCGGTGGTACTATAATGGATACTTGGAGAGGTCCAATACCTCATCGAGACTATATTCTTACCAGGTCGGCAGCGTACTCAACCAGAGTGCTCCTCTCCCAAAACCTGATATAAATGATCGTGTGGCCCAAAATTGTCCGGATCCTGGGTATCAAGAGCTTCTAAAGCAGCCTGCTAAAAATATTAATAGATTAATAAATTTCAAAATAGATATTAAACTTTCAAATAAACAAATTAAAAGTTACAATATTTTCTTGGGTTGAATCATTTACCGATGTTCCATCTTTTTTTCTTCTACTCTAGAAAAACAATTTTGCTCGAGGGATACATCATTCAATATTCAATTTGTGATTCTGTAATGACATTGAAACAATATAAAGTTCAAGTATAATCATATATTCAATATTAAGTAAATCACATAATTTAAGTAGGAAACAATAAAAAGGGAAAGTCTTAAAAAAATTATAAACAACATTATCGTACCAGCTGCCTCCCATGATCTGACATAGTTGTGCGCCCCAAAGTGTGGAGGTATTGCTTTGAATCAATGTTTTTTTTTGTTTTTTAGAATATTCCTAAATAATGTTTAATAATAAATAATATTATATTAATGAAAAATATGAAAACTCTCATTTAAATACCTCAAATGTGATTAATACCTTAAATTTAGAAGTCGCCCAATGGGTAATCATTTGGCGATATTTATCTATCAGGCAGTCATCCACGATATGTAATGTCTCTAACTCCGTGCCCACGCTATCGCACCAGCCAACATATAGGTCATGCTTATAAGCTCTCCAAAGCTCTCATAACTCTTTTAAATGCACTGGTCGTGCACCTTCGCCATCAGAGAAGTTAAACCGAAGCTGAAACCCAATAGATTATTTCATATAAATACAAAAAATTACTACATTAAATCCAATAGATTTTTTACCCATATTTTTGCCCATGCGTTATCTTTGACTTCGTGTGGCAGATGTCTCCAAGAGAGAGGGCTGACCGGAATGATATCAGAGTATTTGGCTAGCATCGCAAAAAAAAAACCCGACATTCCTTCCCTTATTTATCAATCATTTGTCCATCAACATTGTATTCAACCATCAACTATGTCTCGTCGTTCCATACCGCACGCAAGCGAGTACTCACCCTCCCCCGCCTCCTATCTGTAGATGAATATGTTATTAAAGAAAAATAATATCAGTACAGGTTATAATAAAATAAATTTTGGTATAAAAAATTGATAGAGTTACATAAATATACCTGTGGTAGTCGGATCAATGGGTGTCACTGGATGTGAAGAAGATGAAGGAATATCCTGTATAGGTAGAGTGTCCCTCAGTGTACGCTCCTCAGCCACATACTGTGTCGCAGCAGGAGTCGAAGAAGGTGGAATATAATAGCTCATAGAAAATGAACCAGAAGAAAAAAGATGATGGCATAGACGTCTGGCCAACTGGTAGTGTAAACATCGGAGGTCTAAATACCTCGTGTGTCCCTAAAGACACTCCAGGATAAAAATGGTGCAAAAGAAGATACATTTGTGGCAGTGGATCATCTAACTCTCACCCCACGAGCCCTCGTACCATCGGCCTCAGTATCGGGACCACTAGATGATCGTCCATCTCTGACACCACCCCCCTCCTACCACCAGCCTCTCTACTGGGAGCAATATCAGGCTCCTCGTTAGATATCTCTCATCTAGGGGGTCGATCCTGAAAAAAAAATTAACACAAAATTAAACACATGATATTATAAGTTATTGAAATATTTATATTTGAAATAAAATACTCACAACAGGGATGAGTGAAGGAGCACCCATCTGTACCATGCGACGATTATTATCTGTCATCTTTTTCCATCGCCTCTCTTCAATGGGTGTCATTTCCTGCAATGAAAACAAATATGGAAGTAATTAGAAACAGATAACTAATGTGTAATCCCAAAAAAAATATAAAAGAACCATTCTGATAAAAAAACATAAAGTAAAAGAAGATTTATAGTGGTTTGAAGGTAAGTAATAGGACACACACTCTAAATGATGTAGGTGAAACATGTAGGTGAGAACACGACTATATGATTCTATATATTTCCCACCACAACTTAGGGTTCACAATCTACTCTGACAATTGATCTATTGGCATCATCATAAGTAATAAACAGATTTCTTCTAATTGCAGTAGGGATAGTGTCAACTTCATCATCACCATCATCAAAAACATGTATAGGATTTACTTCAACAATTACACCGAATTTAGGATGACAATGATCTTTGACATAAAAAACTTGTTTCACCATTGATGATAATACATATGGTTCATCGGTGGAAAGAGTGCGAGTCATGTCAATAACTTGAAATCCACAATCATCAATAAAGGTTCCTTGACTCGTCATTGAATCAAACCATTGACATTATATCTCCCGTCTAGGAGGTCGATCCTGAAAAAAAGTTTAACACAAAAGTAAACACATGATATTATAAGTTAGTGAAATATTTATATTTGAAATAAAATATTCACAATAGGTACAAGTGGAGGAGCACCCATCTGTACCATGTGATAATTATTATCTGTCGTCTTTTTCCGTCACCTCTCTTCAATGGGTGTCATTTCCTACAATGAAAACAAATATGGAAGTAATTAGAAACAGATAACTAATGTGTAACCCCAAAAAATATTTAGAAAAACCATTCTGATAAAAAACATAAAGTGAAAGCAGATTTATGGTGGTTTGAAGGTAAGTACTAGGACACACACTCTAAATGATATAGGTGAAACATGTAGGTGAGAACACAACTATATGATTCTATATATTTCCCACCACAACTTTGGGTTCACAATCAACTCTGAAAATTGACCTATTGGTGTCATCATAAGTAATAAACGGATTTCTTCCAATTGTAGTAGGGATAGTGTCAACTTCATAATCACCATCATCAAAAACATGTCTGGGATTTACTTCAATAATTACACCGAATTTAGGATGACGATGATCTTTGACATAAAAAACTTGTTTCACCATTGATGCCAATACATATGGTTCATCGGTGGCAAGAGTGCGAGTCATGTCCATAACTCGAAATCCACAATCATCAATAAAGGTGCCTTGACTCATCATTGAATCAAATCATTGAAATTTCATCATCGTCACTCGACCATGCGAGTAATAATACAAAATTAATATTTTCATCACGACTCCATAATAAGAAAAATTTTCAGAACGAGGTCTAGTATCCGATAAACTGGCATAACAGTCTATTGTGGTAGTTAGAATAACACCATTATGATGTGTTCTCATGTTTCTTGCTCATTCAGTGATAATAAATTTGTATCCATTGATCACAAGTGATTTACAAGCACGAACCATGGTATTATGACCAAAATCCAAAGCTCTTATTTCCTCAGAAACAGAGTCTACAGGAAAACTTGATACCTGAAATATAAACAAATAGTAAACTTAATTAAATATTATTTTTATTTAGTTATTACAGAAATATTTTTACCTGCAATTTCAACCAATCAGAAAACCATTTTCTATGAAGAGTCTCTTTCCTTCTCAAAGATAAAGAACAATGATTTCTATATATCAATTATTTATGTTCCCTATAGATAAAAACAATAATATTTTAACAAATATTTAAAATTACAAGAGATAAGATAAGAGATACATGTATAATTTACGTACTTGATATACTCATCGAACAAATCACAATTGAACAACATTGTGCGATGTGCCATCTCTCACTCTTCAAGGATTAATGTAGTCAATGTATATGATCTCGGAATTCCTTCTCTCTAAGTAAGTGATGGAAAATAGGGTTCAATTTTCCCATACTATTCTTCTTCATTTATCATTGGTCTGTTTATTCTCATAGTAAGATCAGACAAATACATTGCACAGAAATCCGTAAATTCTTGAGGCATGTAACTGTTCACAATAGAACCTTCGAGATAATTCTTATTCCGAACATATGATTTCAATGTGCACATGTTTCTTTCAGTTGGATACATCCAACGGAAAGCAACGGGTCCTACAAGAAGTATTTCGGTTGGAAGATGGATAGTTAGATGCAACATGCATTTAAAAAATGATGGAGGGAATATTTTCTCTAACTCACACAAAATTAATGGTGTCTCTGCCAACAGTTTTTGCAAGAAGGATTTGGATAACCTCTTATCACAACAATCTCTAAACAAATACCACAACCGAATAACGGAGACTCTAACATTATTAGACAAGAGATGACGGACTGCTATTGGAATCAACTCATGTAAAAGGACATGATAATCACGAGTCTTCAAAGATTTCAGCTTCAGCTCTTTTCTGTTGACACGTTTTGATATATTTCTTGAATAGCCATCATGAACTTTAATATTCTCTAGAACTTCCAGAAATTGATTTTTTCAGCAGGTTTCATCACATAAGAAGCGCATGGAACTTTCCATTTATTTTCACTGATACAGACAGGATGTAATATTGGTCTGATCCCCCAATCTACCAAGTCACACCGAGATTGTAAATCATCTTTTGTATTCCCCTTTACATTTAGAAGAATCGAAAGCAACATTTCACATATATTATTTTCAATGTGCATTACATCTAAGAAATGACATAATAAGTTTGTTGACCAATACGACAACTCAAAGAATATACTCTTCTTCTTCCAATTTTAATAGGTATCATTGGAAACATTTTTCCTCTTTCTAGATTTCATTACACCCTTACCAAATGAATAACTGAAATCTTTCAATTCATTAAGCACATCAGTTCCAGACATACGCTGAGGTGGATCATCATTATCCATGGTATTGTCAAATCTTCGACGACTGTTTCTATATGGATGGTCCATTGGAAAGAATCGTTGATGTACCATAAAACTAAAACTACAATGATATTTCAGTATTCTCGATCGAGTATTCTTCATATAAACATGACATGACAATTTTCCTTTGGTTCTCCATCCAGACATCATTGTATAAGCATGAAAATCATTGATCGTCCACATAAGCGTAGCACGCATATGAAATATGTCTTTCGAACATGCATTGTATTTGGGCACACCCACATCCCAAAGAAGTTTCAACTCTTTTATTTAAGGTTTCATGTATGCATCTTTATCATTTTTGGGATCAGAATATCCAGATATCAGTATACTCAAGAAAGTGTAAGGCCTTTTCATACACAACCAAGGGGGAAGGTTATAAATGTGTATGAAAACCGGCCATGTGCTATGCGAATTAAGCATCTACCCAAATGGATTAAAACTGTCACATGAAAGAACCAGTATCACATTACGCACATCGGCTACAAATTCAGGATATCGAGCATCAAATATCTGCCATGTAAATCCATCTACAGGGTGAACCAACTCTTCATTATTCTTTTTCTCTCAGTGTTATGCCATCGCATTTTTACAGATATTTCATCAGACATGAAAAGGTTCTATAATCTGGGGATCAATGGAAAGTTCCACATTACTTTTTGTGGTACACGAGATGGTGTTCCATGATCTTTTGGCTTCCATCGGGAGGTTCCACATTTGATAAAATCATTTCTTTCAGCAGTTTCCTCCCAAAATAAGAAGCAATCATTCGGGCAAGCATGAATTTTTTTTGAGAATCCAAGTTCATCAACTAACGTCTATGCCATATAGTGGTTTGAGGAAATATCTACATCATCTAGAAGTAAGTCCTTCAAGAAGGTAAGAATGTAATCAATTGCAGTATTTGAAGTCCCAAAAATAGTTTTCCCATGAAACAATCAGATTAAAAATTCCATCTTTTTTATTTTACCACATTGCCGATATACTGGATTTGTCGCAGCATCATTCAATTTTTTCACCCTATCAACATAATCATTTTCATTGGATGCATCATGTGTGCTTGTATCAAAATCTTGTTGGTCGGACATCCTTTCCTTCTCATGATGCCGAATAAATGGAAACCAATCATATATCAAAATCTCCAATTCAGCCTAATAATTTGGGCCATCAACATTTTGAGATTCCATTTTCTCTCCATTGTGATACCACACATAATAGTTTGTTTGGAAACCATATTTGGTTATATGATAGCTAACTGCTTCACGACTCAACCAAGGTCTTCCAACACAATTAAAACATGGGCAGTGTATGTGACCACTATCTGAAGCCTTGTCAAATGAAAAATCTAGAAAGTTGTTCAAATTATTTTGAAAATCGGTTGAAATCTGATCAGTTTCGTACATCCAACTTCTGTACATTCTGTAAAAATTGCAATAAGTCATTTCAAAGAAGTTCAATAATATTGAAGTTTAATCAAAAAAATATTTAGGTAAATGACAATTGTTTACTTTATATAAAATCATGACTAACACATTACTCTATATGAGAATCATATTAAGAAATAAAACAAAATACAGTGTATATAAGAAAATAAGATACAGAATTTATAATGCCCATATTCAAGGATATCCCAGAAAGATATTGGAAGTGGATCAAGGAATACATAATCCATAAGGATCTTGTTGGGAGTACATGAGTTTTATACTTTAACTTCTTCAGGGAGATCAAGATAAGGAGTAGGATGAGGATCAGGGGAGTGGTTGGACTGTCCATTGGGGGTGCAGGGTGTCCAGGGGGTGCGGGGTGTCTAGGGGGTGGTGGGGTCGTCCGGGGGGTCGGAGGTGTCCAGGGGGTCGGGGGCTGTCTAGGGGGGACGTGGTGTCCAGGTGGGTGGGCTGTCCGTGGGGGTGGGCAGGCAGTCCAATGGGGTAGGGGGAGTCCAGGGGGTGGGAGGGCTATCCAAGGAGGTTAGCGGGGTGTCCAGGGGTTGGGTGGGGCTGTTCGGGGGGGGGTACGGGGTGTCCAGGGGGTGGGCGGGCTGCCCATGGGGGTGGCGGGGCTGTCCAGGGGGTCTAGAGTGTCCAGGGGGGTGGGCAGGCTGTCCCGGGGGGGTGGGCGGGCTGTCCACGGGGGGTGGTCGGGTTGTCCACAGGGGTGGCGGCGCTGTCCAGTGGGGTCGAGGGTGTCAAGGGGGTGTGGGGGATTTCAGGGGGTGGGGTGGGGCTTTCCAGGGGGTGGGGCGTCCGGGGGGGATGGCGGTGTCTGGGGGTGGGGTGGGCGGGTGTCCGGGGGTGGGGTGGGTGGGCTGTCAACAAGGGTGGGGGAGTTGTCCAGGGGGCACGAGCTCTCCAAGGTGGTGGGCGGGTGTCTGGGGGTGGGGTGGGCAGGCTGTCAATGAATCGTAGTTAGTTAATAGAGATAAATAAGTTCTCTATAACAAATATTAGGAAAAATTGATCTGTTATAGGACATTTTGTAGCTTTCTATGGATTAATATCCTTAAAAATACCATTAGTAGTGGGCCATATAAAGAATCATTCCCAAGATTGAGTTTAGGAGTATTTATGGTTTTTATTATTTTTTCCATGACTTTTGGGTTTATAAACACTATAATTTTTTTTTATACATCTCATGAATATGATTTTCCATCCATATAATGTCTCTTTAATCATTATATTTATAGATGAAATGACAATATAGTTTATGAAATTATTTTTTAATGATTGACGATGTGATATATTAATGATTACAATTCAATAAAATTGGATTTATAAAAATAATTTTGTTTGTCAATATTGGATACAACAGACTAAGAGCTATTGAAATTAAAGAAGAACCAGGATTTTAGTCTATCTCAATATCAACATCATGCCAAGTATCATCACAACCACCTCATAAAAAACAAAAACAAAAACCCTAACAACCTTGGTATCCTCCAACATAATAGCTTTAATCTATTCTATAAAATTATGAACAACCACATAAACTAGGTGGTCCACATATCAACTTCCCACCTAAAATTCTCACTCAATAACAAAAACTACATTTTTTCTATCCCCATATGATTACAAAACCCTCCTTCAAAATCATTTGATAAAAAATTTTAAGTAATATAACTAGTTGATTCATTTGATGACATAGTATAGGTATATTTATATGAAAATAATACCCCCACAATAATCTTGCAGCCCTCTCATCAGTCTAAACCCCTAGAACACATAAAAGAAGCTAGTATGGACATTTACAAAAATATTTGACACCATAAGAATAAAAATACACTCTAAATATAGCTTGAGAGGATATAATGGTGTGTGTAAAAAAATTATATTAAATCAATTTAAATGAATATGTAACAAATGAGGGTTTATAATACAGTAAGAGTACCTCAAAAAATCCAAAATCACTATAGCGCCACATATTCAACTTCATGAAATAGGACCTGGAAATATTACCTATGTCTTTACTAATGACAACCTAATTGGAACACTCTATTTATGGTTCTAGAACACAAGGAACAAACTATGTTTGGTCTCTACCAACTCAATCACCCCCTTGTAGATCATAATCTTGTTTCCCCTTATACTAAAATGGTCTCACTGGAAGCTACTTCTAATACTGGTCCTAAACCATTCAGTCTCCACAAAACAATGATCAAAGAACCATTGGACACATCTTAATGACAATACAAGCTCATCACATATAGGTTAAATCAAAATAGAAACAAAAACATATACACATTAAAATCAAAACTAAAAACTGAAATATTAGATAAATTTCAATAAAAATAAGGTACTAGTTAAGAAAATACCTAATTTAGGATGGGTCTGATAAGATTCGGAAAAAGATTCAACACCTTGGATGGGATGGAGGAAGAGGAAGCCAAAGGAGCTCCAAGATCACCAAAATTATCCCGCCGAAGGAGCTCCAAGATCACCTACTGCTCCCGTTTAGGGTTCTGTATCGTGAATGGGGGAGAGGACGTGCCACTTGTAATTTAGGGGAATGTTTTACCAACGGTTTTTAAAAACCGTTGGTATATACCTTCATGCCAAACCTATACCAACAGTTCCTTAGAATTGTTGGTAAAATCTTCCTCAAACCACACCTATACTAACGGTTCTCATTGAACCGTTGGTAAAACATCCCTAAACTACATCTATACCAACAGTTCTAATGAATCGTTGGTAAAAGCTCCCACAAACACACCTATACCAACGATTCTAAGGAACCATTGGTAAAATCTTATCTAAACCATCCTTTACCAATGGTTTCATGAAACCATTGGTATGGAAGTGTTAGGAAAAACCAACATTCCAGTAGTGTCTATCTTTGGTTGAATTTTCTTATAATAACAGTTTTCATTCTAGTATATAGATGGTTCCATTTGAGGCATTATAAGGGAAGTGGTGTCGAACTCCAGATTTTTGGGATGAAGTAGGTGAAAGGAAGCTGATGGGACTAGAATTGGTAGTAGAGATGGCAGAAAAGGTTCATTTGATTTATAAGCACATGAGGACAACTCATAGTAGGTAGAAATGTTATGTAGATAACTAGTGGAAGGATCTTTAATTTTAGGTAGGTGATCATGTCTTTCTCAAAGTTTCTCCATGGAAAAGTGTGATGCATTTGGGTAAGAAGGGAAAGTTGAGTCTGAGGTTCATTGGACCTTATGAAATCCTAGAGAAAGTTGGATCAGTTGCGTATAGAGTGAATTTACCTCCATGTTTATCCCACGTACACAATGTTTTTCATGTTTCAATGATGTGAATGTATATACCGGATCCATCTCATGTTTTGAGCCTAGAGGAAGTTCAGTTGGATGAGAAACTCTCTTTTGAGGAACAACCTGTCTAGATTCTTGATTGAAGAGAGAAAGTGTTTCAGAATAAGGTAATTTATCAGGTAAAGATTTTGTGAAAAAACATACGGTTGAAGAGGCAACGTCTAAATCTAAAAATGATATGAGGGATAAATACCCCCACATATCTGATAAGTGAATAAAAATTGCAAGGATTAAATTTCCAAAAGGGGGGAAGGATGTAACATCCCATGTAAATAATGAATAATACATTTTCATATTTATTAATATTTTTTAATTAAATATTAATTTTATTTGTAAGGGGATTCTATGTTCGATGGCATACCCAATATACATTAATGAGTTTCTTTGAAGTCTAATGTTTCACACAATGTTGAGTCGTTTTGAAAAATAATAATATAATATATTTATATTAAATGGTAGTTAACGCCATACCGTTGTAATGGCATCAATGAATAGAAATAACTACAATATTATTATACTTGTTTTCTAAATGTTTTTACATCTATCCAATAAAACTTTGGAGGCTTAAAATGTGAATGAATCTAATTTTAAGCATAAATACTCTAATATTCTTTAACCGATCGATTTACCACCTTTTGATGGAAAACCCTCATTAAATCTAGTATTGGTCACTTTTATATGTTCTATTTTAAAAAATAAAATTTTTCTTTAAAATCGTGACATCAAAATTTACTTTTTGAAATTTTTTTCTTTTTCTGATAAAATGCATTTTTTAATGAGTAGTGAAAAATACTGTATTTTAATTCAAAAATGCCTTTTAATATAATTTATTTATATGTTTAGATTATCTTTTTAGTTGGTTTTAATGTTTAATTAGATTATATTTTTACCATTTAATCCATTTTTGGTCATTTGAAGTAATTTTACAATGAAATTTGACATAAACGAGTGTGAGTCTTTTGATAATTTTTATTTCTTAAAAACGCGCATTTTTTATAGTGGGAATTAATTTAATATTAATTAATACAGCTTCTATGTTTTCAATTTTTCAAAACTGACATTATTTTTTAATTCATAATATCAATTATATCTTAGGGTGAATTTTTGGTATTTTTCTGAAAACCATCAATTTTTGATTAATAGTGAAAACACTTAGTAATAGTTAAAAACCAAATCTTTCATCCAAATACAATTTTATTATTCTATAAATTTAATTTCAAAAATACAATATATATTGTTGTAATTAGTAAGTAAAATTTGGTTTAATAAGATGAAAATAATATTTGGTGAATAGTAATGTTTGACTTATTTAACGTGGTTAAAGGTAAATAGTGGAATTAATGAAAAAAACAATATTATAATAATATTAAATTATCCTAACATTTTTCCTAAGCCTATTAGTTGATACATTTCTAACCATGGGAATCCTTGGGTATATTTTGGGACCTCAAGGAGCCACATAAGTGTGATAACAACACTTTATATTAATTAATTTAAAATAATGACAAAAATGACATAAACATATATCTTTTAGTAATGCAATTCTTACATGGGGTTATATAAGTTATATCTTAAACTATAAATATTCACTGAAAATATAAAATGATTTCCAAAATAATGGTATTTTTTTATAATTTTTAGACATCAAATAAATAAAATTATTGATGACACAATAATGATATGGTGTTTACATCATTAATGAATAATTTAAAAAATTAAGATTATATAAATTAAACAAATATCCGAAACTTGTCCAATTTTTATTGGATTATTTTATTTTGAATAATAGTAATCTTATCATAGAATTTAATAACTTTTGGAACTTTAGAAACCAAAAATCATTATATAATAATATAAAATTTTCAAACTTTCTTAAAGAGCCCCTCCTCCCCTTAAAAAAAGTCATCACCTCTTACCCATTACTCACACCTCTCAAGACCCTTGGCTCAACCAACCTCTTACGAAATAAGTTCTCATGATCCCTCGCTTCCACCTAGAATCATTATCTTAGGCAGAAGGCACTTCAAGAAATCCTTTTGTATCAAACCAAAGGGTGTAACCCAATTTAAAGGTAACATCTTCTCTTAAGTTATTTTCTTTTATTTTACTTCTCCAACCCCATAAAATCTTTTTATTAATTTATTTTATAACAATAATAGTATCATCAATATACTCAGTAGATGTTATGAGAATTATTCTAACTACACTTAGAAACACCTTCATCTAATGGGTAACGAATATACTGTTTCTGTAGACAGCGAACTACTGCCTCACGAAATGATGATTGTTCAATATTCTCCTACCACCTCTTACGGTGGCCATTAATATGGAACTATATTTTTTTGTGATATATATTATATTTATATCATCTCTATACTTTTTTATTTTTCATTTATAGCATACCATTATGGATTCCATAATAGTTAAATACGATAATTTAATTTGCGGAAGTGCAGACTACCACCCCCTCAACGTGATATGACTTGTAATGCCATACATGGAATTTATAAAGGATGGAGTTAATGAAATTATATATATATATATATATATGATATTATACTCTAATTATAATATACTTATGTATCATTATGTTTTCATACTATTACATACGAAATAGAAATGAATGTAACATTCATGCGTACGTAGGGATTACCATCTCCATGAACGGTGCATTTCATTTATTACCTCCAAATGATTAGTACTACTATAAAATAAAAATATATACTGGATATATATTATATATATGATATCTAAATCATTAATATCATTATGGAGATAATGGACTTTTTACAACATGAACAACTTGTAATTATGAGGAGTTCATTTTTGACTCAAGTACCAAATATCGACAAAATGACCATTATTAACATAAATGATTATATAATGTTTATAACATGGTAATAAGTGATATAAAATGAATAAAAAACTTCAAAACGTTTCTTAATCAAGTTGAAATTAACTTTATTTTATTATTCATGAGATTAAAGAACGAACGGGTCAAGCCGGACATGAGGTAAGGGACTTCATCTCAGTCTCCTTTCATTGTGGCATATTTTATTTTATGGACAACTTTCTTTTATACGGTGTATAAAAACCTTTTAATTTTTTTTCATTCAAAGGGAATATTTTTCTATGAGGCATTTTACTAAATGAAAAAAAAAATGTTTCTTTTTAACGTAAGCGGTGACAATGACCTTTTCCACTGTCGCAAGTGTTATTTGATATTTGGCTTCCTTAACAAGCCGTAATGTTTTTAAAAGGAAAATAAATACCATATACTCTTTTACGTATTTTTTAAAATGGTATTGAAAAAATATTTATTATTTCAATATCTTGAAATTATATATTGTGATTGCAATATGGAAAATTTATCTTTCTTTTATGAATGTTTTATGTGTTATGGTTCTTGGGAAATGTTTATGCATACGGGTGGTTCCATGATAAACCTAGGTAAGATGAGCCTGAGATAGCTCTCCACTGCATTGGATAATGTGACGGAGGTAAACATGGATGTTTCTCCTAATAGATTTAGGGAATATACTGTGATGGGTATTCCAAATGTAACTCCCTACGTAGGTATGAAAGTTACAACATAAGTATGTAATGGATGCAACAATTTTACTTTATGATCTATGATTTCTATGTGTTATTCAATAATATTATGATTTGATGAGGTATGTTAAAGTTCTTATGTTATATATGTATTGATGAACTAATGTTTTCTTTGATTATTTTCTTACCCTTACTGAGATTTTTATGCTCAACCCTAGTATTGAAATGTTTCTCATAGGACATAAAGATGAATAGGGTAAGTGATGGGATCAAGGAAAAGTCATGCTATCTAAAACATGGAACTAGACAACACTCTTTATTTAAAGAGTTTTTGTTTTATGAAAAAATGGAAACTATGTAGAAGTGTCTACTTTGTAATTTTTGATATGCAATGTAATATTTATGGCCTAATTGTCTAAAATTATAAACCTGAAAACATCCTCAATGTAAATTATCTATTTAAATCAATATTATGTAATGTTTTAAGGCTGGGTCTTATAATAACCTACCCTCATCAATTCATTGGGAATTGAGGTAGATATTCTTATAGTGAACTTTGTGTTTACTATGCCTCTTGGAGTTCCAGGTAAGTTGTATGAAGTATATAGAGACTATGATCTAGTGCTAGGGAAGATGAATTCTTGAAAAGATTTGATATGATTTTAGATACATCCATATGACATCATTCTCGAAATGGATGTGTTGTATTCGGAGTAGGCCATCATGGATTTCATCATGAGGGAGATTGTGTTATATGATGCTGTTGGAGAGACAAAAGTATTTTTTGGTGGGAGATACCCTCAGATTCATTAAAGGAATATTATTTTGTTCTCATATTTGAGTGTTGATTTTATTATAAGCTCATGAAATGTTCTCTAGTTGTTGTTTCCCAAGGTTGGTGAAGAGTACTATAATGTTTTTCTAGAGGAGAGTGTAGTGTTACCCCATCAACAAGAGATTGATTTTTGGATTGATCAAAAAAGGTGTATATCCTTTCTCTATGTATCCTTATATGATATAGGGTTATGATTTAATAGAGCTACATGTGTTGATCGATGATCGATTTCAAGGTGGGTTTCTTTAGCCAAGCGTGAAACCTTGGGGTGAAAAAGTTTTTTTTGTGAAGATGGTTGTTGGAAGTTTTCCGTTTTGGTATGCGCCCTATTTCATTGTTTCCCATTTGAGAGAGTCCAATATGTGGTTTCCTGAGACTCTTTACAAATTTGAAAGTTATATGTTCTGATGGAACAAGGATCAATTTTTTCTAATGGGTCTCAACAGTTATGTCCCCTTGAGTATGAATATTCCACCCATGATTTTGAATTAGTTGATGGGGTGTTTTTTCAAATGTTTTGGAAACATTACCTCATCAACAAGTGTTTTGTGGGTTTTAATGATAATAAGATTCTAAGGCATATATTATCCTAGTATGACATGAAATTATATCTATTTCATTGGATGGAATTATTATAGGATTACATCTTTTAAATATTCTATACAATATGGAAGGGGAATGTTGTTCCAATGTGTTGAGCATGAATTCTTATAGTGATTTTTACATGAATATGGATATTTTAGGAGAGTGATTGATGAAATATAATTGATGCATATTGATATGGGAGATTTTGGAGGAATTTTATGTCTTTTCATGATGATATAGAAATTTTTGGTGCAGTAGGTGAAGGAGTCCCAAGTGGGATATTCTGAGGTGGAGTTCTGGAGGGATCTTGTTGTTATTTGTGATTCCACTGATGGTTGGTCTAGATATGAAACTAACAGGTGTTGTTATAGGGAATTCTATACTTTCCTTGGATTATTCCTGTGGTAGTTCTCTATGAGTACCATTTTACACCTTTGGAGATATTTCCAAGAATAAAAAATATGTACCGAGCATTTAGGGTTTAGTTTTCATTTCCTAGGTTAAAGCATGAAGTTGCAGATTTTTCTTCTCAATATCTTATCTATAAATAGGTGAAGGCCAAGAAAAATGTTACTAGTGGTTTTATCTTTCCATTTTATGTTTTCTAATTGAAGTGGAAGGAAATATTGATAGATTTTGTTACTAGTTTACCTTGATATTGGAGAGGCTATGATGTTATATGGGTGATGGTGTATCATTTGACAAAACCAGTCTACTTTATAGCGATCAGAGAGTCAATATTTTTGGTGGTTTTGTCAAGGAAATGTTTGGAGGTGGTGGTTTGAATCCAAAGAGTCCTTAAAATGATCATTTCTTATCAAATACTTGGTTTACCTCCTAGGTGGGGAGAGGTCTTTAATGTGATTTTGGTTATCAGTTATGCCTTAGAACTACTTTTCATCGGCAGAAGGATGGTTAGATTGAGAAAACCATCCAGACTCATGAAGACATGTTGTGCTCTTGTGACCAAGATTTTGGAATATCATGTATGAGTAACCTGACATTTTAAGAGTTTTTGTAATAGTTTCTACTCCACCTATGGAATCGTGTCATTTGAATTTGTGTATGTCCACCGATTCTGTTCTCTATTGTATTGGATTGGGGTTAGGGAGGCAAAAATTCCCAAGACTAAATAGTTATATAATACAACATAGACTGTTTAGGTAATTAATGATATGATGATTAAAGAATAGGATTATTATAAATTCCATACTAATCATATAAGGACAAATATGTAGTTCGACTTTCAGGATCATGTGTTCCTGAATACAACTCCTCACTGTGTGCTGCGAAAGATTGGCCTTTTGAGTAATATTTCTCACCCGTTTTTTGGGCCTTTTGGGGTGTTTTCTCATTCTAGAGGCATGGTGTATTAGATAAAAATTATACCAAAGATGATTCTGAAACATGATGTTTTTCATGTGTCATAGCTCCATCGTTAACTTCATGATTACTCTCCTGTCATCGATTGGGGTGGGATCAATGTTGATAGTGATGCGACCTTTGAGCAGTATCTAGTGGAGAAAAAGGAATATTAGGGGAAGGTTTTTTGGGGTCTTTCTATTACCTTGGTTCTTTTCTAGTGGATACATGGTTTCATAAAAGAGTGTACCTGGGCACATGATTTGTAGATGTACGCTCGGCACACTAATAGGTTTGATGATTAGATCGTCTATTGTAATATTAGTCTCTTATGGTTGGGGACCTTTATAGTTTATGGTATTGTTTACTATAGTTTCTTATTCTTATATTTACTCTAATTTGAGGAAGATACCCCCCCCCCCTTGAGAGTTTTTAGGATCTTGTTTCGATTTTTGAGTATTTTTGGGTAGATACTTTGATGAGTCAGTTGAGTTCTTATGGTGTCCAGGTCTTTGAGTGGTTTATCGTATGTGGCTATTTGAACAACCTCATTTTTATTTTCTGTCTAGTAGGAATTGGATTCTAATGGATGATATTTTTTGAGAGGTATCTAATGTAAGTTTGCATACCCATGTGGCCCAACCCTTTTCATGTTTCCAAGGCTAGTAGTGCTTGAAGGATGCATTTTGGAGTAGTTGGGATGTGAAATAAAATAAGTAGGGATAATACATTACATATAAATATTAAATGATGTGTTTGTATTGTTGAGTTATTGTTAAGGGAATTTCATGGTATTATTGACGATGTGTAAATTATTAGTGTAAAATAATAAATAGTGACATGTTTTTTTGTCAAAAATAGATCCCTAAAATTTATATAATGTGTAAATCGATTATGCACAATATATATTCCATATGCAGTGTATTAATAAAAGGTGAAATACCTTTACAATTTCTCAAACCTTATGGTTACACTAATTTTCTTGCATCCGATGGCTCCTCCCCTTACTGTTTTGTGATCCTTTGAACCAGTAATTGATTATTTGAATTAATGTTAGATCTGTGGTGATCCAAGGTGATAGAAGGTGAATTATTCCTTGGATTTACAAAAAAAATTCCAAGCTTTATATCATTACTACAACAACCTCTCACCATGATATAGATTTTTAACTCCATTTGTTTTAATGATGAATATCTATGCTCATTTTGGTGAGGTAGTTCCATGGAGTGATCAGATGGATGTAGTTATTGCGGGAGAGGTTATTAGAGCTTCGCAACATGGTCTGTCCTTGTGCGAAGAATGTTAATGAATTTTGAGGTAAGGGATTCACTAATTCTCATTTTTATGTTTGATATTAATGTTAAAATGATTTATCCTATAGTATATAAATGAATTGACCTAATAATCATTTGATCTAGTTTATTGGAATTGGATAGTGATCACATGCCAATAATATTTCTTTATACGGTGATAATTTCACTTCTATTATTTTTAATGATATTGTGATGTCAATGAATTTATTTTTTATAATGTGCATTTATAATATTTATTATAATGTTGTTCTTGATGGTAATTGGAAAATAATTTAAATACAAAAATAATTAATAATTAATAGGTAAAAAAATAAAAATGAATGTTTAATGAATCTAATAGTTTTTATAATTTTATGATGATCAAATTGATGTGACGGAAATGTGTAATTTAAATTTATCTTCCATGGGATTAATGTAATTGAAAAATAATGTAAATCTTGTTTACGCTTTATGATAACAATTGAAAAGGCATGTTAATTGAGAATGAAACTTCTCTTGCTCCATTGAAACAAGAATATATGGAATGTTTTCTTTTGATATCTTGTCATAAATATACACAAAAAGTTTCTAATTATTTTATGCTATTAATAAATGAATTAAATAATTCCTTATGGTATAAGAACTTGTTATGTGGTAATGAAATTTTTTCAAGGAATGAATTTCCCATTTTATGGAGAAGGTAGAGTGACTTGTTTTAGGGCCCAATTTCAATATTTATTTATGGTTTATTCATACTAATTTTTGTGATATTCTATAGATATGGGACTTGTTATGTGAGCCTAGTATAGATGAGCCTATTAATGATGTTTTCATA
The DNA here is from genome assembly GCA_963277665.1 of Viscum album. Classification (NCBI taxonomy): domain Eukaryota; kingdom Viridiplantae; phylum Streptophyta; class Magnoliopsida; order Santalales; family Viscaceae; genus Viscum; species Viscum album. The sequence continues at coordinate 562,029,240 of OY728131.1, forward strand.
AATGGAGATGGAGGCTTGAATAATGTGGAAGCAATTAACGCCTATGATGGCGAGATGCATTGGCTTATGAATGTGGGCATCGGGGATGTAACATTAGGTGATGAAATGGTTTAAATATGGGTTTATCCATGTATGAGATTTATTAGAGAGGAAATGTATAAAGACCCTATACTTTTACACATATCATTACATTATTTTATGTAAAATAAACTTCAAATTACATGCCAAGGATCAGAAACTCTAGTGTCTTGGTAGACTTGGTTCATAAAGGTGAGAACATGTGTCTAAATAAAACATTTAGTTATTTAATCATAATAAAGATCTTCTAACATCTATTGGGATCATAAAAGATCCTAGGATGACAATGGGATAACACGAACAAAGGGGTGAGCTAAAAATACCAGTAAGGGAATAAGTATAAGAATACAACTTTAGCAGATGGGTTACAAGACATGACATAATGATATAAAATGGAATGGAATATATGAAATCATAATATATAAAACATTGGATCATATAAAAATGGAGTCATAATAATGTTACAACAGCATAATATTTGAATTTATCCTGATTCAAGGCTTGTTGCACATAGAAGAGCACAAGTCTAGGTTAACCACTATGACTGTTGCACATGGTTGCACGAGTCAAGGATAACTGCAAATATGGTTCCTTATAACATATAATGAGTCTCAAATTTACCCAATTAAATGGGTAACTATCTTGTATCACCTATCATAACAAGTTCATGAATATTCTTTCCACACACATAATATCACATAATAAATCATATATAATCATAAGGTTACCCATGAAAAGAAATGGGTATCATAGTTAATGTCATAAAGTATGATAAATGGAAGAATCATACAAGTGTCCATGAAATAAAGTGATTAAATCATTCATAGAGATTAATAATAGGTAGTTTTCATATATCATGATAGGTGATGTCAAACTGATGTGATAACATGTAAAAAGGGGTATTTATGAAACAATACCCTTAAAACCATTTAGTGTTGTTTTATAGAAAATACTAAAGATTGATTAAAACTGAAAAGGGATTAATATTTTATATAAAAATAGAAGTTAGCCAAGAAGGATTTCGTAAAAAATTTATGATTTTATAATTTTTTTGGATTAAAATAGATAATATAGTGAACATGAAATTGGGTAAAAATTCATGAAGTTCCCTTAAAACGAGTGTAATTATCTAGAAGTATTGAAGAGGGAACCACTTAAAAACATATATATCCCTAAAAAAGACGATGAAAGGGTAATGAAAAATTAATTTGGTGCATATAAATATAATTTATAATATGAATATATAAAGATTATATAAAATCATTTTGGTAAAATAAATGATAGATAAACCCAAAAAAATAAAGGAGGATCGGGTAGAATCCCTTACCTTAAGTATGATGGTGTCCTTAACTTGATCTTAATGTCCTCAATAACCAATTTAAAGTCATTAATTATTATTAAAAGAATCTCTTATACATGTAATTTATTTTTTATAATCTTATTATTTTCATTCATGGCCTTTTGGATGGGTTAATAGGTTCAATTTCATTATTTGGTATCGTTTGTATCCTTGGTTTTGATGATTGGTTTACTTGTATACATATAAAGATAAAAATATTAGATGAAAATGGTTGTCCAAAATTTGGGTATTATGTAATTAGAGAATATAAAAAATATTACATGGTTCTAAAATTAATTTGGTTATTTGGAGTGAAGATGAATTATTATATAAAACATCAATGATAACCATTTTGGTTAATTGGCAGTTTTTGATCACAACGAACTCATTTTTCATTATGAATTAAAATCATTTTTACAATCAAATTAAAGAATGTCAAAAAATTAAAAATACATATTTTATAGTCTATGTCAACCATAAAAATGGTTTCATGACCAGAATTGAAGATGGTAAAACAAATCAAAATCTTTTCGTCCTTGAATGTGATAAATTAACACATCTCGGATCGTGTTTTCAATTCTAGTATAAAAGGATTGTAATAGAGAGATGATGTTGAATTATTCCATTATCATTACAAAATTCTAATACATGTACTTAACTGTACTCATCAAAACATTTGTATGAATGGAGGTTTGAAAAAAATAAGAATGGAACTTGAAGGAAATTAAATGAATTGAAAAGATGAATTTATCTCTCAAACTTATCTTCCTATAGAGCCTCATTAGGGGAGAGGATTTGTTATTTTGAAGAGAAAAAGGGATAATGTTAGTGTGATAGGGGATTAGGTAGATATTTGTGAATAATTTAGAATAGGAACAGGGCCTTAGGGGAGTTATGAGAAGAGGTAAAGAGGGTGGGTATTTTTAGTTGAGGAGAGGAGGGGTTTCCCATTATTTAAATAATTAGTATAATTTTTTTGCTCAAGACTTTGAATAGTATTGATTAATGTTATCCAAAATAGTAAAGAGAGCATGTGGGTTCGAACCAATGTTTCTTACAACAACAGAACAACATACATGACTCCATAATTCATGTATTTAGCATATTTCTTTAATTATCGTATTTTACTATTCCCCAAAAATTCATGTATTTCAGAAAAATCCGAAAATTTAACCCTAAATTCTATTGATGTGAAAAATAAAGATATTAAATCTAATTTGAAAAAATAATTTCCTAAATATAATAAACTTAATTTAAAATTTAAATCCAAATTTACTTTAAAAATACCAATTTTTAAAATTAAAACTGCTTATCTAAAAATTGTTATATTAATTAATGTGTTATAAAATTATCCAATAATCATAAGACATTGAAATATTATTTTTTTAATAAATTCATTCAAAATAAGTTATATTTTAATTTATTTAATTAAACATAAATTTCAAAATAATTATTTTGGACTAATAAAAATTCAAACGCTTAATTAATAATTTTTTAAAATATTTATTTACTTATTCTATGATATAATTATATCATATTGAAAATTACAATACCAATAAATTTTATTTATTCTTTCATTGGAGAGATTACTATTACATTTGGAAATTTACTATTCATAATGTTCATATTACTATTCCAAATTTCATGTTACTATTTCTTCTCTATATGTTCCTTAACTTATAGAGATTTCTTTTATATAACTCGTTCCTTATTTATATGGTTTGTATTGTGTTCTATAAGTAATTTTATGTGATTATTCTCCAATAAATAATTATAAGAACAGAAATTCATTGATAAAACATTGGGCAATTACATTCTTCCCCCTTATAAAAATTCTCCCTTGAAATTTAGTTTTACATTCTTTTCCGTAAATAGGTGTGGGTGCTTTTATTTCACTAATTCATCGAGTTCCCATGTTCCCACATCATACATATTGTTCTTCCATAGTACGTTGAACCGGTGAGTAGTACTATTGTAGATAACATTATCTCTACTGTCCAAGATCTTCACTGGATGCTTCTCATAAGAAATATCATTCTCCAACCGTACCACCTCTGATTATAGTACATGAGATGGATCTATCATGTACTTCCTTAAGAGGTAAATCTGGAATACATCTTGTACTTTAGACATGGTTGATGTATGTGATAGTTGATATGAAATAGCTCTGACATGGTTATAGATATCTAATAGGATGATGTGCCTAGGACTTAGCTTTCCTTTCTTCCCAAATCTCATGACCTTATTCCTTAGAGATATTCCAAGAAATACCATGTCTTCAACTTTTAACTCAATGTATCATCGATGATTGTCTGCATATAATTTTGGTTGACATTGGGCTTCCTTGATGTGATCCAAAATGGATTTCAATTTATCCACAATTTCTTTGACCATTTGATGTCCTATAATCATACACTCACCGACATTATCCCAACATTCTGCTATTCTAAACCCTTCCCTATAAAGGGCTTCATATGGTGCCATTTAGATTCTTGTGTGGAAACTATTATTGTAAAAGAATTCAACCAGTGGAAGATGTTGGTCCCATACTCCTTTGATGTTAGTAGAACATGCGATCAATATATCTTCTATGGTCATAATAATTCACTCATAGTGGCCAACATTTTAACGATATTAGGTCGTGCTGAAGTTCTATTCAGTGATAAGATCATATTGGATTATTTTATAAAAAATTGAGGTGAATCTCAGATATCGATAAGATACAATCAATAGTGGTACTCCCTTATGCCTTACTACTTCTTTTATGTATAACCATGCATTTTGATCCAATGATAAGTCCTATAAAATTTTGATAATGCGAGTTGTCCTTGTAAGATGATTAACAATAAACCATATAGAATTTTTTCATCTGGATGTACTTGAATGTTTAGTGACAAATACCATGGTAATGTTTTCCCTCATTGATGATGGAATGTGTAGTGGTTGCATCATACCCATATAATTTTATCTTTAAGACTTCACTTGTTGATATACTAGGCACATTGATGTATATTAAAAAATCTCTTTCTTTATATTGTCCAACCAAAAGTTCTCTTGGAGATCTTGATACATCTTTGTTCTCCCTAGGTGAATAGAGAAGGTTGATCTATGTGAGTCATTCAAAATATCCTTCGTTATCAATGGATCAGATGGTACACATAATCATGACCCAAATATTATAATTCATTCCTCATCAATCTTGATCTCCAGGACTTAGCATTTATGATTGCTTCCACCCCTTTCAAAATTTCCATATCTTTTCATTGAGCATCCTCTGTTTTTTCAAGAGGTATAGTTGATCAATAATTTAAGAAATTATTGATGATTTTACACTTTTAATGATTCCCAAATCCATCCTCTAAAAATAAAATATTATTGGATCATTTTCAACTCTCTTCATTAATAAAGATGCATGATTCTTTCTTCTTAGAGAATTTGCTACCTTTTTTTCCTTTCTAGGATGGTAGTTGGCTGAGCAGTCATAATCTTTGATGATATCTAACCATCTTCACTAGTTCATGTTAACCTACATCTATGTGAATATATATTTGAGACTCTTGTGATCATTATATAAATAACACCTCTCCCCATAGAGATAAACCTGCCACATTTTCAAAGAAAATATCACAACTACCAACTCAAGATCATGTGTTCGATAGTTTTGCTCATTGATTTTAATCTACATTGAGGTATAGGCCATAAACATATCATTTAAAATTAGTACACATTCTATGAACTTCGTTGAAGAATCACTATACACCAAAAAGAGTTCTCCACTTTACGAGAGTGTGAGTACTGGTGTAGTGATAATCCTATTGTTAAGCTCTTTAAAGATTTCCTTACATTCTTGAGTCAAAAAAAATCATCCCCTTCCATGTTATCATGGTTATTGGGTTTGAAATTTGTAAGAAAACGTTCACAAATAATCATTAATACCTATTTAGTCCCAGGAATCTCCGGATCTCTGTTATAAATGTTGGCATGGGCCACTCTTCGATTTCCTTTGTCTTAGAAGGGTCCAAAGATATCCCTTTACTGGTGATAACAAGCCCCAAGTATGATACATCATCCTTCCAGAACTCCCATTTATTGTACTTTAAATATATTTTATTCCTTCACAATGTCTTAAATACAATATTCAAATGATCCACATGATCTTCCTTGCTCATGGAGTATTTCAGAATATCATTGATAATGACTACCATAAATTTGTTGGGGTAATCTCAAAATACATTATTGATTTAATCTATAAAATTTGATGTAGAATTAGTGTGTCCAAAGGGAATAACTATGAACTTATAGTGTCCATAACTTATTCTAATGCATTTCTTGGGAATATCTTCCATCATCACATTTAATTGGTGATATCCCGGCCTAAGATCCACTTTAGAGAAATAATTGGCTCCACATTATTGATCGACCAAGCCATCTTTCCGAGGTAGGGGATATTTTTTCATTATCATGATTTTATTGATTTGACAATAATTAATGTAGACGTGCATTTATCCATCCATATTCTTGATGAAGAGGACTGATTCTCCCTATAGTGAAGCACTCGGTCATATAAAACCCTTCTATAGATTCTCTTGTAACTACTTCTTTATCACTTCCAACTCTATGATGGCCATTCAATAAGGTGTATTTGATATAGTAAAAGATCTAGGAATATTTTGAATTGTGGACACAACCTCTCGATCAGGAGGATGACTAGGAAAATCTTCATGGAATAAATAAGTGTAATAATTCACTATGGTCATGTCTTCGAGAATGATTATCCCCTTTTTCTAAATCAATTGAGAAAGGCATTCTTTCTCATGTAGAATTAATATCCACTATTTATAAAATTATTCTAAAGGAGATTTTACTTTTTTCCATACACTTTTAATGAATTTAAGGATGCTTCGGGATGTGAACAGGGATCTCCCTTTCCTAATAGTTGAGGTCAATTTGTTTAAACATAGCCAATCCATGCCCATGATAACATGGAACTACAATAAAGGACGTATGATGAGGTCTTCTGAGTGGTTTAGTCCATAAACATTAACTGGGGAAGATTTATATAATTTGGATGTAATAATATCTCCATCTTATGTTCTCATAGATAACCCAATCTTCAAATTTTGACGTGGTTAGGGAATAGTTATATTAAAATTGCATGATATGAATGAATGTGTTGCACCAGAATCATAAACTACATTCTCTATTCCAAAATGAATAACTAGTGTACCTATCACTCCATAGTTTCCGGGCTCGACCTCATTAATTGTTTTAGAATATGTGCTTCAATGTTTTATTGGAGGTTGATGTTTATTTCCTCCAACAACCCTAGTCTTTGGGAAATTTTCCCCATAATGTCTATGTTCCTTGTAGTTTTAACACTTAACTATATGATGAGTTTTGATCTGAAGCTTCCTTTCTTCTTCAACAATAGTGGGATTCTTCATATCCCTTTGGAATTTCATATTCAGATGTTTCATTATTCCACATTTGAACCAATTCATGGTTACCTTTATATATTTCCTAGGAAACTTCTTCCCACAATATTTACATGTGGGCTATTTTATTTTTTTTCATGGTATTTATTTGTTGAACCACCCATATTGGTTTCTATTTTCCGCTTTTTGTCATCAGGATCATGAGACCACAAAGAGTATTATATCACTATTTCAACATTGAGGTCACAATGAACAATCTTCACATAATTGTCAACATTTAAAATCACCAACGACATTCATTGAGTCTACTTTAGTCCGTTAAAGAAGCAATCCTCCTTGATTTCAGTGATCATGAAAAATTTTGAAGTGTATCTTGAAAGACAAGTAATGTTTTCTTCATATGCCCTGGTTGACTCATCTTCCTTCTACATGAGTATGAGGAACTATATTTCCATCCTAATATGAAGGGTTTGGGGAAAATATTAATTGGAAAATATTCTCTTGAATTGCACCCAATCCATGGAATCAATTTCTCTTGGTACTTTATATTCATGATTTGTTTTAACTACTGGTCAACTTCACCATCTAAAATGATAGATCGATAGTACGGATTTCGTTTCTTTCTGAGCACTGTAGGATTGATAATATCTTTTCAATGAAGTTAATCCACTGTTCTCCAAGGAGGGTATTAGAAGATCCAGTAAACATGGGAGGGATTTTCTGCATAAAGTAATTTATGAAAACATTCTCATTATTGGGAGGATGAGGGTGTTCCACATGATTCAAGTTATTATTTCTAACTTTATATTTCAAATCACATACATTCATATTTTTTGAGCACCTGATACCATCATATATATAATATAACTAGGGAAATAATCACATTATTTATCACATAGATTGTTGGAAAATGGTCACAATTTCCTTCCATTAGTTTAGAAGAATAATGTACTATTAGAGGGCTTAAATATATAGACAATTAGAATAAAAAGAAAACATTAAAAATAAAAGGGTAAATTCTTAAAGGGAATATATATCCAAACTCATGATTCCCTAGGTTTCAATCTAGGTTACCCATGATCTGTTTTCTAAAATTTATTCTAATAGGATTTTTTTTGTTCCCTTAAAAATAGTTTGTACTATGCTTATGAATTTACAAAATAATATCCTCTGAGAGTGTAAAACCAGTTGTTCAGTAAGGCCTGATGTTATCCACTAGTTCACGTTCGAGTCTATCTCAGTGTGGTGTTATTAAGTTTAACCCTAGATACATCTGTTCCAGAGATACATCTATTTGTCCTTATATATATGGGGATGTATTTTTTTGATAAACCACATACTCTATAATTACCAAAATTTATTGATGTTTCTTATAATTAGAATTATACATAAGGTTCTTACAAACTTTTGTTATTCCTAATGTCCAAAAAATATCTATACGATCTTATGATACCTACTATAGAGACCCTAGATTTTGACACATAACATTACATTATTTTAAGCACAAATAAACTTCAAATTAAAAGAAAAGGATTGTAATGTCTAGTGTCTTAGAAGACTAGGTAGATAAAAATAAAAATGTGGGAATAAATAAATCATTTATTTAATCTTCATAAAAAGATTATAACATCCATTGGAATCATATATCTTCACTGGATAACCTAGGGATAGCATGAACCAATGGGTGAGCAAAAAATCCTTGTAAGGGAATAAGTATAAGAATAAAGCTTTATCACATGGGTTATAAAGAATTACATAATGATATAAAAAGGCATGGAATTTATATAATCATTACATATAAAACATGGGATCATATAAACATGGACTCATAGTATTGTGGATGCAACATAAATCATGAACTTAGAACTAGTCAAGGATTGTTGTACATAGAGGAGCACATGTCATGGTTAACCCCCAAGACCGTTGCACATGGTAGCATGAGTTAAGGCTAACCGCCAACACCGTTTCACATAAGGTCTCACAAGACTCCACTTTACCCAATAAATTAGAGCACTATATGAGTGAATCCATTATAACATTTTCTTGAATATTTTTCCAAAAAATATAAAATCACATATTCTGTCATACATAAACATAAGGCTACCTATGGAAAGAAATGAGTATCATAATTCATGTCATAATGTATAATAAATGAATAAATCATACAAGTGCCCATGATATAATGGAATTAAATCATACATGGACATTAATAATATGTATTAGTCATATATCATGATAGTTAATGTCAAACTGAAGTGGTAACATGTAAAAAAGGTGTATTTAAGAAACATTAGAATTAAAACATTTTATTGTGGTTTTAGAGAAAATAGTAATGATTATTTAAAACCGAAAAAAGAATAATATTTTATATACAACCCGAATAGAACATAGAATTTTTTTAATAATGAAAGAAAAATTTTATAAAAAATTGTGATTTAAAATATATTATAGAGTGCTCATGAAAATGGGTTAGAAATCAAAAAGTTCCCCAACAACAAGTTTTCTTATCTAGAAATATTTAAGAGGGGTCCACATAAAAACGTGTATATCACAAAAATAGATGATCAAAGGGTATTTAAAAATGAATTTGGTACACATAAAAATCATTTATAAGATGAACATATAAAGTTAATATAACTTCAATTGGGTAAAAAGATAGATAGGGAAACCAGAATGAATTAAGGATGTCCGAGTAGAATCCCTTACCTAAAGTCTGATGGAGTCTTTCATGTGATCATAATTTCTTGGATAATGAGATTATATTCATTAATTAATATTTTAATAAACTATTATATCATTAATTTGTTTATTACAACCTTATTATCATCATTCATGACCTTTTTGATTCGTTAAGGGGCTTAATTTCAGTGTTTGGGAGGGTTTGTTTCCTTGGTTTTAATGATTTGTTTACTTATATACATGTAAGGAAAATAATATAAGATGATAATGGTTGTAAATAATTTAGGTACTATGTTATTAGTGAAAATATGGAATATTACTTGTTTATACAATTCATTTGATTATTTGAAGTGAAGATGAATAATAACATAAATCTGTAATGATAACCATTTTGGTTAATTGGCGGTTGTTGATAAAAACAAAATAATTTTCCATTATAAATTAATACCAGGTATATAAAAAGATTTAATATCCTTAGAAAAGTTATAATAAAAATTTTATAGTCTATTTCAACCATAAAAATGGATTCATGACTATAATTAAAGATGGTAAAAGAAATCGAAAACCTGTCATCCTTGAATGTGATAAATTAACACATCTTAGACGGTGGTTTAATTTTCAATATAAATGGAGGAGAAAGGATATATGATGTTTAATTATTAAATTATCATAAAAAAATTATAGTACATGTATGTTATTGTAGTTATCATAAAAATTTTATGAAATGATGTGAGGAATGAAAAAGAAAGAAAGGAACTTGAAAGAAAATAAAACAAATGAAAAGTAGAATTTACCTTGTGAATTTATCTTCCTTGAGAGACTCTGTAGGGGATAAAATTTAAACTTTTGAAGAGACCAAGGGATTATGGACGTGGGATAGGTTCTTATGGAGAGATTTGATTAGAATTTTGACTAGGCACAAGGCTTGAGAGGAGCGAAGAGAAGAGGTAAAGAGGGGTGGTATTTATATTGGAAGAGTGGAGGAGTTTCCCATTATCTTAATCATTAGTGTAGTATTGTTTTTACAGACTATGAATAATCTATATTCATGTCACCAAAAATTATAAATAGAGAATTTTAGTTCATCCCATTTGTTCTTACATCAGTAGAACATTATCCATGACTCCATAATTCTTGTATTTAACATTTTCATTTAACGATCATATTTTACAATTCATTAGATAATCATTTATTTAAAAAATATCAAAAATCCACCATAATAAGTTTTCAATGTGTAAAATGTAAAAATAAACTCCATTTTTCAAAAATTATATTCTAAATATGAGAAATTTTAATTTTTAATTAAAATCCAAATTAACTTTTAACATACTAATTTTAAAATTAAAATCTCTTTTCTATCACTTTAATGAATTAATTATGGTCTTATAAAATTATCTTATGGTCATAAGGAATCAAAATTTTATTTTCTGAATAAATACTATGAAAATGAGTTTTCTTTTAATTTATTAAATTAATCATAAATTTTTAATTAAATATTTATGTCTTTTAAAAATAAACACATATAATAAATAATTTTTAAATTTTTATTTACATATACTATGATATAATTATATCCTATTGACACTTATAATGTAAATAAATTTTATTTATAATTTCATTGTTGAGGATACTATTACATTGTCCAATTTACTATTTATAAGGGTCACATTACTATTTCAAAGGCCATGTTACTATTTAATTGGAATATGCTCTATAAAATTTAGAGATACCTTTTATTTCACTCATTATTCATTTATACGGTTTGCATTGACTTCTATAAGTTATGTTATGTGAATATACTATACTAAATAATTATAAGAAGGTAATTCCATTGATAAAACATTTGGTTGTTACAATATGATCTTTTTTGAATGTGTTAAATATCCAGGGTTCTTATTTCTTATTTATCTACAATCAATTCCCCACTGATTGAGGTAACTGGAGGTTCCTGGTGGTTTTTTCTTTTTGGATGTAGCTTATGATGTTTTTAATTGACTACCAAGATATGAAATGACACTATGAAAAAAATATGTTTAACACATGCGGTTGGTTGATGATGGAATAAAAATACTTAAAGATGTTGATCTTGGTAATCCATGGTCTTCTTTTGGATTATTATTAGAGGGAATGGAGTTTTTTTATGATTAATGTAACTTAATTTAATTAAACATTGAAAAATGTAAATGGTCAATTTATGTATATTGAATTATTAATAGAAGTAAATAATCTAAAGGAAATAATTAATTATTGTAGATATTTTATATGCTTTTGTGCTTATAGGATATATGTTCTTAGTATTGGAAGACATGGGATCAAGTGAAATTTGTTGTAGATGAGTCTATGACTTGGTTATTCACATAGCGTGGTTGTGAGATTTTTTATATCTTGTATATTCTATGATTTCATATTCTTCCACACCCATGTTGGTTTGAGAAAATGACACCTAGTGGACTCTGGGAGGGTGTTTTCCCCAACATCCTAATGAGATGATGGATGGATGACTACCACATCTAATCCCACTATCATCTCTTGGTAGTTACTTTTGCTAGATTTTAGGGTGGTTAGTTTTCCCCTCTATGTGTTTAGAGGGATTTAGTGTATTTTGGTTATTTGAAACACATGTATTACTAGATATAATAACAAATGCGTTGTTATATGTACGATGTGTATAAGTCATGATGGATTGAAATAATTACTCGTTGTATGATATTGTATGGATTGAAGTATAATAATAAATGTTAGATATAAAGTATAGAGGTTGTGTTGGAATATAGAAACCATTTTTTTTATATGTGGATATGTGATATGAGAATGTGTGGTTATGTGATACCTGAGGTGCATGTTGGGATACCTTCCCCTGGTGCATTCGGGTCATCTTAGTTTTGGAGAGTGATGCTAAATACATGCAATGTTGGGGAAGAGAGGAAAACTAGAGGGGAAGTTCGAGTTGGGTACCCTTGATGTTTTATTATTATATTATGTTTTCACTTATACGTAATACTTGATGAAAGATTCCATGGTGAGGCTAGGAATATAGTATACCCATTTAGATTATGAGTTAGTTTCCTTGACATTATCCATGATTTAAGATGCTTTATTTATATTTTATATGAGAGGATCCTAGGAATATACTATTGAGTATAATATTATGATCACTATAAACATATATAATTTTTTTTCAAGTCATCTTGAGTAGGTCGGTGATCAGGATGTATATTACAAGCTCAGGTTTTAACATGATCTATTTTTTCTTCGTCGTCACGACAATCATTAACTAATTGGTACATGTAGTTTCCCTACCTATTATTTTAGTACTGTATGAAATTTCATGATTAAACATGGGATTTCATCCTATATATATGTATGAACTAGTGTTAGATGTTGTATCCTTTTTATCTCTCGCATCCACATGTTTCTCTTAGAGGATAATGCCTCCCATATGAATTATTACTATACCCTCATTGCTAGTCACTAACCCATGGCCTACTGGAGGTGAGACATATATAGTCACCATCTCTCTACCCTCATTTATATATCTTTGTGTTGAGGGGGTCATAAAATATAGTGTTTTTATCTCCCACATTTTTCTAAAGTAGAGTGGATTTCACTTTTACCAACCAATCCTTCTTAAGGCATATATTAAATTTCATCACATTTCATTTATAGAAACATATATATATTATGATCCCTTTTATATTTTAAACTACAGTGTATATTTTTAATCTCTTTAAAGAATCATTTATTCTTGTGTTATGCATTAGTTGGGATATTGTCCACTCAACAAGAGTGACTTTAAATAATACTATATTTTTATGTAAATATTCATGGGGATTCACATAAATATGAGTTTTAAATGAATCCTATATAAACTATATAAAATAATTTAATAGAAACCATACATTATAAATATATGGGTTATTAGTTTAATAAGATCCCTTTAATTTTATCAATAGAGGTGCATGGTCTGACCAGAGATGAGAAAGGTGAGTTATAGAGATACTTGGAAATGTGAAATCAATAAGTGGAAAGAGAAGTACCCATCTATCCCACTCAATGTTATAATAATCTATAGCTAATTATTGAACTAGTTGTTTTGATCACATGAGTAATTGAGATTGATAATTTAATCATCCATTATAAACATTTTGAAGTCCTACATATCATTCATCAATAAGTTCCATCCTATTTTTTCTTCTCGAGTTGATCAAGGATCATTTAAATGTCTCTACCAATAATCAACTAATTGGAACCTAGGTAAAATTAAGATAGGTTTTTATAGAAATTATCTATCATAAATATATCATAGTTTACATCTATAATGGATATAAATAGTCTGTGTATGTAGAGTATCCATGAATGTAACATGGTTGGGGGAACATTTATAATTTTTTAAAAGTTATCCTTTTTGAAACCCAAACAAGGATATTTCATGTATATGAATCCTTATATATAGTTTCCCAAATAATTATTGGTTATTTATTCCTTATGCTTTGGTTATAGTATATCTAGAATAAAACATTGGTTTAATTATTTTTACAATAAAGAAACATAATGTTCACATAAACTTCAAAACCTCTAGAACTACAAACGCGAACAGAGAAAATTATTAATAAGATTTAGAGGCCTTGAAAATCTTTAATATCTTTACCAAGGAGAGGTTACAACAACTTCAGAACAATTCAATGATATAGATCTAGTAGTGAATCCATATGACCAGTTATCATGTGATAACACCCTAATATTATTCCTAAGGTTACCCCTTGGAGTAGAAACTGGATACACATTCACATCTATAGATTCTACTAAATTTAATTTACTCCCCAAATACTTATAAATTCATAAAGGAGTACCCTATATATTTCATCAGTTTTATAAAATTTTAATTAATTTCATAAAACTACAACCTATTATTGGGGGGATAAGTTCACATCCACATAGAAATAGGGAGTGAATTCAAGGTAATATAATAATTGTTTGATTAAAATTAAAAAAAACGGCACATAAGAAACTGTGGAAGAAAAGGGATCATGAATGATTCAGTTTTGAGGAATAAATCAACAAAATGTTAAAATTTTGGAATCTTGTTTACAAACTAAAAAAATCGTCACTAAATAGACACGACTACATGAATCCATTAGGTTTTATAATTTCATTCCATTCAGTAAACTTCATTATGTAATTTTATAATAAATGAGTTATTATATAATTAATGGTGTTTGAAATTTTATCATTAAAATTTGACTTAACATTCTACTTTAATTTTAAGTAAACAAAGTATCATTATAGTAAAATTATATTGATGACCACTATAAAAAATAACAATATATAGACTATTAATTTCCATGTTTTCATGATTATTATGCTTTATTTATGAATTTAAAACTGATAGTTAAAGAATAATGTTAATAACATAAATAAAAAAAATTAATAACAAATAATTTTTTTGTCTATATTCTATTGTAAAATTTTAGAAGAAAAATGTAGAGGTGGAAATGCAAAATTATCCATAAAAAAATAATGAGAATAAAAATATAAAAATTAGAACATCATTTCAGATTTATTCCACCTATTAAATAGTTAACCCATAAATATTATTCAATAATAATAGATAAAAAACGTATTTTATTCATAGAAAATTTTAACGGGGAAATATAATATAAGATAATAAGAAAATTAGCAGACATATTGGGAATCAAGAAGTAACTATCCCATCAAGACATTTTTAATTAATAAAAATTTAAATATCAACAATAAAACAAGTGTTTTCCCAGTAGAATAGAGAAAACATTAAAAAAATAAATTGATTTTTTTCAAAAAAGTTAGTATAGAAATCATGTTTCAGAGTATAAAGATGGACCTCGTAGATCATCAAGAAAAAACCTAAAAATATTTAACCAATTATTATACATAGTTTCTCTATATACATGTTTCAAAATTCTATGTGCCTTGGTTGTTGAGTTTTTTGCATTGGAGATGTGATTTTTTTTGGGATTTGATTGTGGGATACCCCATTAAATTACCATAATAAAAACTATAATAATATGAACGATGTGAGGGGTCACCTGAAATAAAAAAATATTGAATTGTATTCTATATGTCTGAGAAAGAAAAATTACACCACCTTGATAAATTTTAAATCACTATAGGAATGGAATTTTGGGGGTATCATTCACGAAATAGAGTTGTATTAGGTATTATAAGAATAAAAGGTGGTTTTACCTTATATGTGTTAGAGTAATGTTCCTAGATAACAATAAAAAAGGATCAATACAATGTTGAGAATGTATCCCATTTCCAAGAAGGATATATAATGGGATATGAGTTTAAAATATATTTGTATTTCTTTTAAAAAAACCCTAAAGACCCCATAAAATAAAATTATTATTTCAAAACAAAAAATATATATTTTCCCTAAGAATTGAATACGATTTTTCACATCTATCAATAACCTAATGTGGAACAACCATCCACTTTATTATCATTAGATAATTTTTTATCAAATCATAAGTTACCAATTAATTATGAAATGAATTAAAAAATCTTTTTAAATACCACCTTATACTAGATACCCCTCCAATGAGTTATCGATTCCCCATTTTCACTGAAGACCAATTTTATTATCTTTCCAACATCCAACAATTTCTTAGATTGCATCCTTAAACTCTTTTAGAATAAATTTAATAGATAAATTCCTATAAATTTAAATATAACTATAACTTGAATAACAAGTATTCTAATAGTGTTCCTCTTTGTATATATATGACCATTTTCTCTAAAATTAATTCTTACCTTGATGGAAAAATGTTTTATCCAAATCATAACACATATATATTGATGAAATGTAATTATTTATTACCGAATAATTATTTATTGGGTCATTGGATTACATTATCTCTTAAAGAACCCATGTTCTCTAATTTTAGTCAACAAAATGTAATGAAAAGAAAATGAAGATATTTTCAATTGAGTTCATTAATTAAATGAACTATATATATGTATGAATTTAAATATCATCATAATATATGTATAAGTATCTACCAACTATTGAGAAAAAAATTTCACACTCCCACTACATGGTACACAATCATGTATTTTCATATCGAAAAAATTCTCATTGAAGAATTTATTTCTTCTTATAAGGGAATTGTTTATAGTTAGGAAATATTAATAGTGAGAAATAATATATTCATAGATATATATATAATATAGAATCATTATTGTTTATATAACCATCTTATTATTTCCCAAAAAATTAAAATAACATAAAAAATAAAAACGGGTTAATATTTTATAATTACCTCTTTATCCATGAATATTGTTTAATATAGTTTTTCACCTTGGGATATAAATATACCTCAATTCATTAGGTATATTTCAATTTTATGTTATTATTCAAATAATCCTTGGGTAATCCAAAATGAATACTCATGCTCTAATAGTTACCAATAAAAATGTTTTTCATGTATTCAACCAGTCTGTTGTATTTTAGTGTCCTAGTATGTTTGTTCTCTTTAAAAATTGTATAAAATCAATAAATTCATATATTTATTGAGTATAATAGTCACTACTATTATTCAATCAAAAAAAATTAATTTTATCCCATTATAATTTTCTATAAGAAAATTTTTATTTTTAAATGTAGTTTAATATTTAGTGGTCTTTATCATAAATTATTCCCACACATTTCATAACGAGTAACTGATAAATTTCACGTTGTAATTTGAAATTGTCAGGGTATTTCTAACCCTAAAACTTACATTGTTTTGAAACGTTTTCTCATGACTCACAAGAAAAAACTTTTGGCTATAGCCGAGCCTAAAATTAACTACTCTTCAAACTTTATGCACTTTAGTATTTATGGTTATAGTTACCTAGGTGTTTGAAAAAAATTGTGTGGCTATTGAGTTTCTCTATAATTTTTACCACTCCTCCTTGCAGTCTGTTAATGCTTTTAGAATTACTGAATACATGTTCACATGTGATTTTAATTTTGATGGCATACACACTTTTTTCTACATAGTTTATGCTCAAAACTGATACCAAGATAAAAGACCCCTTTGGCATGACCTTAATGTTTTTGGAAACAACATTAATGACCCTTGGTTTGTATTTGGTGTCTTTAATGAGATTCTTGCTTCTAATGAAAAAATTGGACCATAACACACTCCTATATCCTCAAGAGAATTTAAATCATCCATTGAGTATTGTAATATTATATAAATTAATCTTATTGGTGCTAAATTCACTTGGTATAGACGTCACTACAATAAGGTTGTTTCAAGAAAGCATGATAGGGCTTTTACTAATATCTCTACTCTTGATAAATGGGATACCATTTTGAGCATTACCATAACCAAGCATCACTCGGATCATCATCCTATTGTTGTCAGTCATTCAATTAACGGTCGTAAACCTTCACTTCCTTTCAAATTCAATAATGCTTGGTCCACAGATCCCGATTGTACTAATTTCATAACGAATTATTGGGAAAGCATGAGATATCAAAATGATACTTTTTCTTGTGTCAAAAAGCTAAGGCAACTGAAGCAGTCTCTTAAAGGATGGTGCAGTTAAAAAGCCAAGCATCTTGACGATATTATCTCTTCTCTTGAGAAAGATCTCATTCAAATCTAAAATTCCAACACCAGTTCTTGTTTCAATTTAGATCCTCAGCTTGAAATCAATACTTCCATCAAACTCAACTCTTTGATTGTCCTTAAGGATAACATGAGAAAGAAAATATTTAAAGCTAAATGGATTGCTGATGGAGATATAAATACAAAGTTCTATAATTATTTTAAAAGTATTAGAAAAGCCTCTCAACCTCTTTCTTTTCTTTGGGACGTATATAGACTCATTGACACTGAGGAAGACATTTCAAACCATGTCGTCACCTACTATTATAACTTGTTCAATGGTCTGGATATCAACAATGATATCATTCCTTATATCATTCCATCTTTGGTGACTGAGGTGGACAATAAACTTCTTCTAAGTATTCATTTTGATCATGAAATTAAAGACACGCTCTTTAGTCTTAACCAAAATAGTGCTCTGGGTCCGGATGGCTTCAATAATGGGTTTTTTCTGCGATATTGGGAGTTGATTCATACCTATGTTCACAAACTTCTCTGATCTTTCTTCTCCACTAGTGTTCTCCCTCAGGGTTTAAATTCCCAATTTCATACTTTAATCCCCAAAGTGGATAATGACTCTGAGATTCACCTTTTCTGAACTATATATCTGATCAATACCCTTTATAAAATTATCTCAAAACTTATTGCAAATAGACATACTAACATGTGTAATAGAATTGTTTCATAGATTAAAATTTGTCTTTATCAAGGGTAGTTCTATTCAAGATTGTATCTATATTTCCTCTAAATGCACTAATGGTATCAGCAGAGTCACCAGGGGCGGTAATGTTGACATTAAACTTGATATCAAAAAATATTTTGAAAAAATTGATTGGAGTTTCATTTTTAAAGTCCCGAGGAGTTTCAGGTTCAATGATTCCTTCATCATCATGATAAAATCATTATTCAACTCAGATTTCATCTTTGTCTGTGTAAATGGTGTCCCTAAAGGATTCATTAAATGCACCAAGGGAGTTAGACAAGGAGATCCACTTTTCGTAATTCTGTTTGCGATCTCAGAGGATTACTTAAGTACACTGCTCACTCGTCTTGTGGATCAAAACAAGATTAAACCTATTCAGGTTTCGAAGAATAAAAATATTCCCACTCACCTATTGTATGTTGATGACATCATTCTTTTCTTACAAGGGGATAAAAGAAATATCTGAAGTCTCAAAACTACCTTTTCTCATTATGAAGAAATCTTTGGAAAATCTATAAGCTGAAATAAATCCTTTGTGTTTTTTGGAAAATCTTTCCTTCCATCAAGAAAACTAATATCATCAATTTCTTGGAAATTAAGGAAGTATCTTAACCTTTCACTTATCTTGGCATGCCTATCTTTTGGGGATGACATAAATCCAGCTACTTCTCCATCATTCATAACCAATTCATTAACCAGCTTGCCTCTTGGAATGGTAAATCCCTGTCCATGGCTGGTAGAATATGACTTGTCAAATATACTATTGTCTTTATAATGGTCTATTCGATGATGGTTTACAAATGGCCTGCTGGTATGCTAAAGAAAATTAATGTTTTCATTTAAAATTTTGTTTGCACCGGAAGCACACTTGAAAAGAAGCTAGTAACCATCCCTTGGTCAATATGTTGTAAACCTCTTGATAAGGGTGGTATTTGCATTATAAACCTAATCCTTTTTAATGATTCTATTCAAGTTAGGGTCACTTTGAGGCTTCTTTATCTGACTATATTTCTTTTCTCAAAAATGATTCATTACTAAGCTTAGAAATGGAAATTTGAACTGTATCCATAATTCCATCTGGTCGTCCATTAAACATTCCTACGCTAAAATTATGAAAAACTCTAGATGGATGACCACTTCTGATTCTACCATGAAATTCTGGATTGACAACTGGACAGGGGTTCCTGTAATTTCCATGTTGCCTTCAGATCCCCCTCCGGATAGAACTGACTCCACTATAAGGGACTTTGTTAATTAACACAATATATACCTTCCTAAAAACATAAAAAATGTCATTGACAAATATCACTTTTCTAACTTTGAAGACTTAATTATTTGGGAACCTTCCTATAATGGTGTCCTTGACTCCAAGAGTTTCTATAATCACATTTTTATTTATACTGATTCTAACTTATATTGGTTGAAGTCCTTTTTCAAACCTTGGATTAAACCCTTTCGACTCACACTTGTTTGTCATATTGTGCACAATAGAGTCCCCTATGAAGTTTGTTTGCAATCCATTAGGATCCCACTTTACTCGAAATGTCACTTGTGTAGACAACATAGGGAAGATGATGACCATATGTTTCTTTCTTGTGTTACATCCTCAGCTATTTGGAACTATATTTTTGACATCTTTGGTTGCAGATGGTTACCCCTTAGCTCGATCAGCTCCCAACATCAAAGATGTACTAGATACGATTCTTCACAACAAATTAAGAATCTTTTTTGGATACTATTGCTGATCTCCTCCATGTGATATGGTATGACAGAAATAATATTCATTATAATAAATGCTCATCCATGATTAATGCATGTCAGGTGCAGATTTTTATTTCCATTCATGATGCTGCCTCGATTTAGAAGGCCTATTGTGACAACGTCGTGGGAGACTTTGAGATCCTGCATCGTCTTTGGATTCCTAGTCTTTAGCATACACCTAGATGCACCTTTGAGTTAATTTCGCAGGATTTGATTCCATGATGGTTCAATTTGAATGTCGATGGTTCATCCAAAGGTAACTCGGGACATGATGGATGTGGATCCATTTTTAGAGACCATCTCGGCCAATGTCTCAGATGTTTATTTTGTGGACGTGGTACGACTACATATCTTGAAGTAGAAATGATGTAATTTTCTCAAATAAAAGGTTGGAACAATATCTAGATTGAAAGTGATTCAACCACTATTTTTCAGGCTATTTGGACGAGTGTGGTGCATCTTTCTTGGCTGCTCACTTACCATTGGATGAATCGTCTTGCTTTGATTTCGGAGATCAACTACATTATTACTCATGTTTTCCATGAAGAAAATATGGTTGCGGAAGGTCTCTCTAATAAAGGAGTCAACCAGGTCATTACTTGTATGGAGAATTGACTGTAGATTTGATTCCTATTTTGGAGAAAAATTGTAATAAGATTTCGTCTTTCAGACTCATGTAATCCTTTTTTAATTTTCCAATAAATTGTGCCTTTAAAAAAATCTATCGTAATGCCCTATATCAACGGACATAAAATATTATAGAATACCCCTTAATTATTGAACTTCAATTTTGTTTTTAAAAATGTGACCTAGTCTATAATACTTAATTTTTTAATATGTATAATGATTTAATGTTTCAATATATGATTTATAATCATTATTATAAATTGATTTATTTTTAATCCACTATTTTATACCAATAAAACTCTATTTGAAATGAAATTATCCTTCAAAAGACATGATATATGATCCATATCATTATGTTGGCCTATGAAAAAAAAGATTACTTTTTAAAATTTGAATATAAATATTTATATTTCCATTTTGGGTAATTATTTGTATTTACCACATTCAATGGATCATATAAACTTTATCAAAAGAAAGATATACCTTTTTAAAAATTCCCAATTTATAATTCATTGAATTTTCTATTTTAGTAGTTAACTATAAATATACAATAATGTCTCATATAAACGATTTCAGGGGATTATAAACAATGACTATACATGTGTCATAATATTTCATTGATTTTTTATTCACTATTTCACAACTAGACTCCTTTTATTATGTAGTCATTCTCAATGGGTATCTTATTCCCACTATCACAACAGATGAGACCATATTCATTAGGTTTCTTTTTACCCTTTTCATAAATTTGATATTCTTTTATAGATTAAATGGAATGAAGATCATTATATTATTTTAATATTTATGGACGATTAAATAATTTTATCCATTATAATTTTAATATAAGAAGAAAATTAAATTACATATTAATCTTAATTAACCTTCATATATATATTTCATCATAATAACTACTCCCTATAAAAACCAACATATCCCAAAAATATGGTTGTGATAATAATATAACCAATGATTTAACTTCATCATTAAAAATTATATTAACTTAAACAAATATTTTTGTAATTTGACTAAATTCTTAGATGTGTTCTATAAAATATTTTCATTCAATTAAATTTATGTTGAATAATTTAACCTTTGAAAATAAGTTTTTATATTTAGGTTGTTTCATACAACTTTGATAATTATTTTACAAATCTTATTATTGTGTTTTCTCCCTTAACAAATAACACAATGATAATCATTATAATTTCAATCACATAATATGAAAATCACATTTATCTATAATAGCTAAATCAACATCTAAAACCATAAAATAATTATCATATTTAAGTTTCTATGCATTTTTTTATTTATAAAATCCCTGATATAAATTATCCTGAATTATAAATCATTACAATCAAAAGGATCAATTTTTTATTTTCATTTTTTATTTTCATTATTAATAAAAAAAATTCTATAATTTGGTTTCTAATTTAGAAATAATACCATTATTTAAAGAAATTATTAATAATAAAAAAGGAATTCTGAGATCAAACATCAAACAATTGATTATATCATGTGTGACGAAAAAAATTAAACATCTTTAAAGAGTAATTATATAAATTGTCTATCAATAGATAATTCAACAAAGGATTACATAGCTAATAATCCCCATATTAACAAAATAAAAATAAAAATTTGTAACAAAAAAATTTCATGCTACAAAAATTTCAATCCACATGATAATTTTTTTTAAAAAAAATCAGTCTAATAATATTTTGGTAGGTTAGAGTCATCTCCTAAATCCTTCCATTTAGGTTGACAGATTACCTGCCATATAATAAAATTAAATAGACATCTATTTATATCCATGAAACGTACACATTAAATAAAATATAGATCCACAACTACCTCAATATCACACCTTGATAACCACTTTCAATTATCAATGAATGATCACATATTTTATAAGGGTACTTTTTTGAAATGATTTTTGTATTTAACCAATAATATTATTTATTAGTGGGTTTAAAATTAATTTTTTAAAATGACCCAATCTTTATTTTTCCAATTATTTAATTTTTTAACAAGAATTCAATTATATATATTATTAGGACCGTCATTGTATTAGAGTTTAAAGGGATTTTATCATATGTTTTACATAACACAATGATGAATTAAAATGTAGACATGTGCACTAATATTTTATTTGATCAGTAACAAAATCATTTTAAAAAGATACATATTGTAGTTTTCATCACAAATCTTCAATGTTTTCAAATTAACCTTATAATTGTTCCTAATAATCCATAAACATGGGAAAAACATATGAAAATGTGGGAGGAATAGAATTTTTTTTGTAAATATAATATAAAAAGAATAAAATAAAACTACTAGCCAATTTCAAAACAATGTAATAAAATAAGGACGTTTTCTATAACGATATTAAAATTTGACTGCAAGTAATCACATACTTACACATGAAATCTATTTTTGTACCTAAAGTTTTTTGTATAATTCTTTATATAAATAATAATTGTAAAATATTAATCATAATGTATTATTATAATATAAGAGAACCCATACAAAAAAATTTCTTAAAAACATATCTTTTACTCTTAAAGGGATGAAGCATTTTTTTACACACAAAAACTAGTATATTACCTTATGAAATAAAAATATTTCTACAAAGAATCATTTTCAAGAATAAAAATGTATTTTATATTTCTTGGGAATTCATCTTTATATAACCCTTACAAGATCCCTTATAAATGAAAAATTTTACTCATATCGTTCCAACTTAATTCCCCAGAGGAAATAATTAGTACTCAAATCATTTGAGAGATATATCGGACTCACCATTACAGATAAATAATATACATGGAGTATAAAATACACATAAAATCATTAATAAATATCATATAAATAAAATTTTGATCTTATAATAAAACTATTTTTGAAGATTGATATATATCTGACCTTTAAAACGCAATTTTGAAGACAAAAATACCTAGAATAAAGGGAATAAATGTTTTTCTTGAATACTATATTGAATCTTATAAATGATAAAAATATAATGTAATAATTGTGGGAGTATAAAATGTAATTTAAATAATATACGTTAAAAACCTACCCCTTTTCATTTTTTAAATAAATTCAAATATTTTTTATCAAATACACAAAATAATTCTTTCAAAATATATTGATAGGAATGTATAAAAATAGGTAAAATGAATCATTTTGTTTTTTTATTTATAGATCTAAAAATACCTAAAATATATGTTCTTGGATGGAGAATATTATTATGAAATCATAAAAATAGTTTAAAACTATGTTTTAAGATAGAAAACCCCTTACTTAAAGTCCAACTTATCACATACATTTTTTATCATCCTCTTTTTGAAAATATACTTATTTTTATATATAAATCCTTCTAAAGATGGTATTCTGATCAAATAAGTACCTCTAGGATGTGGGAAGGTATATTGGAAAAGTATTTGGATATGTCTTGGAATAACTAAAATGAACATGATGTGCATCAAAGAGATGAGAGGTGATGTTGTTTTATTACTAAGGGATATGACACACATAGAATTTTTCAATACATTAAAATATAATAATGTATTACATACGAAATTTTTTTCTAAAATGACTCATCATCAAGGAAGATATTATATAAGGTCGAAATATAATTAAATAATAGAATATAGACATGTTTTCATGTCATTTAGACCCTTATCATTTTAGTTTTAACTCTTTTATCCCATTATAACACTAACCACATTAACTATTTTTTTCTATAAAAAAGTTACTATTCATAACGAAAAAAATAAAAAAATATACTAAACAATATTTTAAAATTACAATTAAAAATATGGAATTCATTTTATCAAATTCAAATTCAATATGTGACATATATTAATTTAAAAATGCTTTAAACACAATGAAAAATATTTTTTCCCAAAAAATGGTTTTTAAGTATATTTTTTTACTAAATAATAAAGTTTAATGTTTATTCCAATGATATTTATTAGATTATTTTTAATCAATATGACCTTATGAAATTTAAAAAAATCACAAAATATAAAATTACTTTGTAAATACATTAAAATAAAAAAATGTTTTCATATAACAATTGTTTTCTAACATTCCCTAAAAAATAAATATTTATAGAAAATTACCCATAATTTAATCAAAGGTAATTTTTAATTTTTAATTTAAAAAATTAAGTTAATTTTTTGAAGATAAAAATCAGTAATTTAGAAATTTAAAATTTTAAATAAAACCATATAATGCAAGAAACTAAATTCAATATGAATAACAATATTTCCTATTTGATTACGTAATTACATATTGTTATTATAATTAATATGAATATATGAAATAAAATTAGATAATATTAATAAATAATGAAATTGATCCACTATTAATATTTCCTTGGTTTTTATATTTTTATTTTATAACCTCTTGATTTTTTCAAATTTCTTTTTTTTATCATGGGAGGATTACTTTTCTGTTAAATGAATCTACACTTTATCCCTTTACATTTATATATTCTACATCAATATTAATACATTTTTAAACAAGAAATTCATAGTTAACATGGTAATCCTTACTACTTCTAGATTGATATATTATTTATCATGCAGTTTGGATTCCTTTTGAGTAGTAGATTTATTGGATAAAGATGTCAATGATACTCCCAATAGATTAATAATTTTATAATCAATCTTTCTTCTAATTTCAGAAATTATATTACAAATATTGAGGTAGGGGAAATATAAATCTATAAATAAAGCATACAAACACACACTTGTCGGAAGCATAGGAGACTCGAAAGAGAGACTTCCTCAAAACCCCACAAGGCCCTTATCCACTGGGCTAAACCTAGGGGTGCTCCCATGCATAGAAGAAATTATATTATTTTTTCATGTACTTATAGCAAAATTTTCTATTTATAGGTGATGAAGGGATCTTTATTGATGTCTCTAAAGAAATAATATTGATCATGGAAATTCATGTGAAAAATAAAACTTTTTTGGAGAATTTTGATACATCATATAATTAATGAGATTTCCTTGAAACTATGAAATGTAAGATATAAAAAATAAAAGGTTTTAATAGGTATCTTGTTTCCTTAAATGGTTTGGTTCACAATTAAATAACCATGTGTTGATATTTTCACAATGAATAACCAAACACCTCCATTTTCCAACCAGCATTTTGTTCTCAATTTTTTTTATTTTTCTCTTGATGTAATCTTGGTGTTCATCATTAGTAAATAAACATTTCATTATGTTTTTTTAAATAATGATGAAATGCAATTGATATATTTTAATTTAAAATTTATGCATTGTTTGGACTCATAAATGATTTTTTAATCAATGAATATTTTATTTTTATTTAAAAATGTTTATTTAAATAAAAAAAATTATTGGACAAATAAAATTTTAGAATGATTAGAAATATTAAATTCATGACCATTAGAATGGTTCATCACAATATTAATGATATAAACATAAAACAATTATTGGTATTAGGTTGAAATACTATGGATTTAATTTTATTTACAATCATTCTCAATACATCAGATAAAGGGAAAATGATATCTATAAACACCTATGAAAAGTAATTTTATAAATAAAAATAATATATTTTAATGAATTTTAACATAATTTTCCACCTTTAATGCTCAAAATCCATGAATTTTTACATCAATAGTAATAAAAATTATAACTTTATTTTTAACCATTTAGGGAAGGTTACTAAGTAAGATAAATTTAAATTAACATATGTGTTCAAATTAAGAAATTATTTACTTTCAAATAATCCATGATGGAATCATTGATTATAAAATACACTATTTCACAAGGTTTTGAACTAAATAATGTGGATACACTTATTGAGGAATAAATTTAATTTTTTAATAATTTATCCAAGAAATTTAGACATCACAAGATATAGTACCCAAGTTTTGTATTATTTTTAATGTATTCAACATATTTATAATTTATATTGAAATAATTAATTTATAAAAATGAATTTCTTAATATAATTTTTAATTTACCATTGTGGTCACAAATGATTTATATTTTACTATTTATTCAATACAAAATATATGACCATTGGTTCTTTAATTGACCATTAAATCATTTATAAAGAGATATATTTATAGAAGTGATACTGTTCAAAACATCTAATAGATATATTATTTTAAAAATAGATCATACACTGATAAGAAAACTATAGATTCCCAGAACCACAGTCAAATGTATGGTACTAAAAACACGTACTTTAGGCATAGGCTTTGATACATCGTGAGACGACCCAATCTAAAAATTTCATTATTTAATATCATTTTTATATGGTACAAATTACATCTCACAATATTCCCAAAATCCCAAGATTGAATTTTAGTTTTTTTGAGGATCTTCTATATAAGAATATTATTTTATAAAACATGTGAACATTTCTCTACAATACAACCACACTTGAATCCCTTATTAAATTCTCATAGGATGAATTCATCTTTCTAACCTTGGAAATATAAATATAAGAAATGTGTAGATCAAACTATATGTATGGTATAACTTATCAATATTCCATCAAGGGATAGATAAAAAATAATTTAGATAATATGATCTTGGATAAATATTTTATTAAAATATTATACAAAAATAAAAGGAATCCATTTGTCCTTATAGAAGGATACGAAATCTAAAATGAACTAAATTGTAAAATGAAATAAAAGTGAGAGATAATAAGCTTCAGCAATGGATCATAATCAGAGGAATATAATATAGAAAGCTGAAAAAAAATCATAGAAATCATGCAATAGTAGATCTGATATCAATTCTAATTTCCATTAATGGACAGGGCATTACATTTCGTTCCCAGAGTGGATCGTGTGTGACATCATGTTTCTAATAGTGGATTGAGAACCCTTACTCATTTCCCATTATTAAATCATGAGATGTAAAGCATTACCAAATACATAGAAGTGTTTTATAGGTTCTATCTATCACATAAAAATTATCCACACATATATGGGTCAAATTAAATCATTAATTCATCTTATTATAAATAGCCCATGCATAACAAAATGGGTTTCATAGTATTTCCTAATGGTTTCACATAAAATGACTTCATTGAATAAATTAGCTGATACAGAAAATTCAACCACCATAATAAGAGTACTTCATAAAGGAATATTGAAGGTGATTCATAAATCACAACTCTATAGGTGTTATATATTTTGGATTTAAATAAGAAAATTGATGCAAAAAGGGGTTTTTTAAGAAATTTCATATCATGTTCATATATAAGAATTTATGAGTCATTTTTAAAGGACCTTTATGATAAAATGAAGTTAAAAATTTTCATTTTTTTTAAAATTCTCACAAATAATGGCACCATGAAAATGACATTGATTTAATCTATAGAATATGTGGAGTAAAATATAGAAATTATTTATGTGAAAGAAAAACCCTATGTTAATAATTTAAAATTACATTTTTTGAAAAAAAACATCATAAAATGATTAACAATTCATAGTTCATAAAATAGGGAAACATAAATTTACAGGTCACAAGAAATACAACATATTTGGATTTCATAATAATAAGGGATAATATTATAAGTAAGACTAAATGTAGACATGGATATAAATGAGAACATTTAGAAAGAAATATAATTATTCTTGACATCATCAAATTTTAAGAAGTATCATATCCATCATTTCAATTCCAAAAAAAATGACGAAAAGGAATCATAATATCATTAGAGAATAAAAAATCATATTGTCAAAAACTAGTCAAATATTGTAGATTTTGACTTATGAAACGACATTGAGTTATAAAATCCAATAATTTTTTTTTGTAAGAATAATTTTAAATAGTGATTATAAGATAGAAATGTATATACATAGAAAAAAAGGGGAAAACATCACAATAAAATCATTGGGTTGAATGTACCCAACATATAATAATGAATTTCAAGAAGAAATACTATAACTCAATGAATGGGTATTGAGTTATGAACCGCCCTTAAATTTGATCTATACTTATATAAAAGATATATAACATCTTTTATCACTAAAATTATCATTTTAATAACCAAATTCAGAACCTCATTGTTATAAAATTCCATTTATAATCATTAATAATAATTCATGCATTATCCAAGGTACTAAAATAGATGATTTATACTAATTTATAAATATTTAATTCCATTCCATGATAATTTTAGTTATGATTCAATATGTTAGAATATATGAAGAGATTTTTTCAGTAACTATTGAGAAATAAAATTTGGAATGTTAATAGAATGTTAAATATTTATATAACATTTAAAAAAGTTAAAAACATATTTTGTTCTCATAAATTTTTAACGACTCTATTAGTTATGTTTCAATTTTCATCCATGCTATAAATTTATAGCATTGTTAATGTATGTTTTTAAACCGACCTATATAAGAACTTACTATAATTTATGGGTGAGTATTTTTATGAGAGTGACTACCTTAAAAATATCTCATTATTCTAGATGTATAGCGATATTATTTAATTTTCTAATCTTTTGAATCAGATTTTATGATATCTAGATAAAGAATAAATGTATAGATGAAAAAAATACATTGCTTCCTAGAGTTTGTAGTTCACACTTACAGACATACATCATTTTGAATTCCCAATGAATGGAAATATGGTAGTAACTGGTTGTATTTTCTGTGTCTTAATAACTATTTATATATAATATTTACTCATTAAATTCATCATTTGATTATACTATTTCTGGAAGTTATAGATAATACTTCATGTCACTTATGGAGGTGGTAGTTCTCATGTAACATTAGAGAAATTTGATTTTTCCAATGGCTGGGAGGAAGTTAGAAAATATTTATCTCATAAAAAGAATAAAATTTCAGTATTCATATTATATTAATTTATTTTATTCAACATTATTAGATTATATTTTTTGGAGGTAGAGGGATATATAATGGAAAAGTTAGGAAAAATTGGTATTTTAGAATTTCAACTCACTCATTGGAAGTGATTCTTTGTAAATTAGAGTAAGGAATTGTGAAGTGGTCTATTATGAATATAAAACCTCTAGAAATTATCTTTGAGTATTGGATAGTAATTTGGGTATATTTTATTCTGATATAAGAAGCTTTTTGTTTATAGAGATGTGGGGGGGTTGATGAAACCATTCATAAGAAACACACATGAATTTTTTCTAATAATATAAAATGAAAAGACACTATATAAATCTCAAATATATCTAATAATTGGAAATAATAAAGAGGGGGAAGGGGTATATCCTATTAGGACACAATCATAAATTTGAAAAAAAAAATTTAACATGTTTATAATACTTCTACTCATAGATTTTTCTCTTTTACCAATTCTCCTTTGTAATGTGGTAACTTATTATTATCTAAGTAATTTAGTTTTAAATGCATAAAGATAAGATTAGGCTTTTTAAATAATTTGGAAATAATTTTTCCAAAAAAATCATTTTATTCAAATAAATTTTTATTTCATCGTAAAACTAATTTTTTATTAGCGCACATAACATGTGCAGACCATTTTCAGAAAAAGTGAATTTTTTTCTAAAATATTTTTATGAATATAAAATTATAAATATTGCTAATTTATATATTTCCCATGTATCTATCATATTATTTATCAATAATTCAATATGTTTTTATTTATGGTGATTGTTATTATATTGGATTTTTATTTATTCCTGAGAGGGATTTGAGTTTTATTCTAAATAAAGGATCCATAAAACTATATATGATAATTGAGGTGATTCTATGATTAATGGATGTGTATACGGATGAAAGAAAAGGTGGTTAGGTTCTTGAAAAAGTGGAAATTAATGTTTGAGTATTTTTATATTGTTTATATTGATTAAAGAAATGATATAAAGGTATTTAACTAAATAAGATTCTCTATATCAATGAAAATAAAGAACCTCTAGTGAATATGATATTTGATGTGTTAAAGGAATAAATAAGAGTAAATATGATCTTTCATGAGTGAATCATGGTTAATGCATATACAGATTCAATGAATCATCCATGAAGCTTCTGTGAGAAAAAATAGTTCATGTATCATTTATGAGAATGGGGCTCACACGAACCATCTTGGATAAATTATGGCCACACACCTGTCATGAGGTGTTAAGAAGGATGATCCATGATATTGAATCTCACAAAAACCTTTTGTGTGAAATTAAGGTCATGAACCATCCATGAAATGTCAACATGGAACATATGTGGGAATGATTAATATACATATATTTAATTTGGAATGAAAGGTGTATAACATGCATGCATTGAGACAAATCTATAATTATGGACCTGATGAAAAAAATATGATTTATGCACAAAGTCTATGAATTACCATGAATAATAACATCCATTCTTATAATGAACCATAATGCACAACATATTTTGATTATTTTCAATTCATGTATGTGTGATGTGTAATGAAGATCTACAGTCATAAGGCCATGTGATATCCACAAGATCCTTACAAAAAAATAAGGGTGATTGTGAAACACATTCTGTTATCAAGAAGAATATTAAAATTTTATTGATAAGTTTTATGTAATGATTGCAAGATAGTGAATGAACAAGAGTGTATAAATTTAAGGAGATTTTTCATGAACTAGGTCTTTATTTCCTCAAACGTGAAACCGGATCCCACGCATGACAATGCGTGAGAGGCTTTCCCTATCTTCTTCGAATTGAAACTAGTTCCAGAAATAAAGAAACATACACTTAGAAATTAATTGTCCCATGAAAACAAAATATAAATGAAACCTAATAGATAACACAACATAAAAAAATCCATAAAACACTGAATGCTATAAATACATAAACATATTCATATAAAACCACAGAAAAAAAACTAAAACATGACTGAACCCAAACAAGAACCCAAAAAAATCACCATTTGAATTCTTGGTCACGTCAATCCATAATTCTCTCCATCTCCATGGGTATACATAGATGAGAAACCTGAACCTACAAAATAGATTTTAATCTACCAATGTTGAGTGGAACAAGTAGGGTGTGAGCATAAACCACTCAGTAGGTAATCACCACAGAATCCATACATGTACTTTACCAAAAATAGTCTATAATCATTTATTTTAAATACATATAGAAAATATGGTATTAACATTTTAAAGGCCAAACACAGCTTTCCAAGAATCTATATTTGAAAAAAGATCACAAATTTTCTTTCTAAAATAGATTTTTATTTTCAAAACCCAAATTGTAAACCGAAACCCAATGAATAACCAAATTCTGGTGATCAAAAGAGGTATGTGAGAGAAAAAAGGAAATAGTACAAGAAGGGGAAAATATCATACTAGATAATTAATGTGATAAAAAGTGAAATAGAACACACATATATATAATCGTGTAAATTTTCTAAATATATATGGAATAAATCCCTATATGTACTAGGTTTGGACTCTCCTTCTGCTGTACAGTGAAGTTCATCAGACATAAACCAACCTTCATACTCTAAACATTCCACACCAGTGGAAAATCCTACCTCGAATATCCTCAATAAATGGGGGAATAGTCCATATAATTGGTACTATCAAGAAACTATCACCTGAACCTTTATATGATGTCCAAAAATAATATGATAATAGTACATAAAAGAATTGGAATGTAAGATCATAGACCACATTAACCATAACCCACATGTGGCACTGTGAATGCCTTTTAAAACCCCCTGCACCAACTATAAGAAGGCCCTGTCCTTAGAGGGAAAAACTTAGTTAGGCCAATCCCACGAATAACCTCTCAAATATCTCACCAAGCCTACATGAATTGTGAATTTTAAAACCTACATCCATAAAATCCCAAAATACTAAACTTGATATAAAATTTTAAAAAGAAAATTAATTTCCAAAAATATTTCCAAAACTGAGGTGGAATCGTCATTCATATATGGAAGATACCTAATGGGTGATTTGAATCATTTCATTACCAAACTATACCTCAAGGTTCCAAATAGGCCAGGAATTAGAAATCAACTTTGGAAACCACATATTAATGATTTATAAATCTTGTACCATTTATGAATATTATGTGTTTTTTGGTAAAACCATTTGAAAGGGAGAAGAGAAAGTGGTGGGGTAATATGGGATGGATAATTTTGAAAACCAACGTTGTCATGATGGAAATTTTTACGAATCCTCTATTTATATGAATGTTAATATCTATATGTGTACCCCATACACATATGGATATGCCCAAATTCACAGACATATACATAAAGAACCATCAAAACATTATGATGTTCAGATTAAAGAGTCACATGAAATGTCCCACCAAAGAAAAAGAGTTATCACAAAATAATCAAAGAATTTTGAGGAACAAAACCCTCAAACAAGGATCATTTTCCCATATAACAATTTAATAAAACTCAAACAAGGTCACACATAATCTCAAGAAACCTAATATAACATTTATTTTGAAAATGGAAGTTTATTAAACAACCTCCACACACACACAGACCAATATATATATTCACAATTAGGAAAACCCTATGGAAACCCATTTACATCAAATTTACACTATGAAACACTATAAAAAACTAAACTTACAGAACAAAATTATGAATATAGAATTTAAAACCTTTGTAATAAAGATCAATTATATATTGACATGTTTCAAAAAAGAAATGTATGTAAACACCTACATGAATGTTGTGAAAACACAATGATACACAAAATGGAAGAAAATGAAGACCAAGAAGAAAACCACATATCCTAACATCAAATAAATTGACCAAAATTTGATAGTCCATAGCATAGGGTTTATCAATGTGGGATCTAAGCCATAAAAGAATATTAAACCGAGAGAAGAAGAAAATATGTTGAGGGGAAGATTTAACCAAGGATTAATCCAACCTAAAATTGAAGAAGAAGCCCCAAGAATCCAAGGAGGAGGAGAGGATAAAGCCACCAAGGATCCCAAGGGACTGAACTATAGAGATTTGGAGGGGAGTGGTGGATTTGGGTTTAAAAATTAATAGGGGTAAAAAGGTACTTTCAAATTTTTATGAACCTAAGAATGTCACATGATTTGGAAGCACAATTTTTCATATCGTGTGAAAACCGTACACACACTACTCGAAATAAGGGATAACCACACATGGTGGTCAAAAAGATTGAGAAACTATGCTCCAAAAAATGGAATAAAGTTCGTTAAAAATAATTGAACCCTCACACACTTGTTGTGTGGTTTTAGATAACGATACAAAATCCATGTACCATGACTCAAACACCTCCCACATACCCCAGGATTACAAATTTGGCTCACATTATTTGGGTAAAATAATTATCAGAAAATACAAGGAAAACCATGAATTTGAAAATAGAACTGGATATATCTTCTTCCATGACCAGCCACATGAATCCCCCCAATACATATACAATAACCATCCCTTAGGCCCAAAACCACCCAAAACCTAAAAAACTCAAAACATTACAATTAGAAATCAACACGAAAGTCTACCAAAATAACCAAAACAAAGGAATAAGTAACATCAAAAGGAAAAGATGGATGGGGTGTTACAATTATATTAAACAAAAAACATTCTTCCCCCAAAAAGTCACCCAACCTAATAAATATGGTAAAATGAAACAACAAACATCGATGTGACTTATTCCCCCAACATTTCATAACTAAAAATTTTTAGAGGAAAATAATGAGGATGACTATGTAGAATGAATGTTATGGTGTCCTCTACACAAAATTAAACCATGTAAAGTGAACCAACATTAAATCTCATAGTACAGACCAACCCCCAAAAAATTGGGTGGGGGTCACAAAAAATAGAAACCTATCCAAACCTCAATACAAGCAAAAATTAATAGCTTCCATAAGAAAAAATGCCTCCAAAATGAGAAAAACCAAAACCAAAACCAATCCACAAAAAACTAATAGTTGGATATTTATAAAAAAACACCACCACAAAACCAAATTGAAAAAATCAGAATAAGCAATAAAAAATTAAGGAACATTGAAAATGAGGAAAAATGAAACAAGGAAACATAAATCGCCCCTATGAAAAATTGAATAGAAAATATTGGTCAACACCCCCACACCCAAAAATTTGCAAAATCCATGAAATGAATCAATCTAGGACCTATTCCGAGAGCCATGGTGCCTTAAATCATATTCGATCCCTTAGTGAGGACAAAATAACCTCAGACTAATACTTTATTATATAGAAACTCCTCTTTAAAAACTTCTCCACATGACCCAAATGACCGCATTATGGGGATTCATTTAGAGGATTACCAAAATACATACATGAATTCCTACCCTGAAAACAATTAAAGAAAACATTCATTTAGTATGAGTAATTTTGAATTTGAATAAAAAAGAAACTACTAAAGGATAGGTTCCCTTAGAATGTACTCATTTCAAGATAGGGAAACATCATTATACACCATATTTCTATCAAATACTAAAAACATTCCCAGACCAATCTCAGCTAGAAACACCTCATCCACTTTATTTATGAATAGAACTTTTTGTGATAAGATTACTCACTCATTAATATCTAAAAAAAGGCCATAGAAAAGAACAAGATATTTCATCTTAAATTTTGATGTTATCTTCAGAGACAATGAATCCATCTATCTAAAATGATCAATGAAGGCATGCACCATCTAGTATTCTAGATTTAACCCCATGTGCTCCATCTCCTTCATCACATTCACCTACCCACGTATGAACGAGTTGAGGTAAGTGGGATTAAAAAATATTCAGGAAATCTCTAAATGCAATGATGATGGGATGATAAAATTACACTGATCCAAATGTAGACTCTCAAAAAAATCTAGAAAAAATCATACCATCACAACATTAGGATTTCACAAAGTCCTAAAAACAATTTCTAATTATTCAAGACAAACCACAGCCTTTAATAGATCTCAATCAATATGTAAAATGGGAAACAAAAAAAGTACCTCAGTTCACCACTCCAACAAGAGTCTGGGTAGGTACGAAGACAAGAGAAAACAAAACTAGAAACCTATGGGACCATTTTTGGTGGCATAATATATATGATATAATGATAAAAATCCAAATTAATATCCAACCAAAATCTCAACCAAAAAGATAAAATTCTAAACCAAAGCACCAATATCATAAGCAAACCCCAAAAAAAATTCCTCATTAAATAAAACACTATTTTTTATTTCAAATTCAAAAACAATTTTACTCTGGATAATTTTTTAATGAAA
Source organism: Viscum album (assembly GCA_963277665.1). Lineage (NCBI taxonomy): Eukaryota > Viridiplantae > Streptophyta > Magnoliopsida > Santalales > Viscaceae > Viscum > Viscum album. Next base: position 562,065,726 of record OY728131.1, read on the forward strand.
CCCATCCCTAAAATAATTTTCCTTTTGAAATTCCTTTTTCTAAATGCCTCTTTTAATTCAAAAATTCACTCACAACAACTGATAAAAAATCCAATCCAGGACTCACATTTAGAATCCTAGAATGTGGAACTAGTTACAATTCCTAACATGGAAACATGTATTATCTGACCATACCTCATGTAAGAACCAAATAGTAGAAGTATCTTGATCCATAAATTTATGTAACACATGGGTCAATACATCATGTAAGACCACCATATAACAACAGTTCACTCCCGTTTACATCTCCATCAGCAAAGACCAAAAAATAAGACTCAAGACCCCAAATACCCAAGGTAAATTATTGCTCAGGTTGAATAAGAGTTCATGATTCTCTTATCATATATACCTCTTGAGTATCAACAGTCCTAATCTCTAACTAACCTGATTCTCCGAATAGAAAAGGTCACCTATTATACTAATTTTCATAAACCAGGATGGGATTTCCTCAAACCTAACACCCAAACTTACCCACAATATATCCTGAGAGGTATTCCCAATCATACATGGCTAGAAACTAGTGTTGGGTATAAATTATCATACGCATGGGAATTATTTATCCCCTAAAAACAAGATATAAATTAAACTATGTAGTGAAATAACATAAAATGTAGAATGCACAAACCACTGAATGATATAAACACATAAAAATATATTGTTAAAACTATAGGGGAACAAAATAAAAAACTAAAATTGGAATAAACCCAAACTTAAACACAACATAATATATGTATGATCTTTTGGAACCACTATCCATAAAACAAGAATCCCCCATAGGTATACCTGAACCAGAAACATGAATGTGAAAAACTGCTCGGGTTTACCAACACTGAGTGAACCAACTTGGCTATGAGCATATATATCTCAGTGGATAAGCCCCATATGATCCATTAATTTAAATTACCTAAATAGACAATAATCAATACTTTTAAATACATATAAAAAATATGGTTTTAACATTTACAAGCGCAGACAAAAATTTCTAGTAATCCATGTTGGAAAACAGAGCACATAATTCCATTATAAAATATATTTTCCTTTTCAAACCTTGTATACAATCCCAAACCAAATGAAGAACCCAATTTATGTTATCAAAATATCAATTCTAGAGAATGAAGGAAATAGTAGAAGTGGGAAAAAATTGTTGGGAAGACAACCAAAGTGATTAAAAATAAAACAGAACATACATACATGTAATCTTGGTCATTTACTAAACACATATTGCATAAATTCTTAGATATGATCAGTTTAGAATCACTTACCGACATACTGTGTAGCTCTATAGTCAATAACAAACTTGGTTTCTCTAAACATGCTTCACTAGTGGTAAATCCCACATGGATTATCTTCAATCCATGAGGTACTAGTTTGTATAATCATATCTTGAAAAAACTATAATTCAATCCTCTATATGACATCATAAAATACCATGGTAATCCTATATATGAAAATGATGAAGTCATCCCATTCATGGAATTAACTATAACCAAAAAATTCTATATTTCATGGAATTTCCAAAAAACAAAACCAATAATGTGAAGACCCTTTCCCCCGAGGGAATCCCCTAGGGATTCCTATTACACGTATAACCTCTCAAAGTACTGACTCGGACTATATGTCACTGGATTTTGAAAACCAACATCCAAAACAACCAAAAATACCAACCAAGCATTAAAACATACAAAACTAGATTCATTTCCAAATCTATTACCAAAACATAAGTGAAAACATCATTCATATCTGAATAATTCCAAATAGGCCATTTGATTCATTTAATTACCAAATTACACCTAAATGTTCCAAGAATGAAAATATTTAGATATCATTTTTAGAAAAAACATTTTAGTCATTTGGAAACCAAATAAAAGTTTGGAACATTAAATGTTTTTTGGGAAATTCTTTGGGAAGAAAAAGAGAAATATGAGAGGGAATATATTTTGGATAATTTTAAAAAACCATTTATTTCATGAGGGATATTTTTATGGATCCTCTATTTATATGAAATTGAATATCTATATGTGCACCCTCTGTACATATGTATATGACCATATTCACCATAATATAAAAACAATACCAATAATATATCCTGAGGGTATTATTAAGGATTAATAAGTAATGTCACACCTAATTACAGGGGCTATCACATGAGCATCAAACCATTTTGAGGCACAAAACCCCACAAACTAGGATCATTTTCACACATTTCCATTTACCAAAACCAAATAAATCCACACATAATCTCATGACAAAAAATTTCTATTTTATAGTCAAAAGGGAATTTTATCGAATACCCTCTAAAAATATTCATACCGGAATGATTAGGGAGCACATTTGAAAATCAATTTTCTTCCAATTACCATTATGAAAACACCATAACAAACCAAACTATCAGACCACTATTATGAATAACACATTAAAACACCATTTAAGAACGATCAAGAATTAATTTAAATATTTTAGAATGTAAAAGGAAAATAACACATACCATAATTGTTTGTGAATGCAATGAAATTCCATGAGAAGGAAGAACCAAGACCAATAAGAAAACTTCACACCTGAACATCAAGGAAATCGACTAATATTAGACAAACCATACCCTAGGGTTCATCCAATTGAGAACCAATAAATAAAAGAAGAGGAATCCAATAGAGGAAGATAATAAGAGTATAAAAATACTCACCCATGGAGGAATACACCAATAAATTGAATAAGAAGAACCAATAATCGATGAATGATGAGAGGAAGAAGCAAACCAAGGCTCCCAAAGGTCCACACAAATTATTGAAGGTCAAGAGGAGGGGATTTGGGGTAAAAACATAAGAGGGTAAATGGGAATTTCAACTTTTTAAGAACCATGTCATGTCACACATTTGGTGTGCTTTGTTTTCCAAATTGTGTGAACCCTATTAGAAATAAGGGACACCCACATGGTCTTGCCATATAGTTTAATAAAATATTAGCATCTCTTGCATGCTTTATTCATGGTTTCATCTAACCATGTGCAGGTAACACACATTTCCTTAAACACCACCCACATGCCACACATTTACTCCTTTGGATTTCATGGAATTGGCCAAACCATGATCAAACGACAGAAGGAAAACCATGAAAGTGAAAAAATTAATATTAAACCCCCATCCTTAACTAGCATCATTCTTTCCAAAAAAATCATTCCCACTAACCATTGAAAGGGTAAAAACCCACCTCAAACCATCAAAACTCAAAACATTACACTAGGAACTCAACTCAAACCTCTACCAAACGATCCCAAATAATGAAATAATAAAAATAAAAGGAAACCATCAATAAGGTTTGACCATATTGATACATTCATGCAGTTTCACTTGAATACAAGCAATTCAAATTGTAAATGGGAATATAATAACCTAGTTCTCATGAGATTATTTTTTTCCATGAAATCTATGCGGATGAACCAAGAGTTAAATATTATGAATGCACCTATTTTTCCTGAATTAATTTCAAGAACACAAGATGCAAATGAGATTTAATTGTGAGAACATTGATACTATTAATTAAAATCCACATGAAATAAAAATTCATGGGATACCTAAAGATTTTAGAAATTAATGTCAAAGATAAATGTGGAAAATAAATTAATCCAATCCTTTAGTAATATAATATCATGAATCATTATCATGACTCATGCATCATTTTATGAATAATAATTTTTAGATTTCAAAAATGAGTTAGTATCTACAAAATTGGTGAAAATCATTATTGATTTCTTGATTTAATTAAAAGAGAGTGACATTCTTTTTGGAAGTGATTTTAGTGTTTCCACATTGATTGAATAATTAATATGATAATTTTTTTTGATAGTATTCATGAAATTATAATTTTTAATATAAATGGAATACGTAGGTGAAGAATTTGATGTAATATGATCATAAGGGATTATGAATACATTGATATTATTTTGAGAGAACTCAATAAACCAATGTATGAAAAAGATATTTTGACTTGAAGTGTGGTGTCCTTGAAGGTCAGATACATGAATATATTATTACTAAAGATATTCCAGATCCCACTAGATCTAGAAGGACTTTTATGACCAACAGATCAATTTGAAAATTATAAAACATCCTGATGTTATACATGAGAAATCCAATTCTACAGGCTCATGGAAAAGGATATTCTAAATATGAATAAGAAGATCATTATGATATTGTATCAACACCATGAAGAAGCGGCTTGAAAATGTTTTTCTAACTAGTTTTGGGTGAGGATCAAGGTATTGAGAGTATAAAAATCTATGGAAGATGAGGCAAAGAAGGATGGTTGGGGAGTATAAGGAAAATTTATTAAATAATAGGTCAATATTATGTAGAACTAGGGTCAATAAAAGGATTAACTACTGGGTTTTATTGGAGATTTCTGAATGTTCAAATTGTAATCTCTAAGAATATTATAGTTTGGAAACCATATTGGTGGAATGACATATATGGAATTGTATGTAGTTTTTATACCACACAGTGTAAAAATTTTGTGGTTCAAAATAATTCCTTATCAACGGATGTGAGGTGAGTTATAAGATTATATTTAGAGGATTATAAACTTTAACATATTAAATAGAAATAATTTAAAAAAATGAAATTTTTAAAAAAAACCACGAATTCCCACCCCCTCATTAATCTAATGGCTTGGGGTTCTATAAGGGGTATCAAAGGGATGTTGCCTATAAATATCTGAAAAGTCTTAAGGAAGTAAAGATAATAATATAAAATTAGTAGGATTACTAAATCCAAATGTACTTGATAAGGATTGAAATGAGATCATTGTCCTTATTTCAAGATTATTGAAAATGTTTCATAGAAAAGTGATGGAAAATAATTTCAAAAATATTGAAATTTGAATGTAAATTAGCACTTTTTGATGAACATCCTCATGAAAAGTATCGTATGATAAAATTAGAAAATTGTTTCATCATTATCAGGCTACCAAGATAGTAATTAAATAAATTTCCATGCCTTTGGTGAGAATGCGAGAAAGAATAATTAAATGAATGTATCCAACATTGAGAAGAAAGTGAGAGATGTAGTGGAGAAACTGGTTACAAGGGAAGATGAACATGACGACACAAAAACAAGTTTCCTTGTAGTTAAAACTGAGGTAAATAAATATATAGAGTATGTTATCTATTTAGTAAAATCTATGTCCCCTCAAGATGTTCAGATGAATTGTACTGGGGAAAAGGAAAATCTTATATTTCTAGTACTTAATGTGTTAAAATTAATGTTATTGGACAATATTCCTTTGAAGGTGTATGTGTCTTTTGTTCGTTAGTAATGTAAATTTGTAATTCTATCTATGATATGGGTGATGCAATTGTCATGTGGAATTCCCCACAAAATTGGTAGTTATGATGTAAAAATTTGGTAAACCCTTGGCTATTTAGCCAAGATTGCTTGATACTTCACATGAGGGATATAGATTGACCATGAAAGGGAACCAATTGCGTTACATAGCCATTTTAGTTCTAGGAATTCATAAAACATTCCATGCGAAACATGTTGCGCATGGAGAAGTGGTTTGTGTCGCATGAGGGATGTATGGAGAAGATGGTACACAGTTTAGGGTGGCACTTTAGAGGAGGCTGATAGAGGATCTTGATACATTCAGTTGGCCAGTCATGGAATAATGTTACTTATATATCATTATAACATCAATTTCAATTTCTATATGGGACATAATATATCCAAGATATGATAAATTCTTGAAGAAAATCACACAAAGTCTTTGTGGAGGGTTTAGGGTATCTCTGTAAAATTAGAGGTACCCACATTGATGCATAATAGTCTACCCCACCATCCCATTAGAGAGGATATTATTACACTGAAATTGAGGTTACCATACTATAGTAGCAAAAAAAATATGATTTTAGTTCCTCTGTATATTTTTGGTTCCCACATGATAGTAATAATATCCATTCCACAGCCACCAAGGACAAGAAGACCTCTACACTAAAGCCATGCATTATGACATGGAGTGTTTGAAATAGGTAGAATAAATGTGTTAGGATTTACTATCCTACCAAATCCTATGAGATACCATTTTTAAACATTTCATTGTCCTTCTTGTTTTAGAATACTTGACATTGTAGTTTCACAAACTTATGAGGAGGTAATAGGAGTTATTTTCTCCAAGAGATGTGGATCTAGTCAATTACATCACTCTAAGTCATAATGTTATTGAACATGTCATATGATAAGTTATAATTTTACAATTTGTGTATAGAAGTGGTGGCTACTCTATTGAAGGTGGAAAATAGTAGGTACTACATCGTATTTCCTAAAACCATACCATAGCCAGTTAGTTATTTTTTTTGATAGTTTCATCTTGGATAAATAGTTACCTTGAATATAGGGTGTCCATATGGGATTAAAAAGGAAATTTTAAAATAATAAAGGAAATGGTACAATTAGAAGGATCATAAAATAGATAATAATCAATCACAACCAATGGACTGAATTGATGTGTGGTTGAGTGCTTCGGTATATCACAAAATAGAAAAAAGATAACTGAGAAAAGGATATAGGAATATAAAAGCGTTTAAGATAATTTTTTTCTGGTGAATATTTTGAGGTGTATTATTCAATACCTTATATTAATGTTTTAATATTTAATAATTATAAATACTATGAGTCTCATTATCCCTAGAAATCGATAAATCTATGACGAAGAGAAACTCTATTATAGCTCAATAATCGTATCACTTTCATGAGAATAAGAATGATCCAACTAATGGATCAGTAATTTCCCTATTGAGGGAGAGTACAGTGTTCAAAAAAATTTATGGTAGTTAACAAGGAGGGTCAGTGGGCATGTCCAAATTATATTTTTTGGAAATTAGGTTTAGTGAATTTGGAACACAGGTGCATTTTCTTTGCATGATCCTTTGATTTTTCCATGTGTGGGTGAACCATGTAAAATCCCCTATATTATTTAATACCTTCATTACTCATTTAGGTGAAAGGAAGAGATATATTATGATGTTTTTTAAGAAGAGGAAATAATAACCAAATTAAAGAAATAATTTCCAATACATTGAATTACCTCCCCCGAGGGTGTTATATTCTGTAGGATTCAAACATATGGTATCATAGGTTGATTTGATCTTTTTAAATTATAGAAGTTTGTTAACAATGTTCAACTATAAAGTTTTCCCTCTCTTTGAAGGATGTAATTTACAATTATTAGAAATATTTATGAATAATTATTCCATATCCTTAGTCATGATTATTGACGCACCAACCATATATAGATTATAATAAATATTGAAAGAAGAAGCCTAGTGGAAAGATATCAAGGATAGATGTATAAGGATTCCAATGCATTAAATTCCTTGATATTTTATCTCTAAAATCTCATATATACCAAGGTAATGCCCTACAAAACTTCTCATGTTATGTGGGAAATTTGTCTATATATTTATAAAAAGGACTTAAAGGTTGGGGAGGCCATGCTACCAATTATGTGCATTATGTATGAAGAACAGAGAATGAATTCCAATGATATTATATCTTCCTTTTTTAATAATTAAATTTTCATGTTGAGGAAAATGAAAGGTATCATTAAGGAGAAAAATATATGAAAAATTTGCGAAAGGAATCATATAAACACACCCTCGTCATTTCAATAAAAAATTTATTGTTCCTAAAGATAAGGATCAAAAAGTTATTTATCTGGATAGGTTATAAAACATTCAAGTGTATTATAAAAAGAGAAACAAGGATAATAAATCAATAATAATAGATATTACTCAAGAGTTTTCCATTATTTCTCTGAAAATTAGTTGAATAAAAAAATTAAAAAATAATAAAGTTAATGAGGTTATGTCATTTTTATCCTATAATATTAAAAGAGGAAAAATATTGTTTAATTGTATGCTTCCCCTAGATTTTTTCAACTGTTTAAAGGTGGTATATTTCACAAAAAAATGTCCCAAAAACTATTAAGAATATGATAGTGAAGTTAATTAATTTATAAAAATGATAAAAGAATGTTAAAAGAATTATCAATGTTATTCCTTTAAGATAATAAATCTCTTCTCTAAAGAAAAATCTAGTTCTAGGAAAGGTGATGTAAAAGTATTTTAAAATTTAAATTATAATTTTCTATTGAAATCTAATAAAAAAGTTGAGAGATGATGATAATGATGACGATAAAGAAGGTATTATTGGAAGGGCTTATTTGAAGGGAGTATTTGAGGTATTACATTAAGAACTAGATATATGGAGAGATAAGGAAAATCTAGTAGTTCATGATTCTTGGTCTTATATGTAATAAAAAGTTGATGTAATGTTAGATATGTTGTCTGAAATTTAATATCAATTATATGAATGTTCAAAAAAATTTGGGATGGAACTTAAACTTATGATGAAAATTTTAGAACAAACATAAATTATTGTTTGTCTAAATAAAACAACCAATGAAAAGGTGAAGACAATTGAGGAGATGGAAGAAGAAAATATAAATCTTCATCAAAAGATTTATGATAAATACCATTTATTTACAAATTTAATGATGATAGAAAATACATAAGCATTATATTGTACTCAAGCCAAAGGAATTCTTGAACAGTAACTCATACCTATTCCTAAAGACCAATAGATAATAAATTGAGAGAAATATTCCATTATTAAAAACCTTATGAACAAAATCCTCAGAATAAGATTCATCTATTTAAGACTATAGCATAAAATAATTGTATTAAAAAGAAAATTTAAAATTCTTCAAGAGTATGATTTTATTACTATATAACATAGAGTCCCATATACTTTGTGTACTCTAGTGTGATGAGGTCCTTTTGGGAGAAACAATAATTTAAACTGGAATGCATAAATTATATTCAACATATTGTTTGAATAGATATCATTTTTGTGGTTAGATATTACAGAATAAGGCAATCAATTATGCTATAATAACACAAAATATATTTTGTAGAATTCTTATAAATGGTATAAATACTAAGTTGTAATATTTGTAAAATGTGTTGAGACTCATGATATATTTTCAGTGATTCAAGAAGAATTATATATTTCGAGTCAGCAGTTGTAGATGTATCCTTTTCACTTAAATTGATTATGAAAGAGGGTTTTGTGATTGATATTGTCACTAAAACTGACACGTGGGCAATGAAAAAGAAATGTTTTTAAATTTTAAAATGTAGATGAAAATCACATTTGACAGGAAAAAAGTATTCATTTTTTCATTGTATTGTTCATTTCATGAATTATGATGGGTTTAAGATTGTTTGTTAGAAAGAATTTATGATTGGAGGAAAACAACAATGGTGAACTGATATCCTTATGGTTGAGGGGATTATTTATAATCTTCATAATTTCAAAGTACAATGTAATTGTGGAAATGAAATTTAGATTAATCAATAGGCTTTTTCAGTCAATGATAAATATAGTTCACTTATTATATATTGAAAAATAATAAAGGGAAATATAAATCTCGTGCAAGAAGAAAATTTTTATTTGTAGTACAAAAATAATAGAATAGTTTATAGCATAAATGGCTAGTAAATTTGATCCAAAATACTCTCGAAATATTGGTAAATAATAAAGGAACTTTTGATAATCCTCATATAACATATGATCACACACACACATGTAATTAATTACAATATGAGAAGATTAATTGAATGAATTATAAGTAAAATAATATAAAAGAATAAATATTACTTAAACTTTTTCATGTGGAAATTTTTGGGATGATATTTCTAAAACAAATAGATAAAAGGAGGTACTCTGTGATCTTTATAGATGAATACATCAAAATAGAATGGATTATTCCAATCACACACAGGATGAAGGTATATAAGAGTATCACTTTATATCACATGAGAGATAAAAATATTCTTTAAGTGAATACACAAATGGTTTGGACTGAAAATGTGTAAAAATTCACATATCATCAAGTTAAATAATATCTTGAGAATATGAACTTCAATGTCAGGTATCGACTGTCAGAATCCCGCATTAAAATGGGATTATGGAAAGAAAGAATTGAATCACAAAAAACATATCTTGAAAATGTTTATTGAAAAATATCATATGGTAGGAAATTAGAAATAAGTGGTTTTCCAGCTGTATACATGTCCAATAAATAATTGTTAAGTGAAAACAAAGAGATAACTGAATATGAAATGTGGGATGGAAAGAAACCTAATATAAAATAATTTTATGTTTTTTGAAGTAAATGTTCTATTAATATTAAATAAATGGGAAGAAAATAATGAGACTTGGGTAATGAATTCATATGTCTTGGATATTCATCATTTTTAAGAGCTTGTAGTTATTACAAAAAAAGTATTGATAAAATGTTAAAGAGTAATGATGTTGTGTTTTTTGAAGATGGATATATGGTTGAAGCATATGAGTATATTATCCAAGGAAAACACTAAATTTTAGAATATATAAGTGATGAATAAGTGAAGGGTTCAGGGTTAGTTTTATGGAATGATGGCAACTATGGAGAAGACATATATTTTTAAGAATGCCCAAATATTTTATAATGTTTAGGGAGAAAAGAAAAGTAGTAATGAAATCACAAAATGAAATATTTTTGGGGACTTGATAACCCCAGTATAAAATTTGAGAGTGGATGAATATAAATAGGTATCATTGTAATAAATAGTATAATTAATATATTTTATCGAGGCTACAAGATATGAGAGTCTGGTCAAGTCAATTAAAGTGGAGCTTGAGAAAATATGTATAAATAATTAATTGTAATTTATTCAAAGGATAAGTGAAAAGATATACTTATAATAAAGAGGGTGTTTAGAAATAAAATAAATTAAAATTTCACTATGATTCAGAATAACATAAAAATTTTGTGAAAATGATATTCCCAAATAGAATGAAATGATATTAATGATACATGTACACCTGTTGTAAGGATGCAGACTATTTGATTATTTCCAACCATGGAAATTTATAAGGGGTTAAAAATATTTCAAATGAAAGTAAAACTATCCTTCTTTAATGGTTTCCATGAAGTTTAAGTTTATATTGAGTAAAAATATGGTTCTCTCATTGATAAAGATGAAGGAAAAGTGTGTCATGTAAACAATGAATTCTATGAGCTCAAGAAATCACCATAGGAATAGTATTACAAATTTGGAAAATGCCTAAGTAATATTATTTTCTATAGAATAACAATTTATCACAATCTATATATCATTAATAATAATGGATAGTGCTTAATACTACTCATCAATATTGAGAAAATAATTTTCATAGGCTCAGATTGAAAGCAATATAATAAATTAATAGAATTGATTAGTAGTGATTTCAAGATATATAATATATGATAGAGGATAGTTTTAATTTTCATAATGATTTTTCATAGAGTTTATGGGGTAATTATTTCCTAAAAAATATTCTAAAGATCCATAAGGAGATTCTAGATAGATGAATCAAGGCCAATAGAAACATTGAAATTGATAATAATGAAACTATCAAATGATGAGCAATACGATACATGTTAATGTGAGAATATATGAAGAATTTTATTTGGAGTTTTCTACATTTGAAAACCACATTACGAGATATATTATTTTCTACCTTTCATGATTCTCATCTTAAATGTGTTCTCAAGGAGTGAAACACAAAATCTATGAAAATAATACATTGGTGTATCCATCATATGACTGACTATATGCTACTCTATCATAATTACTGTCATTAGAATTTATTAGGATTCACCGATTCCAATTGGGATGGTAATCAATATTATTGAATGTAAAAATATGGGGGTGCTATTTATCTATAGAGTTTATGTATTTATTTGAAAATAATGACATGTGATTTTATTTCATTTATGACCACAAAGGCTGAGTACGTGGATGCTACTCAAGAATTCACGCAATTACAATGGTTAAAACAACCACTTGATGATGTGGGTATTTATGTGATTTTTTCTATTCAAATTATGTGTTACAATTAATGTGATATCAATATTACCAAAAATTCTATTCAATTTTCAAGGACCAGGCAAAAATAGATCCAATATCATTTCACAAAGGAGAAGGTAGATCAAGGGGTTTTTGTTTTGGAGTATGTATCAGAACTAGATGATGTTAAAAAAAAAATGAAAAAAGAGTATTTATATTCACAATAAGATAATACATTTTTATTTTTAGAGTGGATGATAAATTTTCCTTTCACACATTCTTCATTGTGACCCAATCCATCAGTTATGACCCCATGAGCATTCACATTGCCATATGGATTGAGAACTTACCAACACCAATGATCACAATTTACCCTCACATTCATGCACTAATTTTCTTAATGTCTATAATCCATGTAATTATATAATTAGTGTATAGGTGGAAAATTCATTTTATATTTCTCACCATTCATTTTATTATCTATCCACTTCTGATTACATCAACATTATTTCACATGTTGTCCTTCTTTTTGCACACTAAAAATATTTACAAAACCCTTGTGATTAATTTACCTATTCTTTATTTCACACTTTTGGTATGATGGAAGATTAATTTCCTTTCCACCATTGGTCTTTTTAATAGATTTTCCTCAAAATTACATATTTATCTAATTATTTTATAGATAATTCCTTCCATAAGACTGGTTTTAAGACACTAATGAATTGGTAAAAAAAAATTCAGGGTCGCTGGTAAAATTGGAATCATACATTGTAACCTTGATTAAATTTTCCTTATTGGGACTAGTGGACTCTTAATCCATCTACTATTGTTGGATATATTTCCTCCCAATTTTAGTGTCCCTATTTAAATAATTTCTTTTTTAAAAGATACCTTCTTAAACTCTTCCCATGTCATGGGGTCAATTTCTTCCTTTGGCTTTATATTTCTGATATGTGTCCACTATTGATCTGAATAACCTTTTAAATGATACACAACTAAAAAACCTTCTCATGGTTTGAGATTATTGAAAGTAGAATATATTTTATATAGAATTTATCCAATACTTAGTAATAAGTGGATTCGAGGAACCATGGATGGAATGTGGACATTACTGCATAAAATAATCAATAAAGTGTTTTCCTTCCTCGGGCTACTTAGATGTTTAGCTTGATTCAAGTTACTATTTATATATTGAGAGTTTTTGGTGAGTGTATATTTATTATTTTGTATCCCATATCCCTTTATGTTTGTTTTATAATTAGGATGGCTATTGAATGAGATATCAGATTCAATATTCACACAACTCATCCTAGTTTCAGCAATTGATTAAAACAAAAAATGAATTCTACAGCCATAAAACAGCATTGATCTGAGTAAGAAATCACGTGATTATGGAAATAATTCTTATGATTTCCTAAATTATGAGTAATTCCTTCCACCCATGATATATTAAGTATGATTCATAATAATATGTAATATCATACTTTTACAATGATTTTTTCTTCTCATTGATCAAAATGGTTCATAAATAGAATTAAAATTAATAAAATTACATCCCCCAAGAGTGTAAAACATGGTTTATGTTTTTCTTTCTCTTTATGAACCACATGAGTTAATACCCTACCAAAATTATTAGGTTTATTACCTATAGGTGCATCTATTCTGTATCCATCACCCACTGGTTTTTATCAAAATATGGATTCCATTTCTAGTAAAGCACACAATATATACTTTACTAAAAATTCAAAATGTTATAATTTAAATAAACATATCTCAAGGGTTTTAGAAAAAAAATTTCTAATCCAAAATTTTAAAATAAGCAAATCATACTATGATACTAACTATGGAAACCCATGCATTAAGTACATAATTATAATATCATATAAAATTAATATTTTATACATATCATAATAATACCTACTCAATAAAAATAAAGTTTTAGGTTCTTTAGATAGTAGATATATAATAAAAATATTTCTTGAAATAATCTTAAAAATATCCACAATGTTCATCTAACATATAATATTTATTATACATACCCTACTTAAAACATTTCTTGACAATGTAGGAAAATATAAATAAAAGAACATGTGAACTCAAATAATCAGTAAGGGTAAAAAAGAAGATATCAATGAATGATCACAAGTGAGCACAATATAATCTCATATATATGAGCATATAATCATTTCTTACGAAGGTCATAACCAATCTGTCAAGCCGCGTTATTTATGAATCTTGGAATAATGATTTTTCATAAATATATATATAAGTAATAAGAGTATAAAATACTCAATAATAAATCATGAGACACTATAACTTATCATAAGAATACGTCCTTAGTTTTTTCCATAAACATAAGCATATAAAATTATTTTCTCAATCAAAGATATATAGCAAGACTATCATTGTTGAAAAATTAGTATAACCAATTAGGTTCACTTCCCATTCCATCATTTCATTATTAAAGGTTCAATCCCAATATTTTAATAGTGGGAATATTCCCTCACTAAACCAATTTCAGCCCCAATTCCAATCAACATTTTCTCATGAGATATGATTCTTTACATAATTTGGTGAAGGGTTATATAAATATAGGCCTTGAAGTCAAATAATAAAAACAGCAAATAGGGAAGCATGATGTTCATAAAAACATTCATAATTTCATTATAACATAATCTATAGAATATAAATGGATTTTATAAAAATTTCATCACCACTTACAACATCCAAACAGAGAAATGAAGTGGGTGTTATCGTAAAAACATCCATTATTTCATCATTTCTTAATTAACAAGGGGAATGTAACAGTATTCATAAAATCATTCTTAAAACATCACCACTATAATATATAAATGAAAAAAATTTGTATGATATCTTATGATCAAATCCCTAGTTAAGCATAACAAATATTAGAGGATGCTGACATATATTGAAAATACCTTTAAAATAATTTTTTAAAATTTCTTATGAAATATGAAAAATATCCTTTACTTTTGGTATCTCTAAAAACTAAGAAAAACAAGAATACAAAGTAAATGATTTTCTATTAAAATAAAAATGAAATTATATAAAGAAAACCTTAGAGAAAATAAGGAACATACCTATAGATAAATCCTTTAATTTTGTATATGGTAAAATATAATATTGTTTTTTGACTTTTGCAAAATGTGAAAAAGATAGTCATTAAGAAAACATTTGAATATATTTATTTTTATTATTTATAATTAAATTATATGTTAGTAGATATAAAATTTCTATACCATTTATGTTCATATAAAACCTCCTATAAAATATTTTAGAGATCACGGGCAAGAAAAAAAGTTTCAGCCAATGTTTAAATAAGTTCACTATTTCATAAAAAAATTTCTCGATAATTTTATATAATAAAGAGTTGAAAATTATAATAATAAAATAAAAATTATAGGAATAAATTAAAATATGAAAATAGATTCAATTCATAGGATAAATATCTTATATTTTACCTTAAAGGAAATTTCACATAGATAATCAGGAAAAGAAATGAGATTATAACATAAATCCTTACCTTATGTGACACCTTTCTTCATACACATTTAAACCACCTATATAATAAATATAGAGTTATTATTCATCTAATATATATAGTTATTTATATACATAATTATTTATATTATTCCCATTAAATTTTCAATTAACCTTGTATTATTAGTTCTTTATTAAAAAGAACATTTATGTGATTGTTTTTGTTTTCCATAAATGGTGCATTTTGATGGTTTCAGTACTTACATGTTGGTTATGGTTTCATCATATCCAGAATATTAATATTAAAATAATAATTAAATTAATGTATTATATAAACAATTATTCTCCAACGTTTAATTTCACAAGAGGATATAGCACAGTCTTGGGATTTGTCCCATCAATGTTAAAGATGGTGTTTATAGTTTTCATTCTCCATAATACTTCCACAAATTCTGGGGTTCAATTTTTTTTTGGGAAACATCCATTGGAATATATAAGAAATATTTCCTCCATAAGGAGGAATGTAGAAAATGAACCACACATGGTCAAGAACTCTTTGGATGAGGATGATGCTACAAAGCTCTCCTCTTCTTTATAGTATAAACCTATCCCTACGATTTCATCTTTAAAATGAGATATCTTCATATGATGATATAACATATGATATGAATAAAAGGATTTTTTGAACCATTAATGATGGTTACATTAGTCATATCTTTAAATTTGGTGATACTGATTGTTTTATCATGAGGAATGATGTTGTCTACGAAAGAAATTTTCTTTATCATAACTCCATTATTAGACATATGGTACTTTACAAAGTGTAGAAACCATGGAAATTTTATGATCTATTAAGAAAACTATCTTCAATTTAGGTATTTTCGAACTAGAAATGTATTCTACTAAGGAATGTATTCTTCCTATTTTTTTACAAATGCAAACGATGAAGGATTTGGTTTTATTTCCTTGAATATAGGTTCTCTTAAGATCCATGAATAGAATTTGTGCTTCAATACATTTAATTTCAGGAAATCATCTTCCTATGTATGGTTTATATTTTTCATTATTAATTAGATATTTTGGAATCCAAATATTCTATATGATTCAATTTCTTCAATTGGAGTTCCAATTAAAATGGATAGAAATATTGAGTAATCAAGATTCAGATATT
Source organism: Viscum album (assembly GCA_963277665.1). NCBI lineage: Eukaryota > Viridiplantae > Streptophyta > Magnoliopsida > Santalales > Viscaceae > Viscum > Viscum album. The sequence continues at coordinate 562,082,363 of OY728131.1, forward strand.
TTTCTAGGGTCTTAGTAGAAGATGATTTAGGATCAATTCTTATAATGATTGTTTTTTATCTAAATAGAATGAATATTTAAACATTCATATGGTTTATGAGTTGATATATCTTTTTTTTTCTTACAATGCAATGGGTTATACTAGGAAACATTTTATAAATCCCATAAACTGAAAAATTCCTTAATATTGGTCACAATTCTTCTATGTGTAAGAAACTATTTGTTAATAAGGTCACAAATTATGACGGTGATTATGAGTATCCATATTATAGTGATAATATTGAGAAGTAACTTGTGAAATTTCCTTTTTATGTTCCTAACTCCTTGGCTGATGATTCATTACATCAACATGGTTTATCTGGTTCTGCAAATACTCCGAACAGAATGTCCTATTCTTCATGAAAGAGTCAAAATTCTTTTGATTATTCATGGTATATGGAACCTTCATATCATATAGTATCATTTAATTATGGTTCAAATAGATATAATAAACATCTATTTTATTCATTTACTCCCTGGGAATGGAAACCTATTAGTGATGTAGACTAATTGGTGGACTAAGGGATGTCTCTTACTACTCCTCCACTTGATGGTTATGCTGGGAATCGACAAGGATCCAAGTTTGTCATAGATAGAGAGGATATCATACATCTAGTCTAATATTCCCAAATCCAAAATAAGGATAATATAAGGGAATATCCATGTCATTTATATGATGTGGATATAAACCAATCTGAGGCTAAAAAATGTTAATTATCAATAACAGATCCATAATATCTTCATTTTTTTAGAATATATAATACGTATAAGAATTGTTCTGATGAAGAAAGAATGAATGACAGAACTACCATTAATAATTTTGGTATTTTTCTAGCCTCATTTATGGATACTACCATAGATAGAATGAAAAATGTGATTGATAGTGAGGGTTTCATGCCTGCTCCTATGATGAGAACACTGCAGAAAGACTATTCCAACATGCCAATGATTATGGATACTATATCTTCCACTAATGTTACTAGAAGGACCAATACATATATCATTAATATATACAATCATAGTAATTTTTAGTCACATTATAAAACTTCATATGATTATCATTTTAATAATGATATGTCATATTTTGGTATTTTAACTGTTGTATTCTGGATGAGGGGAATTTTCTTTTGTTTGACCCTATCTACTTCATTTTTAGTTTCATATTTTATCATTAATTAATGTACTGAATATTTTATCTATGATTGTAATTTTTTGGTTATATACACATTTATTACCATTCATATAAATTTTTATTTAAAAATTATTTTAATCTCTTAAAAGAGATGGTATTTTGTATGTATTCATGGGGGATGAGATCCCATTTTGACGGATGGAACAAATTTAAAGAACACATTAATAACATTTTAAAAATCATACTTAGGTCATAAATATCATATATTATCATTAAATTTACCCTTATTAAATTCCATTTATATTGGAAATGAAAAATATAATCACACCAATGCGTGGAGGTGGTAGTCCCTGGGTATGCATGAGTTATGTTTTAATTTTACAACAAAAAGGAAAGAGATAGAAAATTGATACAACATTAACTTAAACCTACTAATGTATAGTAAATATACTTGTTATACTATGTTAACCTATTTTTAGAGCATTTGGAAAAACATTATGAGTAATGAAGCATTAAAAATATTGTTAAGCATATATACCACATTTTTAGTGATCCCCCTTTAAAATTCACCATATGGATTCTTGGATGGATCTTTTTGGAAGAACCACACATCAATGTTCTGTATAATGGCTTTGGAGAGAATTTTTGTTTAACTTTTTGTATATAACATGCTCAGGTAGTGTCGATAATATAGGATATGAGATATCCATTTATAATTATGGGTAGTGGAACTCCTACAAATAATTAAAATATTAAAGCATAATAAATCCATATTCAGAATCATGTCACACTAAAGAATCCAAAATTAGAATATATAAAAATAATGATTATAAAACCAAATAACCTATATAATTTAGATAATTAAATATTTTAATTTATCCCTTATCTCTTTAGTTTATCCCCTCATTATCCCCTTTAACATTTACCATAGTATGGAATTTTTACCTCACTTAGTATTCATAATTAACGAAAAATGAATTTGAACTCATTACTAAATTATATAATTCAGATTTTGAATATATACACTATTTTATATAATTAAATTTTTAATGTTTCATAATTTAATTTATATAAGTGTGAAAAATGCAATGAAGACCATTTTTATAAAACTTATTTAAGTATAAAATTTAATTTATTCTTATTTTCTTCAATGAAAAAAAACCATAAGTGGAAGTTAATATAATTTCTTGAATTTTTTATTTAATATTTTTATTAAAATTATTTACCAATGGTGTTTAATTCAATTTATCATGATAAAATTTACTATGAAAAATAAAAAATTTATTCTAAATAAGAAATATATTTTTTCCCTTTCAAATGACTTTATGTTCATTTATCACTAATTGATAATAATTTGATGATTGATTTTTCATTTGTTAAAATCAAATTATAATATAATTCATCAAAATCCTAGTTCATTATAGATTAATGCACATAACATGTATTAAACTAAAATAAATTAAAAAATATTCATTTAACATAAAAGATATTATTTTTATCATATAAAATACATAACTTATTTCATATGAATTAATCAAAAAATATAAATAAAGGAAATTTTTATAGATACTTTTCAGAATTTAGTTATTCCTATTCATACCCCCCAATCCAATGGTCATGTAAAAAAAATTCACATTTAATAATAATATATCAATAACATATCACGGTTCATTGAAGATAAATGTTGCAAAAAATGAAAGCACTGAAACATATCAAATTTATTGTAAAATAAATATATCAAAAAAATTCAAGTTTTAAATATGTGCATCTATACCATAACCACATGCACTTTCCAATATTGGAATAGGGTTTTATTTTATAGTAATACTACCCAATTTCCACTATACCAAAATTTCATAATATTATCCTATAATTAAAAATATCCTTAGGGATTTCTCTAGATTGTTGTCATCATAATCCTAAAAATAACTAATCAATCTATTAAAATAAAAAAATAATCATAAAAAATTACTACACCTTTGTTAGATACCAATTTCGGAGTCCTAGATACACACTTTCAGGTCTGATTAAAAAAATATATACTTTATATAGAGGCATTGATAATAAGTGAGACGGTCCAAGCCAGACATATACTTAGTTTACATCCTTCTAAATATTTACACATTAAATATCATAATAATAAAAATACTAATAAAAATGGGTTTTTTCATTTAGGTACTATTTTATATGAAACTTATTTTATGAAACATGTTAACATTTCACTAAAATCGAATCATACTGGAACACCTTTTTGACATACCAATGTTCATAGTCATTTTCATAACCTGAGGAATTGAAAAATAAGAATGGACTCAGATTAAATAATGAATAATAGAAAAATTATTGACATGTTATCAATGGTTAGATTTGAAGAATATTATAAAACATTATTAATGAGTTATATCTTCATAAAAATTTATGGAATAATAAGATTTATCCATAAGTCATGATTGAGGGACCTATAATTTCCCAATAAAAACATGTATTTGGACTGAATAGTAAGAGATAATAATCAAATAAATTTAACATAAAAAGAGGAAAAAAATTATAATAACTATTACATATTTTATTATAAATTTCATTATATTTCATATAGTGGATCGCGCTTTACTTTTTATTTCCCATTGTTTAACGATTATTTTATTATGTTTCCCTTTATATATCGGGCACCATTAATTATTTCTTCATATTATCACATGTGATTTATAGCATTTCACAATTAATTAGAGGAATATATAGGACCCCCCCCCCCCATCACATAAAAATCATATATACATATATGTGTCAAAAGAAACCAATCATTCATCATCTCACAAATAATCCATTTAATGAAATTGGTCTCATTACATTTCCAAATTGTATCACACAAAATTAATTCAAGACCTATGTTTATTGATAGAAAAAAATCAATACACCAAAATTGTATTATATAATGTAATTTAGATGGTGATTAAAAAAACATAAATCCATATGAGTTATATATTTCCGAGTTAAAGTGTAAAATGGAAGTGGGATTGAAATTTTTTTTGAATACATTTCTAATCATTTTCATAAATATAAGAAATGGGTTATTTTTAAAAAAAAATATTTTTGGAAACATTGATACCTCTTTTTTTGATAAAATTTAATTTTAAAATTAATCTATAGTAATTAAACCATGAATTTTAAGAAAGTATATCTTGATAAATTTATTTTTAAAAGATAAAAATTTTGAATGTGATAGTGAAATTATTTTTAACGTTTCGAAAATACATTTATTGAAAAGAATAGATTTAAAAGAGAGATAAATAATCCTTTTTTATGAAGTAAAGTTCTTTTTAAATATTATCAAAAATAAAATGTATTAGGATTTAAATATATAAAATTATGACATTATAAAAATTAATTAATAATGATATGGATGGAAAAAAGATCATTTAGAGGAAATGAGAAATTTTCTTAACAGAATCAATTTTTTTTTGAAGAAATAGACACATTAATTTAATTTACAGGATAATAAAAATTAAATGAAATATAATATAATAAAATCATCTTGAAAAAAACTATTTTAATATGAATCATAGGTACTCAATAAAAAAATGTGAGTCATGAAAAGCCAATAGAAACATTATATATATGAATTAATAATAAATTTAAAGGGAGTTTATAAAACAGAAATGTAGGTCCCCAAAAGAAAGTGTAAATAAATAAAAATAAAATTTTATGATAAAAACATCCCAATATATTATTATTATGTTCCATAAGAAACAATATAACTCAATGGAAGGATATTGAGTTAAAAAAGACCCTTACATTTACACTCAAATTTTGAAACATTCCATTAAATTCCTTTATCAAAAACTCTACAATATTAATTACCTCTAAAAATAATGTATTCATATATATTACTATGTATACAATTTAATTATAATAATTTAATATAATTTTATTAATTTTATAGTTTTTTTCATCATCAGGTGTTAACGATTTTGATTGTTTCGGGCATGCTTTAAGGTGTTAATGGTGGTTCTTGTTAATTGATACAAGTTTCATCATTCCTGTATTATCCAAGATAATTTTATATATTATTTATAATGATTTATATATCTAAAATTCTATACCATGAATATTTTAGTTATGATTCAGGTAGATTAAATCAATGACAAGGTTGTTTGGATAATCATTGACAAAAAAGTAGATATATTAATAATGATTTAAGTATTAATATAACCTTTCACAAAAAATTTTATTTTCTCATTTATATCTAGTAATCTTGTAGTTATGTTTACATATTCATCCCAGATATAAATGTTTTTCATTGATCATGTAGTTGGTTAAAGCAAACCAAACAAGAGCATGCAATAATTGATGGGTTGGCATGATTAAGAAAGTGACTTATTCATCTTATTATCATTATTAATAAAATTACAATTATATTGTTATTTTATTTTGTTCATTATTATTTTATGTGATTTGGATATGTTAAATAATTCTTATTGAAAAAAGAAATACATTTCTTTGTGAAGGAGGTAGTCCACATGTATACATGTGTGTTGTTCTCAATTACAATAGAAAAAAGGTAAGAGATAGTTTAAATTTTAATAATTTTTTTAATTTTCTAAATATCATTTATATTAATTAAATATAAATATAAAATGATCAATGTTTGTAAGTGATCAAAAATGAATCAAGTTTCTTACGGTGGCTCTATTCTACACATTACTCAAGAGACATTTTCATTTTCCAAATGTTCGGGTGGAAGGAAAAACATGGTTATCCCATAAATAGAATAATTTTTTAAATGATACTATATTAATTATTAAAACATGAATAGGTTAGATTTATAGGATTTAGAATATAAAATAATGTAAAATCAAAGAAAAAGGATTAATTTATAATTTTATGTTACTCATTGAAAGATATATTTTACAATTGGATTTGGTCATGGATAGGTGGTTATTGAGAATCAATAAATATATAATAAGTGTTTAAGAGTTTTGGGGTCTTTCTGTGGTATATTTCAGATGAATCGTAGGATTGGGGTGTAATTAAAAGCCATGTGGTGATGTTTACATTTTGATGGAAGAGGAGTAACATTTTTGGTATTAATATATAATGAAAAGACACTATTAAATGGTCATGTGTCTCAAATAATGGAAAATATTAGATAATGTGAAGGGTTATATTTAATAAAACATCAAAAAATACATTTGAACACATGTATTGAAAATGTATTTATTTTTTTCACATAATTTTTTCACATTTACATTTTTTTGTCTTTAATGTGAAAATGAATTTTTTACATAAGTAAGTTTCTTTTTGAGGCCTCAAAAACATTTTACTTGATAACTAATAATCTAGAAATGAGATAAAAATATAGAATCCTATTTTTGAAATAAAATTTATTGGTTTGACAAATCAGTTTTAATATTCTCCCTCAAAATTCGTAATAACCATTTTTAAAAATTTTGTATTTTTAGGAATTTTTTTTATTATAATAAGATTAATTTTATTTCTTTTTATGACATTTATTGGTTTATTATTAAACAAATAAGAGTAATTTGGATTTAAAATAACACCATAATCAAATTCTTCATTATGGATAATTATCTAAATGAAATTGCTCAAAAATATATTTTACTATAGTAAAAAACTACTTAACACTGCAAAATATTAATCATGAATTTTATTAATTAGAAATCATTTTTAAAGAGTTATTTTAGTTTATAAATATTTTTTATTTATATTAATAAATTTTCATAAATTTTTAAATCATTTTCATATTATGAGAATTTCATTAAGCAGATAGTATTGGAAAAATTGTTATTTTTAACTACTCATAAGAAAATGAAACCTTTTAAGAAAAAAATACACAATAATCCTAAGGTAATATCAACATAATGATTTAAAATATTAATTTTATTTTATAAAATTAATATTTTAATATTTATAAATTTTTCTAAAATTAAAAAAAAAATTTAAAAATATTTTTAATTGAAAAATATCCCTTTTAAGTGTTCTTAATATTATTTCATATCAGGTTCTAATTTTAAGTATGTTAACATATTAAATCATATATCGTATAATTTTAACTCATCCATTTTTATTATTTAGGATAAAATATACAACACCATAGAAATATTTATTTGATAAAGAAAAAAAATTAATTTTAAATCATATTAATTATTTACCTTCTAAATGTAAGAGATTTTAGTTGAGTAATATATTTTTATTTACAAAAGAAATTATTATTATAATTATATAATTTTTAAAAATCATCTAATACATCATTATTTATTTTAGTTTGGTTTTGTGTGTGGGCAACCCCATAAAAACCTTAGATTTATTAAATTGAAGGATATAGAATAAAATTATGAGATGTTACAAAGGGTATATCATCCACAAAACAAAACATCACAAAACTTATAACTATTACTAATAGTGGCTCATGGAGTTATTAAGTAAGAATTTTTTATTCCTAGAGTTGGAAAAAATAAAAAAATCGATTTTTTTATTCTAGTTTCTATTCATGAGGAATTTCCTTAGTAATATGAATTTATATATTATATGCTTACTTCAGTTGATGGATACAAATTGAGCATCATTAAACCATCACTAGAAGCCTTTTTTTAGAATATATCAATGGTCATTGATCTAGATCTGAATACTTTGTAGTTTTGATTTATTGTGTTAAAATCTAAGTGCACGCAGAATTCATTTGTAATTATTTTTCACGAAATATGTTATAATTAAATATTAGGTGATTATGTTTTCGTGTGGTTGTTCCCATTTTCATTTATGTATAAGAAATGGTAAAAGGAAAAATTCATTTTATAATAATTTCTTACCACATAGAATGAATTTGAACAACCCCAAATTTCTAATTATTTTCAACCATTAAAGAAGGTGGAGTGGATAATAGATATCTAAAACATCTAAAAATTTAATGGAAAATAACTCTATGATTCAAAGGCTCATTTAAATGTTTTTCTTTTGAAATGACTTCACCAGGTATTTCTAATTTGGTTACAAATCCAAACCTATTATTTGTGTCTTTTATTTGGAATAGAGTAATTTTTTATGTAAAAATCAATTAAAGTATCAAAATAAAGATACTTGAAGTTATTTTTATCTTTTACGAATATATATCAACTAATATACTCTCATGTCACTCAGTTAATGATATATAATGTTTGGTTTACAATATTTATTCCACATCCATGATAAAAATTGGATTATATTGCTTATATAAAAATATTGAATGTTTCAAAACTATTTAGTGAATAATAATCAATTAAAAACACATCAAACTTATTGTGATTTTAGATAAAATAATACTATTATAAATTGGCTAAAAATAAATACTTGTATCTCAACACGTGGAGAAAATAATGTTATGATGAACTAGCCAAAAAAATTGTTTTTTACTTACAAAAATAGATTTTAATGTGTCTTCAAAAATTTCCTTGGGATAATGATAGTAACAACAAACATAATTGAGGCCGTAAATACCTCCTAGGTATAATAATCCACAATTTCAAAAAACCTAACCTTTCTCAAACCAATGAAATAAATATCAATAGGTTATCTATTATAATATATAATATAATCATCTACCGAAATAAAAAATAATAGTTTAGGAAGTACAAGGATAGAATTATTTATAAATACATTAATACTAATGAGGGTAAAGTTAAAAATTACTATTAGATCATAAAAATAAATTTTAAATTTTAAAACTATTTTAAATAACATTCAATAATGAAACTATGGACACTATACATAAATATTTTGAAGAAAATATTAAAGGAAAATAATGTGGGGATAATAAGAAGTTAAAAATATTTTAATAATGAATATAGATTTTGAATGCATAGAATTTTGAAAGGGAATTGGTTGAGTTAGAGAGTTTAAGATAGATTTAAGAACTAAATATTATAGAAAGGGATGTTATCCCAAAAATAAAAAAGATAGGTCATAACCCATATATCCTTTATCTAACTTCTTTTAAATGATAACACAAAGGATTATAGAGAATAATTTTGGGAAATTTCATTTTATTATATTGAATTATTATTATTAAAATACCTCTTCAATAAGACCATTCAAAAATTTAAATTTATACCGTGCCCATAAAAGATATTTTATTTAATAAGAGAATGATAGAATATTTGGGAACCATTTCACATATTATGGAATGATCAACATTAGTTTAACACTAGATTCCCCCACTATTAAAAGATTTAGGGGGATCACATATCCCATTAATTATATAATCTAGAGAGCATATAAATTTCAAATTTTATTTTGTGGGATTGTTCAAATATAATTACCTTTGTTGTTTTCCAGAACCACGGGTTATAAGAGCTAAGATACTATCAAGTATCTCTCTAATTGTCTAAAAATTTGGACAAATATTCAAAAGTCTTGTTGAAAGATATTTTAGTAAAGGGTAAGAAGTTCATACTTAATACTAATTTTGTTATTTAATATATATAGGAAGATTTTGATTGACATATAATATTTCGGAAGACATTCATATGCACCAAAGAGGTTTTGACTGATGGTCATAAATGTAACTGTATCACCCAATAAATTGAAGAGTGAGTAAATTATAATACACTAAAAGATTTCAGATAGGCCACTCTCAAAGAACTACAACATTTATTTACAATAAATACAGTTGATATTTACCAAGTATTACTAGAAGATAATGTTGAGAACTATTTTTTTTCTTCATTATAATTTTCTACTGATGAATGAAAGGGGAACGAGGATAATGATTCATAGTTTTTTGGAATGACCTGAAATTCATTATTTATAAGAATGATCCCTTATTGATTTCTCATAAAAGGGTAAAATAATAGCTATAGGGTTGGTCATTTCTATAGATACTATATCCATAATTAAATATTATTTTATCTTTATTAAATTATAAACACATGGATAAGACTAAAACATTTCTGAGGACTATAAATTCATATATTACTTTTGAAAATGAAACCTGGATGTTATTAATTTTGAATAGAATAATGAAAGGTATTTGGGGGACTATTACTCATATATTTTTTATTATCCTAGGTATATATATTATTAAAATGTTTATTTATTAAGTATGAAATACCTCATTATAATAAAAGAAGTATAAACCCTTCTATAAAATATGTTGTAATGAAAGAGGTGATCAAACAACTTGATGTAGAAGATATTTACATTTTTAGGATAAATCATATGTGATTAAAATTAAATTACTTCCAAAGAATAGTAGAATATGAATAGTCAGTAAAGATAATAATAGATCTACTCTAAGTAGAACTATCATATGATATCATGTTTGTGTGTATTACTAGAAGATCAGTTATTCCATAAAGAAGTGTAATTTATATAATGTCCCATTATTATAATATATTTTATTTCATAATTTGTAACATAAATATAAATATAATATAATCCCAATTAACTAATCAGGCCTCGTGTCTTTGGGAAATTAGATACACATAATTTTAACATAATGTAAAATAAAATATCATTACTTAACACCATAATGCACTCTTAGTTTCCTTCGAACTCGTAATATTACACATGATAACCTAGGGAAATAAAAAAAGGATGGAAGATATATAATGTGTAGAAATGGAATATAGAGAAAATAGAAGGAATAAAAATAATACACGAGGTTTGGGATATATATAGTTAAAACATAAAGAGGTATGAATCTAACATAATCACATAAAACCATGAAATTACAAAAAAAATATCATAAATTCAAGGTATCAATGTAATTTGGAATCAACATAAAACATAACACTATATGTATAAGTCAAGGATGTAATCCAAGTCATCATAACATAGAGTGCTTGGGATAAAATCTCATGAACCATACACAGAATCTCGTGAGATGAAAATGTTGTCTAATGCATTGGAGTGATATCAAGGTGCAACATTCAAATTTTATAACTTTATGTGTTCCAAATTGATCATATAATGTGTGAACATATTTAATAATTTTAATCCCATGCTTATTGAATTAGTTTTTATACAATAACCTTCTTTATTAATGAAGGGTTTCTACAACTAGGTGAATGCCATTAAATGAAAATAGGGATGGTTATTCACAATAAAATTGATAGGCATGGAAAATGAAGACAACGTTTCAATATCATAATAGGTGTATATAAATTTTCATAGAAGTGATTAATGAGAGATAAATGTGGTCTATAATTATTTTTTCATAATATATATAGTATAACAATGTGTATAAACTCCTGAAAATGTGAAAAATAGGGAACTAAATTGAATAGTATATTGAAAAGTTCATAAATGGAAAATAGGAGAGAGAGAACCATTACCTTAGATATTGATTATTAAATCATGGGAAGAGCTCATTAAAACTATAAAAATTCCTCTAGAACTTTCTCCAGTAAGAAAATTAGAGTAACTATACATATCGAGGATTTAGAGTGAAGAATAAAGGGTGAGTGAGTTGGTGGTTATAGCAAAACAGTGAACATCATATCATAGTTTTCAAACATAGGTATAGGGATACTAGTTAATAACAAATATGAATCCATAATTGGTACCATGGTTTTTCTGATGGTATATAAAAATGAGGTCTCATTTTAAAATTTTATAAATTTATGATCCAATATTCTTCTAATTAATTACATTTATGATGTGGAATTGATTCATTTTTATAATTTTTTTCAAAATCATAAAATATCCATTATGTATTGGATTGTTATTTATTGGTTTAGAAAAATAAAATTATAAAATTACAAAACCATATTTTAGTTCAAAATATATTTTGTTAATCAATCTTATTATATCATTTATTACATTAATTTTGTGTTATTATGATGTCAAAATACATAGTGTATACTCACCATATTGAATTTTTACCCAAAAATTCGACAATCTCAGAAAATTATAAAAAATTACCATTGGATAGTTTTAATGTATTGAATTAGAAAACTTTTATCTATTTTTTTTTAATTTTATAATTTTAAATTTTTATTGAAAAAATCATTTATTAAAAAATATATTTTTCGGTAAGAATCAGAATTAAAACCCTTATAAAAATTTATCCAGATATTAAAATTTAATTATAATCTACATTTAAATAAAAATTACTTCACAATTATATTTTAGTTAATTCCGTTTTATTTAAAATTTATGAATTTGTCAGAAAAGTGTATTAAAAATGAGATTATATTTTTTATAATTATACAAGTATGTTTTTTTTGTATCCAAAAAATATATGTGACATATCCATATTATATACATGTCCATTTTATTAAATAACATAAAAATTAAAATGGGAATGAATGAAAATATTTTTAAATTATAATAATATAATTACACCTTTATAATACTAAGGCCAATAAACAAAAAATCTTATTACATCAATATATTCTAAAATGTTAAGGTGTGTACTGGTGGAACATTCATGTCGTGTCTATACTAACATCAATATTATAGTGGTCTCTACTAAATTAAAATTTTCACAAAGAGTGATTTTCTTGAATCTCACTTGTTGGAGGTCTACTTGGGCTTAGTCAAGTGCAAACCCCAGTGATGCCACCTCCCTCCCATGAAATGATAAATGAGATATATATGTAATGATTCTATTATAGAAGGATATTATTTCTTACTTTTGAATAAATTAGATCTCTTTATTACCCTTATTAAAAAACTAATTATAATGGTCACATTATAAATATTTAACTACAAAAGTTTATAATTTCCAATGGTCATAATTCTAAATAGTCATAATGTATTTCTACTTCCTTTCAATACATCATGTTTTACTCATTCATTTATAACTTCAATTTATATCATGGTTCCATATTCTTAATTTTCAAATGTATAATAAATTACAAAAAAAAATTATTCTACCCTTTTTATAGATTTATTTGTGAATTTGATAATATTAGGAGATTGCATTGATCTAAATTTTCTTTTTCTAGTTATTTTTTTCTTTTTATTTTCTGATTTTAATATTGTGAATTTTACTGGTCCTCATTTTTAATTAAATGTAATTTTCTTAAATAACTACAAAATGTGGTGTCATTTTATTACATAAAATATAACATTCAAAAAATTTTCCACATACATATATATATATAATGTAAATTAAACATTTAAATTTATGGATTGTTACCTTCTTCACCTCTAAGAAATTTCTCACCTGAAACTTCATTTCATGCACTAAGGTTAAGACTTATTATGGTACTTTTATTTCCTAAATTCCTCTAGTTCCCGTGTTGTTTCATGGAATTTATTATGCATCCAAATAACATTGACCGATTTAGTTATCCTATTTCATAGAAAATTTTCTCTACTATCCATCATCTTCATCATTTTATCCTCATATGAATGAAAATTTTCTATCTTTTACATGTTTAGATATAGTGTATATAGTAGATATGGTATATACATACTCAAGATCGGTAACTAGAACATGTCTTGTAATTGGGACATTTTTTGTGGGAGTGCCATTTTATAGTCTATAACTCTGATATAATAAAGCTTTTGAAAGGGGCCAATATTCCTAGGTAATAACATTCCCTTCTTCCTAATCCTCATGAATTTTTTCCAAGGAGATGTAAAATGGGAAAAAATTTCACCAACTTCAAAATCTATGTCTCATCAATGGTTATCAACATAAAAAATTGATCGACTTAGTGTTAGTCTGATGTTTTTTTGAATGGGAATGAAATTCAAAACAAATCGTCCAACCATTCATGTTTTTAATATGTTTTGATATCCAACAACAACCCAACATGTTGGTTTTCAACATTTCTTTCCAAAAAGGTCTGTATAAGGGGTCATATGATTGCTAGAGTAAAAGATTTTATTATGTGATTAATAAACCAAATAAATCTGGTTGTCACGGCATCCTTTAATATACATTGAATAAACTATCAACATATCATAATATATTTGGATAATCCATTTAGATTTTTTATCTATCTTAGAGTGATTTTTTCTATTGAAGTTAAACACATTATTGGAAAAAAAATATTCTTTTTCCTGATTTTGAGGTGAATATAGAATCATGATCTTATAAAATTGATAGTGGGGTTTCATGTAGGATGGGAAATTCTCTAATGTATACCCTTTCAAGTTGATGAATTGAGAAGTCCTCAAAATAAAAATGAAATTTGTAGTCTTGATAAAATGGTCAACCAACACATATGGAATTTTATTTTTTGGTTTTCCATAAACAACCATTAAAAAATACAATGTCACTTTTGTTGTTTTCATATTAATATTAATAACAATTTCAACATCCATTAATACATTTTCGTTTTTACCTAAACATGAGGAAATAATAAGAACATTATTGTTATTTCCACAATCTATTTCTTCATATTATACCACAGACATTACTCTCAAAGATCTATATACTTATTTGGGCTCTCTTAGTGTATGGATAATATTTATATGTTGGAATCAATTAATAGATCCTTTTTTAGGATCTAATGGAATGAATAGTCCTTCCACAATTCTCAAAAATCAGAATTATCAATATTAAATTCTGATGATCCAGCCTTTCAAAAAATATACCCCTTCTTTCATATCTATATGTCACCCCTTAGAGCTTACTTAATCACCTCTAGAAGTAATGGTTGAGAAATTAGTTGAAAAATGTAAGAAGATGTTCCTTCCATTTTTACTCCCATGACCACACTATATACATTCAATATGATTTGATTCCATACAATCCTCAAAATGGATATGTTTTCAGGATAATTCCTATTTAGAGTTTCTACCAATTTATCCTCCTTCAAAAGATAGTATTGAATTGATCAATCATAATTATTGATAAACACCAACCACATTCATTAGTTCACATTGTTCTCTTATTGTTTGAATATATAATTAAGGATTATATTTTCTATATATGTGTCACAACATTCTTTATAGAGTTAATATTTACAAATAATGAATGAAATGATTAGTATATCCAGCTCTATATCATTGATAATATAATTTTTCTTAAGAACCATTAACTATCAACATCCTAAGGCTACAACATTGTCAATTTTAGGTGGAAAAAACAGAAATCCTTATTCAAATAATCATTCTATATCCAAAATACTACCAAAAGTGGGTAATTTATGTGTAGGTGTAATGATTAACCGCTTATTTAACTCTTTGAATCAGTAAAGACATTTATCATACCAAAAAACCATCACTCCTTCCGAGATACCCTGTTCAGCAGGTTTGAAACCTGGAAAACATTTCTCATAAATTTATGATAATACATAGTTAATCTAAGAAAACTACAAATCTTGGTTATAGAATTTTGTTTCACCCATTGTTCATAAACCACTGTATTTAATATATCCACATATATCTTGTTAAATGTGATAACATTCCCCACTAATGAAACTTTTACTACCAAAACTCCCATTTACTGTACTATTCAAATGACATCTCTTTTAATATATTTCCCAATACAGTACTTAAATTAGCCTCTTGTTGCTCTTTATTTTAATTTTTATGAGAATATCATCTATAAAAACATCAAAAAAATTCATGTTAATGTATAAATACTCAATTCATTATTCCCATGCATATTTCCAAATAAGTAGTGGGTTAAAGTGGAATCACTATGAACATATAGTGTATGCACCTTGTAAGAAATGATATCTTTGGAATACCCTCCTACAAGTTTAATTGATGACCTCCCAAATGATAGAAAATTTTAGATAAGTATTTTTCATTATATAACTTGTAAAATAGGTCATAATTTAGTTGAATATGACACTTTTTTATCATTATCTTGTTAAGATCATGATAATCAATGTAGAGACACAATGATTTGTCCCAATTCTTGAAAAGGGGATTGTTTCACCCACTGGTGAAGCTCTTAGGAATACAAGTATCTTTTAAAAATCCTATTTTATCTACTTATTTAGTTCCTCTAGTTCAATTTGATACATTATATAAGGGATTATTGGAAATTTTTGGAGATCAAGGAATATGTTCAATTAAGATCTTGTCCTCTTGATTATGGGAAGTCTATGAAGCTCTTGAGGGATAAATTAATCAAGTCCTTTACAATGGGGTTTCCTTACAGAATAATCCTATCATTTATCTCAATCATTTGAGCTAGATATTATTTCTCATTTGGGAATATTATGAGTGCATGAAAATTGGATTCCAGATGAGATTCATCACCCAAATTATACTTGTGTAGAATCAGATGATGGCATTATATATGGAAGGTAATATCCTTCTCAAAAAATTTATGATTTCTATAAATAGTGATATACATTACGTGATTATTATAAAATTAATGTGCACAAAAGGAATTATATCTAGTTTTTCTTGGAGGCTCATCCCACAATCATTAACATGGGAGTGGTTATATTCTTGGGATGAAATAATATCCATATTTTCTATTTTCATCAATTACTCATCATCCATGTTTTATATTGGTTTTTGAATAGTTCAATAAAACCATCATGATTTTAATGAAAACATATATCCAGAATTAATTAATACATTATCAATTCTATAATGAATAACCATCACACCGTACACCTCCTCGATATCCGAATCCACCTCTATAGTGGTGACAACATATTCACACATATTATCTCTTAGCACTAGAGGTTGATATTTTTGGTAATCATTGGATACAGATGGATTATTATATTTGTTCATATATTTTCCATGTTCATTTTGCATTGAAATGTTGGACGATGAGATGAGGAATAATCAGAACCATTTTTTCCTCTATCACATTAGTGGGATTATTAATCACCTTCTGACATAATTGTCTTATTTACCAATCCTTACATACTTGAAACACCTTATTTTTTCATTGAGGTTGTTTCCTAGATTATTTTTCCCATAATTATGTCATGTAGAATGTTGTATGCTCCTTCGAGTATGAGTATTATCTAATTATCCTCCCGAGTTAAAATCCAATCTTTTCTTCTCATATTTTTTAAAATGGTACAACTAATAGTCAAAAAATTCCATCTTGCTTTTATGGGAACATCCGAATATATACTTGTAGCTGTGAAATTCAAAAATCAATAAATAATTTTGTAGACTTTTCATTATACCAATGAAGTAGTGGTCCACCGTATTATTTAATCCATTACATTCCTGGGATGTTGATAAATGTCAAAAAATATCTATGTACATGGTATCTAGAAACCCTATCGATGGTGAGGATTAAATACGATCTAATATTATTATACACAAAATGGATGGGACATGGAACATTAAAGGGACGACATCCCACCATTCCAAAATATCTTATCAACCATCAACTATTGAGAGGATCAAAGAGGCCACAAAAATATGAGATACTATATAGTATGATAATTAATATTAAGATTTCAACAATACTAATGATAGAGTAATTGAGATTAGAGCCAAATTATACATTATATAAAAACTATGACTAATAATGGACCTTATGTAATATTCACATAGATAATTCTTATATATTAATATAATATTAGGTAAGGTTTATTTATATCTATTGAAAAATATCTCTTAGAAGAACACGAAGAGTGAGATTACACAATTTGTATCTATACTCTTAATATGCAATTGATTCAAGGTTGAATGATAGATGAGTAAGGGTATGCTTTATCTAAGATACATACCAGCGTATAAATGGGGAAACATAACCATGGATGTCTTCATAGTACTCCCAAATACATTTAAAATCTATAATCTTATTTGGGTGGTGTTCGATCACCTCAAAATTTCAACACATTTCCGTGTTGTTAAGGAAGATTTATCTATTGAAAGACTTAGTAATATATACAAAAATGAAGTCATAATACTACATGGAGTTCCAATAACTACTATATCTGATTGAGATCTAAGGTTTAAAATCATTTTCTAGAGAATCCATCAGGAATCATTGGATATATATTTGAAATTCAATGCTTCTTCTCACCCTCAAACAGATGTCCTCCCCAAGAGAACAATTCAAATTATAGAGTATATACTAAGATCATTTTTAATGGATATATATGGGGGTTGAGATAAAAACCTACCATTATATGATTTCTATTACACTAATAACTACAATTATGTAATTCAAATGAAACCATAAGGATCCTTGAATAGAAATATGTTTTTGAATCTTATATTTCGGGATGATATTGCACAGTTGAAGATAATGGGGCTTAATATTATCCAAGTGATAATAGAGAATGATGTGAGAATTTATAATCATATTATATCCAAGTAGTGTGGAAAAGAAATATATGAAATCACTAATGAGACATAGAGTTTAATATCAATGATAAATTTTTCTTTCATTGATAACAATTGAGGAAATTCATGAGGCATGTGAATAAGGGAAAGAATATTCCTTGATAGGCCAGCCAATTTTAGATCCTTGATCACTTTTAAGTGGTGGAATGTTGACATGAACTACCACTAAACATATCTAAAGTAAATTATGTGTTATATTTATCCTATTTTATGGATGTTCATACTAGATCCCATATATGTAGAGAATCCTGTGGTAGTGGCTTCAGAGAATGATCTCTCAAATGAGGAGTAGTTGGTGAAGGTCATAGTTCACGGAGATGAATTTATATCAGCATACACAACTCACCTAGTAAAAGTATTGTTCATGAAACACAATTGTGATAAGAGAACAAGGTAAATGGATTACGCAATCAATCTGAAGTACCATCATCTATTTTAATACAAAATGTTTAATTTCATGAAAGAATTTTCAAAATGGTAGAAGAATAAAAAAAACCAAAATACTAATAAATTTTATTAGCTTTATAATTAATAAATTCCTTAATAATTAATGTCATTACAAATAACATACACATAACATTTTTTTAATTTGGAAAATTTTAAAATATGGCCATATTTTTTATTTAAAAATTATAATACTATTATTTTCCATAACCTTTAATGAAATTGTTATTATACAAAGATAATTTATATTTGTAGATTTTATGGTTTATGATAATTTCTAATTGACACAAATGGATGATGAATTGTCCTCGAATATTAGGATTATAATGTAAGAATCCCATTTATTGAATCTTCTAAGGGGGATGGAAACAGTTGGATATTACTTTGACCAATCCATAGCTGAGATCAAACAACTATAACTTATGGAAAACTATTTAGGATATTATTTCTAGTTTAACATGATCAAGGCTCAAAAAAATTCACTTAACTAACATATGAATATACCACCATCGCACACATTACCCTTTAGTAATACAGTAGTATAATTTGGGGTTATGTGTGCAAATCCTAGTAGTATTGACTATTAATTGTTTAATTGAATATTTCTTAAATTTATCCATTTTCATATATATATATATATATGATTATATAATTCTTTTGAAAAAAAATGATTTTAATTTAAAGAAAATCAAAATTTTATATTTCAAAAATATTTAATTTAAATTCATTAACACATTTTAATAATCTCATGAATCTTTGATTGATAATTTATTTTCATTAAACATTCCTAAAAATTAATTTTTATTTAAATAAAAATGATAACATAA
This sequence comes from Viscum album, assembly GCA_963277665.1. Classification (NCBI taxonomy): domain Eukaryota; kingdom Viridiplantae; phylum Streptophyta; class Magnoliopsida; order Santalales; family Viscaceae; genus Viscum; species Viscum album. Next base: position 562,102,042 of record OY728131.1, read on the forward strand.
CTTTATGAAAATAAATTTAAATTTAATAAGTGTCAAAACGTGTTTAGTGTTGTAAAAAATAAATTTTTATAGTAATTTTTTATTTTTATTTAAATATTTATATTCTCATATTTATATAATTTTCTTTGGTAAAAAATTAACATTTTTGAAATCAGCTTCTCTAAATTATGTGATGTTGAATTTTTCATAATTTTTCATGATAGTTGAAATTTTTGATAATAATTAAATATATTTCATGTATATGATATACATTATAACGTCATAATATCCCAAAACTAATTTATTTATTACTATAATATAAATCAATGACCAAAAATTTATTTACCCTTTATATTGTTTTTTGAGGTCATTTTATTTATTGTATAAACATTAAATGAATCCTCCAAAACATATATTATATTTAATGTTATTAAAATAAATTATATTTATACATGCCTCACTCACACATCATCAACAGACTTATATTAAAAAAAATTTCTCTATCCAAATAAAATATTGAATCCAATCCACTTTGTAAGAAACAATGCGAAAAAAGACAAGTGATGGTTTTTTTTGATTATTTTAACACATGGATTACAAAACAAATGCTTGTAAATTAATATAGAATTCCCCTATCATTACTATAAATTCATACCCAATATCAATTCCTACAACACTCAAAATACATTGATTAAATATTTACTCTCCCCATCATATTCTGAAACAATCCTAGATGTTCTCAAGTACTTAGGAAGCACCTCCCAAGAAATTATAATCACCCTATAAAGGTATGGTATTCTATCCTCCATTATTTTATTCGAGTAATATCGTTTCTCTAAGCATATTTTTATACAAATAAAAATGTTTTATGGTTCCATTTTACATACCTTTAATTTCATTATGATGTCTATGTAATGAGTAAAAACCATTCTCTCTCATCAAAACATTCCGTGAACTTTAACATACATCGATTGTTATGATGAAATTATCTTGTGGTTTCCAATTCCATAATTTTGTGTATTGAATCCTTATCCCCATTTCAACTCAAGGGTATTAAACATGATATATGTATACTTATTGGATTTGGGTATTCCACGTATGTGACTGACACTCAAAAAAAGCGGGTTTAAAAGTGATAAATGGTGTTCTTTGGTTATATGATATATGTTTTGCACAAATTTAGGTAGATAATATAAACGTGATGGGTGAGCACTGAATTATATTACCTAGTAATTAATTAGGAAATATTTTATCTCAGGAGATTCCATATATTGTGCATTAGTGGTTAAACTAATTATAATATTTTTTGAAGTCTTAGTTGTTATCCTTTACTTATACTTATGATATTATGTTTTATGTTTTCTCCACATTCTTATATTTTATTTGTGTTATCATGTTATATCATTATTCTATGTTCATGTTTACAATTATATTCATATTATTTAACCTTTATATCCCTGTTTTTTTTTACAAGTGTTACTTTCATTATGTTAAACTTTTATTACTCCTATATTGGGCTTTATAAGACGCCCATTTCTTATATAAGTCACAATGTTATCCTATGTAGTTTTAGAAGATTAATGGATGTTATGGGAATGTTGTGGGATTTTAGACAATTTAATTGTGTTCTTGTTCAAGGCATTGTGTGAAGTATCTATTTACACAAACATAATACGCCTCCTGATCTTTTGGGAATTTATTATGGGTATTTTGTATAGAATATCATGAAATAAAATCAACAATAGATTTTGGGATGTCACGCCACTAGGCCCGATGGAAATTCTCAATCCACATAAGCAAGGAAAAAAGAAATAGCGTATAAAACATAGAAACTTTGGATTTATTTAAAACTAAAAATACATATGATAGGAAAAAAAATATAGTATCATAATAGATATCTAAAAACATTAACATGGGAAAAAAACAAACAAAAAATGTAATAGGAAAAAGATATATAATAAGGTACAAATGAACAAGATACAAATTCAATATCATTGAATCCAAATAAACCCATAGATTCATCACCATGTGACCATATGTCACAACCATCATAGACCATAGGAAATGAAATACATATTAGGACATCCATATGCTATATAATGATCTTCATATAACATATATCTTACAAAACCATGGCTACCAATTCCTAAAGTAAAAAAGTAGGGTGTGATCAATAAATCATAGTACAATGCCTCTAAGAACGTACATTGTGTGTTTTAAAATCCATATATTTTTCTTTTAAAGATAATATTTCTAAAACATGTTTAGAAGAAATTATTTTCGATAAATAACCATCCACTACAACTATTATAAAAAACTTTCCATATTCAATATAAAAAGAAATTTGATATAACATTAATCCATTCGGTATATGAAAGTGTATTAAAATGGTCTCAAGTATTAATATTCATATCAAGTTAACATATGGGTGTATAAAATAATCACGCATGTAATGTATTCTTAAAACAAGATGGGGACAATTATAACACAAGTTTGTACACAATATAGATGAATAAGATCATTAGATGGTATAATTTATTTATAATGTTGTGGAACCCAAGTCCCCTACAAAGGATACCCTTTATCAATCGATATCATCATTGAAACCTCTATTGGATATATATTAGTCCACTATGAACCACATTTTTATAGTTTCTATTGTACTCTAAAGTATTCATTATGTTCTGTTACATTTTCATTCCATTCGAGAAAAATATTCTGGTTTCATAAAACATTTTCTAGAGAAATTGATTTTAATATACATTATCTATGTATAAACCATTTCATTTCCCTACCTATGTTTTCAAAAACCATTTTCTATAGTGATGAAACACTATTTTCATTTCATGAAAATCCCTTTTAAAAGACTATTTGAGGAATTCCATAATTTTACATTAAAAATAGGTTTCTATAGAAAATCCATTTTGAAAATAATTACATACCAACAAAAGATTAATTTCTGTATACTTTTATTTTGAAATATCATTTTTTAAACAAAAACCAAATGGAATTGTCACGACCCGTCCCCTAGGGACCATGCCATGACTACCCAAGACCGCCTTCTATAGGACAGGGGTTTGAGACTAGCACTGAAATAGAATTTCCCTAATATGGGAAAGCATTTCCTTTTACAGTACAGACACACATTTCAAGAACACAACAAGATTCAACTACACATACTAGAATGCAACTAGTTATAACCACAAAGTGTACTGCTATAGTAAAAATAGTGTATAATGTGAAGGCACTAGAATACAAGCCCAAATAAAAAAGTTCAAGTACAACTGAAAAGTAAAAATACAACTTAAAGGAACAAAAAAATCTCTTGGATCATCCACCGAGGATCCAACCTGATGGGTAGGTACAGCTCATTATCAGTAGTCCCTGTGTCACGTCACACCAAAAGTTCCAGCTCCAACTACCTTCTAGTCCTAGCTCCAAGCATCGTCCAGTGATATCTCCTTCAGCCTTGATCAACACTGTATGTCTTCTGCACAAATCACAACAAGGTGTTGGTGAATCCCATGCAAGGGTGAGTGTTACGATACTCAGTAGGGACCCTGAGACACTCATAGGTCTCCTAGAGTTCCACGAAGGAAAAACCACAAATCATGAGGTAAAAAAAATCAACTCAACCAAGTTATATTCCCATACATATACCTAAGTTATCAAGATATACTCATCTCACACAAGAGGGAAGAATACAACAATGGTAAAACCATGAAGGTAGAAGTACCACACAAGTAACCCCATGAAGGTATAAGTACCACACATATTACACCACGAAGGTAGAAGTACCACACATGTAACACCACTAAGATAACACCATGAAGGTAACACCACGAAGGTAAAAGTACCACACAGGTAACATCACAAAGATGGAAGTACCACACATGTAACACCACGAGGATAGGAGTACCACACAGGTTACCCCACGATGATAGTAGTACCATAAAATTAATACCAAAATGATAGAAGTACCACACAGGTAACACCAAGAAGATAGCACCATGAAGGTAGAAGTATCACAAAGGTAACACCATGAAGGTAAAAGTACCACACAGGTAACACACCGAAGATAGTTGAACAACACAGGTAACAATCATTAATATATCACCAGGAAGGTGTAAGTACCACACAGGAAACTCTGCAATGATAAAAGACTCAACTCACAATCCGGTTTTCAATGAAGTATAGAAGTACCAACGATTAGTCTTAAAGATAGATCATATTTTTCTATCAAGAGGCACTGCTTCTAACCATACAGAGTTTGACCCACAGAGGATCAATAGGTACTAACCCCCGCAATGATCCACATAGGATCTGACCCGCCCAGAGTCGATAGGTAACTAACCTTCACTGACCCACACAGGATCTGACCCACATAGAATCGGTATGCGCTAACCCACACAGGTTCACTGAGCACTAACCCACACAAGATCTAACCCACACAGGATCGGTTTGCGCTGACCCAAACCGGATCATTGAGCACTGACCCACATAGGATCAGTATGCACTAACCCACATAGGATTGGTGAGCGTTGAACTCTACATGATCAGTCTCAACCTCCGCCTCACTGCCAGCCACTGGATTCCTCGCACCTGGTGCACTCGAGTTCCATGGATTCTACCCTTGAGATATTGGTCGTACCTCGACCATTACTATGCTCGCCAAAGGATTATCCCGAAGGACCGCCATGTCATAATGGTTCAACGTGACAGACATTGCGTCAATTAGACTCCTGATCTGTGAGTTATATGCGTTTTAGCTCCGGGGGCCCGGTTGGATTTGGGTTCGATCCAACCCAGCCATACTCCAACTATCTCCAAAACTCAAGAGGAGTAAACCAAAAGGACCTTCTCAATCCAAGGATCCCAATTCATCATACGGTTCTTCAAACGAAAGTCCAGTTCTCATGATATGGCCCTTTATGTCATTCTGGGCCAAGGTCTGGTCTGACCTAGTCGGCCTGACCCAGCCCAACCTGATTTGGGCTGGGCCATGGCAGACTCAGCCCACTGGGCCGAGGTCTGGCCTGGCTAGCAAGGGGGGTGGCCTGCAAGGGCTTCATGTCCAGAATAGGCCAGTCTGCAAAGAGGCGGCCCGCTGGGGTGGCGGCCCTGTCCGAGGGCGGCATCCCGCTCCGTGGGCAGTGGCCCGTTCAAGGGCGGCGTCTCGGTCAAAGGAAGTGGCCCAATCAAAGGCTGCGGCCTAGCCAAGGGTGGCCGCCCGGATGGGGGCTACGGCCCGGTTAAGGGTGGCGGCCTGGTTCTGTCTGATGCGGGGGGGGGGGGGGGGTGTGACCCCCCCCCCCCCCCCCGGTCTCACGGATTCCCTAACGGCCCGGAGGCCGTACAATTGGCAAAGTGGAAACACCACTCAGTCGATGTGGAACCCTCCATAGGCGGGTTCGACCTCCACTAGAGGAAGGTTCGGCCTCTGCCATGACATTGGCTACAACTTCTGTTCACCAGTGGCGCGGCGATCGCGCGAGATCCCTTCCCACGACCGGTTGTCCTGTCGGCTTCCACCTCCATTCACTATGGATAACAAGCCACGTCTCTCCTCTTGCAGAATGCATCGACATGCTCGCGGTCTTCCAAGGTGGCATAAATAAAGAAAGATAAAGGTTTTGGGCTGGGTTCATTATTCTCGCGCCCTCTATGTTATCTCATAAACACGAGGGGGTCAATGGTTTAATAAAAAATGAAAATATCTACAAGATTAACCCCAGATATCTTCACGCAATAACCTCCCACAAAGGAAAAGGAATCACAGGTCAACCCATTAGTTGGTTGAACTAAATTCTTCTTGTAATTTCATGAATGGGGAAAAAGGGAATCAAAAAGACACAATGAAAATAACCCCTACCTTGAAACATCGGAGAATCATCTGTGCTTGTCGGTGGGCCATGTTCTTAGATCCCGTGACTGGCTCCCAATGACGCCGCTGACACATCACCCAATGGTGGTTCAGTGTCGTCTATACCATTCTACTAAGTTAGCTTCGTCTTCTAAGTCTTTGGCATCATGACGTTCCTTCCGCAATTCGTTGCTTCGTTAAGCTCTCTGATACCCCTTCCCTAGCTCCATACTTATAGGAGATGGGGATGGTAAGTAAAATCATAGAGAGTTAATGGGGTTCATTAATTAGGAAGCTTCCTAATTTCCCCCTAACATTATTGTTACTCATATTGAAGGGTCATGAAATTTATTGGCTTTACACATCGTCGGTCCCACCTTAACGCTTGTCCATTGAAGTAATATAATAAAAATAAAATAATAACGTTATTTTATTTATTCTATTTAAAAGTTCCAATGACTAAATTTTTCTCCAGACCTACTGTGGTAGAATTGAAGTCTCCCTTAAGAGAATCTAGGCATTGTGGATTCAACGGTTCCCTTATATTTCTAATCCGACCAACGGTTTTAATGTTTGAAAATGCCGCTCATGCATTTATGGAACGTAACTTGAAAAAAGTTCAGAATATTCATAACAGTCACCCTCAACCCACGACAGCCGATGTTAGGATCTGCCTAAGTGAAACACACCCTAACGAACCCAAACGTACTCTCGGATTTCCAATCTGAGTTACCTTTTAAATTTTATGGGTTTACAATAAAATAATTGTCACTTAATTATTTTATTTGTGGCAAAAAACTAACTTTCACTGGTGTATCACGCCAGCCAATGTTAATATCTTTCTAGAGAGAGAATACCCTCACATGTTCAGTGGTGGACTCAAATTTTTAATCCAAGTTACTGTTCCTGAGTTATAAGCATTTGAAAAATAATATAATTTTATTTAATTATTTTATTCACGGTTATGCCATTTTCGGGTTATCTCACCGGAGGTCCACGCAGACTAAAATTAAGTCGCTCCTAGAGTAAAACTACTATCCTGAGCCCAACGGTGCCCTCAGATTTCTGATCTGAGTAAATTTTTAAGAGTTATTCCACTTTTTTAGGAAAACTGCTTACGCACACTAGTTAAACCATAACAAAACATGGATGGATCATTTCGGGCACTCCGGACCACGAAATAACACGCCGTCAGATTTCTATGTCTTGAAATAATACCATATAATAAAAAAATTATACAGAATTTCTGAGACATTACATTCTCACCACCTTAGGGATTTACATCCTTGAAATCCAAAACAAAGGAAAAACAACTAAAAGAGGGTACAAAACACAAATATGAGCCTCCTGTCTCTATATGCTCTACTAAATGTTCGTGTGATTCCATCATACGTGCACCAGAGGTATCGAACACCTACAAAAGACCTACTCCTGTCTATCCTCAATCTCCACTGGAACCTCCATAAACGTCACCCCATCATCGAAGTCTACTTCACCGTGGTTGATGATGTGATATGGTTTGTGCTTGTATCTCTTCAGTTGGGATACATGGAAGACATCGAGCACCCTTTACCTCTATGGTGCAAGAGCCCAGTGGTATTCTACCTCACCAATCCTCCAAAGTATCAGAAAATCACCGATAAACCTCAATGATAACATGCCGCCTCGGTCAAATCTCCATAGTCCCCATCGAGGAGAGACTCACAAGAATACGTGGTTCCCCTCCAAGAACTCGAAGGGTCTCTGTATAGTGTCATCATAAGACTTATACCAACTTTGTGCAGTTTTCACTTGCTAACATGTGAGACATCGTGATACAAAATCTGCCACTGCATTCTTCATCCATGGCCACCAGTATTGATGCCAGAGGTCTTGGCACATCTACACAACCCTAGAATGTACTGATAGAGTGGAAATATATAATTCCTTCAACACCTCCTCCCGAAGCGACAACGGTACCATGGTATGTCCTCTGAAGAGGACGACATGCTCCCCACCATCGGAAAATCCATTAGGTTCCTCCCCTAAGGATATTTGTGCACAATTAGCCTCGCAGTCAATCCCCAAAGATGAACCTCCCAGACTTGCTAAAGGAATGGGGGAGTAACAGGTAAGCAACTTCATATCTATCCACGAAGGTTATCTGATGCGTGACTAGCTACTCAGACGCCTCACTCAACAGTTGTAGACATGACCGCCTACTGAGTGCATCTTATACCACGTTCACCTTCCCATGAGCATAGACTATCTCAACATCATATTCCAGGAGGAACTCTAGCCACTCTTGTTGGGAACAAAAAACTCAAAACTCCAGCTGCCAAGAGGGTAAGGTTGGACAACTCACAAGTGATCGGTCGCACCCTCTTATGCAGGAGTTTTTCCTGTGCTACTTGGGTGTCCTTTTTCGAAGACTAAAGAAAACCCCATCCCAAAGTTGTAGATGAAACACAACATTTTTTACTAATAATTTCAATCTGAGTATGAACTATGGATGTCCAATCATACCCAATCTAACATCGTAAGGCCTCAACGCTATCACCAAGAGGTTCTAACCAAAAATATCGCCTCAAGGGTCATATAACATAGTTGAAGTAAGTGTGATTATCGAGTCTCATCCCAATGGTATCTCAAGATGTGAGGGTCAAGTCACTAGCTTTACCAGAAACTCTAGGTCTTGAACAAAATCTGTGGTATGAAGGAATGATTAGTTTCTAAATCTATTAATACGTCAGCTAGTAGTAGACATTGACCATACCTCTAACGATTCCTGGAGCCCTTTGGTCATATCCATGACCGCATGCAGTTACTTCTTTCCCCGGTTCTCTAGCTCCATGGTCTTGGTGGGGACCACGTTGAGGTGGTGGTTGTAACATGTCGAAAAGTACACCACGTCATTATGCTCTCTTAGATCCACTCCCACATCTGTAGCCAAACAAATTTGTATGTCCCTCTCATATCTTCTTCCTGAACCATTTTTACACGCCTAAGTCTCTAAGACTGGTTCTAGTTTCTTGACTTCCCTTACTAACATTCAATGGTTGTATCCGCTCTTCCAAAGAACATTCAACTGAAACGGTTCCCTCTAGCACCATAACATAGGTAAGAATGATTAGTGGAGTAGTATTGGCTTAGAAGTCTATAAACACACCGCACTCGGATGTCCGAGCCCCAAAGCACGGATCGTATTGTATTCAACGAATACTATGAATGGTTAATACACCTCGATGAATACTCATCTACCAAGATGCCCTCCTGCCGAAGTTGTAGAATCTCCAGGGAACTCTCAGCCACCTAATCAAGCTAATCCTCAGCCGCCTGTGAGACGGGATCACCTCAGAACTTGAGGGGTATCTGATGCAGAAACTCATGTAAGGCACTAAGCCTAAATTTGTCCTCTATCGGTACCTCCGTTTGTAACTACAACACAATGGGTGGTGGTGTTATTGGTAAACCACCCTAAGGTTGCAACGCTGTAAAAGGGACCCTCACCAAAACCTCACCACTCATTGGGTTGTCATTGTGTACTCTCTCAAGAAACCTGGGTTGTTGTCTTTGTGGTGGCATCTAGATAAGGAACTGGTGCACCATGGTCATTAAGTTATACTTGGTGAGCTGAATCCAAAGAAATCAAAATAAAAACTTTTCAAAACCACAAGCAATTAGTTTTTTCATGTGCTGAGTCGGAAATCAGAATTCGGGGTCTTGGTGTATGGATACGTCGGCCTCTGCACCAACAAGGGATTTTTTGGACTGAAAACCACACTCATAACACATAACACTATTGCTTCGCAAAAAATATCAGAGTCCTAGTTATTGGTAGAACTGAACTCCTCTAATACCACTTTTGCACGACCCGTCCCCTAAGGCATGTGCCATAACTACCCCAAGCCCACCTTCCATAGGCTAGGGGCTGGCGACTAGCACCAGAAAGACATATCCCTAATATTGGAAGGCATTGCCTTTTTACCGTACAGACACACAGTTCAAGAACACAAAATGAAGCAACTACACAGACTAGAATGCCACAAGATATAACCGGAAAGTAAATTGCTATAGTAAAAATAGTGTTTAAAGTAAAGGGGCTAGAATAAACTACAAACAGAAAAAGTACAAGTAAAAATGAAAAGTAAAAATACAACTGAAAGGTACAAAAAAAATCTCGGATCATCCACAGAGGATCCTTCCTGAAGGGTATGTACAACTCACGATCAGTAGTCCCTGAGCCACGTCACACCAAAAGGTCCGGCTCCAAGAACCATCCAGTCCTAGCTATAACAACCATCTATTACTTGCTCCCTCATCCTATATCAACATTGTACGTCATCTGCACAAGTCACAACAAGTTTCGGGCGAAGCCCGTGCGGGGATGAGTATAACGATACTCAGTAGGGACCACGAGACCCTCATAGGTCTCCTAGAGTTCTGCAATAGAAACACCACAAAGCACGAATAAATAGACATCAACTCTAACTATGTATATGCCCATACATATACCTAAGTTGTCAAGATATACTCATCTCATACAAGAGGGAATATTACCACAAAGGTAACTCCATGAAGGTAGAAGTACCACATTGGTAACACCATGAAGGTAGAAGTACCACATAGGTAACACTATGATGGTATAAGTACCACACAGGTAACATCAAGAAGATAATACCATGAAGGAAACACCATGAAGGTAGAAGTACCACACAAGTAACACTATTAAGAGAGAAGTACCACACATATAACACCACGAGGATAGAAGTACCACACAAGTAAGACCACGACTATAGTAGTACCACAAAGGTAATACCACGAAGAGAGAAGTACCAAACAGGTAACACCATGAAGATACCTCCACGATGGTTGAGGTACCACACTGGTAACACCAAGAAGGTAAAAGTACCACAAAGGTAACACAATAAAGATTGTAGTACCACACAGGTAACACCACGAAGATAGCACCACGAAGGTGAAAGTACCACACAGGTAACTCCACGAAGATAAAAGAATCATCTCACAATCTGATTTTCATTTATGTATAGAAGTACAGATGATTAATCGTGAATCTAGATCATCTTATTCTACCAAGAGGCATTCCTTATGTCCATTCAGAGTTTGACCCACACATTATCGATAGGTACTAACCCCCGCAATTATCCACGCATGATCCAAACAGCCCATAGTCGATAAGTAACTTACCCCATAGACCCACACATGATCTGACCCACACAGGATCGGTATGCGCTTTCCCGCATAAGATGACTGAGCGCTGACCCACACAGGATCAATATGCACAGAACCACATAAGATCTTTGAGTGCTGGTGCACAGAGGATATGATCCACAGAGGATCGGTATACATTGACCCATATAGGATCGTTGAGCACTAAACTCTGCAAGATCTATCTCCAACCTACGCCTCACTGCCAGCCACTGGATTCCTAGCACCCGGTGCACTCGAGTCCGTATATTCTTCACTCAAGATATAAGTTGTAACTCTACCATAACTAAGCTCTAAAAAGGAGTAACTAGAAGTACCTTCATGTCGTAAGTCTTCCAACGCAACAGACGTTACGTCAATCAGACGCCCGGTCTGTAAGTTATAAGCATTTTAGCTCCGAGGGCCCTGTTGGATTCGGGTTTGATCCATCATGGACATTCTCCAAAAATCTCCAAAACTCAAGAGTATTAAACCAAAAGGACTGTCTCGATCCAAAGATCCCAACTCCGTTGATGGTTTATTAAACGGACATCCAGTTCCCATTATATCGCCCTTTATGTCATTCTAGGCCTGGTGGGGCCCAGGTCTGGTCTGACCCGGTCGGATTGACCCAGCCCGACGCGGTCGGGGCTGGGCCACGATAGACTCAGCCCACTATGTCGAGGTTTGGACAGAATCTCAAGGGTGCATCATGCATGGGTGGCCCGGTCCAGGGGCGGCGGGCCACTGGGGCGGCGGCCCAGTCCAAGGGGGCGGCCCACTCCGAGGGCGGCGACCCGATCAGAGGCAGCAGCACGGTCGAGGACGGTGGCTTGCCTTAGGGCAGTGACCAGGCTGGGGGTGGTGGCCCGGTTGAGGGAGGCGGCCTGACTGAGGGCAGCGGCCTGGTCAGGGCGGCAGCCTGGTTCCATCTGATATGGGTTCGAGGGTGTAACCCCCCCCCCCCAGTCTTTCGGATTCCCGAATGACCCGGAGGCTGTTTGGTTGGTGAAGTGGCGACGCCACGAGGGCGCTGCTCGGTCTCTTCAGAACCTACCGGAGGCAGGTTCATCCTCTACCACAGCTTCGGCTACGGCTTCCGTTCACTAGCGACATGGCGAACGCGCCGCCTCCCTTCCTGCGGCCGGCCATCGTGCCATCCACCTCCTCCTTTCATAGCAGCTGATGATCCACGAATCTCTTCTTGCGGTGCAGGTCGAAATGCTCGCGGTCTTCCAAGGTGGCGGAAGAAAAGAAAGATAGCACAGGGTTTATGTCAAGTTCATTATGCATGTTCCCTCATCGTTATATCGTAAACACATGGAGGTTAAGTGTTTAATAACAAATGAAACAATCATCATGATAAACCACACATGGATCCCTGCAATAACCTCCCAAAAAAATGAAGGAAACGCGTGTCAACTCGTTAGTCGGTTGATCTGTGTTATTTGTGTAATTTCAAGAATGGGGAAAAAGGGAATAAAAAAGGCACAGAAAATAATCCCCTACCTTGAAACGTCGTAGAATCGTCTGCGCTTGTCGGTGAACTTTATTCTTAGTTCCCGCCACCGGCTCTGAAAGACGGCACTCACACATCTCCCATTGGTGGTTCAGTGTTGTACGCCACCATCCTGCTTGGTCAACTTCGTCTTCTAAGGGTCTGGATTCATAATGTTCCTTCAGCAATTCGCTGCTTGGTGAAGCTCTCTGATAACCCTTCCGTAACTCCATATTTATAGGAGAGGGGGAGGGTAAGTAACGACATAGGAAGTTAATGGGGCTCATTAATTAGGAAGCCTCCTAATTTCCCCCAATGATGTTGTTACTCAGATTGGAGGTTCAATCCATTTATTGGCTTGACACATCACTAGTCCCACCTTATCTCTTTTCCGTTGGAGGAATAGAATAAAAATAAAATAATAATTTTATTTTATTTATTCAATTAAAAAGTTCAAAAAACAAAAATTTTCTCCGTATCTACTGCGGTTGAAGTGAAGTCTCCCTTAAGCAAATCTCATCACTGTGGATTCAATGGCACCCTCATATTTTTAATCTGAAAAATTGTTTTAGTGTTAGAAAACGCTGCTCACACGTTTACTGAACGTACCCGAAAAAAAGTTTGGGAAATTAACAAGAGTCACTCTCTACCCATGCAAGTAAAAGTTAGGCTCTAACTAAGTGAAACACGCCCTAACGAACCCAACTGTATTCTTGGATTTCCAATCCGAGTTACCGTTTAAAAGTTATGGATTTTACAATAAAATAATTTCACTTAATTATTTTATTTATGGCCAAAAACTAGCTGTCACCGGTGGCCCGCACTGGCCAATGTTAGTAACTGCCTAAAGAGAGAATACCCTCATGGGTTCAGTGGTGTTCTCTGATTACTAATATGAGTTACCGTTCATGAGTTAGAAGAATTTGAAGAATAATATAATTTTTATTTAATTATAGTATTTACAATTATGTCATTTTCGGGTTTTCTCACAGGAGGCTCGTGCCGACTAAACTTAAGTTGCACCTAGGGTAAAACCACCATCCTGAGCTCAACTATGCCCTCAGATATCTGATCTAAGTAACCTTTGAAGATTTATTCCACTTTTCAGGAAAACTGTTTGCTCATGATAATTAATCCTTAACTTAACTTCGACAGATCATTCCGGGCACTCCAGGCTTCGGAATCGCATGCCATCAGATTTCACGGTCTTGAAATAATTTCATATAATAAAAAAATTATGCATAATTTCTAGGAAATTATAGGAATAATAGGATCAAATGGAATGCCTCATGATATACCATAAGATATAGTTGTCTACCTCAACGCTAGGTAAATCCTTTTTTCCTTTGATACTATGGATGGAAAATGAGTGGATCAAATCCTTTCAAGAAATAATTTACAAGGAGCACACAAAAAGAGGAGGGAAGCACAAAACTACTTATAAATGGAGAATAAGTTCCCAAAAGCCCTTTTTATAATTAATATCAAAAAAATTATCCAATGGGATGAGAAACATTAATTTAATAGATAAACACTGCATTATGATATGTATTAAGAATCCCATTAAGTGAATGTGCCACTTGAGTAACCACCCATAAAGATCAAGCGATAAACAACAATTTAAAAAATCTAAAACCACTACCTCTGTACACTATTTCTAACCACCATTAAATTGAGGCATCACCCTAGATACAAAAACCACCACCATACATACCCTAGAACCAATACCCAATCCGGTTTGACATGGCCATAAGCTCCACAACACCTATTGTGAACCATTATAGCTATGGTGAACAAGGTGATCACTAGAAGACTATGGTAGACACCACACCCATTTTAGAACTGGTTTTTTTATATAGGAATGAAAACAGTACACCATGGAGAGTACCCATACCTAATCCCAACAGTTTTTCACCAAAATCTCCAAAGACCTATCTTTATTCCATAATGCTGTAGATATGCTTCTGAAATCAAAAATAAAAATTAAAGAGAGGATCTGGAGCTGATTATATATATTTGCGTGTCAAAATACCTAGCTATACCTACTCTCCATAGCCTCATGAACCTTACCCATATTCCCATGATTATCACATTATAATTAGGCTCTTAGCCTTGGGTACAATTAATCCTGAAACCTGCCTTGAACCCTAGGTGGATGCACCCTAACCCTATGCGGACTACTTAAGAATTCAACCTCACACAACTCTATATATAACTTATCATATGAAACCTTAAAAGTAACCCCAATTCACATTATTCTCTGTGAATTCTACACCTCATGACCTAATTCATGCACCCATACCGATAACTAGGATCCTGGTGTGCAAATGGGTGTTTACCTTCAATTGCTAAGCACCCCATCTGAGAGAGACTATGTTAAATGAGGTTCCATCTATACACCCAACTAATCTATGGTCTCTAAAATTTTATTTCAAAGTCAATAAAAATGTAATTAAGTAAGATAAATGTGAAATGATAGGGTGGCTAGGCACCTTTCATGAAGAGAAACACCCATGAGTCCATGTAAGTCACTATAGAGAACTATTTTTTCTATTTTTCTCCTTTTTATATAGAGTAATTCCAAGACCGTAGGACCTAGAGTCATTCAATAAGCCCTATATCACCTCAATTTTCAAATACCTAGGTGAAAATTCACGAGAACTACATCACCAAGGGTGGTGACAAACTATCTAACATAGTAACTAGGTGCCCAACCATCTAGAAATTACTATACCTAGGTGTCTGGCCACCTATGTTCCAATTCACCCTGGAACCCTATTCAGATCCATGCATAGTACTTGAATGCTTACATTGGAACCACCTCAACCATGTCACTTACAACCTCTTCTATAACTGACTCTCATGAATATTTTTTTCACATTGTGAACATTTTGGGAAATGCAACAGGTTTTTGGTTGTGGTACCAAAATAACCAATACTGATCCATGAAAATACCTTGTGTCAAGATAATACTGTTGGATTAATCATATTTATAGAGTTAAGATACTCTTATTTATTTTCTCATAATCTATGAGTCAAGATTCTCTTTTGGGATACATCAAATAATTCACGACAAAATTATCCAATTTGTTCCTAAAATTTATTAAATTGATATATTTGTTAGGTAAAACCAGAAAGGACCTCAAAAGTGTATATCTGACACCAAACCTTTTCTAGGTTTCTTTATGCTATTATAGAATTTTATATACCATTAAACTATTAATAAGTGGGCAGTCATGAGAAACTTTAATGGAACCACTATGGCCTTTTCCAAATGTATGTAAAAGGTATGACGACACTCATTAAATAGAGTTGTAGTGTATGTGATTCTATTTTATTCCCTAATATAAATAAGAATCCACATACATGATCCCAATACCAACTCAAAAACTCATATGGCATACTTTTACAAATGTCCAATGCCACCCTATATGGTGATGAATTCTAGATTTCAAACCTATTCACATCAACTAAAGGATAAACAAATTATTTGATCAACTAAGGGACTATATGAATTGTGTGTGTAGTTTCAACTTAAATTCTTTTTTATTCAATTAATTTTTTTTGATGGTGACTCATATAGTTAATTAAAATATTTTTAATGTATTAAATTTATAAGAGAGTGTGTGACTAAGAAATAAAACCTCTTGAGTGAAGAGATGTCCTAAAACACCCTTTGTTTTTGAGAATATGAACACCTTTGGAATGGTGGAGAGCCAGGTGGGGCTTGTAATAACGAAAAAATCCAATTAAGAAAATAATGTCAATGGAAATAATTATTTTCAACACCTCTTTTTTACAAAATCTCTATATATTACTATCTAAATAATAGAAATCATCTCACAATCCATGGAATAGCTTCTTACTTCTTTATCAAGTGCATAACTTCCATACGTTCAAAGAAAGTGTCGCCTAAATTCTTAGCTGATAATATCTGATATTTTTTAATGCATAATAATTTTCTAAAAAATATTTTCAATGGTGTTATATTGATTATGATCTATGTCTAAATATATTGTTGTTTATAAAATGATATGTTGTATTCCATCAATAATATTAGATTAATCTAATCTAATGGTTTGTTTTGATGAATTAAAAAATATATTTTATTAGCATTCCCTATTGGATAGTTGTATGATAATAATTTTTATCAGTTTACACTTTAATTTATCCAAATTGTTCTTGAATGGTTATGTCAAATTTTAATTTATGTTCTTTTTATAATTTTATTTAATGTAGAAAAATAACCATACTTGAATACTTAGTAAATTTTATATAGACTCATATATATCCTAATAAGTATTTAACATGTTTCACATATGTTAGGTATGATAACCCATGGAAATTTTTAATTTCATATTTTCCCTCCCTAATCCTTGTTTTTCAAATAAAATATCAAAATAAAATCTATCTCCCTATAATGAAAGAAATTTTCCTATTTTTTAAAAAAGAATTTTTTTTAATTATAACATTCAAAAAATAATAATAACATTACAGGTAATTATCAAATGAATTCCCAAATATAGTGAAATGATGAAGAAATTATTCAATAAAATTAATATTGAAATCAATGAAAATACATACCATGTATCATTTAAATGTACATCGGGAATTTCAAAATCCATAAGAGATTCTATTATAGGTAAAATCACTATAAAGATAAGTGAATTTTATTTTATCATAGTACTCAAGTGAAATAGGAAACTGTAGATATTATAAAAATACATACAAAAAGAAATATATGGTTTTTCTTAAATGTATTTTAGAAATTTGGTGTGTAAATGTTATGGTAAAATGATATTTTATTGTGATCTGATTCAATTTTCTATGGTAACAAGAAAAAAACAATATTTATTGGGACTGTCATAATAATTATATCATTTCGAAAATTATCCACATTGGGGAGTCTATAATTTAGGCCATATATTGATGATATATAACAAAAATGAATAAGAAAAATTTTAAAATATTTATGTCATACCAAAATTTCAATTTCCTATTTAACCATTTCCATCATTGTGGGGTTAAATATCTTATAAGGCTTCCCAATAGGGTTTTAATCATGTTATAGAAAATTCTATTAATGAATATTTTATAACCAAATACAAGAATATATGTTAACCTTCATCAAGTAGATTTCACATTCTCTAATAAAATATTGACCAATTTTTTTTATTTATTAGATGATAATTTAATATGAATAATTACTAAAATAATGTTTTCAACCATTAGATATAAATTCTTTAAATATAATGGTGATGGTTTTAATTCTAGATATATGTGATTAATTAATAATGAAATCAGTGTTGGTAGAGAAAACTCTATGTCTAGATCCACATATAATGATATTTATATATTAATTTCTACAGTTATATATAAATAAAAAATCTACTAAGTACATTAACGTTTTCCTCAACCTATGGGTTTTATGTGTCCATCATAGGTTGTTCATAGATTTTGTTCATAGGGTTTTCAGATCATATAATGTTACCAAAATATAATATTTCTTCAATCATGTCATTTTATTCTTAGAGAATAGGATCATTCAAATATGTGAGTATGAAAAGTAAATGTTCCTCTTAAAGAAATTTTATATAATAAAATATATTAGACTAGAAAATGTTTTATTTAATCTAAATTAGTAGGGTAACCTCATGGAAATAAAAAAAATTATTTTTGGTTTTCTAGTTATATATTCTAAAAATGATTAGTGAGTGAGAAGGTGCCTTATCATCCACTAGATTTTGAATATAAATGTCGGTTCAGAAGATAATATTCTACATGATCACTAAGAAATCTTAAGAAACTTCCTGTAGGAATGCAGTGAATCTGTAATCTATTCTGAAAATCACTCTTATTAGTTTAATATAACCCTTATATATGAAAAAAATGTAATGAAATTCATTAATAAAATATACTAGATCACATAATGTGTCTATTAAATACATGGATCCAATTGTTCATCTAATAGAAAATCTGCATTGGTACAATAATTTTGAAAGAAATTTGTGGTGTGCTTAATGCAGAAACATTTTTTCCTAACATAATTATACCATTACTATAAAGAATACATTTTTAACATATAATTACCTGATTAATATACAATACATTGAAATATGTTTATGTGATTCAAGAAGTGTTATGTGGATCCAATAACATTAAAATGGTTCAACTATTTCCATTTGAATTTCATCCCCTGTAATCCTTTTTAATTTTCCAATTCTTAAGGGAAATGGTAGGGTTATGGTTTATTTTTTCCTCAAACTATTTTTAATATTAATTTTTATATTCTCCATCATTATTTAGTGAATTATCATCGATGTATTTATCAATGATATGTTGGTCATGTTTTGAATCATAGTTTGGAATAGAATGAATCTATTAAAAGAAATATGTGTTCACCATGTTCATGAAACCATTAGGGTTATAATGAGGTTGAGTAATAGTTTTTCTATATTATTTTGATCATTTCAAAAATAATTACTATCATAATATTCCATTTTTAATATAATTCTACAAACCATCAATCTATGGATCTCTTTGATTCTTCATTTTTTGTTATAAACTAGTTCATGTATTTTCATTGGATTTTTTTATTCAAAGGGTTATGGTATGAGAATTTGATGTATGATTTTAAGATATTTTGTTAAAGAGGTTGAGGTTTGTAGATTTGTTATTGGTAAAATTATTTATCCTAGTTTTGTAGATTATTAATCCCATATTGGTGTTGGGAATTTCCTCTTTCTCCATTGGTTGAATTATTGAAAATAATTTTTTTATAGGTCGCATCACATATTTTAGTTTCATATGAAATAACTCATTGCATGGAAAAGTGACTTGCTGAAGAACATATTTGACATATATTAACTAGTATGAGTCTATCTCATAAGGGATATTGATGTAAAAAGGGAATTTTCTCCTACCAATTGGAATCTTTTAGATATGTGATTGTGGCCAAAAAAATATTTCTTTAATATTGAATTCAATTATTGTTCATTCGATTTCTATTACCATATTCATTCTTCAACCACTAACACCACTAAAACTAAACTATTGTTAATTTCTACCAATCTTATTAATCATATCATTATCCATAGTTTGTGAATCTTCAATTAATTATCCTCAGGTTGATGAATAAAAAATTTATGTCACTATCAAATAGTTGATGGTAATAGAAAACATGGAAATTATGTTCCTCTAAGTCATAACGATGATAACATGTACGTAATATTCTAACATTTTTCTAATTAAACAAAGAGTATCAATCTTGTGTATTTTCATATTACAATATTTCCATCTTCATAATGGCGCTTCATGAATTGGATGGAACCTCTAATGATATATCTTTTTGTGTACGTCATATTTTTTCATTTCTCATAGTTGTAAACTATATAGCTACTCATTTATTCCACATTTCTAACAAAATATATAGGTTCTCCCCTTATAATATTATCCATCCACCCTTCCTGGATTCAATGTTGCAAAATCAATGGTGAATTATTTGATATTATTGTTTGGGTCCTCACCATTATATCAATGAAACATTGTAAAAAAAGTTATTAAAAGTTTTTCCATAAAAAATTAACTAGTAGTGTAGTTCTGAAAATCTATTTGACTTAATTTATGAAATTAGCACAAAAATATCTCAATGTGTTTGGAAAGAACATTATACCACTTAGTCAAATCTAAAATACAATTTATAACAATATGTTTTACTATATTTAATAAATTATATTTTTTTCCCAACTCTCTATGTCAATAGTGAAATTTTTATTTTATTTCTAGGTCAAGAAGGAATTAATGTTTGTTTTGATCACTAAAGATATGATCAAAACTATGATTGAGTGTAAATTATAGTTGAATGACTTATTACTAATTTTAAAAAATAAATTTATTTAATTTTGATCATATTCATTGAATTGAAATCTCCCTCACTTATTCTCACCTTCAGTTCGTAACAACATAGAATAAACAATAATATAAATCCACATTAGAAATAAATATTTGTTAATAAGGTTAACCTCTAAT
This sequence comes from Viscum album, assembly GCA_963277665.1. Lineage (NCBI taxonomy): Eukaryota > Viridiplantae > Streptophyta > Magnoliopsida > Santalales > Viscaceae > Viscum > Viscum album. The sequence goes on from OY728131.1 coordinate 562,122,597, forward strand.
ATGGATGACTATATCTCTATTGTACGAGGGTACTTATCCCACTCTCATAGAAATCCCATTTTAAAATCAATAAAGAACAATGAAATGTGTATATCCATAGACCCATTCTCCTTGCACTAGCCAGGGATAATACAAAAACAAAATTTTCTTAAGATTCTATAGCATTGACAAGGCCTACATTATCATGTATAATGTATTTCATCCTCCATCATGAATAATTATTAGTGGCAGTGATGTCTTTTGTCACTCTTGGACTTGATGTATATGATATCCACTCTCAATATGCAACAAACTCTAGGGAAGCCTCACACAACAACTAGAATGATATCTCTAATCACAATTATATAGAGATGTCATAGGTATTATTCTTTATAATGTATGAATATCATTATATAGTTTCTTTAATTTTTATCCTCGCATAAAGGTGTAATTTCGTCTAGGCCAGGCCCGGCTCAGCCCTGTCCGGGCTGGGCCTAGCATGCCAAAAATCGGGCCACTGTCCCCTATTCGGGTAAGGCCAGGCCACCCCCAACATCCGCATGCGATGGTCCAAGCCCGGCATCAGGCCAACCTAAACCATCGGTTAGGGATGGGCTTTTTTTGGCTGGGTCGGGCTTTTTCGAGACGGACCATGGTGGGCCTTTAATATTTTCAAAATGATTGTTTGTTTTAAAACTTATTTTAAATGTTTTTATTTATATATTTTATTAAAATTTATTTAAGAGAAATTAAATTTATTTTTTAATGGGTGTTTTTTGTGAAAATGTTTATTTTATTTTATGTTAACATTTTACAGTGGGTGGATATGTTTTTTATCTAAATTGATTTATATAAAGTGAATCTATAAATATTATTTTCAAATTGTAAAAAAATTAATGAGGAGTTTTGGGGGGTGCACTACAGAGGGTGAGTTTAAACGCTTGTTATTTAAATATATATTTTACATTTTTTTAAATTTAATTTTTTTAACTTATTTATAATTTTTAAGCATTTGTTAAGTTTTTTATATTTAAAAGTTTTTACTTAAACATATTTTTAACATCTGTTTAAAACATTTTTTTTAAATTTTTTAATGATTAATTTAAAACATTTTTTTAATTTTCATTAAATGAATGTTGTTTACAAGTATTTTTTAAAACATTTAACCTTTTCATATTTTAATGTATAAAGTATTTTTTAAGTGTTTGTTTTAAAAAAATTAATATAAGTATTTGTTTTAAACACTTTTTTTAAACATTTGTTTAAAAAAATTATTTAAACCTTTTTAAACCATTTTTAACAATTTTTGACATTGCTTTTACATTTATTTTTGGATGTTTAATTTAAATCATTTTTTTAACGCTTGTTTTTTTCATTTTTTAAAACATTTAAAATGGTTTATGTAAAAACATTTTTTTATTAACGTTTTAAAGTGGGTGGATTTGTTATTTTTTCTTATTAGATTTATATATTTCTATGAATTTTTATATATTATATGAAAATTGAAAAAAAAAATTAATTTGGGATTGGGGGGTGCGCAACAGTGGGTAGTGGGTTTAAAACGTTGTTATTTAAACAAATTTTATCATTTATTTAAAAACAATTTCATTTATTTTTAAAAATTTATTTATGAAAACTATTTTTAATAGTTTGTTTAATTTAAAACATTTTTTTAAAAAGATTTTTAATTTTTTTTACAGTGTAGGCCCGGCCCGAAGGACAAAATTACAGCCTTAGGGGGTGCACAGCTACTGCAACAGTGGGTGAGTTAAGTAGATTTCAGCATAGCAGAAGCTAAACGGAATGCAAGAATGAGAGGGTATAACACCTGCCATTGGGACAAGCTTGTGCATGCATTGGAAAGCCTAACTGAACATCCATGCAAAGGTGGAGAGTTGATTTCATGATGAAGATGTTGGGGAGGAGTAATTCCAAGTAGTTAGTCTGGGTTGTCTGTAATGTTTGAAGACTACAGGCAATGAATTCTTCTAAGGCCTATGGGACATGTAATACTTATGCCTATGAGCTTTTTACGGGTTCCACCTCACCCCTTGAAAGGTGGATTATAAAAAATCAATAAAAAATGAAGGTCTTCGGGCCATTGGAGAAGGTAAAAAAATTATTATGGGTTAGGGGTGCGCCATAGTGGGTGGGTAATTTTTTTCGAAATAGATTAAAATATAATATATGATGTTGAAACATATTTAAAAAAAAATTAATGAGGTTGGGGGACGTTCACGAATATCATTAGGTGAGTGTGTTATTTTTTTGTTAATATAAAATCAGTTATTATATATATAATATTAAATCGTTGACACACACACACACATATATATTATTAATGGATTTTTAAAAGCCACGATGAATTGATATATATTATTAATAGATTTATATATATATATTATTAATAGATTTGTTTATATATATATATTATAATATCATTGATATATATATTATTAATGGATTTTTTATATTCATAATATGAAAGATTCATCATATTAAAAAAATTAATGAGGTTAGGGGTGTGCAAGAACATCATTGGGTGAGTGTGATATATTTTTTAATACATAATAAGTTATTATATATATATATAATGTTAAATGATTGATATATATATATATATATAATATGAGAAAATTGTAAGAATAATAATTAAGGGTTGGGGGTGCACTGCAGTGGGTGGGTAATTTTTTTTAAGTAGATTTATAAATGTATGGTATATATAATATATGCAAGTTGTGACATACTTAAAAAATTAATGAGGTTGTGGAACATGAACGAATATCATTAGGTGAGTGTGTTATTTTTTAATTAATATAAAACAAGTTATTATATATATAAAATATTAAATCATTGATATATATATATATATATTAATAGCTTTGTTTATATATATATATATTATATTAAATCATTTATATATATATATTATTAATAGATTTTTGAAAGGCACAATTAATTGATATATCTTATTAATGTATTTATTTATATATATACATTATATATATATATATATGTATATTTTTGTATATATATATACAAACACACATTATAATTATATGTATATATATATACACATTATTAAATATATAATATATAATATATATATTGTATAATATTTTTTTGTTAATATATAATGATATATATATACATGTATATAAATTCTCGTGATAATATAACAGGAACACCGCCTAGACCTGTTGGTCTAGGCGCTGCCTTGGAAGCTTGAGGTCGGGGGATCGAATCTATAAGGCCCCGACCATAAACATTACTTAATCATTAATTAAACAAATAGTTCACATAGAGGATCTTTTCAGGTTTAGAGTTTTAGAGAATTAGGACATAACTATTACATCTCAAAAGATTACATAGTAGATACTTCTACTAAGCTTTCATAAAATAAACCAAACACTTAAAAAGAAACATGTCTAATTCCATGTTTTAGATAGAATTTATTTCCTTGATCCCATCCTTAACCATATTCATCTTTAAGTCTTGTGGAAAACATTTCAAAAACTTGGGATGAGCATAAAAATCCCAGTAAAGGATACACAAAGAAGGAAAACTGTTAGTTTTTCAAAACAACAAGTAAACCATGAATACTTTACCAAAGTAATACTTTCACCTTTATGATGTAGTAAAAACTCTTCACTGAATAAAATACCATTACTTACCCTTTTGTAACCAAAAGATTACCATAAAACCCATATAAAGAACACATAACATAAAAAGGTAACTTAAGACATAAACATACTTAAATGGAATAACCATACGGTCGACTTCCACACATACTTAATGGAATAGCCATATGGCCGACTTCCATACCCAATGAATTGGAAGTTATAACGTAACCAACAATCCTCGTATTCACAGCACCACTTATCATAATGTCCAAGTACCATTATAAAATCATAAGACATTAAACAAATACAATGTAAAAAAACATTTTCACATTTCGATCACAATATATCACTTAAATATATTGAAATAAAAAATCCTTTATAAAAAGAATTTTCAATACCAACATAAATAAAAGATTATATGCTATTTATTTCATTTTAAAAACATTACGGCTTGTTGAGGAAGCCAAAGACCAAATAATACTCGCGGCGGCGGAAAAGGTCGTTGTCACTGTGTACGTTAAACGAAACATTCCTTTTTGTCGTTTTCTAAAATGATTCGTAGAAAAAGATTCCCTTTGTATAAAAATAAATGTCAAAGGTGTTTATACACCCTATAAAATAAATCCTTGTATTAGAATAAAATATGCCTGAATGAAAGGAGATTGAGACTAAGTCCCTTACAAAGACGGTATCCTTGGATTAAGGATAAATCAATTACATAATTATGTGTGAAAAACTAATACACAAAATATAAGTGGATATTAAGTGTAAAAAAATCAGAGGTCATTCACACATATTCCTATAACGACATATTTCAAGGAGTACATGTTTATCCCAAAGAATCAAAATTGGGTTAAGAAGTTCCCTTGCAAAAATTCGACAGCCTAACGACGTCACTTAAAAATTCAGAAAATGAGTTGATGAGAGATAAAAAGGGGTATCTCATCACTTGAACATAACATTTATATCAACAATGATATATAAGAACATATCCCTTCATAATAATATTAAAATACCTAAAAAAGAAGTCTTTTAAAATGAGGAAGTTGAAAGGTTCCCTTACCGAATTGGGTAACTTCCGAAACATACACCCCATGAAAGAAGGGTCATACAATGAAGATGTAACAACTAATAAATGAGAGTATATTATACAAATAGTAAAATAATTTGAAGTACATATACCAAACAAAAGTAAATAGTGGCCAATGTAGCATGAATCCCACGGGAAGAAAAAGTGAGATGAAAATCCCCTTATGAAAATTCGGCAGCCTAACGGTGCCACATAAAACTTCAAAAATGGATTGATGAGATCAAATAGGGTATCCCATCATATTAACATAAAATTTACAGCAAGAGTAATATAAAATAACATCCCCCAACATAAGAAATATGAGCTTAAAAGAAATGACATAAAAGAGAGTACTTAAAAAAAGAGGTCGGATCCCTTACCTCGTATCCGACTAGACTCGATCGTTCTTTAATCTCATCAATAATATACTTGAGTTAATTTATACTTGCTTAATAACATTTTTCAAGTTCATTATTCCTTTTATATCACTTATTACCATGTCATTAACACTATGTAATTTTTAAGTTAATAACGGTCCTTTTAACGATCATTGCTACTTGAGTCAAAAATAAACTCTTTATAATTACAAGTTTGTTCATGGGGTAAAATATCCATTATATCCAGAATTATATTCATTATTTATATATCATATATATAATATATATCCATTATATACATGAATTTATAATATTACATAACATTTAGAGGTAAGAAATGAAATGCATCGTTCATGGAGACGGTAAGCCGTACGTACGCATTAACGCTACTTCCATTTCTATTTAATATTTAATGGAATTAAAACATAATGATACATAATAGTATTATAATTACAGTATGGTATCATATATAATATCATTAAATATATCCTTTATACGTACCACATATGGTATTAACGAATCAAATCACTTTGAGGGGGCGGTAGTCCGCACTTCCTAAAATGAAGATATCGTGTTTACCCATAATGTAAACCATAAAGGTATGCCATAAGTGAAAATACATAAGCTTAAAGAAAACATAAACATATTATATATCATATATCAATATATTGAAATCTTAATGGCCACCTTTTAAGGTGTTAAAAGAATATTGAACAATCATCGTTTCGTGAGGCAGAAATTCACCATCCACAGAAACAGTATGTTCTTTAACCATTAGATGTAGGTGTGTGTAAGTTTATCTCGAATACTTCTTATAAAAACATCCTAGTATATTTAAGATACTGTTGTTATTATAAAAAAAGTAATAAAAAGAGTTTAGGGGTTTGGAGAAGAAAAATAAAACAAAACAACACAAGGGAAGACATTACCTTTAAATCGGGTAACTCTCATTGATTTGAGCTCAAAGGCTTCCTTGGAAAGGATTCTGCCCAAAGTGAGGCTTCAATGATGAATATAGGGATTTTGAGAGATAAAATGGGCAGGGGTTGGCCAAGCCAAAGGCTTTAGAGGTGTGTGTAAGGTGGTAGAGCTGGGGGCCTTTTATAAGAGGAGAGGAGGGGCACTCTTGGAAAGTTATAAAATATTACTTTATTATAAAATGATTTTCGGATTTAAAAGGTCCCAAAAGGATATTTTTCGAGTATAAGGTGATATGGTTTCTAAATCCACCCATCCAATAGGTTTGTGACAAGTGTAAGACTTATATTTCACCCTATCTTCTCATTTTATTTAAATCGTTCATTTATGAGGTAATCACTGCATCATCACGGTGTCATAAATAAATTAATTTATTTAATATCTAAAAAATATAAAACAAATATCATGATGTAGGAAATATTTTTATCTTTATAATTACTATTTATAGTCAAAAATATGACTTGTATAACCCCATCTAAAAAATGTTTTAGTAAAACAACACATGTTTGTGACATTTTAATGTTAACTTTAAATAAAAAGGTATTAATGTCATTTTCCAAGAAAAGTGGCTCCATGGGGTCCCCATGTTGACCAATGGATTTTCTTGGTCTTCCATGACTCATCCAATGAGGGTAGTACATGTGTCTAGGTCATTTCATATTATTAAAACATTATTTTTACCTTAAACTACACTAATTGCCTCTAATCGTGATTAAAACTTAAAAGTTACTATTCACCAAAAAATTATTTTAATCCCATTGAACCAAATTTTACTTCTTAATGACAACCATGTATGTCGGATTTTTGAAGCTCAAAACACAGAGGTGGTAAAATTTCATTTAAACGAAAAATCAGTTTTTTATGTACCACTTAGTGGTTTCACTATTCATCAAAAACTGAAGTTTTCCAGAAAAATACAAAAAATTCAGCCTAAGCTATATTTGATATTCTGAATTCAAAAATGATGTCTATTTTAAAAAATTCAAAATATATAAGTTACATTAATTAATTTAATAACTAATTCACATTGTCAGAGCAAATAGCGTGTTTTTATGAAATAATAAGTATCAAAAGATTGACACTAGTTTAAGTCCAATTTCAAGATGAAATTAATTCCAACGACCAATATTGGATTAAATGGTAAAAATATATTCTAATTTCACTTTAAAACCAATTCAAAATATAATCCAATCATATAAATAAATTAGATTAAAAAGAGGTTTTGAATTAAAATACAACATTTTTCACTATTCATTAAAAAATGAACTTTATCGAAAAAATAACAAAAATTTACACAAAGTAAATTTTGATGTCCCGATTTTAAATAAGAATTTTATTTTGTCCAATATAACACATAAAATTTTCAAAAAGTGGATTTAAAAGAGGTTCGTCATCAAAAGGCGGTTAATCGACCTTCTAAAGAATATTAGAATGTTTACACTTAAAATTGGATTTATTCGCATTTTAATCCTCTAACATTTATTGTAAAAAGTAAAAATATTTTACAAACATATATAATCATTTTGTAGTTAGTTCTGTTCATTCCTGCCATTACAATGGCTAGGCGTTAACTACAATTTAAAATAATACTATTTTATTATTAGAGTGCAACGTAAGATTCCCAAGAAACGCGTTGTTGCGTATTGGGTACGCCATCGAACATAGCGTCTCCTTTAAAGTTATATTAATATTTTATTCACAAATATGGATAAATGTGAAAATTTCATATTCATTATTTACCTATGGTGTTACATCCTTCCCCCCTTTTGGGAATTGCGTCCTCGCAATTTTAAAATTGGGCTTGGAAACTTCATTGAAAATCCCACATCGGAACAAAAGTCAGTAAAAAAATCACTTTAAAATAATGAAAGAGAAGTACAAAGGTCACCCGAGTTAACCCATACTACGATTACATGTAGAAAAACATGGATATGGAGGAAAACACAAAGGGTAATGTTCTAAGGGAGAGTGATAGTAAACATGTCTAGGAGAAAGTTAACCATAAGAAAATCACAAACTTGTGATGGGTTAAATGGTATTCGATTCCCCAGTAGGAAAAGTTAACAGACAACATTTTTGTTTTAAGTTACTCTTCATTGAGGAATTTATTTTTGAGCTTAACTAAATCATAATGAAACGTACTTACATGTCACGTAGACTTTCAACTTTTACTATATTCCTTAATCAAACTCATATTTTCTCCAAAAGACGAGTTTTTAGGAAGACTTGTTCGCATTAAGAGTACTATAATCAACTTCATGAGAATCACCTAATCCAAAAAAGAGAACTATATATTTCCCATGTCTTTAGACAAAATCTAAAACCAAAATTGTTAGTATGAGATCAGATAATCCACAAAATTATAATCCTTTATAAAAAGAAAATCTATTCTTAATCTCCGAAATTTGTCAAAAAAAATCCAAAGTTCAATGAAGACCACTCGATAAAAAATTGTTCCATAAAATTATTTAAAGTAAACCAAACTAATTTTGAAACCCAAATATTTGAAGGATTTAATCACATAGTCTTCTAAGGTACAAATTAACTTTTATCTCCAAATAACATCAGTTGCTCTTAAATTCTCATATTGAAAAGTAATTAAACTAATCACATATCCTCGATGATAGGTTAATCATTTCCATAGATAACCCAAAATAAAGTTACTCCTGATTCCTAAAATCATCTAACTAAAAATAATTAGTCAAACTAACCAGGGACATCACGTAGTCCAGTGGTAGGCGATAAATACCAGTCGCATTTTGGTTGTGGGTTCGATTCCCGCAGCTTTCTCCGACGCGACGGGTTGTCACACGGTCTGCGTGTTGTCCTTTTTCCAAAACCATATAATTCTTAAAATATTCCACGAAATGAGATAAAATATTCAAAAATAATCATAACATAATTTAACCTTAATTTTATCTCGTGCCTTTCACTTTCCATCATAACATATAGTAACCCACAATTACCACAAAAGTAAGGATCATATAAACCCAAATGGTTCTTTATAAATATGTCCACAAAAGAACAGATAACTATTCCTTGAATAAAATTTTCATATATCAAACATCAGGGTTACACATACTATAAAAAAAGTCTTCTAATGTAACCCTATCATCAAAAGAGACTTAATACTATTAAGAATTTCACCATAAATCTTGATGCCCTTATATGTTGACTTCTTACTCATTCAACATTCTTCATGATCCATTAATCATTCTTTTCCAACTTATTCTGAAATAATTCTTTCCTACAAACAAAATAAAGAATCATATCCTAAGATTCCAAAATAGTAAACCAAAAGTTATGAAATAATCCATACCTTTGATTGGTCATTGTCAGTTTCTTCATCCTCAATCGGAATGCCATTAGGTATTGGTAAACTAATATTTGTACGATCTTGGTGATCCCATTCCTGAAACTTCTTCATAGGACATGTGTTTTCATAATGACCATGCACACCACATTTAAAACATTCAATTGATCCCTCATAAAGAACTTCTTTTCTTTTCCTCGAGTCAACTGGATGCTTCCTTTTTCCATGGCAGGTTCTTGCTTTATGACCTTCATTTCCACATCTATAGCATATTTCTGTCCCTTTGAAACATTTTCCTAGGTGTTTCTTTTTACATCTTTGACACATAGGTTTTTGAACACACTTACCTTTATGAATATTACCTGTAGTTCCGTAGGGATTTGTTTCTCGCATTTATGATTCCTTATAGAAATCACTAAGGTTTAGGTGGTCAATCATGACTCCAGATAGTTGGTTGAGGATAAACATAAGAGTTCTCATTATAGCTCCCATATCATTCAGTTTCCCTCTCAGAAAACTATCACAGTTTCCTTCACATCCACTATTACTTTGGTTCCTGCTAGATCCAGCCATTTACTAAAACAAAAAATGTCAGTGTGAGTATATCAACAAAACCATCATGTACTAATGAGGAAGATAAACACTAATATATACTTACTCATTCACTTTATCTAAAACTAGGACTCTTTCTGAAATCCTAACCATTATGGTAATGTCACTTACGCCCATAGAATACCCAAACCTCTAAAGTTATCTAAACCGACCTCTGATACCAACTATAAGGCCCCGACCTTAAACATTACTTAATCATGAATTAAACGAATAATTCACATAGAGGATCTTTTCAGGTTTAGAGTTTTAGAGAATTAGGACATAACTATTACATCTCAAAAGATTATATAGTAGACACTTCTACTAAGTTTCCATAAAATAAAATAAAACCCTTAAAAAGAAACATGTCTAGTTCCATGTTTTAGATAGAATGTATTTCCTTGATCCCATCCCTGACCCTATTCATCTTTAAGTCCTGTGGAAAACATTTCAAAAACTTGGGATGAGCATAAAAAGCCCAGTAATGGATACACAAAGAAGGAAAAATGTTAGTTTTTTAAAACAACAAGTAAAGCATGAATACTTTACCAAAGTAATACTTTTCACCTTTATTAAGTATTAAAAACTCTTCACTGAATAAAAGACCATTACTTACCCTTTTGTAACCAAAATATTACCATAAAACCCATATAAAGAACACATAACATAAAAACGTAACTTGGGACATAAACATACTTAAATGGAATAATCATATGGTCGACTTCCACACATACTTAATGGAATAGCCATACGGCTGACTTCCATACCCAATTCATTGGAGGTTATAACATAACCACCCGTCCTGGTATTCACGGCACCACCCGTCATAATGTCCAAGTACCATTATAAAATCATAAGACATTAAAAAAATATAATGGAAAGAAAACATTTCCACATTTTGATCACAATATATCACTTAAATATATTGACATAACAAATCCTTTATAAAAACCATTTTCAATACCAACATACATAAAAGAGTATATGGTATTTATTTCATTTTAAAAACATTACGGCTTGTTGAGGAAGCCAGAGACCAAATAATACTCGTGACGGTGGAAATGGTCATTGTCACCACGTATGTTAAAAGAAACATTCCTTTTTGTCGTTTTGTAAAATGCTGCATAGAAAAATATTCATTCTGTATAAAAATAAAAGTCAAAGGGTTTTAGACACCATATAAAATAAAGCCTTGTATTAGAACAAAATATGTCTGAATGAAAGGAGATTGAGACTAAGTCTCTTACAAAGACGGTATCCTTGGATTAAGGATAAATCAATTACATAATTATGTGTGACAAACTAATACAAAAAATATTAGTGGATATTAAGTATAAAAAAATCAGAGTTCATTCACACATATTCATAGAACAACATATTTCAAGGAGTACAAGTTTATCCCAAAGAATCAAAATTGGGTTAAGAAGTTCCCTTGCAAAAATTCGACAGCCTAACGGCGTCACTTAAAAATTCAGAAAATGAGTTTATGAGAGATAAAAAGGGTATCTCATCACTTGGACATAAAATTTATATCAACAAGGATATATAAGAACATATCCCATTATAATAAGATAAAAATACCTAAAAAAGAAGTCTTTTAAAATGAGGAAGGTGAAAGGTTCCCTTACCGAATTGGGTAACTTTCGAAACGTACACCCCATGAAAGAAGGGTCATACAATGAAGATGTAACTATCCATAAATGAGAGTATATTATACAAATAGTAAAATAATGGGCAGTACATATACCAAACAAAAGGAAATAGTGGCCAATGTAGCATGAATCCCACGGGAATAAAAAGTGAGATGAAAATCCCCTTATGAAAATTCGGCAGCCTAACGGTGCCACATAAAACATCAAAAATGGATTGATGAGATCAAATAGTGTATCCCATCATATTAACATAAAATTTACATCAAGAGTAATATAAAAGAACATCCCCAAACATAATAAATATGAGCTTAAAAGAAATGACATAAAATAGAGTACATAAAAAAAAGAGGGGTCGAATCCCTTACCTCGTATCCGACTAGACTCGATCGTTCTTTAATCTCCTGAATAATAAACTTGAGTTAATTTCTACTTGATTAAGAACCTTTTTAAAGTTCATTATTCCTTTTATATCACTTATTACCATGTCATTATCACTATTTAATTATTTAAGTTAATAACGGTCATTTTAACGATCATTGCTACTTGAGTAAAAAATAAACTCTTTATAATTATAATTTTGTTCATGGGGTAAAATATCCATTATATCCAGAATTATATTCATTATTTAGATATCATATATATAATATATATCCATTATATACATGAATTTATAATATTACATAACATTTAGAGGTAAGAAATGTAATGCACCGTTCATGGAGATGGTAATCTGTACGTAAGCATGAACGCTACTTCTATTTCTATTTCATATTTAATGGAATTAAAACATAATGATACATAATATTATTATAATTCCAGTATGGTATAATATATAATATCATTAAATATATCCTTTATACATACCACATATGGTATTAACGAATCAAATCACTTTGAGGGGGCGGTAGTCTGCACTTCCTAAAATGAAGATATCGTGTTTACCCATAATGGAAACCATAAAGGTATTAAATAAATAAAAAATACATAAGCTTAAGAAAAACATAAAAATATTATATATCATATATAAATATAGTGACATCTTAATGGCCACCTTTGAATGTGTTAAAAGAATATTGAACAATCATCGTTTCATGAGGCAGAAATTCACCATCCACAGAAACAGTATGTTCTTTAACCATTAGATGTAGGTGTGTGTAAGTGTAGATTGAATCCTTCTTATAACAACATCCTAGTATATTTAAGATACTGGTGTTTTTACAAAAAAAAGTAATAAAAATAGTTTAGGGGTTTGGAGAAAAAAAATAAAACAAAAGAACACAAGGGAATATATTACCTTTAAATCGGGTAACTCTCTTTGATTTGAGCTCAAAGGCTTCCTTGGAAAGGATTCTGCCCAAATTGAGACTTCAATGATGAAGATAAGGATGTGTAGAGATGAAATGGGCTGGGGTTGGCCGATCCAAAGGCTTGAGAGATGTGTGTAAGGTGGTACAGGTGGGGGAATTTTATAAGAGGAGAGGAGGGGCACTCTTGGAAAGTTATAAAATATTACTTTATTATAAAATGATTTTCGGATTTAAAAGGTCCCAAAATAATATATTTCGAGTATAAGGTGATAAGGTTTCGAAATACACCCATAAAATAGGTTTGTGACAAGTGTAAGACTTAGATTTCACCCTATTCTCTCATTTTATTTAAATCGTTCATTTATGAGGTAATCACTACATCATCATGGTGTCATAAATAAATTAATTTATTTAATATCTAAAAATTATAAAAAAATATCATTATGAAGGAAATATTTTTATCTTTCTAATGAATATTTATAGTCAAAAATATGACTTGTATAACCCCATCTAAAAAATGTTTTAGTAAAATAACACATGTTTGTGACATTTTAATTTTAACTTTAAATAAAAAGGTATTAATGCCATTTTCCAAGAAAAGTGGCTCCATGGGGTCCCCAAGTTGACCCATGTATTTTATTGGTCGTACATGACTCATCCAATGAGGGTAGGACATGTGTCTAGATCATTTCATTTTATTAAAACATTATTTTTACCTTAAACTACACTAATTATCTCTAATCGCGATTAAAACTTAAAAGTTACTATTCACCCAAAATTTATTTTAATCCCATTGAACCACATTTTACTTCTTAATTACAACCATGTATGTCAGATTTTTGAAACTCAAAACACAGAGTTGGTAAAATTTCATTTAAACGAAAAATCAGTTTTTTAAGTTCCACTTAGTGGTTTCATTATTCATAAAAAACTGAAGTTTTCCAGAAAAATAAAAAAAAATAAGCCTAAGCTATATTTGATATTACGAATTAAAAAGTGATGACTATTTTACAAAATTCATAACATATAATTTACATTAATTAATTTAGTAACTAATTCCCGCTGTCAGAGCAAATAGCGTGTTTTTATGAAACAATAAGTATCAAAAGATTCACACTAGTTTAAGTCCAATTTCAAGATGAAATTAATTCCAATGAACACTATTGTATTAAATGGTAAAAATATACTCTAATTTCACTTTAAAACCAATTAAAAAGATAATCTAATCATATAAATAAATTAGATTAAAAAGAGGTTTTGAATTAAAATACAACATTTTTCACTATTCATTAAAAAATGAATTTTATTGGGAAAATACCAAAAATTTACACAGTAAATTTTGATGTCCCGATTCTAAAGAAGAATTTTATTTTGTCAAATATAACACACAAAATTTTCAAAAAGTGGATTTAAAAGAGGTTCGTCATCAAAAGGAGGTTAATTGACCTTTTAAAGAATATTAGAATGTTTACCCATAAAATTGGATTCATTCGCATTTTTAATCCTCTAACATTTATTGTAAAAAGTAAAAATATTTGAAAAACATATATATTCATTTTTTAGTTAGTTCTTTTCATTCTCTCCATTATAATTTCTAGGCGTTAACTACAATTTAAAATAATATTATATTATTATTAGAGTGCAACGTAAGATTCCCAAGAACTCGTTGTTGCGCTTTGGGTACGCCATCGAGCATAGCATCCCCTTTAAAGTTATATTAATATTTTATTCACATATATGGATAAATGTGAAAATTTCATATTCTTTATTTACCTGGGGTGTTACAGAATCTCCCTACCAACAGTTTCCCGTTATTTGTTTTACAACTGTTGGGCGCCGCACAGGCCAGTGGGCTGGGCTTTTTCAGGCCGGCCCGGCCTGGCTCGTTGGCCTTCTTGGATAGGACCATTGCCGACCAGATCCCGGCATGGCCCAACATGGGTTTTTCTAGGACGTTTTTCTTGGGCTTCGGGGCTGGGCCTATCGGGCTTTCTGGCCGCCAGGCCAAAATTACACCCTTATCCTCATCCTAAATTACTAGATCAAGAAGCATGCTCAGTTATCCAATTTTATTCCACTTCTTCAACATATTATAATATCCTTTTTCTCAATGTCTTTAGAACCCTATCTCTCTCTCCCTTAGATTAAAAGATCCCAAAATATAATAGTTTGGTATCTTCTTCATTACATAGTGATTTATCAATATAAAACAACACGGGTTCTCCCATCTCATTTTTCTTCAACTCTTAAACTATATTAAATTTTAACAACATTATATAACTCTACCATTTTATTCTTAATTTTTCATATATATATATATATATATATATTAATAGTACATCATTGATATTATTATTAGAGGTTTTGATACTTCAATTAACTTGTTTTATTAGCACTTAATTCTATTTGATATTTTTGGTCCATATTATCCAATATATTTTATAATAAAAATATATGAATAACTTACCAATATGAGTACACTATTTCTCATATGTATTTCTTTCTATCAATTGAAATAGTTTTTATAGAATAATATTTAATAGTTTTTATATTTTACTCCCAAAAATATCATACATTATTGCCTAAAACTCCCCCATAACAATAACATTGTCTTCTCTTTGTTTATTTTTTTAATATTCACATTCTTCAAATTACACATCTATATGATACCATGAATTAGTATCTATCATGTTCATGGAATCATGTGGTTTATCATAAATATATATTTAAAAATATTCCCAGGTGAAGATCCTAGGATTAATATCTTTATTACCACATGACTAATATTCTAATTATAGAACTATCTTTAATTATGTTTTGATCCTCAAATAATTTCTTGATTTGGATCCCATTCATCATTTTAATTATTTTAAAACATGAAAAATAATCATGAATTAATCACTAAATAATCATTGTGTTATTGAATCAGATAAAATCATATCATTGTCTAAATACTTTCTCCATTAGAGTATTTCATTACAAAACTATCACAATTTTCTAACTATTGACTGTTATGAATCATGTTGGAATCTTCAAATGACTCTCAAATAACATTGATATGAATATTGTTAGTAACTAGAGGTCATATAAATTTTATATGTTTTCAATCATCTATCCTAATTCAAAAATAATTGAATAGTTCATTACTAATGGTATCCATTAATGAATCTTAATCATGCAACATATACCTTTTATATTTTACAGGTAGCTCTATAAATCTACTAAATTTCAGTACATGTGGTAAATAAAGGGTGTTAAGAATTTCCCTAATCCCCAGGTCCTTCTAAATTTTTTTGGAAGAATAATTAATCATATTAATTCCCTTAAGGACTCTTTTGTAGTATAAAATGCCTCACAACTTTTCAGAATTTCCAAATGTAGTCATTGATTACCTTTTTTAATGACAATAGGCTTTTGAGTTTACTTATAACTAATGTCGAACAAACTAATTAAAAAAATAGTGGAATTTTTAATGTTAGTAAACATAGTGTTACTCATACTCGCATTAAGGAAAAATCTCCAGGCCTTCTTCTTTTCTCTGAACAATGAAAATATCTTTAACATGACTCCAAATTTTGAGATCACTTTCTAATCCCTTCAAATTGTCTTAAATAAATATTGAATCAACTACAACACATAATAAAAGATTATAATACTCCATATAGTATGGTAATGAATATTTTTTTTCCACACTATAATTTGTTAAAACATTATCATTCAATATTTCTATGTGATGTGATAATAAAATCATGATAATACATGTATGGATCATCATCATAATATATAATGTCTTTTTTAAAAAATCATCTAGATTCTTTAGGGAGAAATGATATCCTAATTTATGTATAATTCATAAAAGTGTTCCTATTTTTCATATTACCATTTTGAAATAATAATGCGTGTAAACCTCTATGTAGTAACATCAACAAACATTTACAACTAAATTTTATTAAATAAAAGTTTAATAAAAAATAATCAAAATGAATCCTTAAAATTTAAATATATTTTATCATCCTTCGATAAACATAGGACCATATTCATGGAAAGATAACTGGTAACTACATCACATTATTATTCCTGATAACAAATTAATTTAATATAACATTATCAAACATAAGGGATTACATTTTCAAGACTCTCCATTTAATTTAAATTCATCAACTTCACAAATGATTACATATTTATTGAGAAGTTATTAAATTTTATTGTAAATATAATCGGGCACTCAAATATGGATCTAATATACACTTCATCACAAAATATTTTTTATAAGAATATAGGATTGATTTTTGTTAAAAACAAATAGACAAATTCATAGTGGATTAAGATTTATCAAAGATTGGGGTTTTTTATAATACCCACTATACAAAATAAATATCAATAAATATTCACTATTTTCTTCTCCTTCCTCATTGACAACAAAATTAAGAAATTTGATAGAGGGTGGCATAATTTCACAAAATGTAGTGTTACCTCAATTATTACATTATATTTCTACCTGATATATACTCAGTTTAAAATAAGATAGGGTAAAATGTAGGACAAATTCTACCCATAATCCAATATAATATAATAACAACAATTAATCCTTTTTCTAAGGGAATTATTATATATTTTCTTTTCTGACACCAAATTTTGAATATATTCATATGATAATTGTAACCTGAATTTATAAAAATATCTCAACAAATATATTATATTTAATTAAAGAATAAATGGAAATTTTTAGATTCAATATGACCTTTAATATCTCATTATAATTTTATTTTGTTTTAACATTGATAAAAAAATACTATCCACCTCTAAAGTAGACATTTTATTTTTTTTAATAATAAAGTATTTGAGAAATTTTAAGCATAGATTTTCATGAAAAAATTTTAAGTTATTTAATAATTTTATTTTATTCATAGAATATTACATTCCTCAAAATCAATTACATGACATTAAGTTAAAATAAAACATAATGGATCGAGTTACATGGTGGAATTATATTTCTCCTTAGAGGGAGAAACATATTTGACAGATGATTATCAACCGGTACACTCCTCCCTTTTTAGCTCCCTATATGCAAGTAATATTCATTATTTCATTTGTAATTTTTATGGAAGCATTATTTTTTATAATAATAGACTTCATTCCATTATTAATAGATTATGTATTTGGAGATCTCTTAATATCAAAATAAATCATGTGATATGAGGCTTTTAGCGTCATCTCTATCTTTTCAAATATTTTTTATTGAACTGGTAGGATAACTAAAAAATTATTTAACATATGAAAAACAAGGTTTCAGCTACCTTATATATTATAAATAACTCTTGGGCCATCATTTTAATAATACCACTTATGAACTTCTAGTTCTCATTCATTCTCAATTTCATGCTTTATTGTATCACATTAATTTTCTTATTTATTATATTTTTTTTGAAATTTAGAATTCTGAAGACCAAATGACATTCATTATTTACAAATATGGTCATATTTTTTGGTTCTCCATATTCTCTCTCATAAATTCTCTTCATCACAAATATCCATTTTCATTTCATCCTGGATTGATAATATATTTTTTATCATGATTCATTCAAAAATAATAAAACCAATGGATTATTTGTTGGATTCTATAGTGTGTTCGATTATAAAAAAAATATAATTAGCTTCACCTTTTTGGTAAATCATTCTTCTTGATATTCATTTCTATATTTTAAATATTCTTCTTTTTCTTGTAATCCATGGATAACCCACTGGAATTTTTTATAAAATTATTAAATGGGATTTGTTGTCTTTTTTAAATATAGGGATATTTTCATATGTTTTTTTTAATT
This sequence comes from Viscum album, assembly GCA_963277665.1. NCBI lineage: Eukaryota > Viridiplantae > Streptophyta > Magnoliopsida > Santalales > Viscaceae > Viscum > Viscum album. The sequence goes on from OY728131.1 coordinate 562,141,308, forward strand.
TTACCATGAACACATCTTTGCTATGAATACCTTTGTGGGAGCTCCCATATTATTTTACAATACAATTTAAACTACTTTTCAAAAGAATATTTGTGTTTTTTTCTAAGGACTTTGCTTTAGTTTAGAATTTCTATACTCGAAATTGGATCTCTATGACTTCTGTGGGTTAACATATTCAGCCACAATTTAAGGTTGTTATTATTATACCTTTTGCAACACTATAAGTATACCATTAACCTTGTTATTTTTTTCTCAATAGCATACCTTTTTTATTATTTTAAATTTTATCCTTTAGATGGAAAATTATTTGGGAGTAACTTATCCAAAAATTTCTCACATACAGTTTGTATTTATTTTTTAGTTTCTCATAATCGTTCTTTATCTATTTTTGTCTAATTATTATATTTAAACCTACACTGTACGTAAAAATTTATTTTGAATAATCATAGTTTCAGGAATGATAGGAACTTTTTTCATAGATATTATATAATATATATAATTATATTATCTTAATGTCTTCTTTATAAAAAATATAGTCCTTTTATAACAAGAAGACTCTTTTTAATTATATTAGGCATCAACTCTTCTCTCAACATTTTTTCAATTTTGAAATTCCATGTGATTTTGGACTCTATTTGTTTGGTACAGGTTTTGTAGAAAACTTAATCTTCAAAAATGGATTATTATTAATCTTTGATACTTATTCTTAGTATGATTTCATGTCATTATAGTACTTTGAAAATACACAATTCTGAGATGTTACTTCTTTCAGAAGTCCATTTTGTATTTATCCATATTAGGAACATGATTCATCATATTAGTTAAGAGATATATCTCTAGAAATATTTTCTTCTCAAAATATTCTTGGTTCATTAGATGAACTATCATGAAAATAAATTATATTTACATCTTATACATGAAAATATTATGAAACACCTAAGATAAAAGTGTTTATTGACGTTTTTCAATTTTATTTTTGATCCAAATATTAAATATTCATTAAAGATTTCACATTATCATGTTTGTAATACACAAAAGATAGAAATTATTCCACTTATAAAATAATTATACTTTTTTATATTTATTATTTATTTTTTCCTTATATTATTTAAAGTTTTTTATGTGATATAATTCTAGTTATTGGTCATAACATCTTCTCCAAGTCTGCAATTCATAAGGATTTTTGGAATAGAAATGTTGAAACATCAAAAAATATTATATCTACAGACTACCTCAACATCTAATTATAGGTTGAACAATGGTTGTGATACTAAATTTTATGATCAATTGGTATATAGAAAACACCTATAGGGGTGAATAAACTTTTAATGACTTATTACCAACTAGAAAACATTCCCTTATTTACCTCTTCGTATATTTAGTGAATTGATATCAGTCTATATATATATATCCTACCATCTCTCTCTGTAACTTTTATACCCTTCAGTCAACATTAATGTAGTATATATAAGTATTTAATACAATATAATAATCCTAGATTTTTTTTACAGGGATCGCTGATGTGATGAAATACTATCGACCTTCGGGATAGTGTTTTTTATCCTACTCTCCCATATCTCACATTTTTTATTATAATGGAATTCCATAAAGGGTATATATTTAGACCCATAATCCTTAGAAAAAATAGATAAAATGAAATGAAAAACATGTATATATACATCTCTAGTCCAAAAATAATCCTTCTAAAATACAATACTTATCTTGTAGGATCAAGAGGATTGATGATCAAATGTTAAGACTAATGTCCCTCTCAGACTAGATATATGTAATCTTGTTCATTGATATACAACAATCTCATGATATTTCTTGTAGTAAAATTAGTGGTTTGTATCTAAAATTATAATATAAATATATAATTTACATTAGTCTCTATAATATAGGAATATCATAAAATCGGTTCATTAATTTTCATTGAGGGCTTGAATAACAACCAGTAGTATCAAGGTCTGTCATCCTATCTCCTTATTCTTCATCAATGTACATGAATAAAATATTTCTCATAAACATTGGAAGTACCACTTTTCAATATAAAACACCTCATAAAGAATGAAGTAAATTCATTTCATTGATAAATATTGATCTCTATATAGGATGATGTATCAGTTACCACATCTTTTATGTCTTTAAATCGAAAAATATAAAATATTTTAACAGTTTCAGAACACTTAAAATTTTTTATATTATTTTTTAATATATATTTATAATAATTCAGGTATAATATATCTACAATATTTTACATTTTAATTCTATTTTATTATTTTTTTAAATCAATATTTAATTCATTTTCATGCCTATCTAATATATTTGATAATAATAATAATATATAAATAATTGAGCAATATATTTCAATGATATCTATTTTATATTCTTCCTTTAGTAATTCAAATAATAGTTCTATAGTAATATTTAAATGATTCTATATTTAAAATAAAAATATATTTTTTTACTACATAAAAATCTCACTCACTAATCATATCATCATATCCATTTTTAATCTTCCAAAATCTCAAAATTTATTAAATTCCATGTTTATATATTTAAATGATGATGTATCTTTTTTTTAATAGAAATATTTATTACGGTGAAAATATATATTCGTAAATCTTGATCATTCAAGCATGATAACAAAAATATATTTCTTGCAGTGTGAAACTCTGCAAATAACATAACCAATTTCAATTGGATTTTAATCATCAAAAAATTGTGATAATGAATAAATTCAACTTTATTAATTATGCACAAAATATAGATTTTCTGATGTATTAATCATTGATGAATAATGATGTTTAGGAATTAATTAATAATACGAAATTTATTGAATTGATTATTCATTAGAATGTTTCATTCTATAAATCTCATAATTTTAATAAAATATGAATCAAAAAAATTACTTAGGATTATTCATTTGACTCTTATGAAACATGCTGTTAAGTCTTATTGATGACTATAAGTCTTAGGAATTTTCAAATCTTCATCCAATAATACTAACATATGTGTAATTGATATTTATGTTCATCGGGGTAGCCATTAATGTCTCATAAAAATACTTTTCACAAAATTTATGTTGCGCAGAGAGATTAATACCTTTAGGAAATTCCAATATGCCATTTCATGAATGTAACTTGTGAGTTTCTCAAAGATTCATGCCTTTTCAAAATTTCTAGATGTCTATTTATTCATTCGAATTTTTAGATGACACATTTTTCATCTAGTATGATTTTTTTATTTTTCATAATCTCTATGATAATGTATTGGATTAACATTACTTGTCTCAAAGTAAATTAATAGTTACATTTAAATTGGAATTAGATGAAACTAATTCTAGAGATTATATTCAACACTTCAAAAAATTTAAATGCATCTCTTCCTAGAGTTACTCTTATACACCTCCATAAAAACCCCAATAATAGTTCATTCATGCTTATTGATATCATATGAAACAAAAAACATTATGGTTTCATTAATTGTATGGTCCTGACCTAGTCAAAATATAAATTGTTATGAATTTGGAACTAACTCCCCATAAACAATGATAAGTTTTTTACACAACATGTGTGTGTGTGAAAAAAGAAATTTAGAACCAAATATTATTATATATTATAATAATTATGAAATATTTTCTCTAATGAGGGTGTAATGTTAGATTATAACAATTACAAATGTGTGGTTTATAATTAGTTTTGTTAGAAAAAAAGAAGTATTTTGTGAAATATATTTAATTTTATTGAAACAAATAAATGATTGTTACCAAAGTTTCATTTCCATCTATTGTGGTATCCTAGCCCTAAAATTATTAATCCTTTATTTATTTACATGATTATTGAGAGAAAATACAATTTATTATATCACAAAAAATGGTTGATAGTTAATGTGTATTCCAAATCAAACAATGATCCGCACTAAATGTTCATCCTTCCTATAATAATGGGATGATATTAGATAGTGACCCTAAATTCATAAAAATGAGATTCCAAAAAATTACTCAAGAATATTATAATTGGGTGAAGAAAATATTGAGTAGTCTAAGGTGATCCCATGCCTTCAATGAATATATCAACAATCTTTAGATATTATACCATTAAACCATACACATTTAATCATATATAAAAAAGATATAGTGGATGAGGAAATGTGTTTATGGTCCATAGTAAATAAATAGTTCATAGAAATTTAAAATTAAACAATTGCATCCAATAAAATATCACAAGTCTAAATATTATGATAAAATAATCATAAGAATGATTTATTATTTATATTAAAACTTATGGATAAAAAATGGTTATCCTACCTACTATCAAAATCACCTGAAGTATTTTATGCCTCTATGTAGAGGGTTATAACCCTATATGAATAAGAGAGACAATAGAAATATATAATAACTATTATCTGGTGACCAAACACTCTATCCTCGCTATGTCCAGATCCTTATATATTGTATTTATTACATGGGATTAGCGATAACTCCATATATAGAAATCATTGAGAGTCTTAATCCTCATGGATTTGAATATATACATTAATATTTCTAGTTCATGAAAATTATATATAATAATATTACCTTACATTAAACGAGATCAAGAAATTGAGCTTTATTCCTTCTTAACTTGATTAAGCACTCACATAAGATGATGATATCATCATCCCCTCATCTTGATGAGGATCCATGTAACATCAAGATAAAATATTTGACAATTGGTTTTCCTAAGTATAAATTTTTATTTGATAAGAAATTATGCTAATTTAATAAATTAAATGATCATACATATCCTAGGATTAATTATTTATAGAAGATAAAAATTTTCCCGAATAAAAAACATTACATGATAGCCCATTTTTTCACAACACAAATCCTCAAAGATAAAAATGATTAATTTTATTTCACAATATCATATGTATGTTTCACAATATTCTATATATTAACAATAAATATAATAAAATACATATTAAAAAAATTAAATTGCATATCTCTAAAAGTTTGGGAGTAGATTTTATATACCTTTTTGAAGCATAAATTCATCCCATTAGTAATGGAATTTTTTTACATATGATTTATAAAATCATACATATATCATTGAAAATATTATATATTTTCTATTATATATTATGAATCATAGTATGTGTTCCCTAAAAAATTTTAAATTCAACATGATTTTTCCTCTAATAATACTCCCTTTCCCTTTAGCTAAAAAATATCAAATCAAAGGATTCTAAATATTTTCCTTTCAATTTAATTATATAAATTAACAAAATCAATTAAATTCTCAGTTTTATCTGATCTATGAAATAATTGAAAAATCAAATGTTATGATCATTTTATTCTTTACTTGCAAACCATTTTTTTTTTATTTTCTAATGGCCGGTTTGAGGGTAGCCGGTTCCCCTGAAACCGGTTAAGGGTTTGCCGGTACCCGAAACACTACAAATCCACATCACCACATCAAGAAATTCAAAATTCAAACGAAATACTTCAAAAATTTAAAAAACACCGCCTTCAACGCCTCGAGCCATGCACCGCCTCGGGCTTCGTCGAATCACGTGATCACCTCGGTCCACACACCTCCTCGAGCCGTGAGACTGCACCGCCTCGCCGGCGAGCATCTCCGGCCATCGTCGACACCTCAATGCCATCGTCCCTCCAGCATCTCCACATAATCACCACCGGCGGAATCACAGTGGGAGCATACGCTCACAAACCTTCAATAACATCACCGGCGAGAACCAACCGCGCCGTCGCCATCGCCATCTCCAAATTCATCGCCTCACCGGAGGCACCAAAAGACACATATACGATTGAAAAACTAATCGAAAACACCAATACATCCATACTTCAACTCACCACGAAATGAGATGAAAGGAAGGCTCAAAAACCATTTTCGAAGGGTCAAAAAATCACAGAAACACCACCCAAGCGCACAAGCAATGCCCTGACACAGAAAATCCCACCACTGCCAACCAAAACGACCACTTCAGACATGGAGAAACCCCACCGCACTCACCTGAGAAAGACCAGGACCCCAAGCACCGCTGACGCAAGGGCGCGACCATCAGATGCTGAGAAGCACACCGCAGGACACCAACTTGTTGTCGAGAACGAACCCAGGAGCGCTCCGAAGAGTATGCCGTCGGCGGGGACCGGTCTTACACCCACAGGTCAGAACCCGTAACTACCGAAGCCCAAATAGAAACTCCACAGCAAGGGAAGACCATGAAACTGTGTGACACTGCAGATCTCCTAGCCGACTCCCCGAGCTCGAGAGGGAACGTCGCGCCGTCCGCAGGGAAGGGCCGATGGCGGCGAGAGGAAAACCCTAGCTCGGGAGCCCTTTACGGGCGCATCCAGAAAATAAAGTAGTATTCTTAAATTATCTAATATTCAATTAATCTTAAAAATTTATTTTATAAAATGAACTCATTATAAATTAAATGTAATTAAGTAATTTCTACCATCCCCACGCATGGTTTTCTATGACATAATAAAAGAGGTGAAAATCGCAACATGAGATATAATTTGATAACTTGAAAATGAATAAATTGTAATGCTTCCCTCAAATGATTAATCTTTAAGGCAATATCCCCTTAATTATGAGATCAATGAAATCGTAACAATAATATTAATTATCCCCACTATAAATCATTCAGAATATCACATATTTCTATTTATCCACATTTCACATAAGTAACTTCAAACATATTATTTAGATTGTAATGATTAAAATAAACAACAATGATAATTTCCAAATTATTTAAAAAATGAAATATCTAAAAAACATATCATAGAATATGAAAAATATCATTTTATAACATATTTATTGTTATAAAAATAACATGAAAAAAATATAATGATAATATGAATTTATTAAACAATTGGTCACCATAATATAACCAAATGAGTAATTATCTCATTAAATAATCAATAAAAACATGATACTAATTAATTATTAATCATAATAGGTCAACCCAAAAAAAATTAATTTCATTACTCTATGAAAAATCAAGGATGAAAATTTCACAAACATGTGGTTTGCAATGATTCAATGAAATAAAATTTGGAAATTTTGTAATGAAAATTGAACTCACATAAACATAGAATTTAAGAAAATATGTAAACATTATAATACAATTTTTATTTATTTTTTACCACATATAATCCTTTTGAAAAATCGGTTAGAAAACCCATTCTCTATTAGGATCATATAAAATGGTAAATTCATCAATTTAACTACCATAAATTGATGAATATGTTTGAAACTATTGTTATTCCTCCAATAAATATGAAGCGGGTATAAATATGAATATTAAACACCCTTAAATTAAAAATCCCCAAAAAAAATTCATTTTAGAGTGAGGACTACTGGAATTGTTCACAGAAGGGAAACACGTTGAAGGAGAAGGTGATAGAAGATGTGTTGGATTAATTTTGAGTGACATACTTGACTGATTGAAATCAATTAATATATTTTCATTTAACGAGAATTATAAAATATGGGAGAAAACATGGGGGACTGATCCCTAGTAGATATGAAAGAATTAGAGCAATAGTAAAGGATAAATATTATAAAAATAAAATTGGTAAATAAAAGACTATATAGGTATTAAGATATTTTATGGTTCAGATGATTGAATTAACAAACCATTAAAAAAATTATTATAGTATTATTATATGTGTACATTTCACTTACATGGTTTTGATGCATTTTTAGAGAGAATTATTCATCCCCCATGCAGAATCAAATTACCTCTGAAAACAAAAAATGTTTACAGTCATCATTGAGTAAAACCTCCAAATAATCCACATATAAAATACATGTCAGTCAATGAAAGCATGGGTGTCACAATTACCCATACTATAAAAAAACTCCACCTATGAAAATTTCCTAAAAAACAATAACATCTCACTAAATTTTGAAAAACCTTTATAGAAAATAAATCAAGTATAAGTGTTTTCATCCCTTTATACTCTATCAAAATGTGGGGATCTACCGACTATATTGAACTTCTTCTAATAATTTATAAATTAAAATTTCAAAACCCCCTTTCAGTTTAAAAAAAATATTTTATCATATATGTAATTCAATAAATAAAAAATAATAATATTTAATAACTAAATTCTGGAAAATCATATTTATTGACCAAACATAAAAAAAATTCCCAACAATAATTTTTAAAATGTAGGAAATGATAATGAAAATTTTTAAACCAAACAGACTTTGGAACATATTATCCCTTCAAATATTACTAAATTAATTCAAATAAAAACTTTAATGTAAAATTTTACTTGCCATTCAAAAATAAACAAAAGAATTCATCTTATACATATTGAAAATAAATGCCATAGTGAAGCCCCATAACAAAAATTGAAATATCCATTTTCAATCATTTTCACTTATTCAAACATTAACACTAAAACATTCCAATTAGAAACTAAAAGATTTATAAAATAATACAATCACAAAACACCATTTCAAAAAATCTTCCTCACCCACACAAAGAGATACACACCATAGTGGTAAGTAAGTTCTGAATTTTTTATAAAACATATTTTTAAATTTAATGAAATAATTGAAATAGAAGTTAATAAAACCATATTTTTGTTCTTACAATCACTTTAAAAATTATTTAGATGACACACCAGTTTAAATTTATAGGAATAATTATTCACATGAAGGTGAAGCAGGGGGAAAGGGGAGAAGGATGAAATCCTTACATTTGGATAATTTATGAACAAAATTTTCATTTTGATTCTAATATTTGGTAATTTTAACAATATTGAGACTTAGATTACTTTGGGTACCCACAGAAAAACTTTGTGGAGGTTGTGAAACTAGCTTCCTTTTTCTCTGTTACTAATTTTTACATACCACTGCCTAAAAGTTTGACCATAAATGGGCAAGTTGCACACATTTTATCCAATCAGTATATAGTGGAAGAATTATTATGGATATAAAAATTATCCTTCATCACAATATATTTTGTTCTAGAAACATGAAAACATATGTAAATTTTATGATATTATAAGAAAAATTATATAATTACATATATTTGATGATTGGAATATGACGACCACATGTCATGGGTATTAACATGTGGGTTTCCCTTATGATGATTACAAAAGGCAAGCTTGGAGCATGAGATCAATATCCATAATGATTATATTTTTTTGAATTTAGAAATGGGATAGGAACTAGACCCTGATAATGTTAGAAATTCTCTTTATAGATTTAGATATACATCTTTATGCCTATTTGGCATTACTAGCACCCGTTGATTCTCTAGGACATGAAATCCTTTTTGGAAATCATATTAAGATGGAAAAGAAGACATAAAATCATAATAATGGCCACTATGCCTAAATTTTAATGAATGATGATATGTCAAACACCCTGGTTGAAGAGGTTGTGCCAACTACAAAGGTTGAAAATATTAGACATGAGATCCAATATGAACAGAATCCAAAATTTTAGGTTTTTTTGAAAATGTTTTGGAAATCTAACTTCAAAATGTAAAATGAATATTGATTGTTAATTAAGAAATCTCAAGGGATAAAATATTATTGTATGTTGGAAGCTAAAGGAGAAGGAATTAAATTCTATTCCTCCATCTTAGTTAGATGCTCCTAGCTAGAAGAATTTGGGACATACCAATGAAAATATACATCATCAAATTAATGTAACTTTGAGATCTGATTTAGGAATCTCAAGAGTGCCTACTATTGGTTCTACTAATGATGGGAATAAAAATATTTCCTCTCAAAGTGTAGGCCTAACTCCAAAAGTTCTACACTTGTGAAATGGATGGAATAAGGATAATGTACCCTTATATGATAGAAATATTATTACCTAAGGTCACAAACAATTTGAATGGAAAGTATCCTCACATGTAGTTTTCAATAATATTATGTCAGGACCTACGGTGGATAAGTTAACTATCCTTGTGAAATAGAACGAAAATGAGATCATCATAGATGAAAAACAACGGAATCACCCCAATGAGGTCCTTTTTCAATTTATATTAGGATCTCAAGAATCTAGTGTGATTGAGACAACAATTGATGGAATGTATGTATGTATGTTATGCATGCACTAAATTACATCCATCCCAACTACACCACATGATTCTCAAGAGGATGAAAATGAGAAGAGGTTCCCACAGGTGCATACCTCTCAGAAATAGATGGTCAAAATTATAATAAATTCTTCATGTAATTTCCAGACAAAACTAAGAAGGAGACGACCTTAGAATAATCCTCACTTAGGTCCCCATATTAGAGTACAACCAAGGCACATCAAAAGGAATTCACTCAGAAAATCTAAACTAAATGAAACAGTGATCTAGTATGGGATTTTTCACATGTACATGACCCTAGGATTGCTAAGAAGAAGATACGTATGGATTCAACTACTCTGCATGGTCAGTCTTTGAATAAATTGACACTCTTGAATGGTATATTCTAGTCTGATATAGATGAATACATACCAATTAGTTAGAATGTTGTAATCACCCCAAATTATGGTAATGATGATGAATCTATATATTCTAAACACAAAATGGAGTTAGGCATGTGTATAATCTCAAAAGGGAAGAAAAAGAAAACTAATGGGAGGATAGGTAAAGGAAAAGTGACTATGGGAATGAAAGGAGGATGCAAACATGTATAACACTATTTTTCAATAAAGATACTCTATTAGAACAATCAATTTCTAGGGAACCCCTAATGGTCAAAGCCCTTCATAAATTTATTTTGGCTTATAAACCCATGCATATTGGCATTACTAAATATAATCTCCCATTTCCTAATTGGATATAATTTATTTTTAGATTATATTAGATACAAATATATTTCCAAAAACCCCCATGATTCTGATATGGACCATATGTGGGTCCTAAGGCATCAAACCATCCACAAAAACATGTACATCAAGAAATGTAAGAGTGTTTTAGTATCTTACAAAATATCAGGTTCTGATATATCATTCTCATTTTTCTATTCATCCAAATCCAACATAAGAAGAAGGGATTTATTGGGGGAACATAAGGTATTTTCTGAAGGTATGGACCAAAAATGGGTGGAACATGTATATTTTAATACTATAATGAATCTAGATGATATAATTGGAGATAATTTTAATTGTACTACATCTCTATAATTCTATTATTTTATTGATCATTTGTAACTTTTTTTAGGCCCCACATGTGGGGGATAACATCAAATAGAGTATATACACATTAAATAGTAGGAAAGTAGTCAATATTGAATGATGATTTTTCTACCAGGATGATCAATGTGATGCTCACGGGGTTTTGAGATTCACACTACCCAAACATCACTCTAACCAAAATCCAGTTATTGTAGATATTAGTCCACAAATTTCATGGTCACCTCCACTTCCATTGCATTTTATCAATGGGTGGATTATAACTCTTTTTTGTAAGGAACATGTTTTGGAGGCTTGGAAAATGGATATTATTGGTATTCCATTCCAAAATTTATATGATAATGTGAAACACACCAAGGAACATCATAAAGTATGAAGATAAAATTTGTTTTCAATGATGGCTTTGGAAATTAGAGCTGCTGATGAATATAAAGTGTGATACTAGATAAAAAATCAGCATCAAAGTACTCTGTCTAAGAAAGAGATAGAGGATCATTATAGTATGGATTTCCTCTTAATGACTAAATAATGTTTGGATTAAAATCTACCAAAGGTTATGTTTCTAAAATATAGAGATATGAACAAATTTTTCTTCCTTTGATTTCTTAAGGTGACGAGGTCCAAAGTTAGGTAAAATGTAATCCGTATAAATAAAAAAATCTATACATCAGAAAATGAGATATCTCAATCATTTGTAGAGAATTTCATGGAGTTGTACACTGATGATGGGATGGTACACACACACAACAAATGTTTTTGAATAAAAATCCTTTCATTGAGGATAAATGGAATCAAGATCTTGTCACGACAACACTTAAAAAGGAATTTAAGTAGGATTTATTCACCCTAAACATGGAGTGTTACCCCAACCATGATGATTTTACTAAAACAAATTCATGTTTTATTGGTATATCATGTGTGATGAAATTAATCAGGAAATACGGGAATTTTCCATCCACTCCTATATTCCATCTGGGAAAAAATCATGATTTATTTATTTGATACCAAAGAAAAAAATGCACTTGACCTTAAAGACTTTTGGATTGTGGCTCAAGGGAACTCCATCCCTAATCGCATTAGTGAGATCACCCTGAATAGGTTTGGGTGAATGGTTTAGGAGATTATCATCCTAGATAAATTTGGAATTATCCCTAGGAGAAGTATTCAAAATTGTATATTCACAGCTTTACAGAGTATGAACTTAATAAATATGAAATCAATGGAAGGGAAATTTTCACTCAGAATTAACATTTCCATCACTTTTGACACACTTATGTAGATCTTTCATCTAGAAATTCTAAAAAGATTTGGATTTTTAAAAAGGTTCATTTATCTTATTATTAGAATATTAATCTCATCAAGGCTATCCATTCTTATCAATGTGACACCCATAGGATTTTTCAACTGCTCAACGTGTGTGAGACAAAGTGATCCTCTCTTGGGACCTTTGCTTCCCATTCCTGAATATTAATTGAGTATATTCATCAATGAACTCACCCAAATGGTATTTTATAAGTAAATTAAAGAAGGGAATAATGAATATATTCCTTCACACATGCTTAATGACAACGGCATTTTATTGCATGGACAACCATAGAGAAAAGACCATATTTTATATGAAGTCACTCTTTGAACATTATGAATAAGTGTCTGGGTGGGATATATGTAGGGAAAAATACATCACTATGTTTGGGGAATGTATATCATTGGGTAAGAAAGAAGAATCACCCAAAAAGTTGGTGGGATGAGCGGATCTCCCCCTTTCAACTACCTAGATGTTTCCTTATGTTGGGGAAAGGAGAAGAGGCAATATTTGGAAGGATAATACATTTGTATTGTAAATAAAATGTATTTTTGGAATTTGATAGCAATGACCTAGGATAAAAGGGTTTTTATTGTAAACTCTATCATAACATCCATATTTTTTTATTCATTATCAATCTATTGATGGACCAGGGGTCTTATAAAGGACCGGGAAAACATGGTTATGAACATTATATTGGCTAGATATGTCCATGAAAAGAAGTTGATTAATATTTCATGGATGTAGTGTATTAAACTAGTTGATTTAGGAGGCCTTGATATCAAGGACCTTAGGATATATAATGATGGTCTTATATTGAAATTTACCTAGAACTTGATTTCCAAGGATGCACCAGGAGACATCATTACTAGTAGGTTTAAGGTTAGACTATCAAATGGTTATAAATATTATCTTTCCTCATATATTTGCACTTAAATCTAGAATTTAATTAACATAACCATCTATGATACTAAATGGACGGTAATTTGGGTCTCCAATCTTAATTTTTGGAGTACTGGATGGTTTGAGAACTCATTGTAGGACAACATGAATATTCAAAATAATGATAGACTTATGTCAATTTATGATTTTTATCACAACTTCAAAACAATGATATCATGATCCCACCATATGTCCACATACCTATTCCAAATATTACTCCTTGGATTTTGATACCCTTGTATGAAAACTAAATAGGGATAGACATTTCAACACCAAGGAGTATTACAAAATATAATATTGGGGATCCACTCAACCACCAACATTGGTAATGGGATTAAAAACTCATTTTATAGAACCATACTGGCTCATTATTCTCTATAGGGTGTAGGAAAACCAATAGCCTCCCTATAATTAACTCAATGGGACGGATTTAAGACTGTGTCAGCCTATCCCCTATGCATGAGGGTATAAGAGAGTGTGAAAAACATTTTCTGTCATGTAGTATTCCCTAAAACTTATAGGAATATATTGGATTTTTATTTGGTATGAATTTAGACAAAAATATGTAGTTACATGTAATTTTGGCATGGATTTTAACTACCAACTACAATGTACAGGTCCATAACCCACGATTTCCAGTAGTTGTTTCCAAAATTGATATTATCATTAGGATCCCAAATTACATGATGTTTGAGGTGAGGAAACCCACCACACAGTTGTGCGTGATCTTCATTCATTTTGTGGTTTATGCTGAAGCTATGATACAAAAATGGAGCATGAATAATAGCTTTACTGATATGAATATATTTAAAATTATAGGTGTGTCCAGACAACAATGAAAACAAAATCTATTTTGTTATACTTTATGGATACTGCCAATAAATCCATGGATCAAATTAATGTAGATAGGGAAGCATCTGGCACAGAAGGGACCTCAGGTTGTGGAGGGCTCATTCGAAAAAATCATGGGTTTATACAATGGTTCTTCTATTAATACAATGGAGTTGGGGTAATTTATGAAACTGAGTTATGAGTGATGATATAATAAGTTAGTTACGTTATAAAATACATATAGAACCTATTATGGATTGAATCTAACATTTAAATTACTATACAGGCATTTAAAACCATGCAAGGAATGTTCCTAGGTGTATTCTACCTTATTGGGTTGAATGTATCAATAAGATCAATTAGGTCAACATTATTGTCTCGGATGTTTACACCAAGGAAAATCAATTTGAAGATGTTCTGTAAAAGAAATCAATTATGGTTATGATGATGATGTGGTCATTCATATACATAGAATGTTGTTCTGTAATATTAGAGGCTGAAATAATTTGTAATTTTCAAACTTCTAATGGAAATAACAACTTTAAATCCTTGACACATCCTTATGTTTATATATTTTTTTAGGATCAGTTTCCACTAGATCCTATACGTCTTATTTAATTGAAACTTACAAATAACTAATAAAAATAATTAAATTCACAACATTCACAGAGAACCTTATTTCTATAAATACCATTTTAAAAAAAAATTAAAAACCACATTATAATATAACCCAAAAAACAAACAAGGTTTAACATAAAGTTACTCATTTTATTATGACATTGTGAGTTGAATTGGTTTTATTTCATTTTAATATATCAATTTTGTGTAACTTAAATATTTGATGTTGTTTTTTTGATAGAGTAAGATCCCAACGAATGGGAAACATCATTTAAGAAGATATAATACATTACAAGATATTGTGAAGGATTCAATGATATATTCTATATGAAGGGGAAGGATGAAGCATCCCTTGTAAGTTGGAAAAGATTGAAACATCATGGAAAGATGATTTTCCCAAGGATCCATGCTCCCAGATATGATGTTGAAAATATATAAATTATAACACTAGAATTTGAACATATCAAATAATTCAATATATTTATCACAATTAAAATTCATGGACCTTTAAGAATATAGTTTTAAAAAATTTCATAAAATCACATAATAATAAATAAGTGTCTTCTCATAAAATGGAAAATTTTCCCATTATATAATATGGTAATAAATCTATTTTGTTCTTTAAACATCACCCATACATTATGCACATAAGATATTCTTCTTGGACTAGTATACAAAAAACATTCAATTTTGGGGAAAGAGAATTATAAGTGGGGTTGAACTAAAACGACCAGTAAGGGTAAAAACAATAATAATGAATAACTTGAGAGATGGGTGTCATAACATGATAAAACAATGAGGATGATCATAAGAAGTTGTGTCATGATATCATATGTACATAGATTAAAAAAATAATCAAAACATAAGAGCATGAAATCCTTTTAATATTGAGACAACATAATCATGGAATAATTATCATAATTCCAGGCCCCTAACTTCTTTAAAAAACATATTTTTCTAGGCTAACTACCCATGTAGTATAGTTGTGTAATTTTACTTCATGAGAACTATGATATCTCCTGAGATGGAAACAATACCCAATTCACTTTTTTAATATATAATTTAGGTCCCACCTACCATATATTGAAAATCATATATATGTGTTAGGGTATCTGTCAAAAAATCATATAAAACCACGAGGAAATAAAATTTTTTATGACCTTTTTAAGTGCTTCCCTAAGAATGAATTCGTTATTTCATCTATAAACATGACATTATATAGCCACAGAAAAGGAAATGAGCATTGAATGAGTTTAAAAATCATTACAGGTAAATAAATATAATCAAATGTGATTACATGTATTGTATTTACAACTTATGAGGAATGGATATATGGTTTAAAAAAATACCCTCAACCAATATGTGTATTGATCTTCCAGGTGACCAACAATTATTCTATTAATTGAACATAGGGAATTCATAGAGGAAAGACATTGAAAGTAAATCATTCATATTAAATTTTATGATTAATAATGTAAAAAGTTGTTATAAAACTTACCATTGTTATAAAAAATAATTTAATAATCTATCTAGATATGGAATAGTTATGGTATTATTTAATGAAAATCCTCTAATAACCATATTACATTGATAAATAACACTCTTAAAAGTATTATGAAAAATAATTTTACAATAAAAATTTCTTATATCCTATGACTTCTTAAAATGATGATCATTTTAAAAAAAAATAAAAAATCACTTTTTTGGACACAATAAAGATTAAAGAGCATGTTCCTTAGAAAAAAGGTGTTCGATAGATAATATCACACTGAAACATGTAAAATAGATTCCATCAATAAAAACGAATAATGCAGAAAATATTTCATATATTTTATTTTAAAACAATTTTAATGAAATTATATCAAGTTGAATATAAATTTAAAACAATATATATGTAATACTTTTACAAAAACATGTGTAACATTACCTAAATAGATAATCATTTTTGGATAACAATCCCAGAGAAAAAGATAAAAATCAATGAAAAACAATTTATGAAAAACACAGTGTAAAAAGGATAATAGAAATTTTATTTGATAATATGTGAAATGAATCATGATGAAAACTTGAGATGATTCTTATTTGGGTTATAGATCATATTTTTTAGGTAAACACAGATATAGAACAAAAATATAAATAAAAAAGTATAGTAGTTAATCTTGTTAACAATGTGATTTTACATGAGGTATAATTTAGTAGAGAGGATATTAATGAATTGAAGTTATATTCCTAGATAATTTTAAATTTATATATTTATGATGTAATAGTAGAAAAAATTATAATTGTATATCAAAAACAAGATGAGATTTGATGACTCGGAAAAAAGAGGACTTGAGTCCAGAAAAAATTACGACATGAGTTACTTTTTAATCAAAACCCTACAAGGATAAATAGTGTGATGAATGAATATAAAATACAAATAATGAAGATATTTAATGATTATATGAAAATTGGGTAGAATATTCATAATAAAAAAGTAACATGGTGAATAAATTAAAATGTGTCTCAAAATACAGAGTTTGAGAAAAAATTCTTTAACTTATTTCCCAACATCATTGATCACACTATTACATCAAATAAAACAATGAAAAAAATCTTGCATATCTATTTTATAATTTTATTATACCATATTACACTTTTATATTCTTCATTTATAATTATTCACTATGAATATTATTTTTCATTATCACATATTTTTAACATATGTTGTTGACACTTTAAATTGTATTTCACATTCCATATAATGTTAATGTTGATCATTAATCATTGATACCAATTCCATAATTCAATGATTACCTATGGTTCTCAAATATAAAACCCTTTATTAATTATATTGTTCCACTTTAAAACTCAAAGATTTTTAAATATGACTGTAGAAGATGATTCCCCACATAAACTAGTTTTTTCTATTTCTAATGAATGAAGATTATATATTTTGACATGTTTAGACATTATTACTATAATTAGATAAACTATAAATAATATTTAATACTTTATTACTATATTTCATCTATAGTATATAAAATTTCTTAATCATTCGCAATATAAGAATTATAGGATTGATTTAATATTTAGTAAACTGAACAAAACCAAAGAGTATCGTAAAGATCAAATGAGTATAAAATTAATAATACATAATGATTATATATGATTTTAAGAACGTAGTTATTATTTGAGGTACTGATACTTTATTTTCCTCAAATTGTTAGTACAAATGTTTAAATATGGCCTAAGTTGAATTCCATTTTTTAAATAGTGTTCCTAAACCATGTGACCCAAATATTTTTGGTAAAATAAACATTTTCCCTTATAAATTATTTTATAAATAAATTTTATTTCTTTTTCACCCATTAAAAAATAGCCTCTTATGAGAGCCTCTTTGTTTTCTATTCCTGGATTTCATCTTTCTCCTCTATCTGATGTACAATTCAGCAACTTTAAATCTCATTGGATCCCTAATGGTAAGACCTTGATTCTTTTTTTGTCTTTATATGTTCTTTTGGACTTCAGTTTCCATATTTAAGTGT
Source organism: Viscum album (assembly GCA_963277665.1). Taxonomy (NCBI): domain Eukaryota; kingdom Viridiplantae; phylum Streptophyta; class Magnoliopsida; order Santalales; family Viscaceae; genus Viscum; species Viscum album. The sequence goes on from OY728131.1 coordinate 562,159,703, forward strand.
TTAATAGTTTTCCCTATTATTAGGATCTTCATCCGTTATTCGATTTTCTCCCGATCTGAGCCAAAGAAGAAGTTGATACAAGATGATCTGTCTACTATGGACTAAAGGTAAGTGTTCATGTTCCTTTTATTGAATGTTGGGGTTTTTATATATGTTATTGTGTTGCATTCCAATTTTTGGGTGTCTCCTTAAAATTAAATTGAATACCTAAATTCCTTGGCATGGTCTATGTAATTAAAGAGGCTTGAAAATTACTATTTTAAAGTTTTGCGCCTTATTTTGAAACCACAACTTGGGTGCGTTGGATTTTAATTAGAACAACATGGGTGTATTTGACTCTTGTTTTCCATTGAGGTGTGCCTTTATTTTCCATGGGTTTTAAATGGATGAAATTAATTATAATTCCATGGATGCTTTGATTATATTATGAATTGAAACTGAATTTATTATTGGGAAGGGATAAATGAAAATAAACCCTTTCCCTAGGCTTCTTAATAGCTTGATGATGCTTGAGTTGCATGTTTAAGCTTGAATGGTAATTTTTATTGATATTACCATGTTAGTTACGTGGAGTATAGTACATTTCTCTATATATTTTCATTGTATTTATTGATTAAGCATGTGGTGTTAGTTTAATTGAAATTATCTTGTTAGTAATTGGATGAAAGACTTCTGTGATTAGCCCTTACTATGAAATTCCATTATTAAGCATTAATTTCACAATGTATTGTTATACCCATGTGAGATAAATAGAAAATATGTTTTGTAATAGTTTATTAAATATTTTTAAGCTTGTTATAAATATTTTAAAATTTGAAATAATTAAAGGATTTAGATTATATTCATAGTCATGATTTAAGACATCTTTTTAGGTGTGGCATAGATTGATTTTAGTATGGTATTGACCATTGAATAATAAAATCAATGAATGAATAGTTATTCCCACTTGAGTGGACAAGAGACTAGCCATATGAGTTTAAAAATTCTTTAAAGCACCTTCTTTGGTGATTTGTAATAGATTTTTTTGGTACTGACCATGATATAATTTAATGAAATTTATTAAATGGTATTGAATGATATCCAATGTTAACAATCCTTTGGTGAAACATGGATTCAAATGATGAATTCCATGGTCATACTCAATTGGAATGGGCCTTATTAATATGTCGAGTGATAATTGGACTCCCTATTAGACTGCTAATGAAATACTCAGGATTGACTTTTATATACCAAGTGAAAGTATGATTTCTTGTGGATTCCCAAGGACTCACTCAAAGGAATTTGATCATATATTCCATGGGTGATACATGGTCTCCATTATTGGACCTCTAAGGATGGACTTGAGTATATGAGATGTTATATCACACCTAGAAAGATACCTATGTTCTTGAGAGATTCACAATGGATGGGCTTGTAGTTTTTTGGTTAGGATAACACCTAGGGTGACACATGTATTCGAACCTAGGAATTACACGGATGTACATAGTTTATAAAGTAATTAATGAATAGGGGATGTTCTCGTAAGGGGTGTAAAGCTAGGTTCCTCCCCCCCCCCCCGCCTTCCTCTCACCATGGTGGATCGACTGGGATTTTCTCCTCGTTGCCTCAGTTCGGCAGCTCATGGCATACGGTGTATCTCTTATTGGGACATTTGGTGGGATCAAATCTCTCGGCGTTTCCCTCCGTTTTCATGCCTTTCTAACCCTATCTGATGATCTGGACGGGGCTTCACTTAGAGGCACTGTGAGGGACCAGGTTCGAGTTTCCCATTTTTGCGGTGTGGGTTACGCTACTCGTCTGATCGGCTGGGGTGCAGTGGGTGGATTTGGTTGTTGTTTGCGGTCTCAAAGGCGGGAACACAATGCTCTAGGCTGGTGGCGGGCCTTCTTCTTCATCTCTCACAGGCTCGTATATGACGGTCATTGGGGTAATGGGTTTTGTGTTTGATGCATTGATGCTCGAAGGTTGTGAGGTTTTTTGTGTGGCGTCGCCTTCGTTCAGGGTTCCCCACTCCTCGTCTGTGGTTCGTACTTAGGTGGAATTGTTTCTCTCGCGTTCGCGACTAGTTGGGGATTGGAGGGAGGTGGGGCTCCAGCCACGATTCCAGAAACCGATGAACGCTCCATGATGTTTGGGTTGTTGATTCGGGATGAGTTTCAGGGACTGCAATCAGGAAGTTGGAGTTCGGGTTGGTTTGGGTTTCATGGTTTTCTGTGATCTTTTTTTTTGAAAGTTTGGTTATGGTTGGGCAAATGATTTATTGTGTTGAATCGGGGAATGGAATTTTGGTTTTGTGAGCCTTTGGAGTTTTCCAAAAGTGAGGAGTAGGAGGAAGATGATTTTATTGTCTTTAATGCTGGGTAGGGGATCTTCTGTGATGGCTTGGTGTTTTTTGGCCTAAAACTTTTGTTCCATGGTGATCTGGTTGTTTTATGTCGTAGAGTCCTGTATGGTTTCTCACTTTTTCCTCAAAAGTGCGTGAATAATAAAAATGCAATTTTCAATTAGAAAAGAATTATATAAGATGTGTCTTAAATGAAAAAGCACAAGATTAGACACTGATCCCAACCGTCGTTGAATTTAATCAAGTGTAATTATTTATATCTCCTGCTAACTACAGTGCATGTGGCAAGCAGGGTCAAACCCACAGGGAAGGCTATTTTTAACAACAACCTTACTAAAACTACTTCAAAACCCTCACTATTGTCAGCAGTAAGTTATATTTTCTTAATATTTTATTGTCTTATAATATTTTTTTAATGTTTTTATAAACTGTAAAATAAAACCACACATCTCTTGTAAATTTAGTCTAACCTATATTGAAATAGCGAACATATGAAAATAAGATGTAACAAAGAAAATAAAATTCTAATAAATGACAGACAGAAAATAACGCTCAGGGATTACTCTACTCTACTGGTTTAAATTGTTTCTCCAAATCATGTAAAAGTAATGAGTTGTACCACTTCATAAAGGTGACTTTCTTCCCTCGCTAGAAGTTAAGTCATGGAAATTGTACAACTTAGAGTTCTCCACTCCAAAGAAGTACGACTTCAAAAAGTTGATTTAAAAGGACAAAAGTAGAAATTTTCCGTAAGTACTAAAGTTTTAATGATGAGTTGATTACATACAAGATGAATCCATAATCAAAATCACCAAATGATTACAGAGTTTTGAAAATTTAGTGTTTGTGGTATGAAGAAGAAATGTGTAATTAGAATTGATCTCGCCGATCAATTCTAATCACAGAAGAAATGTTTAATGAAAAGGATGAAAATGATCACCAATAGAACAAGAACTCTCCGCGAACTAGAAATTTAGCTAACTAATATATTTTTCATTATCACTATAGTACTGGAATACATTTCAAATAAACCGAGTATAAGAGTTAAAACAAAAGGGAGAACGAACTCCCCGAAGATGCTATGCTCCTCTACTCCTTCGACTCTAGGACTGCAATGCTCCGGATCCTCTCCACGGGTCCTGATCATCTCCAACAAAGTGAATGAATTTCGTCCAATCCCCCCTATTTTGCTGCTTTCTCTGCTTTAAGTAGTCACTGTCTTCTACTTCCTATCACAAATATCTTCCACAGAATTTTAAAACCCTTCACAAATGCACTGCACAAGGTGCGCTTTTTTGCAACTGGCACATCGTCCTAGTTTTACCCTCATAACTAACTTCCATTGAGTTAGTTGGAAGCACTTGGACGTTTTTTTTACTCTTGAATGAACCTGCACAAGAAAAACACATAGAATAATTAAAATGCTAAGGAAATAAAGATTTATAATTTATGTAATTAGATTATTAAAAAGTATTTCTAAAAGAAAAAATAAATTTTTAAATAATGTTATTAAATAAATTATTTTATTGCTTCTACAAATAACTAATAATTATATTTTAATTACATATAAAGAAATGATATTTAATATTAAATAGTTATTATTTAATTATAAAAGTTAAATTATGATAATTTACGTATTATGGTTTGACTGAATTTGATAAAAATATAGTAATTATTATTTTTATAAATAATAAGTTTAATTAATTATTAATTTTGATGTTAAAAAGTTTATAAGTTATTATTTTATAATTAGTTAACATTATTAAAGTAAATTATAATAATTATGTTTATTATTATTATGAAAGTGTACATTATTAACATTTTAAATTAACTAGTTTAGCTTAATTATAATTAATTTTATAACTTTGTATTTGCATTTTATTTTATAAACAAAATGTTTTATTAAGTAGTTAATAATAAATTATATTAAATTATTATTAATAATATTTTTAAAAATCAATCCTAATTTGATTTTGGAAATAACTATCAATTAACTAAATAAAATTTTATTCATGTTTAAAAAATTCTGTTTTAAAAAATATCTTATGTAATTTATTAATTTATAATTATTAATGTTTATTTTATTTTTTTAGTTTGAGTTTTTATTTTGATTTTTTTAACACTTTAGTTTGTTTTTTAAGTTAGATTTTTTTAAAGCTTCCACCCCCCCCCCCCTCCCCAATCAGTGCAACACTAGGGGTAGGGTTTCCGTCATCTTCTCCCAAGCCGAGCATCAGCATGGCAACGCCTTCCTCAGCTCCGCAGCGCGACGACTCCAGCTAGACTCCAGCATCAGTGCGCTACCAGCAGATGCGGTGGCTTGGGCATTGACTTCTGCGGATCAATGGTGGTCCTCGATGTCTCCAACAGCAGTGCATATCCTACAAGTGTGGCGCGACTCAGAACAAGAAACCTCCTTCAACGGACTGGATGTTTCCGAGCGTCAAAACCAGGCGATTCCCCCACTGGTTTGACTCTGGTGAGGCGATGTGGTTCGAATCCTCAAAAACTGGTAACTCTTCAGCCCAAAGTGGCTATTCTGTTTCTTTCAAATCAGTGCAGCTTCAGATCTGGTTGTGGAAACACAGTGGTGATCCAGAGAAGAGGAAAAAATTCGGGTGCCTTCCAGCGGAGCATGGCCAGTGAAGATTTGAGGGAAAAAATGGTGAAATTAGGTTGTTGATGATTTGTAGAAGGGTTTGGTTATGTTAAAATATCTTGTTTGAGTCTGTTTCTTTGTGGATATATGATTGATAGAGAATAAATAAAAGACAACACTGTGTAGGTGTGAAGATGGGAAGTTAGAGGGAAATAGAAGATGAGGGGAGCATGGGAGTAAGGCTAACAGTGAGCTGCAGTGATAATAGGTTCAGTGGGATGTGTAGTAGCGCAGGGTCACTGATTCCCAAAATAAAATTAAAGGTCACAGATGAGAAAAGAGGTCACTGGTAGTGAGAAAAAAAGGGCACCGATAGAGTTAAAATTAAAAAAACAGTCACCGGTACAAGCAAAATAAAAGCTTACCACTACGCTAAAAAAATGTCACCAATAGAGTCATTGGTACTTAGAAAAAAAGGTCACCATTCCACATAAAATTAAAATCGCACCGTTAGTAAAACAAATGAGGTCACCGATACAGTTAAAGGTTACCGATGGAACCAAGGAAGTCACCGTTTGCTTTAAAAATAACGAATTGAAGCGGCGGGGTGGGAGGTCGCTGTTAGAATAAAACTAACAGTGAGGAGGTTACCGGTACAAATAGTAAAAGTGAGGTGTGGAGGTCACCGGTAAAATACTGACGGTGACCCATGTTTTTAAAGAACCTAAAAATTAAAACTTAAGTTAGTTTTTAACAGGGATTGAAAATAAATAATTTCAAGAAAGAAATACACCATTAATTTAAAACCGAATTTTTGTTAAACTTAAAACTTTGAAGTTATAATAAAAAGTATCAATTGATAATGCTTAAGTTAATAACTGGATATTTAATAAACTAAGATTATAAACAACATAAATTAAGATTACTATATAAAGTAATTAAAAAGGATTGCTACAAGTAAAAGAGAAGAGTATCGGTGAACCAAATGAGTCGCTGCAAGCTCTTGTCTACCTCACCGGTAGACTAAAATCAATATTTAGTGACTTATTAATTAATATTCATATATAAGATTAAAATCTTGATGTTATATAACACTAGATTTTTTAATTAATCAACTAATTAATCACATAAAATTAAAAGTGAACAACTATCTTTAATTAAAAACAAAAATTATTTACTTAAATAAATAGTAGGATGACTAACCATATTAATTAACATTGTTAACCAATTCTATTGTAACAAAAGTAAAAGATAAAATATTAAAATAAAGACTAAGTTAATTAAATGGAATTACAACAATCAAATAATTTTTTGAAATAGGTATTAACTTATTAAAAAGTCAAGCAGAATTAAATTAACCAAACTAAATAAGACATAATTAAATTAAAAAAGTAAAGTAAGATTAAAATTGTTATTTTGATGACTAAAAATACATTATTAAATATAAAAATTGATTAATTAACAAAGTTAACTATAAAAATACAAAAGTACAATTATTTAGTATAAAGTGATTAAATAATTAATTAAATCATTAAAATTTATGTAAAAAGATGTGGAAAAACTATTTAAAAATAGAGTCACATCAAATTACCCCACACATAAGCATTGTTTGTCCTCAAACAATCTCATGCTTTATTATCCTTGAAAAATAGTAGTGTTTTTATTATTAAGATCACACTGTAACATTTTTAGCATTCAAAACAAAGGACAATACCTAACATCAGGCTATAAGAGAATGAATTACTCATATGAATCATGCCTATAAAAAATACCCAGGGGTAATTAAGATAGCTATGAGTCAACAAGAAATGAAGATTTCATGCCTTATACGTGATACAACTTAGTGACTAACATCAATTCAATCTCAGGTTCAAATTTCAAGAGTGGCATGAGGTAAAATATCAATGTAACTAAGACCTTAACCAAGGAACATTGTACATTTACAGGATCGTAGGTTCCACAAATATTTAAATTTTTTTTTTCCAAATCACATTATTGATAAAACCTAAATGATTTCCATAAAAACCAATTGACCCCTTCTTCATCTAGAATTAATCAATCCCCTCACCTTAATGAGCTCACTTTTGACCATAGAAACTTAATTTTATTTTTCCCAAGACATGTATCATTGTGCTAAGCACTGTGCATAAGCACTTATTCAAGATGAACAGAGGGAATAAAGTTAACAGAAACAGACCCGACATCTAGGGTCTCAGAGACTCACCGTGGGATCCCAGATGCCCAAATTACTCTAGTTTCAAAAGATTAATATCAAAAATAATTTACATCGTCTCATTAAAGCAATTACTTTTAATAATTAAAAGATGAATGAGGCCCCTAGAATCAGAGACGAACTTCCAGTTCCAAGGGATAAGATCATAACTCCACAAACATGTAACCCATATCACTTTCATAAGTAGACTCTAAATCAATATATCCATTCAAATAACTGATTAAGATCACTCAGCAATCATCCATTATCTTTAATTTCAGACTTTAAAGAAGTACTTAACTACCACCAAGGAACTTGTCCTAAGGAAAAACCCAATTGAATAATGTGTAAAGCCTAAAATTATGCAAGAATCTTGAAAAATTTTAACCATTTGGAACAAATTTTTTGAATTGAAGTGGGAATTGATGGACTCTTAATAGAGAATAGTTTAGCACAATCAAGAATTGACCCCCTACCCCACACTTAAAACCCAACTTTGTCCCCAAAGTTGACTTCTAAATATGGAGAAAAACAATTAATCAATTACGGTTCAAAATAGATTTTCATTTAAGTATATTTATGACATGTATAAAGGTCACAATGGAGTTCAAAAATATTTTTTTCCACAAAAATTAACTTATAGCAGGTTCATTAGCAAAAACATGCATTAAAATTTATGTCCAGTGATAAATATTTTCCATTAATGTTCAAACACGGCTTGTAACTTGTGGGTGCACAATTAATTGGGGTGAAAGACAGTTTAGCAAAATTTATTCAGTTAGATATTAAATAAAACAAACAAAGTTCATGGTAAACACCCCAACATTAATCATATTTAAAAGACCAGCAACATGTACTCCCCTACACATAGTTTCAAGCAGTGAGAAGATTTTAATAACAATGAAATTCAATTTTTCAGCAAGGAGGCACATGCAAGAATTTAAGCACAACATAGTGACATGTAGCCGGATTTTCTCATATAGGAAGAATTTTTTTTAGTAAGAAGAATTTTATTACCAAATATAGGAGCAGAATAACATCATATAAAATGTAAAGAACATCGTTGAGTATGTTTTTTAATTAATGCTTCGGAATGGGAATTCCACTCCTTCACTAACATAATGAGAAACACAATTTATGATCATGAAATAGGAATGTGGAGTGAGAAAGATAAAAAAGTTCACTAAAACAGAGCATAACATCATCTTATTCATAAACTATAATGAAACTAAGAAAATAACTAAACAAGAACCATGAGTTGCCTCCCATGCAGCGCTATGTTTATAGTCTTTAGCCAGACTTTATTCAGGATCGACTTTGAAGAACAGTGAATGCAGCAAGCCCTTTGGCTGCCCCTCAAAACATAGTTTCACTCTTTGCCCATTAACCAGCATGGGCTTATTTTCCTCTCCAATAATTTCCATTGCTCCATTTTCCAAAACTCTCACTATATTAAAAGGTCCATACCACTTGGACTTCAGCTTTCCAGGAAAGAGTTTGAGTCTAGAAGTAAAAAGAAGGACCTTCTATCCAGGTTTGAACTCTTTGTTTTGAATGATAGAGTCATGAAAAATTTTAGTCCTCTCTTTATAAATTCTTGAATTATCATAACTCTCTCTCTCCTAATCTCATCATGTTCACTCAGCTCAAATAATCTCCTCTCACCAGCACTCTTGAAGTCAATGTAAGAGCCTTAACTTCCCAATACGACTAATGTTGCAACTCCACAGGTCAAGGAAAACATTTCCCAAACAACAGCCTGTAAGGAGGTATACCTATTGGGGTCCTAAAAGCAGTTCAATATGCCCATAAAAATTTATCCAATTTAAGAGACTAGTCTTTCCTAGAGCGTGACACAGTTTTCTAAAGTATTTTTTTGAGTTCCATGTTTGAAATTCCCACCTGTCCATTAGACTATGGATGATAAGGAGTACCAGTTTTATGAACAAAACCATATTTCTACTTCAAAGATTTAAACTTATAGTTCTTAAAGAGTGTTTACAATTATCAGTGATAAAATCTCTTGGGACTCCAAATCTTGAAAAGATATTATTCTTGAAAAATTTTATTACAACATGTGCTTGATTGTTGGGCAGTGCCATTACCTCAACCCATTTCGAAACATAGTTAACAACCACAAGAATATACTCATTCCCATGAGATGATGTAAATGCACCCATTAAATCTAAACCCCAGAAATCAAAAATCCCCCCCAGAATTCCCTTTTGGGGTAACTCCTGCTTCCTACCAATGTTTCGCAGCCTCTGGCACCTATCACAACCAACCACAAAAATTCTAGCATCCTTAAAGAGTGAAGTCCAATAAAAACTAGATTGTAGGACTTCTTGAGCAGTCCTTTCACCACCATGGTGACCTCTCCAAGGTGAGGAATGACAAATTTCTAAAACAAGAAGCATATCTTCCTCAAGTATACATCTCCTCAGAATACCGTCAGCACATCTCCTAAATAGAAAGGGATCATCCCAAAGGTAGTACCTAATCTCAGAAATGAATTTCATTATTTGATTATTAAACAAATTTTTGGGTAAGAAACCTACTGCAAGGAAGTTTGAAAAATCTGCAAACCAAGCAGATTGCCTGATTGACAAAGTAAGCAGCTTCTCATCATGAAAAGAAAAAGTTAATCTCCCTAGGATCATCAGATTCTGATTGAGTAAAACGAATCATGGATAAGTGATCAACCACTAAATTTTTAGCTCCCTACTGAGCATTAATTTCTAAATCATACACTTGTAGAAACAAAATCCATCTAATCAGCCTGGGTTTAGTTTCCTTATTAGACAACAAGTATTTTAAAGCTGAATAATCAGTGAAACCTCCATGCCCAAGAAAACTTCTAACACCTTTAACATTAACAGGAGGTGGAAATTTTTGAATAACATCAATCATAGCAGTATCAACTTCAAAAACTCTCTTAGAAACCTTATGACCAATCACAATACCTTCTATAACCATGAACTGACATTTCTCCCAATTAAGAACAAGGTAGGTTTCAATGCATCTCTCTAAGACAAACTCATGATTTCCAAGACCAGTATCAAAAGTACTACCCAAAATAGAAATGTCATCCATGAAAACCTCAATAATTCTCTTAATCATGTCTGAAAAGATAGCTGCAATAAACCTTTGAAAGGTGGATGGAGCTCCACACAAACCAAAGGGCATCCACTTATAAGAAAATGTTCTAAAGGGGAATGTGAAAGTGGTCTTTTCTTGATCCTCTGGATCAACAGGAATCTGGTTGTAACCAGAATACCCACCCAAAAAAATAGAATAATTCATTTCCAGCAAGCCTCTTAAGAATTTGATCCAAAAAGGGCATTGTAAAATGGTCCTTCCTAGTGGATGCATTAAGATTCCTATAATCAATACAGACTCTCCATTTTGTGGCTTTCCAAACTTGTACTTCTTCATTTTTTTCATTTTTAACTATAGTGAAACCTCCCTTCTTAGGAACATCCTGGACTGGGATGACCCAAAAACTATCAGAAATGGGATAAATCATTCCAGTGTAAAGAAATTTTATCACTTACTCTCTCAAAACTTCTTTCATATTAGGATTTAATCTTCTGTGACACTCTACCCTAGGCTTATGATCGGGCACCATAAGAATCTTGTTCATACAGAATGAGGGACTAATACCCTCGATATTAGCTATTGTCCAGCCTATGTAAGATTTAAACTTCTTCAACACATTCAACAATCTTTGTTCTTGGTTTTTATTGAGTTCAATAGAAATTATTACAGGCAAGGTGGAGTTCTCACCTATAAATGATTATTTAAGATGAGCAGGAATGGGTTTCAGTTCAAGAACATGTGGTTCTACACTAGAAGGAAGTCTCTTAGGCCTGGGTGGTCCAAGATCTTCAACATATTTCTTGTAATGAGTATTAAATGATGAAATATTTTTAATTTCATGTTTAGATTCAGAGATAACAGTCTTGCTGTCCAAGGTGGGCTGCATGCTGTCAAGATTTTTCAAATCAGATTTCAGTAGGTTTATCAAAGAAGAATCATCTAGTTGTCTTATAAGTTCTCCCTCAATATAATCAATGTTATCAGCAGGATTGGAGTTGATAAAAACACCCTCAAATTCATTCAAAAATCTCCTAAGTTCAGAAACAGAGGAATCTTCTACAGTAGAAACTAGACATTTGTCCAGATCTGGAAGATTTTCCAGATTTGTTGTTACGACAGAATTTTCAGTTTCCAGATTATCTTCTTCAACTAAGAATTGGTTTTCAGATTCTTAAATGTATTCAACATGATTTTTATAAGAACATTCAGCATCATGGAACTCCATTTTTGAGTATTTTTCTGAATAAGTTGGTTCCTTAATAGTTTTAAAAACATTGAACTCTTCTTCTTGTTCACCAATTTTGAATATCATCTAAACCTTTGATACATCAATAACAGCACCACCTATGGCCAAAAAGGGCCTAACCAAGATGATAGGTACCTATTGATAACACTCCATATCCATGAAATAAAAGTCAGCAGGTAGAAACAACATCCCAACTCCAACTAACAAATCATCAACCCTTCCCACATGATGAGTGAAAGATCTATCATCCAATTAGAGAATGACCATGGTGGGTTGAAGATCACCCCACCTCAACTATCGAAATAGTGAGTTTGGGAGAAGATTAATGCTAGCACCTAGATCACACAGACAGTTGAGCTGACCATAATTTCCTAGAGTACAAGGGATGACAAAGCAACCTGGGTCTTTCAATTTAGGTGGGATTATCTTTTGAAGTACAACACTACACTCTTTATTGAGGCTATAAGTAGCAAATTCATATAGAGTTTTTTTGTTGGAAAAATTTTTCTTCAGATATTTCAGATAATATGGGATTTGAATAAAGGCTTGTATGAAAGGAATGTTTTCGTGATGTTTAGAGAGGAGACCAAGGAACTGAAGATGTTCATCCCTGGTGTTACTTTGAGGTTTCAACTTCTCAGGGAAAGGTATGGGTGGGGAAAAAATTTTCAGGACAATAAACATATCCCTCACCTCTTCCTCAACTTTTTCTTTTCCTTTATTCTTTTGATTTTTAGATGTAGTTTTAGCTTGAGTTTTAGGTAACAAATTCACATTTTGATCATTTTCAAGTCTTTTCTATGAACTTCTAGCATGTTTGCAAAGTAGATTTTTATTTCCAGATTGAAGAAGAATTTCATTTTGGGTATTTTCATGGTCTTTTTTAGCAACAGTTTGAGTATTAATCCCACTTCTAGTTACAACATCCATGGAATTCTCCCTAGGGTTAAGTTCAGTGGTACTGGGAAGTCTACCTCTTTATCTAGATGAAAAATCTCTATCAATTTGATCGAGTTTTGTTTCCATGTTCTACATTCTAACATCAGTTTTCATTTTATCAGACTCATATTGCTTTTGATGTTTGGACAGTTGATTCAAAATTAGATCAAGATTAGAAGACATGTGACTATCATTGTTTCCTTGTGTATTTGAAAACTCACCCCATGGTTGATTTGGAATGTTTTATCATGGTTGATTAGAGCAATTAGGGGATGTGGATTGGTTGATTAATCCTTGATCTTTACAGCACAAATTAGGATGGTTCCTATAGCCTTGATTGTAATTATTTGAAAATCTATCTTCTTTAGGAGGAATTCTAGGACCATAGTTTCCAAAGTTTTAATTCTTTTTTTGTTGAGCTGGCATATCAATGTTGGGAAAAAAATTTGAGTATGCCCAAACATACCACAATGGACACACTATTACCTTAAAGATTGGTTGGTATTTTGACATCCTAGTTGGCTAATAGTTTGTTTTGAGTTCCGGTTCATTAAAGATTGATGTTGTTTGGTGATTTCAACAAGTTGAGCTTTAGTTTCATTCATTGAAACTGTGTTTGAGTTAATATTTATATTGACTCTTTTTCTTATTGATTTTTTATGTTGTGAATTCAGTGCAAGATTATTAAAGATCCGCCTAAGTTCTTCATCGGTTTTATCATTGTAATTACCCCTAGCTACTTGATCAAATTGGTTCTGTCCAGAAGAGAATTTCCATTCATAAAAAGTATCCATTTAAAGGTGTGATGGGAGTTGATGATGAGGACACTGCCTAAGAAGATACATGAATCTATCCCAAGCTCCATGAAAAGCTTATCCATCCTCTTGATAAAAGTAGTTATATTTTTTCTAAGTTCACTTTTTAGTCTTTGAGGATAAAATTTCATAATGAATGAGTTATACACTTGATCCTAGTTTTCAAAAATGTTCTCATCTAGACACAGAAACCAATTCCTAGCATTCCCATTTAGGCAAAAGGGAAAGACTCTCATTCTATGTTCATTTTTTGTGAGTCATTGAAGAGGTAATTGTTGCACAATGTTATAGAAGTCTCTAATTAATGAAGGAAAGTGAGTCCTCATTAGAGAGTCCATTAAAAGTAGGAAGCAAAAAAATATGTGACTGTTTCAATTCATAATTTCTGGCCTTAGGAGATAGTCTAATGGATGATGGATTGCTTGATACTTGAGGAAGTTGAAACACCCTCATCCTATGCCTTTCATGTTTATCTAAAAGTTCTGGTTGATGTTGAAATTTATTAGGTGCATGAACTCTATTACTGAAGTTTTCCATTTCAATTTTGTTCTTCTTTCTTAGAGCAGTGATATGTTTATCTATTTCAAGGTTCAGTGGCTCCAATCTAGAAGCAGAGTGTCTTGTGCTCATGCAAACAATAATAACAGACACTACTCAACACTAATAATTCAGAAAAAAGCAACATAATTTTATTTAAATTATCAAATTTTCATTTAAAAAAAAGATTTTTATTTATGTGTTTTTTTAATTTTTTTAGAGTAATGGCAGGTGCCTTCCCTAGAAACGACGCCAAAAAACTGATCCCAACCGTCATTGAGGTTAGTCAAGTTCAATTATTTATATCTCCTACTAAGTACTGAATATGTGGCAAGCTGGGTCGAACCCATAGGGAAGGCTATTTTTAACCACAACCCAACTAAAACTACTTCAAAACCCTCATTGTTGTCAGTAGTGAGTTAGATTTTCTTAATATATTTTTATCGTTTTTATAAACTGTAAAGGAAAACCACACATCTCTTGTAAATTTGTTCTAACCTATACTAAAAAAGAGAACAACTGAAAATAAGATGTAACAAAGAAAATAAAATACTGATAAAAAACAAACAGAAAGAACACTACAAGATTACTCTAGTATACAGGTTTAAATTGTTTCTCCTAATCAGGAAAAAGTACTGCATTGTACCACGCATAAAGGAGAATTTCTTCCATCTCCAGGAGTTATGTTGTGGAAATTGTACAACTTAGAGTTCGCCACTCCAAAGAAGTACAACTTCAGAAAGCCGATTTAAAAGGACAATAGTACAAACTCACCATAAGTACTGATGTTTTCATTATGATTTGATTACTTAAAAGATGAATCCATAATCAAACTCGCTGAATGATTACAGAGTTTTGAAAAATTCAGTGTTTGTGGTACGAAGCAGAAATGTGTAATTAGAATCGATCACGCCGATCAATTCTAATCACAGAAGAAATGTTTAATAAAAAGGATGAAAATGATCACCAGTAGAACTAGAACTCTATCTGAACTATAAATTTAGCTAACTAATATATTGTTAATTATCACTATAGTAATGGAAAATATTTCCAAGAGAGTATAAGAGTTAAAACAAAAGGGAGAAAGAACTCCTCGAAGATGCTTTGCTCCTCTACTCCTTCGACTCTAGGACTACAATGCTCCGGATCCTCTCCACTACTCCTGATTGTCTCTAACAAAGTGAATGAATGTCGTCCAATCCCCCCTATTCTGCTTCTTGTTATGCTTTAAGTAGCCACTATCTTCTACTTCCTGTCACCAAATATCTTCCACCGACTTTTAAAACCCTTCACAAATGCACTACAAAATTTGCGTTTTTTCGCGACTGACATGCCGCGCTAGTTTTGCCTTCGTAACTGTCTTCTGTTGAGTTAGTTGGAAGACCTTGTACGGGTTCTTGGAACATGAATGAACCTGCGCAAGAAAAACACACAGAATAATTAAAACTCTTAAGGAAATAAAGAATTAAAATTTATGTAATTAGTTTATTAAAAAGCCTTTTTGAAAGAATTAATAAAATTTTAAATAATGTTATTAAATAAATTATTTTATTGCTACTAATAATAACTAATAATTATATTTTAATTACTTATAAAGAAATTAAATTTAATATTAAATAGTTATAATTTAATTATAAAAGTTAAATTATGATAATTTACGTATTATGATTTGATCGAATTTGATAAAAATATAGTTATTATTATTTTTAAAAATAAGAAGTTTAATTAATTATAAATTTTGATGTTAAAAAGTTTATATTTTATTATTTTCTAATTAGTTAACATTATTAAATTAAATTATAAAAATTAAGTTTATTATTATTATGAAAGTGTACATTATTAACATTTAAAATTTACTAGTTCAACATAATTATAATTAATTTTATAACTAAGTGTTTGTATTTTATTTTATAAACAAAATGTATTATTAAGTAGTTAATAATACATAAGATTAAATTATTATTAATAATATTTTCAATAATATATCCTAATTTGATTTTAGAAATAACTATCAATTAACTAAATAAAATTTTATTCATGTTTCAAAAATTCTGTTTTATAAAATATCTTATGTAAGTTATTAATTTATAATTATTAATGTTTATTTTATTTTTTTAGTTTGAGTTTTTATTTTGATTTTTTTTAATTCTTTATTATGTTTTATAAGTTAGATTTTTTTAAAGCTTCCCCCACCAAATCAGTGTAGCACCAGGGGTAGGGTTTCGGTCTTCTTCTCCCAAGTAGAGCAGCAGCATGGCGGTGCCTTCCTCAGCTCAGCAGTGCGATGGCTCGAGCTCGACTCCAGTAGTAGTGCGCTACCAGCAGGTGCGGCGACTTGGGCCTCGGCTTCTCCTCCTTCTTGCTGTACAGCTACACCACCTCCATTTTGACCGCCAAACAGCAGCGGAAACCCGCTGTGTTTCTGCGGATCAGTGGCCATCCTCGGCGTCTCCAATAGCAGTGCACATCCTACATGTGTGGCGCAGCTCAGAACAAGCAACCTCCATCAATGGACTGGCAGGTTCTGAGCTTCAAAACCAGGCGATTCCTCCTCTGGTTTGACTTCGGTGAGGTGGTGAGGATCGAATCATCAAAAACCGGAAACTCCTCATCACAAAGTGGCTATTCTGGTTCTTTCAAAGTAGTGCAGCTTCGGATCTGGTTGTGGCAACACAACAGTGGTCAAGAGAAGAGGCAAAAATTCAGGTGCCTTGCAGCGGAGCATGGCAAGTGAAAATTTGAGGGAAAAAATGGTGAAATTGTGTTGTTGATGATTTGTAGAAGGGTTTGATTATGTGAAAATAGGCAAATTTGGCTGGGAGGGTGTTTTTTATTTATTTAAATGGGTCTAGGTTGAATATATTTAGGATTATGGGTTTGTTGAGCGCCACTTCAAGTGGCGCTTTGCCACCTTTTTTTTATGGTTCTGTTTTCCTTTTTTGTTGTTTTAATTTTTTTTTCAACCTCATCTCTTTTTAATAAATAATTTCAAAATAAATAAATAAAATTTGAAAAATAATCTTATAAATATGTATTTAAAAATGATAAATTAATTATTATTATATTTATAATTATATAATAATGAAATTATATTTATGTATATATATAATTATATGTGTGTGTATAAATATAATTACGTATATATATAATTAAAAATAAATATTTATAAATATAAATCTATTTATATATATTTTTTAAATAAAAAATATATTTGTAATTATATAATTATAAACTAATCTTTATATATAAATATTTATAATTATATGAATATGAATATATTTAAAATATATAATTATGAAAATATTGTTACATATATATTTAAAATTTATTTATAAATATATTTAATATTCATATATATATATATATATATGTAAGTATGTGTGTGTGTGGAGAATTATATTTATAATTATAATTAGAATTATATTGTAATTATAGTTATACTTGTATATTTATAATTATATATTTGTACATATATATATTTACGTAGTTATAAGTAATTATTTATAAAAAAATTGAAATATTGTTAAACATATAGTCTTTCAATACCACCTACTTGAAACTTAAAAATGTTTCAAGTATGTGACTTTGAAAGCCTATAAAATATAATCTAAATGACCAATATGAATGAAACTTAAAACATGTTTTAAAAATATACTAAATAGATGAAAATAAAAAAATTACGTAAAAAATGTCGATAGAAAATATTTGATAGGCTTTCAAAACCACCTAGTTGTAACTTAAAAATGTTTCCACTATGTGACTTTAAACGCTATAAAAGATAATCTATATGACCAATATGAATGAAACTTAAAACATTGATTAAAAATATATAAATATATGGGAAAAACATAAAAAATGTCGACAGAAAATATTTTATAGGCTTTCAAAACCACCTAGTTGAAACTTAAAAATGTTTCAACTATGTGACTTTGAACATCTATAAAACATAATCCATATGACCAGTATGAATGAAACTTAAAACATGGATTAAACATATACTAAATAGATGAAAATAAAAAAAAATAAGTAAAAAATGTAGACAGAAAATATTTTATAGGCTTTCAAAACCACCTAGTTGAAACTTAAAAATGTTTCAACTATGTGACTTTGAACGTCTATAAAACATAATCCATATGACCAGTATGAATGAAACTTAAAACATGGATTAAACATATACTAAATAGATGAGAATAAAAAAATAAGTAAAAAATGTCGACAAAAAATATTTTATAGGCTTTCAAAACCACCTAGTTGAAACTTAAAAATGTTTCAACTATGTGACTTTGAACGTCTATAAAACATAATCCATATGACCAGTATGAATGAAACTTAAAACATGGATTGAACATATACTAAATAGATGAAAATAAAAAAAATAAGTAAAAAATGTCGACAGAAAATCTTTTATAGGCTTTCAAAACCACATAGTTGAAACTTAAAAATGTTTCAACTATGTGACTTTGAACGTCTATAAAACATTATTATTTGATATACAATAATTAATTAGTTAGTAATATAATTATTAATTATTATTTGTCATTATAATTATTAATTATTAATGGTTAAGTCGCTGTGATAAATTTTGTTTATATTGTACCTGTACTTTATAATTTAATAGTTAATTGAAATAAGTTTGTATTTAATATATTTTTGATTTTCTTGTTATTCGACTTAAACAACAATTACTTATCATAGTGAATAAGTTTTTTAATATATAAAACATTACATCCAAAAACATCAACGACGATGCCCCCCAGTACCACAACGCGGTGTCTGAATGTCACGTCCTCTCCGCGTCTGACGTCCGTGTCGCTCCGGTGTCCTCTCTGCAGGTTCCTCCTCTTCCGGTGCTTCTAGTGCCTCCCCATGATGCTGTGTAGAGGACTGACCAAAATCATGTGAGGATGCCCCAAAATCATGTGGGGTGACATATGGCTCTGAAGCTCCTATAAATGGTAGAAATGGGGTACTGAAGAAGGTCTCGTCGGGAGGAGAGGGGGCCGCCATAAGATGTGTGACTGCACCCAGATCGAAGTCCATAGTAGTCTGCGGAGACACCATATGCGGTATATAAGCGTCTCCCTGCTGTGCAAAATCATCAGTCGGCTGGGCGGTATCGTCTCTCTGTGGTGCGACGACATCTGCAGGAGCCGCTCTCGGATGTCGATGTCGTCGCCTCTGCCCCTCCGGATGTGCTCGTCTCTGTCGTCCAGCTAGCGGCGGAGGTGGTGGTGCATCCTCCTCGGCAGGCATAGCAGGGACATCATCATCCTCAGGTGCTTCTGCCTGAAGATATGGATCAGGATATATCTGTGGCTCCTCATCAAAAAAACGGTCACGTATCAACCGGAGATGATCCAATAGAGCCACCACATCCCAATGAACTACCTCCCGTAGAATATATGCATGCTCCTGAGGCTGTGTGGAATGTGAAAGCTGACCAATGACGTCTGTCTGAAAATGAAATAACAATCAAATTAATATCAAAAATGAGTTAAACAAAATTAATAAATCTTAGTAAACATACCAATCGCTGAATGCCAATCCCCTGACGTGTAAGGTGCATGATGGTGTGACGTCGATACCAGTGTGCATAATCCCCCTGATCAGATAAATGAGAGTGTGATGTGATATATCCCTGTGGAAGGATACTGAATTGGGCACGCCTGTCCCAAAGCTGGATATAAGATGCATGATGTCGCCGCCAGTCTGTCGTCTGTCTACCTATAAGCACAATCGAATGTAACTCGGTAGACTGTCGTGGTGCCAAGGGGATAATATGTATAAAACCGAACTGGCGCATGACCCGGTCTGGCTGGTGCCACTCAACTATGTGGAAGTGAATGAGTGGTACTACTGCAGCACGATCTCCAGCCAAAGATGTGCAATATAGTGGAAGTGATGCGTAGACATAACCTGTATAAGGAGTCCATGAAACCTGAAATGTAAACTCAAAAAATAAGTCATATAGTAGCATGATAATTTTACTGAGATTATATTGAAATAACTTAAAATAGTGATAACAAAACAAATTTTCCTACAAAAAAGTACTGTTTAACTTACATCAGCCGGCACTATAGCATCGAATATATGCCTGAAGCTGTGCACACTATGTCTCGGAGTATGTGCAAACTTCTGAGACTGACTCCACCTGGTGAAAAAATAGTAACCTACGGTAAGTTTATAAAAAACAATAACAAAAGTACTAAATAACCGAAAGTAATGACGTAGACATACCATCGTCCCCGAGGACAGTCCTGAAGTAGCTTTGGTGCAAGCGGTGCGACAACTCGAGGAGCGATGCGTGGAAAACGCTCCCAGGCCCACATCTGTACTAACACCATGCAACCTGCAATCTGATGTGAATTGGCCGGACAACTGGTGTAGAGAGATCTGTACAGATGTGCTAATACAGCGGATCCCCAACTGTATGTAGCAGTCTGATCCAGATCCTCAAGTAATGGGAGGTACATCATGTGTACCAAAGCGGTGGAGTAGTCGACGCACAACATGCCTCCGAGCAGCCGCAAAATGTATGCACGTGTGTGCTGAAGAAGCGTCTCCTCGTCTGCATCATCTGGAATGACGTCGAAATGCTGATCGAGCCACCTCATTCGCAAGCGCGAACCCTGGAGGACACCCCGTGCGCCGATGACGTCAATGCCTAGCAGCCTCTGTATGACTGCAACCCAATCGCCAGTATTGGCCCCCGTAACTGCATCTCCATGGATAGGTAACCCCAGCATGTAGGCGACGTCCTCTAATGTAATAGTCATCTCCCCCTCTGGGAGATGAAATGTGTGTGTCTCTGGCCGCCATCTCTCAACCAACGCAGCTATCAAATGATGGTCGATGGTCTTGAAGTCACATATAGCGACTCCATAAAACCCTGCACGTCTAAGGTATGGACAAATAGATGCCGGCGGTGCCTCATGATGGAAACGGTGCGCTCTCCGAACATGAAGATGTCTAACAGGTCGTCGCGCCAACACATCGCGCGACACGTGCATCTCCTGGCAAGATAAAAGTGGCTGCTCCATATGAATGTGCAAACAATAAAACATTAATTTCATGTAAGTTATGACTTTTATCATGTAAGATATGTAATTTATCATATAATTTTGAAAGAAGCATAAACACATTGGGTTAGTTGTTGTCTCCCGTGTTGGGGTGTTGGGGTGAAGACGTTCAGAGTTTCCTCGTTTTTGTTTTGTAGTCACTGTAAGTTCATCTTTCATTATAAAAAACTGATGACATTTTCATTTAATAGTTCAAATGGTTTTGGTTTCTTATACAGGTACATTCCTTTTTTTGAGTAACATATATTAAAATATTCGTATTTACCTGTGATAGGAAGTTTTCTAACTCCCTTGAAAACTCCATTTATACATTCTACGCTGTTGGTCGTCATATGACCATATCTCCTCCCATCATCATATGCCAATAGAAACATCTTTGCAATTTTGTCATGCCCCTGAGTATAAATCAACCTCAAAAGCTCTAGATAATTTTTCTTGGTAAGGTGAGATGAGAAGGGAGGTATAATACCATCAGGAAGAGAGATTCTAGAAATGTGCAATGTTATGACAAACCTTTAGATGAAATGTGTCAGTTCCCCACTAGATGTGCATGTTTCTTCAAAATTTTCAGGCTGGAGATAATCCACCTTAAGTTTTACATAGCCTTATGTCTTCCATGGATTAATGTCAAACACTTCAACCAATTTGTTTAATTTATGGGGAAGTAAAACCTCATTCCTTTGAATATGCACATTACCATGAACATATAAAATCATCATTTTCCAAGAAAAACTACTAATCTCATGTTCACTGAAATACCCCTTAACGTAAGAATGATACAAATAGTGTAAGTACCCAATAGCAAGATTCCAATCCATTTTGACTGGGCTATGTGGAATCATTGGTGTTTTCATCTGATTAATAATTTAAAAGGTTTCAAAACCACCTTTCTGAAACTCAAAAATGTTTCAAGTAAGTGACTTTGAAAGCCTATAAAATATAAACAATAAGATCTATTGAAATAAAACTTAAAACATGGATTAAACATATAATAAGTAATTGAAAATAAAAACCATTTCTTAAAAATTGCTGATGAAATACAATTGTAAGCTTTCAAAAACACTTCTTTCAACTCAAAAATATTTCAGATATGAGACTTGGAAAGCCTATAAAATATAAACTTAATGACTCATATAAATGAAACTTAGAACATAGATTAAACATATAAGAAGTAGTAGAAAAGTAATTAGTTAATTCTGGTGAGGGGGAAAACTGTTAGACCTTGGAATTGAAGGATAATGGGGATGACAAGGAAACATCAACCCCCACTCCCACCCCTTCCACCCATTCAACCAACTTCGGTAACTCTTATAGAAGTAGCTTTTCAAAAAAATGAAATGTCACCCCACCACAGCTTTCTACATCCATATTAACCCCCCAATTCAGTTTCATTAAATGTGGACAGTCCCCATTTTTACCAAAGTCAATGATGCACTATTAAACCATCACTTTTCAACCCCCGCCTCAATAATACAAAATGCTTTGAGGGATGAGAAATGATTCGGTGCATTTTAGAACATTGAAATGTGTCGAATCATTTCTCATCCCTCAAAGCATTTTTTATTTTTGAGGCGGGGGTTAAAAGTGGTGGTTTAATAGTGCATCATTAACTTTGGTAAAAATGAGGGCTGTCCACATTTAATGAAACTGAATTGGGGGGTTAATATGGATGTAGAAAGCTGTGGTGGGGTGACATTTCATTTTTTTGAAAATCTACTTCTATAGGAGTTACCGAAGTTGGTTGAATGGGTGGAAGGGGTGGGCGTGGGGGTTGATGTTTCCTTGTCATCCCCATTATCCTTCAATTCCAGGGTCTAACAGTTTTCCCCCTCACCAGAATTAACTAATTACTTTTCTACTACTTCTTATATGTTTAATCTATGTTCTAAGTTTCATTTATATGAGTCATTAAGTTTATATTTTATAGGCTTTCCAAGTCTCATATCTGAAATATTTTTGAGTTGAAAGAAGTGTTTTTGAAAGCTTATAATTGTATTTCATCAGCAATTTTTAAGAAATGGTTTTTATTTTCAATTACTTATTATATGTTTAATCCATGTTTTAAGTTTCATTTCAATAGATCTTATGGTTTATATTTTATAGGCTTTCAAAGTCACTTACTTGAAACATTTTTGAGTTTCAGAAAGGTGGTTTTGAAACCTTTTAAATTATTAATCAGATGAAAACACCAATGATTCCACATAGCCCAGTCAAAATGGATTGGAAGCTTGCTATTGGGTACTTACACTATTTGTATCATTCTTATGTTAAGGGGTATTTCAGTGAACATGAGATTAGTAGTTTTTCTTGCAAAATGATGATTTTATATGTTCATGGTAATGTGCATATTCAAAGGAATGAGGTTTTACTTCCCCATAAAGTAAAAAAATTGGTTGAAGTGTTTGACATTAATCCATGGAAGACATAAGGCTATGTGGAACTTAAGGTGGATTATCTCCAGCCTGAAAATTTTGAAGAAACATGCACATCTAGTGGGGAACTGACACATTTCATCTAAAGGTTTGTCATAACATTGCACATTTCTAGAATCTATCTTCCTGATGGTATTATACCTCCCTTCTCATCTCACCTTACATGAAGAAGTAATGTCAGTGTCTATGGTGAGGCTCTGTCCCACAAGGTGGTGTGCGAATGGTACGTCCATATCGAGAGCGACGTGTTCCATGCTGGGATGGAGTATGATGACCTGGAGAGGGATGATCTTCGGGCACTAGAACATCAATCACGGGATCCTCTGTCATAGTCTGCATGGAAGGAGGTGTCGGAGGGATGTCATCATGTGCACGAGATCCTTCTCCCACTACGTAAGTAGAAGGGGCTGTCATCATACCCTCAAGAAACCATATAGGATGTGAAGGATCCGGTATGAAAGATGGCGGCATGGGAGATGATGGAACGTCCTTGTGTGAAGGAGCATATGACATAGACTCATGACTTTGAGATGGGTCAATTATTTGACCGTTGCAATAAATATAAGCGGCGTCCATCTTTTTTATCTAAAAGAAACCACTGTTATTAATTAAATCTGATTAAAGAATCAATTTATGTATGCATGCTTCTAGTAATTTAGGTTGGAATCCTAATCCCTCCACCAAATCAATATGTTCAAACCATATTGATGTGTAACTATTTACACAACCCACAAGTTTGTGTTACTTACCCAAAAATAGAAGTCAAATATATTTATACATATCCACATGATTATATGCATGAGGTACACGAACACGTCATGTAAAAAGAATATAGTTATATGAAATTGAAAGTCTCCACATGAGTAAGCCCGGGGCGACAGATAGCCAACCCCATTCACTTTCCTAGACAAGGCAAGCCTCCAGGAAAGTAGGTGGTCCGACCCAAAGCCCCTCTACCCGGGGATACTTTACTCAAGAGAGCAATCATTTCATGATAACTCTAACACTTAATATGAAAAAAATATATTGAACTACTAAATTCAAGTTCATAACTTCAATTACAAACTGAGGTCAAGGTATATTGGAAACTAAATTCATTATCATACCTAGAATGTAATGCAAAGGTATATTCCATAAGCAATTTACTACTACTTGGCTAATTAATATAACTACTTCACTAATTAATATAACTACTTCGCTAATTAATATAATTACTTCGCTAATTAATATAACAAATTCGCTGAATAATATAACTACTTCGCTAATAACCTAATTATGATTAGTTAATTAACTAATTATAATTAAGTAAATACACAATTAAGATTAACTAATTACCTAATTATGGTTATCTAATTACCTAATTATGGTTAACTAATTACCTAATTATGATTAAATAATTAACTAATTATCATTAATTATTTAACTAATTATCATTATTTAATTAACTAATTATCATTAACTAATTAACTAAAAATGATTAACTAATTACCTAATTATGATTAACTAATTACCTAATTATGATTAAGTAATTACCTAATTATGGTTAACTAATTACCTAATTATGGTTAACTAATTACCTAATTTTGGTTAACTAATTACCTAATTATGATTAACTAATTACCTAATTATGATTAACTAATTAGATTAACTAATTACCTAATTAGATTAACTAATTAACTATTTAGATTAACTAATTACCTAATTATGTTTAACTAATTACCTAATTATGATTAAATAAGTAGCTAATTATGATTAATTAAGTAGCTAATTATGATTAATTAAGTAGCTAAAATTGATTAATTAATAACCTAATTATGATTAACTAATTACCTAATTATGATTAACTAATTACCTAATTATGATTAATTAATTAACTAATTATGATTAATTAAGTACCTAATTATGATTAATTAAGTACCTAATTATGATTAATTAAGTACCTAATTATGATTAAATAAGTAGCTAATTATGATTAAATAAGTAGCTAATTATGATTAAATAAGTAGCTAATTATGATTAACTAATTACCTAATTATGATTAACTAATTAACTAATTATGATTAATTAATTACATAATTATGATTAATTAAGTACCTAATTATGATTAATTAAGTACCTAATTATGATTAAATAAGTAGCTAATTATGATTAAATAAGTAGCTAATTATGATTAAATAAGTAGCTAATTATGATTAACTAATTACCTAATTATGATTAACTAATTAACCGATTATGATTAATTAATTACATAATTATGATTAATTAATTACATAATTATGATTAATTAAGTACCTAATTATGATTAATTAAGTAGCTAATTATGATTAAATAAGTAGCTAATTATGATTAATTAAGTACCTAATTATGATTAAATAAGTAGCTATTATGATTAAATAAGTAGCTAATTATGATTAAATAAGTAGCTAATTATGATTAACTAATTACCTAATTATGATTAACTAATTAACTAATTATGATTAATTAATTACATAATTATGATTAATTAAGTACCTAATTATGGTTAATTAAGTACCTAATTATGATTAAATAAGTAGCTAATTATGATTAAATAAGAAGCTAATTATGATTAAATAAGTAGCTAATTATGATTAATTAAGTAGCTAATTATGATTAATTAATTACATAATTATGATTAATTAAGTACCTAATTATGATTAATTAAGTACCTAATTATTATTAAATAAGTAGATAATTATGATTAAATAAGTAGCTAATTATGATTAAATAAGTAGCTTATTATGATTAACTAATTACCTAATTATGATTAACTAATTAACTAATTATGATTAATTAATTACATAATTATGATTAATTAATTACATAATTATGATTAATTAAGTACCTAATTATGATTAATTAAGTAGCTAATTATGATTAAATAAGTAGCTAATTATGATTAAATAAGTAGCTAATTATGATCAACTAATTACCTAATTATGATTAACTAATTAACTAATTATGATTAATTAATTACATAATTATGATTAATTAAGTACCTAATTATGATTAAATAAGTAGCTAATTATGATTAAATAAGTAGCTAATTATGATTAAATAAGTAGCTAATTATGATTAATCAAGTAGCTAATTATGATTAATTAAGTAGCTAATTATGATTAATTAAGTAGCTAATTATGATTAACTAATTACCTAATTATGATTAACTATTTACCTAATTATGATTAACTATTTACCTAATTATGATTAATTAATTAACTAATTATGATTAATTAAGTACCTAATTATGATTAATTAAGTAGCTAATTATTATTAATTAAGTACCTAATTATAATTAAATAAGTAGCTAATTATGATTAAATAAGTAGCTAATTATGATTAATTAAGTAGCTAATATTGATTAATTAATAACCTAATTATGATTAACTAATTACCTAATTATGATTAACAAATTACCTAATTATGATTAAGTAATTAACTAATTATGATTAATTAATTACATAATTATGATTAATTAAGTACCTAATTATGATTAATTAATTACCTAATTTTGATTAATTACTTACCTAATTAGGATTAATTAATTACCTAATTAGGATTAATTAATAACCTAATTATGATTAATTAATTACCTAATTATGATTAATTAATTACCTAATTAGGATTAATTAATTACCTAATTAGGATTAATAACCTAATTATGATTAATTAATTACCTAATTATGATTACTTAATTAACTAATTATGAATCATTAATTAACTAATTATGATTCATTAATTAACTAATTATGATTAATTAATTAACTAATTATGATTCATTAATTAACTAATTATGATTAATTAATTAACTAATTATGATTCATTAATTAACTAATTATGATTATTTAATTAACTAATTATGATTATTTATTACCTAATTACCATTAATTAATAACCCAATTATAATGAATTAATTAACTAATTATGATTCATTATTTAAGTAATTATGATTAATTAATTAGCTAATTATGATTAATTAATTAGCTAATAATGATTAATTAATAACCTAATTACAATTAATTAATTACCTAATTATGGTTAATTAATAACTTAATTATCATTGATTAATCAACTAATTATGATTAATTAATTAACTAACTAATCATTTCATTATCTAATTACATTAAAAAAAAACCATACTATTTATAAAATACAAATATTATATACTTATTCTATAAATTAAACAACTAAATTATTAAATCAAAATATTAAATAAATTTAAAGAAAGATTTACCTCAAATTTGTGACGACGTAGGTACACAGGCAGAGCAACCGAAGAAGCAAGGCTACGCAGACAGAGCAACCGAAGAACGCAGAGCAACAAAAAATATTTTTAGAGAGAAGTTTGAGAGAGAGAGAGAGAGGAAGGGGTAGGAAATGAGGAATGTGGGTGGGGCGAGGGTCCTATTTATAGGATTGGGGGGGTGTTTCGGCGCCACTTCAAGTGGCGCCGAATTGATGTGGGAGAAGCCGGCAGCGCCACTTCAAGTGGCGCTGAAAGAAGTTTCCGCCAAATTGGTGGAGCGCCACTTGAAGTGGCGCTCCGGTTTCAACTCTCTTGAGCGCCACTTGAAGTGGCGCTCAAGAGACCCATTTAACTAATTATTAAACCCTTTAACCCATTAAAATAAAAAAAACCCTGTACACCAAATTAGCCTGTGAAAATATCTGGTTTGAGTCTTTTTCGTTGTGGATATGTGATTGAAAGAGAAGAAATAAAAGACAACACTGTATAGGTGTGAAAATGTAAAGCTAGAGGGAAACAGAAGATGAGGGGAGCATGTGAGTAATGTTAACGGTGAGGTTCAGTGATAATAGGTTCAGTGGGATGTGTAGCAGCGCAGGGTCAATGATACACAAAATAAAATTAAAGCTCACATATGAGAGAAGAGGTCACCTTTAGTGAGAAAAAAAGGGCACCGATAGAGTGAAAATAGAAAAATAGTCACCGGTACAAACAAAATAAAAGATTACCACTATGCTAAAAATTGTCACTAATAGAGTCACTGGTACTCAGAAAAAAAGTTCACCATTCCACATAAAATTTAAATCTCACAATTAGTAAAAAAAATGAGTTCAACTATACAGTTAAAGGTTACCGATAGAACCAAGGAAGTCACCATTAGCTTTAAAAAAACAAAGGGAAGCAGTGGAGTGGGGGGTCACTGTTAGAATAAAACTAACAGTGAGGAGGTTACCGGTACCAATAGTAAAAGTGAGGTGCAGACGTCACTGTTAAAATACTAATGGTGACCCTTGTTATTAATGAACTTAAAAACTAATACTTAAGTTATTTTTTAACAAGGATTGAAAATAAATAATTTCAAGAAAAAAAATACACCATTAATTTAATATAGAATTTTTGTTAAACATAAAACATTGAAGTTATAATAAAAAGTATTAATTGATAATGCTTAAGTTAATAACTGTATATTTAATAAACAAAGATTATGAACAACTTATATTAAGATTACTATATAAATTAATTAAAATGGATAGCTGCAAGTAAAAGAGAAGAGTATCAGTGAACCAAATGAGTCACCGCAAGCTCTTGTCTACCTCACCAGTAGACTAAAATCAATATTCAGCGACTTATTAATTAATCTACATATATAAGATTAAATTTTATATGTTATATGACACTAGATTATTTCATTAAACAACTAATTAATCACATAAAATTAAAACCAAACTAGTATCTTTAATTTAAAACACAAATTATTTAATTAAATGATTAGTAGGATGACTAAACATATTAATTAACATTGTTAACCTATTCTAATGTAACTAAATTGAAAGACAAAATATTAAAATAAAGACTAAGTTAATTAAATAGTATTACATCAATTAAATAATTGTTTAAAATAGAAATTAACTTATTAAAAAGTCAAGAAGAATTAAATTAACCAAAATAAATAAGACATAATTAAATTAGAAAAGTAAATTAATATTAATATTGTTATTTTGATGACTAAAAACACATAATTAATTATAAAAATTTATTAATTAAAAAATTTAACTATAAAAATACAAAAGTACAATTATTTAGTATAATTTGATTAAATAAATAATTAAATCATTAAAAATTAAGTAAAAAGATGTGGAAAAATTATGTAAAAAAAGTTCCACACCAGATACGATACTTGACTTATTCTATTTAGATGGACGACATAAACATCTTCTATGTTTAGGATTATATGGAGTGCATCAAGCTAGCACTGGATCCCAAGAAAAATGAATTAAATGATATTGAGTTGTTAATTGAACTTGATTAAACACCACAGTCCTAACTGTTAAATTAGAGACATAGTTCTCAAATGAATTTTATTAAATGAGTTTAGTTACAAATGAGAACCTTCACCCTATAGGATGGTTAAATTTGAGTACATCCTTAATTTTTTATATATCTTCTTACACACTAACATTATATATGTATATATATATATATTTAATGACTGATTGGAACATGCCCTTGGTGGTTACCTATTGGGATTATATCTCACACCCTGTTTGGGATACCTTTGGTTACCAAAAAAATCTATGATTGCAGGTATTCATAAAAGCAAGAACCCTACTATTGTTACTTGATTTCTTGTTAGGTGGAGGGGAGAATTAGACCAAGCTGAGCCTCATGATGCTATCTAGATACCGTTTTCATCTTTTTTATTTCATATATGGATTTTATATTTGGATTTTATACATGTTTTGGCTGCGTTATTAGAGACATGTTACATGTAAAATCATTTTAATAAGAGATATCTTTGGGTATTATTTACTTATCATTATTCCACTATTTAATATTTTTATACATATTTTGTTTTTGGTAGCTTCTGATGCTTATCTATTATTGATATTTAATAGTGATACACTATGGTGTTAATGGAATAGTTACCCCACTGACACACTTATGACCTCTCTTCTAGTTAGTAGCCTCTGTCATTTGGGGAGATCTACTTGAGGCTATGTGGTCAACCCAAATCGAGACACTGTTGGGTGACATCTGAGTCCATGATTTTTCATAGTGGTATCATAACATTCTTTTCTAATTTGTTTTAATATTTTGGAAAAATTAAGAGTGATAATATGAAATAAGGGGTTTGTAATGAGTTTTACCTTGGCATAGCTACCCTGCATATAGGAAAAATCCAAATTTCCTTAAGTTAAATTATTTTTAACTGAATTTTGACTATTAAAGTTGATTTGATTCTACCGTTGGGTGATGCACATGAATTATGATGTTATTATTTATATGATTATGGTTATATTGTGTTTTAACAATATTATGTGATGGTGTTCCATCTCTTGTATCATATAAGAACATTTTATAATCACATTCCATGCATTATGTCATTCCATTTATGATGAATTATATATTTCTATTCTGTTGTTATACGTGTTGTGATAGATTTACCTACTGGTGTGTTATATTATGTGCAATTGATAGATAATGTGACACCGTCTCTCATTTCATCAAAAGTATGAGACCTTATGGACTAGAAAATGAACCACCTATTGATTCAATTTTTTAATGTCAATTTGATATGGTATGAGTTGTATGTACACCATGTTCTGGTTCATGAGGTGTTATGGACCCTCAAGGATTATAATTTGGCAGAAAATTGGATTAACATTGGAATTATTTTTTATGATAATGGAAATATATATAAACTAAAACTAAAATGAAAAAGTGTACTTGGTAATATAGACTTGACATTGAAAAAAAATTTAAAAAGAAAGAGGTAGTGTCTAATATATTTAAGTGGCTATTCTTTTTATAGTCCTAGATTTAGAAGCAGGTTGTGTGGTATTACTTAGTTTTAGAAGGGTTTTTACATGTCATGATCTTCTAAGTTGTATACTTTGATAATGATCATTTTTTTATGTATGTGTTTGGTATAAAGAATGCACAACCTGAGCATGTAGGTCAGTTGGGGCCGGATTATTTTGATATGACCTATTATGTGTGTTTATGACCTTGATTAATAATGAAACAGTTATATGGTAGCATTTATGATGAACCCAGGTTAGCTTAAAGAGACCCTCGTTGGTTGCCTTATGTGTTAAAAGTAATTTATGTGATAAATTGTATAACTATTACATGATGAAAATAAATTTTTAATGATTACAACTGAAATTCTAAAACCTTCATATTTTTCCATGAACTCTTAATTCAATATGTTTTCAAGTTCTTGTAACTTATGACTTGGTATTTTAATAATAGATTTAAATCTTTTAAATCTAATGATTTAATTTAAATAAATTAATGATTTTTATTTTTAACCTAATGTGGTGACCTTTTTTTAAACCCTCTTGTATGTGTCGATTAAATATCCTTTGAGTTACCTTGGAATAGAAACATGAGAGTTTTATAAAGGAAACTTATTCTTTTATGAAAATTGATTAAATGTTAGATCTTGAGCCTAGAGACTTTCTCGTTAGTATGACATAGTGATAGGGTTAGTGCATATTCATTAGTAAAGGGCCAACCCATTAAAGGTATCACCCTTAGAGTTTATATTCCTTGCTAAATGCCATGATTTTCAAAGGCTTGATGCTATTCTGGAGTCATATTACCTTAGAGATAACTTAGTTTATATATTACACCATTTTGGATGGGTGGTCATGTTTTCCTTTACCATTTTTACTAGCATGAACATTAAGGAATGATCATTTTCAGCTAGTTAGACATGCCTAAGGAATGGTATGGCACTTCATGGGTAATTTTACCCACTATTTCTTTCAATGATAGAAAATAAGGTACGTAATCTTTTATGATAATGGTCATATGGGTTAAAAAAACTTCATCTGAAAATATCTTGTGAAGACAACAAGATACATGGAAGAATAAGGAATATATCATTAGGTAGTATTGAGGATATTTCATTTTACTTTTGAAATCATTGGGTAGTATGTGATGATTATGTGGTACCCATATAGTTACTAAATGGTGTAACAAACCGATTTAGTTTAGTGAAATTTTTTAGACTTGTTCTCTTGAGATCCTTCTTGAGAAATATCCAGAGTATAGTGGCATGAGATTTAAGGAGCCAAGTTGGTATTGATGATTAGGCGGACTTTATGGATATTCAAGTGTCTTGACTCACTAGTCAGTTTTTTTGGATTTAATTATTAATTTTATGACAAAGAGATCATGACTTATAGTAGTGACACACATACATTTAATCTGAATCTAATCTATCACTCTTGTGAGTGTCCAGTTTTTCTATCTGTTTATTGACTAGGAAACTCCTTAGGTGGGGATTGTCATGTTGGTTATAGTGTTTCATGTCAGTTCTTGATCAGCAACACATATTTGATGTGTTTGGATATGTATCAAATCCTTAATAAATACCATTTTTCTTGGATGGAATTTAGTTGTAAATATTCAATGGCCATGGAAGGTCTCAGGTAGAAAATACATCATGGACCATTTGTTGATGTGTCGACAAGTGAATCTCATCTTCCTTCAAGGAGTTGAGCAGCAGTTGTTTGACTCATATTCTTTATATCGTTTGAATAATTTTAGTGTATTTTTCTTTTTGAAGAGTGTGTCCCCAATCTCAACGCCATCCTTGAAGAAATAAGAGCATTTTTAATACAACAATATAATGTTTTAAAATATATTGGGATAGATAAGTGGTTTTTATCAGTGTAGCACAATTGACATATTGATCTTATCAAGGCTTGGTCAGTCCTGATTGTTACATGGGATCCCATGTAGGAACACCTTGGATGAACATTTGGAAACCAGATGTTTTCTTGTGAATTTACCACTATGTGGATCCCACTCTAGGTCTAGTTGATACTTTTATGTTGATATCTTGGCATGTACCAATGTCTCTCTTATAAACATGGATCACCATGGGGTTTTTCTTTAGACCCTAGATTAATGAATTTGAGGTTATCCCAAACTTGTAGTCAAGTATATATGTAATTTATAAAAGGGTAATAGTTCCAGTGGGCTATACATGGACTAAAAATTGATCATTTTGAGACACAAAAGTCTAAATTACCTGGTTGTTGTTTGACCATGAAATGTCACTGGAATTCAGGTATGAACTTTGATGAATGTACTCATTGTAAATGTGAGGTTTCCAAAAATAAATTATTGCAATTCAACTATTAATATCCTGACTGTCTAAGATTGGTGTATTCATTAAATTTTAGTTATAGAGGATTAACTTTTTTATTCTATTTCATGTGTATGATTGAAAGGAACGTGATTAAAAACACATCTTCAGGTTATGGCGAGGTTGGTTTAAGGGTCAAAATAGTCTTCTTAGAAGGTTTTCATGACTAGTTTCTATTTGGTCAATTGGGATTTGATTGTACCATTATGGTGAGGTCCCTGATAGGAACTCGAGGTTTAGTCTGGCTCACTAGTACTGGTGAATGGGTATGAAAATAGTTATAGTTGGTTTTTTTCATGAGATATTCTACATGTTCGCCACTGAATGCAGAACAACAATGACCCATAATACTTTTACAATAGCTACCCATTCCTCATTGGAAATGGAATAATGTGATGAAGGATTTCATGATAGAATTACTGAGGTTTACTCAAGATAATGATTATGTATGAGTTCTTTTTTAAAGGCTTGTGATGGTTTCACATTTCCAGAAAAATCAAAGAAACCTTAAGTGTAGATGATTATGGAAGGTTGTATAAATTTGAGGTAGTAAAAAATCATGGGGTCACAAATACTATAATTTCAAAGAGTGATGTATAGTTTACTTTATGGTTCTAGAAAGTGATACTAAGAGATTTGGGTGCACATGATCTTTTGAGAACATCATACAACCTTGAGATATATTTTCAACCATATCACATGGTTCAGGTGCTTAGGGGAATGTTTTAAGCACATGTCACAGTTTTTTAAGTATATTAAGAGTTTCATATACCCTTAGTTGAATTTTCCTACAAAAATATATTTCAAGCTACTATAAATATGGAACCTTATGAAGATTTTTATGGTAATAAATGCTGATAACTCCTATGTTGGTGAGAGGCAGGATATGTAGCAATGATTGGACTTCATCTTGTTTAGGAGACCACATTGTTGGTTTAGTTGATTCAAAAGCGGATGAATACTGAGTATTTTTGTCCAAATCATATTCTAATCATTGTATACATCCTTTAGAGGTCATGGTTGGGGATTGGTTTTTCTTTCATATTTCATTGAGGTTGGGACAAAAGAGACTCATGAGATAGGGTAAGGATTCACCGCAATATGTCAGGATGTTCGAGAATCTAGAGGGAGTTTCGCTGATATCCCATCTATTATAGTTACCTTATAGGTATCGAGATATTTAATAAATTTTCCATGTTTCATGGATGCAATTCGTTATTCAAAACCATCTCATGCCTCTCCCCAAGAGGAGGATTAGTAATAGGTAAATGCATCCTTTGAGGAGCATCTAATACGTATATTGAATCGTATCCTGAAGGATCTATAAGTCTAGTCTGTTTATTTATTAATGGGGTATAGAATAAAAACTAAGTATACGATGAGACATTGGAGCAGGAGGTTGATGTATGATCACAATGGCTAAAGTTGTTCTCAGATTATTTTTCACTACCATTGGATGGTTAATTGAATGATGAATTATATTGAGGGGGATATTAGTAAGAACCTCGTTTGTTGTTGTCGTATAGATCATTTATATTCTAAAATTTCGTATTTTACATGTTTAAATATTGCCCAATGTGAATTTAATTTGATTAAATAGAAGTATCAAGGGTTTATGGGGCAAGTGTGGAGCTCTGAACCTGATTAATGGGAAGAAAAATTCCTGGCAAAAAAATACTTTAAACTGTGCGGGTTAGCCTGCATGCTTTAACAAACCATGAGATTCGTGGGAAGAAAGAATGAAAATCTACATAGTTTGTACAAACTAGGAATTTTGGACCTCTTGGTTGTGAAACAACCTCTATAATTTTTTACAGTGTATTTTTTCATGGTTGGTGCATTGTTAATCAAACCATGCTAGTAAACCATGCACCTAAACCGTGTGAACAAAATATTTTTTTAAAATGAAAACTTTTCCATTAAAAAATATTTTTAAACTAAATTCTATTTCCTCTTCACCTGTTAGAAAACAACCTATATTGAGAGCATATCTGGGGGCTATTCATTGATTTGATCTTCCTCCTCCTTCCGATTTCTAATTTTAGTACCATCAATCTCATTGGATCTATAATGGGAAGGCACTGATTTCTTTTTATCCATCATCTTTTCCTATGGATATCAATTATGATATTTAGGTAAAATATGATTTTCCATATTAATAGGTTCTTCATTAATTATTTGATATTCTCCTAAAATGAGCTGAATCATGAGCTGATACTGGTTCAGTTATCAACTACGAGCTTAAGATAGGTGGTCTAGTGGCTTTTGTTCCAATATGGGGTGTTTATATATGCGTTCATTCAACATGCAACATATTTTGGGTGTAGTATTATAATGAAATTAAATTATTGAATTTGTATGCATGTATTATGTAATTAAATATTTTTGTTCTTGATAGTTTATAAGTTGTTATCCTTATTTTGAAAACAAACATTGGGTATGTTGGTTATATTAATTGACCACCATGGGTTTCCATGACTCTTAATTTACATTGAGGAATTATTTTCCTTTTCATGGGACTTAAATGGATGAATTGAATTAAAAAACCCTTAATAATTTTATTGTATTATGTATTTCGATTCAATTGATTAATGGGAAGGGATTATTGAACATAACCATTCCCACATGGCTTTGTAAATGATTTTTGATGTTTGAGTTGCATGTTTGGGCCTGAATTTTTTTTAATGATACGCCAATGTGATTTAAATGTATTATATTCAATTCCCCTAGACATATGAATTGTATTGATTTATTATGAATGAGATGAATGTTTAAATGAAATTACAATGTGAGTAATTGGATTCAATCCTTCTAAGATTATCGATTGGAAATAAATTTCTTAATTAAGCATGAATTTATCTTTGTATTGATATACCCTTGTCAGATAAATAGATTCTATGTCATGTAATAGTTTATTTATGATTGATAAGATTTTTATAATGATTTACCCATGTGTGATAATTAAAGGCTAAGACTTATAAGCTATCAATGATTTTATCCATCTTTTGAGGTGAAGTTTATAATGATTTGTTTATGGCATGGACCTTTGAATAAATAGATTCCTGAATGAATGATTACACCCATGCGAGTTGACAAGAGGTGAGCCTTCTGATCATTCCAATTGATTATGTCACCTTCTAAGGTGAGTTGTTATTAAATGTTCTTGGTGTCGACCTTGACATAATTTAATGAAATTAATTAAATGGTATTGAAAGATATTGAATCTTATTATGCCATGGGTGACACATGGATTAAAATGAAAAATGACATGGATGGACTCAATTGGGTTGAAACATGATTTATATGTCAACTCATACATGGAATCCCTAGTGGACTTCCAAGGATGTAATCTAAGGGTTGATCTTAATATAGAAAGCACCACTTGGATTCTTTGTTGATTTTGATGGATACAATCGTGGTTTTTGGATCATATATGCCATGGGTGATACTAAGGCTCCCTTAGTGGATGGAAAATGATGAATATGAGTGGATAATACATTATACCACACATAGAGTGGTACATAGGATCTGGAGAGGTTCTCCATTGATAAGATTTTAGGGTTTTAGTTCATATAAAACCTGGTGTGACACCGGGATTCCAAATTTGTAATACCATGAAAAAATCAAGTTCATAATTAATTAATAATTGAAATGAACTATATATGATCTTTCTTCCATGTCAATGAAGAATCTAGGATTTTGACATTAACATATAACTTTTAGATGGAATTCTTTGATATTTTATGTTCTAATGATTACACGGGGGATATTGGGTTTGTGTCAGGTCTCAAGACATATAAATTAAATGATATTGAATTGTTAAATCAACTTTATTAAATTCCATAGTGATGACTATTAAATTATAGATTTTGTTCTTAATGGAATATGATTAAATGTTTTTAATTACACATGTGAACTTTAACCTTATTGGATAGTTACTTTTGAGTAATTAATTCATTTTTCAAACATGTTCATGCACAATACCATTATATATATATATATCCAATGATTGATTGGAACATGAAATTTAGTGGTTTTATATTGGTGTTTTACCTCACACCCTATTTGGTCCACATTTGGGTAGACAAATAGACTAAAATATTGTAGTTATTGATAAAGGAAATTACATACTATATGAACCTAATTGCTGCTTTGGAGCAGGGGAGTATGGGATAGAGTGGAGGACCGCAATGCAAGCTGGATACTTATAGCCTTTGGTAAATTCTTTACGTGGATTTTATATATTCCTTGTATACATGTTTTGGTTATTTATTAGAGTCATACGGCATATAAAATCAATATGTACATGATATGACTTCAAGTATTCATTATATACCGGTCTTCTATTGTTTACCATTGTTTTACATCTAGTGGTTGTTTACTTCATCCACTAAATATCTATTATTGATATTTCTCTATGATTCACTATGGTGATGAGTGAATGGTATCCCCAAAGAAAGACCTAGGCCCTCACTTCTAGTCTGCAGCCTCTAGAATTTGGGGAGATGTGCTTGAGTTTATGTGGCCAACCAGGCTCAGGTCACTTTTGAGTAACATCAAGGTATTGAATGATACAATCATAAACATTATCATAGAAATATAATATTACATATATATATATATATATTCATATATCTATTCTGATAACCATTATTAATGTGTGGTGTAAAAAAATGAAATTCATCATTCATGGTGGCAATAGTCGACACATACACAACATTAAAGAACACATTTCCCAATGAATGGACACAATGATGGTACTTGAAAATTTATTATTCTAGAATTTAAATATTATTATAAAAATTAATTAATAATAGTTCTTTTTTCATTAATGTTATGTGGTTAAGGCGAATAAGGCACAACATTCATAAAGTTAGTAGTCCCCACACACACATTAATAAAAATCTCCGTCCATAATGAATGTATTTAATGATGGTAAATGTAGATGGAGATTGATTAATTTTTTTTGAAGGGTAATAAAAAACATAATTATTAATTTATCCCATCCATGATACTATATATATGATTTGGTGATGAGAAAAAACTACATCATGTAATTGAGGCAGTAGTATTCATATAAACACGATCAACACATTTATTTTTCAATTTAGATGTAATGAATTAAAATAAAAATTTACGTTATAATAATATAAGGAAATTTCAGTATATATATGATATAAAATTCAGTATATTATCAAATTTAGTGGTATTTATAAAGAAAAAATAAAAAATAATGTCTAATAGGAGAGTAATACTTATTTCGTCTTTAATGAAAGTGGTGACCCTGTTGTGGTGTTATGCGGAACTAGATGTAATTTTTAGAGATATTCATTTCTGGTGGATATGGCGATTAGTTCTAGTTTTGGTGACATTGAAAATGGATGACGGTTCCGGTTTATGAAATCAGGTAGAGGAAATTCATCTAGAGGCGGGGGGTGCTATTTTGATTTTCCTTTGGTTATTTCTAACTACTGTTTCTTTGGTATTTATTTTGATCTTTGGTCCTTAGGACATAAAATTGATTTCTTGTGGCTTGCAAGAAGCATGAATAGAATGAGATGAATGAAATGATGCGTATAAAAGTATTTATAGTGAAACTATTAGGTTGGTGACCTCAATTTGAGGGAAGGGCCTATTGAATCCCATCATCCAGTGTTCTGTCCCCATCATGGGAATGAGGGGTGTGTTGTCATGTGCCTTTGTCACTTTGATCCCAGTTTGAAGATTCATTTCATTTTGAAGGAGAATAATGTGAAGGTTCACAATGCCATCATCGAGTGGGAAAATTAAAATATATATGGTTCTTATGGAATTCATCATCAATCATTCCACTAAAATCTTAAATGGTGTGGTTGCTTACCTCATTAAATTATCCCAACATGACGCAACATCTCATGGTAGGGTGTAAATTCAATTTATACTAGATCAATGTTGCAAATACTACTCATAGTGGGGTGGAATATCATTTGATTGGTGACATGAAATATTCTACACTACACACCTTGGGCCTTTAGGCCATGTTTTGGTCTTCCGAACACTAAGGTTTTAGGACATCACATTGGGCCTATGATCCTTTGGGCATTGGGGCCTTGTTAGGGTAACCTATAAAACCCATTTAAAACATAAAATAATTGTCTATATGAAAAGGGACATTGTCCCCAAACTCCTCAAAATAGATTTTATAATAGAATATCACTTATGTTGGGAAATGTAAATCATTGATTTATAAACAGAATTTATTAAATACATTAATGGATAGGTATAATTGTAGTGAAAAATGGTTTTATAAATATTTATGTCATTATTGTGTTATAATAATATCATAATTAAGGATAAAATGTCTCAAACTGGTATTTTTTAGTATTAAACTAAAAATTAAATATTTTATAAAAATATACAAAATAAATCCAAAGATAATTTTTTATTGAGTAATTAAAAAATTATTTTTACATTATCCAAATTAAATTCTTTTTTAGACATCTATTTTTATAAGAAAACATATAATATAAATTAAATGGAGTTTATTGATAATAATATTTTTAATATCAACTCATATTAATTATTTGAGTTCTAAAGGCAACAACAATTATTTTTTATATACTTGTGTTTATTGTAGCTTTATTTACAACGTCTTCTTAATATGTTATGGTTTTTCTATGTTAGGTGTACCATGTTCTACAAGTTATAAAAGTTATTAAATATTTTAAAGGAGTAAAATTATTGGTTACTTACATTCCACACAATTTAAATAAATTGTGTCCGCAAATTTTTTACAAATACCGTAATAAATGATTCAAAAAATAGAAAAAATAGACATGAGTTAAGATGTAATTTCAAATGAAATTTCAACATTAAAATATTAATTAAAACTAGGATAAAATTATTCTTCCTCTATCGAGTTTAATTAGTGCTTCATTTCCCCTTTATAACTAAATTCATTAGGTTTTCCTATTCTACATAGAAAACATTTTCTAGTTTCATTGAGTAAGTCTGAAGTGTGTTTCATCTAAAATATTTTTATATAGTAAATTAAATTTTTTTTCACTCATCATCTTCATCAATTGATATTTCATTAAAATCCATGATTATTTTATTTTTTTGTCTTGTTACTTTGACTATATTCCAATTATTAATCATATTTTGTGATTTATTAGTTGGGATAATAAAACTATTTCTAACCACAATATTTATCTCAAAGTATTTTAGGTTCGGATGATCATCAAAATTTAGAATACATCAATAGTTAGGTCAGTCACTTATTGTTGTATCAATTACATTGAATGAATATTATTGTATGAGACTACTAAAATTAGTAAATTTAATAAAGAAAAACAATTATCATAGAAGTAATAATGTATAAATTATTCGTGTACTATATCTTAAGTGTATTTAGCTTAAATCTAGTTTATCCACTGTCATTTTACTATAATATTATCTAATCATTATAAATTCTATAAATTCATATGTTCAAATACTTTTTAATTAATTCTAATGAGAATATGAATTAACCCAATCATAACCCTTAGGTGTGACTAACTAGGTGTGTAGTTAGGGCCCATTGATGATGCACTAGAATGTCAGTGGATATATACTCAACCAAATACTTTGGTGTTTCTAAACCAATATAATTCTATGAAAAAACCATGTCCACTTACCAGTATCTAGAGAGGGATGAAAATTATAGGAAATGAAACAATATCTATTGGTTGTTTTTTGAGGAATTCATCATATATTTAGGAATATTCTTATGGTTTTCAAAAAATTTATCTTATCATTACCAACAAACAACATAAGATATTTAACAATTCCATCATAAATTATAATTTATAACCATTAAAAAATGATCATGCATAACTCATCAGGCCTCGATTTCATTCATGAATCTTAAATTGTCCCCATCCATTATCATTATAACCACTAATATTATCAAAAAACTAGTCTAATACCAATGGTAGTGCACCTGGACCCACCCTCGTAGATCCATTTTTTAAAACACATAACTAACAACATTATATTTGAATGAAATAAAATATTACATATATTTCATATTATTATAATTCAATGATTGTTTATAGAAGAGTTTTACAGAATTATAACTTATCACTGACTAATAAATATGATGTATTATCATCTAATTGAAACTTTATTTTTCATATATAAAATGATCTAGTAAATCCATAACGATTTATGAATTCCTCCCATTAATTCTCCACCTAAGTCACACTTTTAAGATTATAATACATAATACATTATTTCATAACATTGGTAAAGTGAAACAAAAGAAAGGGTGAACGAAAATGCATATTAAAAAAGAAAACAATAATAATTCATAACATGATATAGATGGGGCACAACCTGATACAATAATATGTATGATCATAATAATCGAATCATGGAATAGAGAGATGATATCATATGTACATGGATTGAAAAATTATCACTATATGTGATCACATAATCATAATAATGTGATGAAAACATAATTATGACATCATAATTTTTTAAGGATCTTTTCATTATTAATAAGAAATTTTTACTAGCGTTACATCCCATACAACATAGTTAAAATCGTTTATTATATGTGTTATATATGGTTTTAATCAACACATAATATGAAAACTCATGTAAAATGTGATTTATATCCTTTTAAAGTGGATACCTAAGGAATCATTCATTATTCCGTTAATAAAAAAGACATGATAAACCCATTGAAAAAATAATGGGTATCCAATGATAAAGGATAATTATAGTAAATAACACTCAATAATTATGATTATTCATAATAATGGATATATATTATGGAAGATAATATAACCAATCAATTTATGTATTGAGAATCACGTTGAACACCCTTCAGTCAATTAATGTAACATATGATTTTCAAAAAGGAAATGCATTGAAAGTAAATCCCCCCTATATAGGTCAACGAGTAGTCAAGGAAAAAGTAGTCATACGTAAAAAAATAGATATAAAATATAATTTCATAGGCCATCGAGATAAATAATGTGGTTGGTATAATTTAAATAACACTATTGATTATGTACCTCAAATAGTTTAAGAACACACTTAGAAGAATTTAAAAATAGCATTGAGAATATGTTTTCCCATTTATTTTGAATTTTTTTAGAATTATAATTCTATCAAACCTTTATATTAGTAATTTAATTTTGAAAACATAAAAATATTAAGAGGAAGTCTACGAGAAAATAATAGTGATGTTATAGTGATACAGTCACACAAAAGTGTGTAAAAGATATTCCTTCCATTGAAAACACCCATAGTAGAAAATAATTAAAATTATTTCTTCTAATTTTATTTAAATTAAATTTGTTTTCAAATAAAATAAAACAATTCATTATTTTAGAGTGCTTAAAATACATATAACATTATTTTAAATGAAATTGGTTTTTTAAAAAATCGCCTTGTGGAAAATCATAAAAATCCTATAGAAAATTTTTATGAAACCAAATCGTAAAAAGGATAATAAAACATACATCTTAGAAGAGGTGATGGTAAATTTTTTTTTACTTGAGATGAAACATATTTTTTTTATAAATTAGATATTCTATTGTTAAAATATTGATGTGGAAGAAAAATATCCATCAGAAATTATATGATTTTTTCTTATTAGAATAATGATTTAATTTGAAGAACAATTTCATCAAATGGGGTGATAATAATGAATATAATTAATATACCTAGGAAAAAATGGAGTAAATAATTTGAAAATTAAATGGTTCATAAAATATTCTTGGCAGATCAATAACAAGAATAGTGTTCATGTGTCATAAGAAAATGAAATTGAGATGTGAATATATTTACAACTTGAGTAACATTTTACTCAAAAAACCTGAATGAGAAATGAACATAAAATACAATTATTTAAATATAATTCATGATAATGAAATAAATGATTTATAATATTCATCGTATAAAATAGAATTCCAGAATATTGAAAAAAGTAACTCAAAAAATGGAGTTTGAGAAAAAAAGACCCCTACCGTATTTCCCCTCTTAGTTTATTACATTGTTACTTACTGTAAAAAAACAATATTAATAATTTATTCAATAAAATTTTTAATTTTTATAACTCTTATATACAATTCATTTATAAATTTTCAATATTAATATATTTGTTTATTATAGTTAATTTTTCCAATTTAATGTTAGAACTTTTAATTGGTATGCCCATATTTTTTAATGTTAATGTCGATATTTGATATTTAAAACCAATTAAATCATTCAAATTTTATATATGTTTCTAAAATTTATATCCCATGATTAATTTTATATTTTTACTTTTATACCATGATAGTTTTAATTATGAATCGTGTAGATGATGTAGGGGAAAAACATGTTTACACAGTTTTTTAACAAAGAGAGATGGAATTTTGTTAACAAGTTTAGATATTGATATTAAAATATATATCCCATAAAAGATGCCTAATACCTTATAATTAAATTTAATTAACATTAAATAAAATTTATTTACAATTCACTATGTAATAAAAAAACAATTAAATATATGGTAAATCAACTAAAATGAAAGCACATCATAATGATGAAATTAGTAAGAAAGTGTGTTTACAAAATGTTAAGATAAATTTAATCAATATTATACTTGTAATATATATCATATAACTTCATCTAATAAAATAAAAATAACATTTCTTTTTTGTGGTGTTGATAAAGTAAATTCATCATACATGGAGGCAGTAGTTTGGATGCACGTACAATTAAAAAACTCATCTATAAATAAAAAATATATTGACGATATATAGATATTTATAATCTCATAATTAATATAACATTATAAACATAATATTAGTTCATTAATTACACTTTTATATCATCTATATTAGCTGGCTAAGAGGAAAATGACATGCCATTCCTAAAGGTGGTAGTCTTCCCACATGGAGGACTAGCAACCTCATTCTGTATTGAGTGGATAAGATGATGGTAAATGTAAGATAATTTCATATCAAAATTTTATAGTTGAAATATAAATCATAATTATTAATAAAAAAATAATTTATATAACCCATACGATATGGTGATGAAAAACATACAACATTGTGTCATAAAGGTGGTAGTCAATACATACGTATTTTCGACACGATTGATTTTCTTAGAGATTTACAGGGAATGAATGAATAATTTATATTTAATTAATTTAATAAAATTACAGTATATATATATTTCTAAAATATGTATGTTTATTTTTTTTTGAAGATTGTAAAATTAAAAATATTGATTAAAAGTAGAGTAATATGGAAGAGGAGAATGTTTGTTTGCCATGAAATTATCTTGGGAAATGATAATATTAAGATAAATAATGAATGCTAATGGAATAAGTTTGTGGGATTCGATACTGAGATGATTAATTTTAAATTTTATAAAAAATTTAATTGATGAAAATTGTGTACCTTGAAGGTGTGGTAGTTCTCCCTTTTATTAGTGATGGAAAGGGCATATTTCATGGGAAATAATGTTTTGTAAGGGGAATGAATGGAATAAAAT
The DNA here is from genome assembly GCA_963277665.1 of Viscum album. Taxonomy (NCBI): domain Eukaryota; kingdom Viridiplantae; phylum Streptophyta; class Magnoliopsida; order Santalales; family Viscaceae; genus Viscum; species Viscum album. The sequence continues at coordinate 562,204,673 of OY728131.1, forward strand.
GAAACTTAGGAAAGGATGGTGAGGGAAGGTTGGTAATATATGTATGGAGGATATTAAATTTTGAAAATTTACTTCTGTAATCTATAAAGGTAGTGAAAACATAAGAAAAATGATTCCATATTGAATTAATATCCTAAATAGAAATTAGTCTTAATTGTATATTAATTATGGTAATTAACATTTTAATAGAAATATAAGAGGAAGATCCATGAAAAACATGATATTTTAAATCTAAACTCATTTTCCCCACAATCTAATTTAATTTCTAAAAAATTAAATATTTATTTTTAACTAAGAAAAATTTATATATCAAAAGAAATTTTATAATAAAATTAGGATTATATTCAAAAACATTAACCATTTGTTTATAAACAATATATATTAAATATACTAAATAAATACATATAATTCTAGAGAAAAACTGTTTCATAAATATTTAACACATTCCAATGTTATTATTATATCATACTAAGTGATAAAATTATCCAAAATAGTATTCTTCATTATTAACATGAAAATTATATATTTTAGAGAAATATACAAAATACAACTTAAGTTATTTTTATTTTAAGGAATTCATAAATGAATTTTAGAATAAAATTTAAATTCTATAATTTATAAACATATTTTTTTCAAAAGAAATATATAAAATAAAGGAAATGGATTTTATTGAAAACAACCTTTTAAATATTAAAACATATTAATTATTTACCTTCCAAAGTTAAAAACTATTAGTGGTTTACCATATTAGGGTTTATTATTTCATTATTAATAATATCTTCATAATTACTTGTGGTTTTTTATAATGGGTGTAGTTAATGGAATAAGTTATACCTCATAGTATTTATATTACTGGATGAAAACAATTCTGGGTCATTATATAGGAAGTAAAATTTATATTAAATGATTGTAGATCTAGTGTATAAATAATCAATGAAAAGTATTAAAAAAAGAATAAATCACCATTAACCACATGATTCTAAATGATTATTTGGAGTGAGATACTGGATAACATATGGATCCTAATGGTTAACATGAGGAGATATAATTAATGAAATATAGAGTATATTTGGAAGACTCAGTTTCCACCAATATGTTATCAATCATGATATCCATTGAATTACATGCAAATCCCATTATATAATTGACTGAATAAAGATGATTTGGATGCTAGATGTGTTGAATTAATAAAAATACATTAAAGAACTCAATATTGAGTAATTTTATGATGTAAGTTTGTGGGATTGATCTTAAATAGATTTTAGTATATTTAGATAATTAAAAAATTAATTTAATTACTTTTTTTTGATTTTTTGGAACGATTTTAGAGTACCTGAGAATATTGCGTGATGTTCTGAGTATATTATATTTTTTCACAATTCTATGTAAGAGGAAAAAATAGAAAAGGAGTTTCATGCAACCTAAATATGCAATAGTCACATGACAATATTTAAGGGTAGTTCATGACATGAAGACTATAATTTTATAATATAACCTATGTATACTTTGAAACAAAAGGGTGTTTTTATCAATATGTAATGTTTTCGACCATGTATATGAAAAGATTTATTAGGCATAAAATACATGAAATTATGATTTCCATGAGGTACTCTACGATATGTCAATGTAAATTCCATCAAGCATAATGGTCATCAATAGTTATAAGAAATTAAAAAGTTACATAGAGGGAACAATGTTAATAAAATTACATATTCTCCATGTATACATAAGGGATAATAAGAGTAGATAAAATGATCAATACATAAGGGTTACTAATAGGAAATATTGAAAAATCACTACCCTCAGTGTTATACATAAGTGTCACTAGTTTAGAAAATACCAATTATTAGATACAATTTTTTTAATATAATTGTTTTTATTTGGTTTCTAAGGAGAGTGAGGTTTTTATAAACTTATAATTTTCAAAATCTGTATTTTATACAACCGTTTCTTATAAAATCTATAGTGGGCCAACTTTTCAATGGTTGGTTTTCAATAATGTGGTTTTTCCATCAATGATTCAGAGAGTGTGTTAGTCAATAGGAAGGGAGGACATGCTCATCAAAAAATTTATTGGATTTTTATCTACACTAGGACTCACGTTTATATTTAATACATGTTTTTTGAATCTATCCAATATACCTGTGTCAAATACGATACCCATTTTCCCGAATTTAGTCATTATCTTGTATTAATGTGAATATTTTTATGTATCAGAGGTATTACAATGAACTGAATATCTGTATGTATCGTAGGTTCTCCATAAATGGTAACATTAGTATATATCATATTTTCTCTATAAATTTAATCGTATATATTTATCAAAGGATCTCCATCTTGTTTTTTTATTACATGGTGATGCAAAAATTTAGGGGTTATGGTCTGAAGCTGAATATCAAGACACTCTACAGTTTTTATCCATCCAAAGAAGGGGTAGGTGATTGTGACGTCAGTTTTAGGATCTAAAGAGAATTCTTATTTATCATTATAAAATTAATCAATACTCATATAGTCTTTTTCCACTTAATGGAAAAAACATTCCTTTTAATTTCATGTCAAAAGTATCAATCCATTGATTTTAACATTATGATATAAGGATGTTTAAGAAAGCAATGTAATGATATTGAAGGTGTGGGAATTATGCATGAGAAACCCTTTATAGTTATCCTCAATGTAATTATGGCCCATAAAGAATGGGATAGTATGGATAATCAGAATATTGTGCATCGATAAGCTTATAGGGAAATGACTCTTGTTCAACGAAATATGATTTTAGATCCTTTAAATTAATATTATATTTGATTGCTTATATCACATGAAACACTGAACTAATAGAACACCCCACTAAAAAAACAATATAATATATTTATAGAAATAATATGTTAATATGAAAATAAAAATACAATTATAATCCAAATAGTAACATATTATTATTATTCTAGAATAATTTAAAAAGGTTTCATTTTGAATAACCATTAAAATAAAGCATTTTATTTTATCATGAAAAATTAAATTGATCACAGTTAAATGATTTTTATAATATAAAATACAAATAATTATATACAAATATTTAAATAATAAAATTTATAGAAACTTATATAAAATAATATTAAATACATATGTAGTCTAGAAATTCATTTTTTTAAAAAAATTTATTTTCATTATATTTTATATTTTATTTCAACTATTTAAATATATAATTTTTATAATTTATATTTGGTAAAAATAACTATGATTTTGAATTTTTAATGTGAAAATAATCATCGGTATAATTTTAAAGGTTTTCAAGAAGTAATTGATTTTTTGGTAAAATGTAAAAAATTTCATTTCATTTAAAAAATCATAATGTTTATGATCATTAATAAATAAGTAAAACGTTATAACACATAGAAAAATTCCATTATAAAATTTATATTTATATATGAAAATTAAACATTTAATAATTCAATTATTAATTCAAAAAATAGTTGTTAACAACATTTTTTATTTCCAATATAAACTATTTTTGGACTTTTGTTTTGATTAATAAATACTTTTTGTAAAATTAAATTTTTTATGGATTGGAAAGACACATAACATTTAATTGTTTTATAATAAACCAATTCATATTATTAAATCAATGAAATTTAATATTTTATAACACACATAAATTTTATTTTAAAAAATACACCTTTTCAATAAACACAATTTTACACATTACCGGAGATAATGCTGAAATTAGTTTTTCCAAGGAAAAAAAGTATTATGTGGTTAAATAGATTTAAAATTAGGAATGAATAGGTCCAATATATGCAATATTTCCAATCATATTCTTAGTTATTAGATTTAAATTACCTTTTTAAAAATAATTTATTGCAGATAAATCATAAATTTTAGAAGTAATAAATCAATAATCAAAGGGCAAGAAACATGTACGAAAAATGTTTCATAATAAATTTTATTAGAGAAAATATAAATTTTATCATAATAAAATATAGTATTCTACATTTTTTATATATTAAACAAGATAATGATGTTCTTTTTTTAATTATTGAAATTTTTACCAAAATATAATTCTCACCACTTATAAAAGGGGAGTCTCACCACCCCTTAAGAACACTTGAAATATTCATCTTCCACCTGAATATAAAATAGTATCCTCCAATTATAATAGTTATCCTCTCCCTCTATACTATGTTAATAATATTTTATAATAAGAAATCTATTTCTATGGAGTTATCATAGGGATTGTCAATATTCTCAATATGAGTAAAATTTTTTCCTTAATTATTTTCATTTCTATCTTACCATACCAAATAAAATTGTCTAATGAATAAATAATGAAATATGTATTTATTACATAATAATATATATTATTATATTTTAACAATTATTGACACTATGCCCCCATTTCTATACAAAAAAAAGAGACTGTCATTCATGTTTAGTAGAGTCTACCGCCTCCACATAACAATGACTTCCTTTTTTTCACGTCTAAATATATTAATTGATTATAAAATTTAATTTCATGAATAAATGAGAAATATATAGTATATTATTTTTTATAAATAGTAAAATTATACTATTCTTTATTTACCTCCCATTCTTCATGAAATTTAAACATCAATCATGTGTTATCTGGACTACCACCTCTATTAAGTATTGTATATATTTTTTTCATTTAAATCATTTCTTATTTTTTTATAATATCTCAAAAATTTTATTCGCAACCTAAATTTTTAAAAAAAATAATTTAATATATTAATGATATTATCCCAAAAATAAGCCGCATTCATAATCATAATCATTCATTAATTATAATATGTTCAGGTTTGGGTCCATGTAACATATATATAAACCATGATGTAAATTAATATTAAGGATTTATAAGAGAACATAATTAATGATAATATATGATATAAATTATTAAAAAATAAATAGTTTTTTAATGGTATAACTAATTTTAAAACCATTAATTAATATATCAATGTTCATTCATTAAAAACCAATAAAACATACTCAACACCGATTTCATCTAAATTATAGTTACCAAAAATCTGAAAGAATAAAATCATAAAAATATAAATAATTATAAAGAAATATTAAATTTCCATTTATGATCATTGAATGAATATCAATTATATACGAATGAAGAAAAAATTATTTTTATGAAATGAGTTCATAACAATCAAGATTACTCACACCTCATATTGAAAAGAGATAATAAATAACTAATAAATATGTAGAAAATATTTTTAAATTATCTTTATAAAAGAGTAATTATAATAACAATGTTCTTAAATAGGTTATTATGATATTTATTTTTTTATAGTTGATATTATAATACATCCAACTATACCAATAAATAAGGTAAGAGTTTCTATTCTCAAATATTCAGCCCTTGAGTCATATTTCTTATTGTGTTATATATTTTGTTTGAAATGCTTTATCTAATGACCCTTAATGAATTTTTAACATGATTATAATAAATATAATGTCTATTAATTATCTATTCATGCTTTTTATACCTTGGGGGTTGGGATCCAAAATTACAGAATCTATAAGGATTTTTTTCTTAAATTCATTACATTCAGACACATTTCTACTATGGTAAAAAATTAATTTATATGGTATTTATTATTATTATTTTATTAATTTCACCATGAAACATCATTCATTCAGGGTATTATATGTTCAATAAGGGCTCCCTCATTAAATGGGTGATGAATTATATATTAATTGAAGCGTAATAGTTTTCTAATATCCAATTCATTCTCTTTGAGTAATAATTTCTCTACTTGATTATTATCTTAAATCTCCATTAGTCCATCAAATTACATTTATATTTGGTATTTTTTATTATTACATGGAATATTTAATTATTTTAATTTATATCCTCTTCATTTTTTAAATAAATTCTCAAGTATAATTTTAGCGATGGAACGAATAAATCAATTTCCTTCCATTGAATCCTTTCATCAATGTCCATATTTTCCATCTGAGTGAAAAATATGTCATATTTTTTTGAAGTCACGTATGGATTATTTTCTTTATTCCTTACAATTATTTTACATATTAGAAAGGATAATATCTAGTACACATATTAAAATCTTGGTTTTAAAAAATGTTACATCAATACATTTAAACATGTTTTGAATCCTTTCAAAATTAAATGTTTTATCATCGAATCCTTGTTTTCCCTATATATTATTTATGTATTTTTAGAGATACTATTATTAGATATTTATAAAGAGTGATACATTAATATAACTCAAATGTTTTATTTCCAACCACATTGAAAATGAATTTTCAAAAGAAACTATGACTTTTACTATTAGACATTCTTTAATAAAAAAATAAAAATAAAAAAAAAATGTTTTCGCAAGAAATGATTTCCCATATTTTTTAGCTTCATTCAAATGTTATTAAAATGTTGATTTTTAAGCATTCTTTTAATTTTTTTTAACTTCCTCTATGAAAAAATGTCCAGTTTTATCATATTTTTTCATTATAAAGCACCTTAATTATTCTAATTTTTTTTATGAAATGGTTGATTATTTGTATATTTTTTCTTAAAATAGAATATTAAAATATCAATAAGAGAAATAAATAATCAATGTCTATGTCTATAAAAATAATTTTTTGTGTATAACACTAATTCTACATCATATATCATTTCCTTTAAAATATCCCATTTTTGATTTAATTGATTGAATGGTTTTCTCCTTGATTCCATACCAAATTTGATTAAAGATTTCATTGACATAAACATGTTCTCTTTATCTATATGGTGTAAATTATTTGAGATACATTATCATGATATAAGTTTATTTTTATTGAATGATAGAAAATATTTTATCGTATCTATTTATTTTCCATGGGTATAACATGTTACAATAATTAATAAAATAATGAATTTTTTCCTTATGTGAATAAATTCAAAACTAAAATTAAACCCATTTTCAATAAATGAGCTATTTATGATATAATGCATTTATATAGAACATATAAATTTTGATGATGCTGGCTAGGGTACTATATCGGCCTCAAATGCATTGGTTTATGTTTATATCACATGTGATTGTTGGGCATGGAAATAATGTGTCTATACATTTTGGCATGAGAAAAATGAGTTTTCTTATATTTTGTGGCATTGAAACCATGAGTTTTTTAACATATTTATGGAAATGAATATTTTTCTACCATTTTTTTCAAAGATTATCTTAGTGATTTTCTTTCTTTTTCATATAACTATGTTATACCCTCATGGATCATGTTTAATGACTAATGTTTTCTAACTCTTTTTAATAATGTATTACAATATTTCAATACATATGGAAATAATAATGATTTTTTATTTATTGGTTATATATTTCTTATGTATCCTTATTATAATAGTAATCCCATCCTATTCTCCCTTATGATATTTTTTTATTACATTTACCCTTATAGAGAATCTGAGAACACACGTATCTTCAATTTCCATTTATCAGATGCACATAAAATCATGGATAATAAAATTATATTTGTTAATTTCTAAATTCATAACCTTGTCTTTAAATATTTTTTAATTTAATTTTCTTATGTTCATTTAGAAACATTTATTTGAGATGTGATGTTTTATTTCACTGCTCGGGGAGTTTTTGTTTTTTTGGTTCAAAGGACCGATCAGTCAAGGATAATTATTGATGTTTTTATCAAATGGAACTAAAACTATAGAAGTGAGATGAAATGGTATTAATGACCTAAATTTTTTGAAATGGTATCCTGTGTGAATATGTGTTCCGATACATGGATAAATCATTAAGTAAAAATGTTAATGTTGCGTGGTTAGTTTATTTATGTGGTTTTACCAAAGGAGAAAAAATAAATTCAATTTAATTAATATTATGGACATATGTTCATTAAATAATATGAAATTTGTTATAAAATATTTATTATAGACATTTATGTTCATAAGAATAATTTTATGTCCATTCGATAATAATGTTGAGGAAAATAAACTGTGTTGTTCTTGGAGGCGGTGAACCAACCATATTTTAAAGAATGCATTAATTTTAAAAATAAAATATGGGATAGAAGAAATGGATATTACACAATAATAATAAATTATTATTATATTTAGGAAATTTATATAAAGAATTTATATGTGGATTTATATTATAATGGGTGGAAATGATGAATACAATTGAATTATATTAGTTGAGAATATTACATCTTCATTTAGTTGCCTTATATTAAAAATACTTTTATGGATCATTGAATTAATATTTAAATGAGAAAAATAGCACAAGAATATGGGGGAGATAATTGGGGCGATATTTAGGTGGTATTTTTGTATGTTCCAAGGCTAACATTATCACAGGAAGAGGGGTGGCGATGTGTGGAATATGTATGGGGAAGAGAGGGGTGTTTTTGAATAATATATTCTTTAGTTTATTATTTTTATACAAGACTAAAAAAGACCTTTATTAGTGTGAATATTTATTATAAATGGTTCTTTTGAGTTCTAAATAATGTGTTTGTACATTATAATAGACTCACAAATGAATGTATTTAGTGTATTTTGTTAAATATATTATTTTAGCATATTTCACTCTTTAGAAAAAAGATTACTATTTCTGATAATTACCAAAAATTCTACATAACATTTTTTTGATGCACATAATCCCAAAATTAAATCACATTCATTGAAATATTTTTATGAATAATAGAAATTAAACTTTATAATAAAATAATCATTTACTCATAATTTACCAATTTAAATATTAAGATATATTTTATTACCCCTTTAAAAATAATAATAGTCTTCTAAAATTATATAATAATTATAATATAACATAATATTAATTTAAAAAACTACTTTATGAAAATAAAATCTTATTTAAATCCTTAAATTTATAAAAAATATTAATTAAAATAGTTATGTTTAATTAAAAATACAAACATTTAATTTTTCATTTTTAAAATATTTATTTATATGTACCATAGTTTAAATATATAATATTTTCATTTATATGATAAATAAAAATTATTTATCACTTACAATGGGGAGTATACTCTTCTGATTATCAGCTTAGTATTCCTAATGGTCATATTACTACTCTAATGGAAAGGTTATTATTCCAATCATTAGATTACTATTCCAACTGTCAGACTTCTATTGAAAATATGGGTTCTATACATTCAATATATACTTCATGTTGCGTTCATTCTTCATTCAATTATATTTTATCTCAAGGTGATAACTATTATCATTTTCAAGATGAATATTTCATTACTAATTTTCTAATTTATTTATATAGTGTGTTTTGAGAGTGGATTTCCATGTGGATCAAGTAAGAATAATTTTCAAATTTTATTATTAGAAAAATTCTATTTTTATGTCATTTTTATATTTAAAATTCTAAGGGTCATTTTTATTCTAAAAATATATTTTTAAAATTAATAAAATAAAATGTTCTTGTTTTTATGATGTGGTGCCTATGGAATATGATACATTACTAAATCAGATGAAATTATATAAATGTAAAAATAAATGATGAAATTAAGGGTCATTAAATTATTCTTCCCTTAATTAAATTGCATATTGATTTTTGATTTTTGGTTCTATGTTGACAAAAGTTGTGTGTACATATACTTTAGAGCTTCATCTAGTTCCCATGTCTCCTTATTTCAATTATGGTTTTTCCATATTACATTGAAAATATTACTTGTATTCTTGAGAAAAACTTTATCTATATAAGACATGGTCATCACATGTTTCTACTCAAATTATAAACGATTTTTTATAGTTGGACCACCTCTATATTTATTACATGTGATGGATCTTGTTTTTACATATATAATTTAGATAAATGGAATATGTAACAAAATTTTGAAACATTTAGTGGGAATGAGAGTTGATAGGCCGAAACATCATTGAAAAATGAATCTAAAAGGGGTCAATGAGCCTACGAAATAACTTTCCCTTCATCCCAAGTCTCATTAATTTCATCCATGAAGATATGTGAAGGAACACATTATCACTAACCTCAAACAATAGGTTTCATTCAAAAAGAATATCATGGATATTCAATTGTCTTTGATAACCATGAAATGCTTATGAATAATATTGACCTTTTCTAACATGTCCCCATCCATTTTAGGTCCCAACTCCTTAAGTTCACTAGTTTCATCCTAGAACAAAAAAAATCTAAATCTCTTCTAATAAAAGAATTTATATAAAGACAACTGGATTCTCAGTGAATTATATTATTGTATAAGATCTCGAACAGATGATGATGCTGACCCATCCCCCTTTAAAGTTCAACTTTATTTCTCTCAATATGTTCAATATTAAAATGATAGTATTCACATATTTTCTATCAATTTTTTGGATATAAACTTTATTAAAGTTCAACTCAGTGTTTAGAGCATGTAAGATACTTTTTACAAACAAATTTGAAAATCTCATATCCCTATCAGAAAACATTGATAGTGGTGTCCCATGGAGCCTCACCACATCCCTAATTGATTTCCATGCAAGTTGATCAAGTGAAAAGTACTCTCAATTTGTATTGAAGTGGTCAATGTTTATATTAAGATCCACCACAACCCATACATCATTATTTTACCTTGATGTCTACATAAGAAAAGTGACAATGTCTATGGTTATGTTTTCCCATTTCAATGAGATATGCGTAATGGTTTCTTAAACCCCATGTAGTATTTCCTTTTAGCCTTCACCTATTAAAAATGACTTCTTAGTGATGTAAATTATAAATCCCCCTAATTTATATCATCCCACAAATAGCGTCATTATAGATCTGAATACCTCTTAGTACTCTCTTTGTGGATGAAAAATGTTGATTCATGTTATACGATTAAAAAATCATTCTTTATTAGTGTATTTTATAAAAAATGTAGTCATGCCCCAAATCTAATAAATCATTATTAATTAATTCCTAACATTGAGTATTTTTCATTTTTTACAGATTAAACCATCATCTTTATTATCACATAATCTACTTTAGTATCCTTTATCATCTAGAGAAGGTATGTATCCTTAATAATTTTATAAAGGAATGGATATTTTCCTTCCCTTATGACCCCAAGACCATTCTTTTCTAGTATATAAATACTGTACCATTCTCAATTATCATCATTGATATGGTTTCTAAATAATTATTTCTTTAACCACCTACCAAATTATTTCAACACCCATGATGGTAGTTGATTTGGAAGTCATATATTTTGATCATTTCTAACCATATATGATAGAGAATATTATTTTCGTTCTATTTGTGAATATATTCGAGTCTCTTATGATTCTTATATATATCTCACACTTCTCCACAGAGAGATAATTCACCATTATTTTCAATGAAAATACAATTGTAATCAACTCAAAATAATGAATTTCATAGTTATGATAATGAAAAATAAATATCCTTGATTAATTGGAAATCAATTTATCATTATTCATTATTATATCGCCCAAACACTAGTTTTATGAATATTTTTATATCATAAAATATTCCCCACTTTAGGGATGTATGAGTATTGGTGTAGTGATTAGCCTAATTTTCAATTCAATGAACATTTCTAAGCATTAATCAGTCTAATCAATCTTTACTCATTTTTAATCATCTGGGATAATAGGTTTGATAGCTGGAGAAGTTTCTCACAAATTGTTAGTAATAACTAGTGAGTCCAATGAAACTATAGATCTACATTAAATGTGTTGGTTTAGACTACTGTTAATTCTATTTTCCTTATAAGGGTCTAAAATATCCCTTTTCAGGTGATAATGTGGCCCATGAATGATACTCCCTCTATCCACAACTCACATTTACTATAAATTTACTATAAATTTCAAATAGATTATCCATTAAAAAGGTATATTGTGCTGTTTAAATTTTTTTATCATGCTCCTCCTTCAATTTAGAGTATAAAAAAATATCATCTATAAATAATATATGAAATTTATTGTGGCAATATTTATATATTCTATTCATTATGTCTATAAATATTTTTGTGGAATTAGTGAGTACAATGGGATTCACTATGAATGCATACTGCCCATTAATTATTCAAAGGGAAATATTTTGGTTATATTCCTTCTTAAAATTTAATTAGTGATATCTTGATTGAGGTTCCACCTTAGTGAAATTATATAAACAAAGTATTTGATCGAAGAAGTATTCTATTCGTGTCCTAAGAATTTTTATTTAAAATTAATTTCCTATGTTCACAATATTCAATGAAGTGGGGAATCGAACCAATGATCTTCTTGATGAAGAGAAATGAAGCACCACATGGTGAATCACTCGGGGGTATAAAACCATTATCCATATTATCATATAACTTCTTAATCAGTTATTCCTACTCAATAGAATAGGGATTCTTGGATATAGTCAATGATCAGGGTATATGTTTATTTGTGAACTAAACCACTCATTCAGGATGACGACTAGAAAAACCATAATGGAAATAATTATTATGATACCACTTGATGGGAATATAATTAAGAATTATTATAACCTTTCTTTCAATCATTTTAGATAGATGGGATTTCTCATGTTTCAATAACATTTGAACATGAGATGACGATTCTAAAGGATTTCATCCTTATCATTACACTTGTATTGAATTAGAGGATGACTCAAAAAGTGACTAGTGATATCCATATCCTAATAGTTGAATTTTTATTTATATAAGGACTTACAATACATTCCCAATATATGATTAAAATCCCCTAATGAAAAAGGGATATTATTTGTTATATGGTTTAGTCCAAAATAATTACACGGGGATGGTTTATCTTCATGGGATGCAATAATTTATTTGTTCCCAATTCTCACAGTTAGGTCAACCACCAATTTTTGAGACAATGTTTGAATATTTCTACTAAACTAAAAATATATAAAATAATGAATATAACTATAATAATATAGAACATTTGATGCTCATGAATATATAGTGATTTCTCTTTTCACTATTTGGTTATATTTCTTACCATTTATTATATCTATAATAAACATATTGATGAGAATAATCAAACTAAAAAACATATAAATAATGAAACTATGTAAATATGAATATATTATAATTTAAATGTTTATTCTGAATCATGATCCATGGGTTTCAATATATTTTATATATGGTAATATTTTTGTTGTTTTTTTAACCTAACAATCTATTTACATCCATCGTAGGTGCTTATAATTATTTTGGGATATTTCTAAAGAATATCCCATAAGATTATCAAACTAGGTTCATAGTAAGGGTCCATTCACCATATAACTAGGTGATTATTGGGATATTCCTAAACAACACTTTTTAGTGTTATTAACAGTGGATAACTTTAATCCAAAACCAGCAAAAAAATTAATAGTAATACCTGGATGTATTTTCTTATAAATAACTTCCTCTATTTTTTGTGAAAATTTCAAAAAAGAATTTCAAATACATTAACTAATTTCTAGGCTTATCAAAAAGAAAATTCTTTTCCAAATCCCCAAATATAACTTGACCATTCTATGATATAATCTATAGAAACAAGATCATTTTACACATTTTATTACATTATTTTTATCTCAAATATATGTTAAAAAAATTATTGAAAATCCAGGTGTATTTGGAATACTAGGTTCATAATACATTAATGTCAATATTAAATAAAAATATTTTTTTGTCACTATGATGATCTTCTATTCCTCTTTGAGGTCCTGAAACTACATACGATAACATGGAGAATACATAAAAGAAAGGGTTGAACTAAAAAACCTAGTAAGGTTACACATATGAAATTTAATCATAATATGTGAGTCAAATCAAATAAAATGATAGTATAAAATAAAATACTTGTGATTAATTATAATGATAAATATACAAATATACATGATATAATACTATCGTGAACAAATTTAAAAGTGGTCAAAACATTAAACATTACATTATTATAAGTCATGAAAAACAGCCAAGACAACATCACATGGTTGAAAGATTCCACGAATGGATTATGTTCATTACATAATCACATTCATAACATTTCATAAAAAAAAATTTACCCAAGTAAATTGAGAACTATCATGGGGAACCCATCATAACATATACATGTTTATGAGTACCCAAAAATGTATTCAATAATGTGGAAAAAACATATGAATTTCCAATGTAAAAGGATGGGTGGTATAATCTTTCCATAGATCCTAATCAAAGTATATTTCCGAAATATTTTAGAGTGAATAATGAATTAAATATTATTATCATTAATATCAACTAACATAATTATAGATTTTAATTGAATGGGATTCAATTTTATTCCAAACTATACATAAGAATTCACATACATGATCTAAATACAAACTCAAAAACTAATATGAAATCCTTTCAGAGATGTCCAATGCCTCTCTATATGGTGAAAAATTCTAGATTTCAAACCTATTCGCATCAAACTAAAGGGTACAAAAATTATTTTATCAACATATGGACTATATGAATTGTGTGTGTAGTTTCAACTTAAATTCTATTTTAGTCAATTAATTTCTATTGATGGTGACTCATATAGTAAATTAGAATGTTGTTAATGTATTATATTTATAAGAGATTTTGTGACTATGAAATAAAACATCTTGAGTGATGAGATGTCCAAAAACACCCTTTGTGTTTGAGAAGATGAACACCTTTTGAATGTGGGAGAGCCATGTGTGACATATAATAACAAAAAAATCCAATTAGGAAAATAATGTCAATGAAAATAATTATTTTCAACACAATTTTTTACAAAATCTCTATATATTACTATCTAAATAATAGAATCCATCTCACAATCCAGGGAATAGATTATTACTTCTTTATCAAGTACATAACATCTATATGTTCAGAGAAAGTGGTCACCTAAATTCTTAGCTGATAATATTTGAATTTTTTTAATGTATAATAATTTTCAAAAAAAAAATATTTTCAATGGTGTTATATTGATTAGGATTTGTGTCTAACTCTATTTATGTATATGAAATGTTATAGTGTACCCCATCAATAATATTAGATTAAACAAATACAATGGAATGGTTTGATTAAGTACAAAATATATTGTATTATTATTCCCAATTGGGTAGTTTTATGATAATAATTTTGATTAGTAAACTTTAATTCATAAAAATATTTCATTCATGGTTATTCCAAATTTAAATTAATGTTATTTTTATAATTTTATTTAATGTGGAAAAATGACCATACATAAATACTTGGGAAATTTTCTATAGAATCCTATATATCCTAAAAATTAATTATCATGTTTCACATATGTTATGTATGGTAACCCATGGAAATTTTTAATTTTATATATTTCCTCCTCAATCCCATTTTTTGAAATAAAATATCAAAATAAAATCCATCTCTATACAATGATATGAAATTTTCCCTTAAAAAAACATTCTTTTCAATTATTGTTTTATAAAAATTATAATAACATTATAGGTAATTATAAAATAAATTCCCAAAGATTGTGAAATGATGAAAATGTATTAAATAAAATTAATAATGAATCAATGAAAATACATACCATGAATCTTTCAAATGTACATCGGGAATGTCACAACCCATAAGGGATTCTATTATAGGTAAAATCACAATAAAGATAAGTGAATTTTATTTTTTTAGAATACTCATGTGAAATAAAATTCTATAAAAATTATAAAAATACATACAAAAAGAAATATATAGTTTTTCTTAAATGCATTTTGAGAATTTGATGAGTAAATTTTATGGTAAAATGATATTTTATTGCGATCTGATTCAATTTTTTATGGTAACTAGAAAATTACAATATTTATTGGGATTCTCATAATAATTATATCATTTATGTTATTATCCACATTGGGGAGTCTATAATTTAGGCCATATATTGGGGGTGTGGAACAAAAATGAATAAGAAAAATTTTAAAATATTTATGTCATACCAAATTTTCATTTTCCTTTTTAACCATTTACATCATTGTTGGGTTAAATATCTTATAAGGCTTCCAAATAGGGTTTTAATCATGTTATAGAAAAATTCTACCAACGCATATTTTTATTACCAAACACAAGAATATATCTTAACCTTCATCATGTAGATTTCAAATTCTCTACTAAAATAATAACCAATTTTGTTTCATTATTATAAGATAATTAAATAGGAATAATTACTTAAAGAATTTTTTCTTCCATTAGAAATAAAAACATTAAATATAATGGTGTTGGTTTTAATTATATATATTGGGGATTAATTAATAATGAAATCAACTTTGGTTGGGACTACTCTATGTCTAGATCTACATATAAAGATATTTATATATTAATTACTTCATTTTTATATAAATTAAGAATCTACAAAATGCATTAAAATTTTCTCCAACCTATGGGATTTATGTGGCCATAATAGGTTCTTCATAGATTTCATTCATAGGGTTTTCAGATCATATATTGTTACCAAAATCAAATATTTCTTTAGATATGTCATTTTATTCTTAGATAATAGGATCATTCTAATGTGTGAGTATGAAAAGTAAACTTTCCAATAAAATAATTTTTATACAATCAAATATATTAGACTAGAAAATGTTTTATTTAATCTATATTATTAGTGTAACCTCATGGAAATAAATGATTATATTTTTGATTTTCTATTTATATATTCCAAAAATGATAGGGGAGTGAGAAGGTTCCTTATCTTACACTAGGTTTTGAATATAAATATCTGTTTAGAAGATAAGAATCTACCTGATCACCAAGAAATCTTAAGAAACTCCCTATAAGAATGCAGTGAATCTATTATCTATTATGAAAATCACTCTTATTATTTTAAGATATCCCTTATATAGGAAAAAAATTTAATGAAATTCAATCATAAAATATACTAGATCGCATAATGTGTCTATTAAATACATGGATCAAATTGTTCATCTAATAGAAAATATGTATTGGTATAATAATATTGAAAGAAAGTTGTGGTGTGCTTTTTGTGGGAACATTTTTTCCTAACATAATTATAATTTTACCATAAAGAATAAATTTTCAGGTATAATTCCACGATGAATATACCATACATACTAATTTGTTTATGTGATTCAAGAAGTGTTATGTTGATCTAATAATATTTAAATGTTTCAACTATTTACATTTGAGTTTCATCCTCTGTAATCATTATTAATTTTCCAATTCTTAAGGTAAATGGTAGGGTAATGGTTTGTTTTTTCCTTGAACTATTTT
Source organism: Viscum album (assembly GCA_963277665.1). NCBI lineage: Eukaryota > Viridiplantae > Streptophyta > Magnoliopsida > Santalales > Viscaceae > Viscum > Viscum album. The sequence continues at coordinate 562,221,890 of OY728131.1, forward strand.
TCATATTAATTTTTATATTATCCATCATTATTTAGTGAATTATCTTCATTGTATTTATCCATGATATGTTGGTCATTTTGGAATAATATTTTGGAGTAGAGTAAATCTATTAAAAGCACCATGTTTTCACCATACTCATAGAACCATTAGGGTTAGAATAATGTTGAGAAATAGTTTTTTTATATTTTTTTCATCATTTCAAGAATAATTTCCATTAAAATATTCCATTTTTCATATAATTCTACAAATATTCTATATATGGATCTGTTTGATTATTTATTTTTTGATATAAACTAGTTTATGTATTTTAATTAGACGTTTTTTATTCGAAGGCTTATGGTATGAGAATTTGGTGTATGGTTTTAGCAATTTTTTAATGACGAAGAGGTTTGTAGATTTGTTATTGGTATACTGGATTATCTTAGTTTTGTAGATTGTTAATATCATATTGGTGTTTCGAATTTACTCTTCTCTATTGGTTGTATTATTGATACTAAAATTTTTATAGGTTGCATCACATATTTTAGTTTCCTATAACAATACTCATTGCATGGAAGAGAGACTTGCTGAAGAACATATTTCACATTCATTCACTATTGTGAGTCTATCTCATAAGGGATATTGCTGTAAAAAGAAAAAAAAATTCTACTACCGATTGGAATCTTTTAGAGATGATTTGGTGGAAAAAAATTAGTTTTTTCCTCAATATTGGATTCAATTAAAGTTGATTCAGTTTCTATAACCAAATTCAATCCTCAATCACTGATAGAACTCAAACTAAACTATTGTGAATTTCAACCTATCTTATTAATGATATCCTAATCCATAGATTGTGAATATTCAATTAATTATCATTGGGTAGATGTATAAGAAAAATTCAGTCCCAATCAAATAGTCCATGGTAATAGAAAACATGGAAATTATGTACCTCTAAGTCCTAACAAGGATAACACTTACGTATAATTTTAACTTTTTTCCGATTAAACAAAGAGTGTCTCTCTTGTGTCTTTTTATATTAAAAATATTCCCATCTTCATAATGGCACTTCATGAATTTGGAAGGAACCTATAATAATATATCCTTTTATGTTCATCATATTTTTTCATTTCTCATAGTTGTAAACTATATAGCTACTCATGTATTCCACCTTTCTAACAAAATATATAGTTTATCACCTTATAATATTCTCCCTCCACCCTTCCTGGATTGAATGTTCCAAAAGAAATGGTGAATTATTTGATATTATTGTTTCAGTCCTCTCTATTATATAAATGAATCTTTGGTAAAAAAGTTATGAAATATATTTTAAATAAAAAATTAAATTGTAGTGTTGTTTTGAAAATATATTTGTCAAAATTTATGAAATTATAACATAAATATATCAAAGTGTTTGGAAAGAACATTATACCAATTATTCAGATCTAAAATATGATTTATTACAATATTTTTCTCTTTTTTAATAAATTATAGATTTTCACAACTCACTATGTCTGTAATGAAATTTTCATTCTATTTCTTGGTCAAGAAGGAATAAATGTCTATTTCGATCACTAAAGATATGAGAAAAACTATGATTGGGTGTAAATCAGAGTTGTATGACTTATCATTAATTTTAATAAATAAATTTATTTAATTATGATCCTTTTCATTGAATTAAAATCTCCGTCACTTATTCTCCCCTTTAGTTGGTAGGAATTTGAATAAACAATAATGTAAATCCACATAAAAAATAAATATTTGTTAATGAGGTTAATCTATAATATGGATGACTATATCTTTGTTGTACGAGGGTACTTATCCCACACTCCAAGAAAACCCATTTTAAATTCAATAATGAACTTAGAAAAGTGAATATCCATAAACACATTCTCCTGGCACTAGCCAGGGATAATACAAGAACCAAAATTTTCTTAAGATTCTCTAGCATTGAAAAGGCCTCCATTATCATGTATAATGTATTGAATCCTCCATAATGAAAAATGATCAGTGGAAGCAATGTCCTATGTCAATCATGGACTCAATGTATATGATATCTACTCTCAATATACACCAAACTCTATGGAAGCCTCACAAAACAACTTGAATGATATCTCTAATCACAATTATATAGAGATATCATTGGTATTATTCTTTATAATACATGAATATCATTATATAGTTTCTTTAATTTTCATCCTCATTTAAAGGTGTAATTTCAGCCAGGCCCTGCCCGGACCAGCCTGGATAGGGCCGGGCCGGGCCGGGCTTTTTCAAATCGGGCCATGCTGGGCATTTATTATTTTCAAAATGAATGTTTGTTTTAAAAATTGTTTTAAAGGTTTTTATTTAAATATTTTTTTCAAATTGTTTTTTTAAAAATTAAATTTATTTTTAAATGGAAGTTTCTTGTAAAAATGTTTATTTTATTTTATATTAACATTTTACAGTGGGTGGATATGTTTTTTTTTCTAAATTGATTTATATATAGTGAATCTATATATATTATTTGCAAATTGTAAAAAAAAATTAATGAGGGGTTTTAGGGGGTGCAAAAATGTGGGTGAGTTTAAAGTCTTTTCTTTAAATGTATATTTTACATTTATTTAAAACATTTTTTTTACATTTTTTTAACTTATTTATAATTTTTCAAGCATTTGTTAAATTTTAATATTTAAATGTTTTCATATAAAACCATTTTAGAAATCTGTTTAAAACAATATTTTACAATTTTTAATGATTAATTTAAAACATTTTTTAATATTTTTTAAATACATGCTATTTACAAGTATTTTTTTAAAACATTTAACATTTTTCATATTTTAATGTAAAAAATATTTTTTAAGTGTTTGTTTTTAAAAAATTAATTTAAGTGATTTTTTGATTGCTTTTTAATCATTTGTTTAAAACCATTTTATTTAAACCATGTTAAACTATTTTTTAATACTTGTTTAATATTTTTTACATTTATTTTTAGATATTTAATTTAAAACTTTTTTAACGCATGTTTTTTACATGTATTTTTTTTAAAACATTTAACATGTTTTATGTAATTTTTTTTAATTAACATTTTACAATGGGTGGATTTATTATTTTTTTAAAATATATTTATATATGTATATGAATTTATATATATTATGTGAAAATTGAGAAAAAAATATTAATTAGGGATTGGGGTGCGCAACATTGGGTAGTGGGTTTAAAGCATTGTTATTTAAATTTTTTTATCAATTAATTAAAATGATTTTATATATTTATTTTATAAAATTTATTTATGAAAAATATTTTTAAGCGTTTGTTTAATATTAAAATTTTTTTAATTGATTTTTAAATTTTTTTGCAGGGTAGTCCCGGCCTGGCCCAAATGCCGAAATTATAGCCTTAGGGGGTGCACAGCTACTACAACAGTGGGGGATTTAAGGAGCTTTGACCATAACAGAAGCTAAATGGATTGCAAGAATGAGATGGAATGGAACCTGGGATTGGGACAAGCCTGTGCAGGCACATGAAAGCCTAGTCGAACAACCATGCAAAGGTGGAGAGCTGATTTCACGATGAAGATGCTGGTGGGGAGTAGTTCCAAGTTGTTAGTCGAGGTTGTATATAATGTTTGAAGCCTACGGGCAATGAATTCCTATAAGGCCTATAGGTAATGTAATACTTATGCCTACGGGACTTGTAAGGGTTCCACCTTACCCCTTGAAAGGTGGATTATAAAAAATCAATAATAAAAGAAGGCCTTCAGGCCATTGGATTGGGTAAAAAAATAATTATGCGTTAGGGGTGCGCCGTAGTGGGTGGGTTAATTTTTTTTAAAATAGATTAATATATAATATATGGAGTTGAAACATATTTAAAAAAAATTAATGTGGTTTTTGGGATGTGAAAAAAAATCATTAGGTGAGTGTGTTATATTTTTGTTAAAATAAAATAAGTTATTATATATTTAATATTAAACCATTGACACACACACCAAAATATATATATTATTAATGGATTTTTAAAAGGCACAATTAATGGATATGTATTATTAATAGATTTATATATATATATATATATATGTATTATTAATATCTTTTTATATATATTATAATATTATTGATATATATATTATTAATGGATTTGTTTATATATATATATTATACAAGTTTAATCATATTAAAAAAATTAATGAGGTTAGGGGTGTGCGCGAACATTATTGGGTGAGTGTGTTATTTTTTTAATATATAATAAGTTATTATATATATAATGTTTAATTAATGATATATTTATATATATGTAATATGAGAAAATTGTAAAAATATTAATTAGGGGTTGGGGGGTGCACTGGAGTGGGTGGGTTAATTTTTTTTCTAAATAGATTTATAAATGTATAGTATATAAAACATATGCAAGTTGCAACATAATTAAAAAAATTAATGAGGTTGCGGAACGTGCACGAACATAATTAGGTGAGTGTTTTATTTTTGTATTAATATACAACAAGTTATTATATATATAGAATATTAAATCATTGATATATATATATCTATATATTAATAGCTTTGTTTATATATATATTATATTAAATCATTTATATAAATATATTATTAATAGATTTTTAAAAGGCACACTTGATTGAAATATATTATTAACGGATTTTTTTATTTATATATACATTATTATATATATATATATATATATATATATATATCGTTGTATATTTATACACATGCACATTATAATTATATGTATATATATATAGATTATTAAATATATAATATATATTATATATTATTATATATTATTTTTTATCAATATATATTGATATATAAATATATATATACATATATATAAATTATCGTGATAATATAATAGGCGCACCACCTAGACCAGTTGGTCGAGGCGCAGCCTTAGAAGCTTGAGGTCGGGGGATCGAATCTCCTTACCAGTAGTTTCCCATTAAAATTTTTACAGTAGCTGGGTATCACATGGGCCAGCGGTCTAGGATTTTTTGGGCCGGCCTGGCCTGGTCCACATGCCTTCTTGGATAGGCACAAGCTCGACCCGAGCCCGGCCAGGCCTAACGCAGGCTTTTCCAGGCCAGGCCGATCGGACTTCCAGGCCGGGCCTGTTGGGATTTCCGGCCGCCAGGCCAAAATTACACCCTTATCCTCATTCTAAATTAGAAGATCAAGAAGCATGATCAGTTATCTAATTTTCTCCTTCTTCTTCAACATATTGGAATTTCCTTTTTCTCAATATCATTGGAAACCTATCTCTCTCTCTCTCATAGATAAAAAGATCCCAAAATATAATAGTTTGGTTTCTTCTTCATTACATAGTGGTTTCTCAATATAAAACAATATGGATTATCCCATATTTTTTTCTTCAAATCATAAAATATATTAAATTTTAACAACATTTTATAACTCTATCATCTTATTCTTCCTTTTTCATATATTTATATATTCATAGTACATCATTGATTTTATTATTAGAGTTTTTGGAACTTCAATTAACTTGTTTTATTATCATTTAATTCTATTTGAGATTTTTGGTCTAGATTATCCCATATATTTTATAATAAAAATGTACGAATAACTTACCAATATGAGTCCATTATATCTCATATATATATTTTTTCTAACAATTGAAATAGTTTTATAGAAAAATATATAACAATTTTTATATTCTACTCTGAAAAATATCATACATTATTGCCTAAAAAGCCCCCATAATAATAACATCGTCTTCTCATAGTTAATTTTTTTAATATTCACATTCTTTAAATTACACTTGTAAATGTTGACATGAAGTACTATATATCATGTTCATTGAATCATTTTTTATCATAAGTATATATTTAAAAATATTCGTTGGTCAGGATTTTGGGATTAATATTTTCATTACCATATGACTAATATTATAATCATAGAACTATCTTTAATTAGGTTTTGATCCTCAAATAGTTTCATGATGTGGAATCCATTCATCATTTTAATTATTTAATAACATGAAAAATAATCATGAATTAATCACTGAATAATAATTATGTTAATGAATCATTTAAAAGCATATCAATGACTAAATTGTTTCTCCATTAGAGTATTTAATTTATGAACTATCATAATTTTCTAACTATTGACTCCTATGAATCATGTTGGAATCTTCAAATGACTCTTAAATAACATTGTTATGAATATTGGTAATCACTATATTTCTTATACATTTTTTATGTTTTCAATTATCTATCCAAATTCAATAATAATTGAATAGTTCATTACTCATTGTATCCATTAATGAATCTCAATCATTCAACAAACAACATTTACATTGTAAAGGGACCTTCATAAATTTACTAAATTCCAGTACATGTGGTAAACAAAGGGTGTTAAAAATTTCCCTAATCCCCATGTCCTTATTATGTTTTTTGGAAGAATAATTAATCATATGAATTCCCTTGAGGACTATTTTTTAGTCTAGAATGTCAATTAACTTATGAAAATTTCCAAATGCAATCATTGATTACCTTTTTTAATCACAATAGACTTTTGAGTTTACTTATTACAAATACAGAGCAAACTAATTAAAAAAATTAAGCAATTGTTAATTTTAGTAAACATATTGTTACTCTTGCTCGAATTAAGGAAAAATCTCAAGGCCTTATTCATTTCTTAAACCAATGAAAATATCAAGAATAAGACTCCAAATTTTACGATCACTTTCGAATCCCTTCAAAATTCCTTTAATAAATATAGAATAAACTACAACACATAATAAATGAATAGAATTATCCATATAGTATTTTAATGAATATTTTTCTACCTCACCATAAGTTGTTAAAACATTATCATTCAATATTTCTATGTGATGTGACATACTACAACCCTGATAAATACAAGTATGGATCATCATCATAATATATAATGTCTATTATAAAACATCTTCTAGATTCTTCAAGGAGAAATGATATCCAACATTATGTACAATTCCTGGAAGTGTTCCTCGATTTCATACAACCATTTTGAAATAATACGGCATGTAAATCTTCATGGAGTAACATCAAAAAGCATTTACAACTAAATATTATTTAATAAAAGTTTAATAAAAAATAATCAAAAGGAATCATTAAAATTTAAATATATTTTATCATCCTTCGATAATAAAACCACCTTCTTCATGGAAAGGTAATTGGTAACTACTTCACATTATTATTCCCTATAAAACATTGATTTTATATAACATTATCAAACATAAAGGATTTAATTTTCAAGACTCACCATTTGATTAAATTTCATCATCTTCACAAATGATTACATCTTTATGGAGAAGTTATTCAATCTTATCATAAATAGAATTGGGAACTCAAATATGGATCTAATATACACTTCATCACAAAATATTGTCAGTAAGAATATTGGATGGATTTTTATTAAAAAAAAACTAGTCAAACTCATAGTGGATTTAGCTATATCAAACATTGGGTTTTTTATAGTACCTACTATACATAATAAATATCAATATATATTCACTATTTTCTTCTCCTTCCTCATTGACAACAAAAATAAAAAAGTTGACATAGGGTGACATAATTTAAAATATTATAATGTGACCTCAATTATTACACTATATGTCTACATGATATATGCTCCGTTTAAATTAAAATTGGGTAAAATCTTGGATAAATTCTATAAATAATTCCACATAATATAATAACAACAATGAATACTTTTTCTCATGGAATTATTATATATTTTCATGTATGAAACCAAATTTGTAATATATTGACATGATAATTGGAACCTGAATTTACAAAAACATATCGATAAATATATTAAAATAAATTCCAGAATAAAGGGAAATTTTTAGTTTCAATATGAACATAAATTTTTCATTATAATTTTTTTTGTTTTGAAATTGATTAAAAATATTATCCACCTCTAAAGTAGACATTTTATTTTTAATAATAATAAAGGATTTGAGAATTTTTAAGCATACAGTTTCCTGAAAAAATATAAAGTTATTTAAAAATTTTCTTTTATTCATAGAATATTACATCATATTAGTTCTCATGAAGAAAATCTATAACCCCATTCAAGTGGATACAATACTTCATCATTGTCTTCAAGTTTTAAAATTTCAAAAAAATAGTTTCAAAATACAAACTATTAGACCACTTCCATGATTGTTACATATAGTATGTTTTATAGTATTTATAACTTTATCATATTTTTTATTTCTACCATGAAAACATTCCTTAACATGAATTACTTGATATTAAGATAAAATAAAACATAATTGATCAAGGAATAAGAATGAATTATATTTCTCCTTATAGGGAGAAACAAAATTGAGATATATTTATCAACCGGTACACTCATTCCTTTTTAGATCCCAATATGAAAGTAACATTCATTATTTCTTTGAAAATTTTATGAAAGAATTATATTTTAGAATAATGGACTTCATTCCATTATTAAAAGATTATATATATGGAGATATGTTAATATCAAAATAAATCATGTAATATGAGGCTTTTTGCGTCAACTCTATTTTTTAAATATATGTTATTCAACTATTAGGATAACTAAATAATTAATTAATATATGAAAAACAAGGTTTCTACTACCATATATATTATCAATAACTCTTTGTTCATCATGTTAATAATACCACTTAAGAACTTTGAGTTCTCATTCATTCTCACTTTCTTGTTTCACAGTATCACATTTAGTTTTTTATTTTTAATTTTTTTGAATGTTAGATTTCTAGCAATCAAATGACATTAATTATTTAATATATGGTCATAATTTTTGGGTTATCCATATTATCTCTCAAAAATTCTCTTCATCAAAAATATCCATTTTCATTTCATCGTGGTGTGATAATACATTTTTTATCATCTTTCATTAAAAAATAATAATAACCATGGATTGTTTATAGGATTCCATAGTGTGTTCGATTAAAAAAAGATTATTATTAGATTCACCTTTTTGTTGAATAGTTCTTCTTAATCTTCATTTCTATATTTTAAATATTCTTCTCTTTCTTGTAATCCATGGATAACCCACTTGATTTTTTAATAAAATTATAAAATGGTATTTTTGGTCTTTTTAAATATTGGGATATTTTCATATGTTTTATTATTTTTACCAAGAAAACATCTTCAATATGAATACCTTTGTGGGAGCACCCATATTACTTTCAATACTATTTAAACTAATTTTCAAAAGAATATTTGTGTTTATCTGCTAAGGTCTTTGCATTAGTGTAGAATTTTTATACTCGAAATTGTATCCCTATGACTTCAATGGGTTAACATATTCAACCAGAATTAAAGAACATATTATAATACCTTCCAAAACACTATAAGTATCCCATTAACCTTGTTATTTTCTTCTCATTAGAATTACTAATAGTTTTATACCTTTTTTTATTATTTTAAATTTTATCCTTATGATGGAAAATTATTTGGGAATAACTTATCCAAAAATTTCTAACATACACTTTAGATTTATTTTTTAGTTTATCACAATCTTTCATTATCTATGTTTGTCTAATTATTGTATTTAAACCTACACTGTACATAAAAAGGCATTTTGAATAGTCATAGTTTTCAGGAATGATAGGAAACTTTTTCATATATATTATATAATATATATCATTATATTATATTAATGTGTTCTTTACAAGAAATATAGTCCTTTTATAACAAGAAGACTCTTTTTAATTCTATGAGGAATCAACTCTTCTCTCACCTTATTTTTCAATATTGAAATTCCATTTGATTTTGGACTCTATTTGTCTGGTACAAGTTTTGAAGAAAAATTAATTTTGGAAGATATATTATTGTTAATCATTGATACTTATTCTTAGTATGATTTCATGTCATTATAGTACTTTGAAAATCCACAATTCCTAGAAGTTACTTCATTCAGAATTCTCTTTGGTATTTATCCATGTTAGGTACATGATTCATCATATTAGTTATGAGATATATCTCTAGAAATATTTTCTTCTCAAAATATTCTTGGTTCATCAGAAGAAGTATCCTGAAAATAAATTATATTTACATCTTATACATGAAAATATTATGAATCACTTAAGGTAAATGTGTTTATTAAAATTTTACAATTTTATTTTTGATCCAAATATTAAATATTCATTAAGGATTTCACTTTATCACAATTGTAACACACAAAAGTTAGAAATTAAACCATTTAGAAAATAATTATACATTTTTTCTATTTATTATTTATTTAGTCCTTATATTATTTTGATTTTAATGTGAAATTATACTAGTTAGAGGTCGTTACATCTTCTATATGTCTACAATTCATAAAGATTTTTGGAATAGAAATGCTGAAACATTAAAAAAATTATATCTAGAGACTACCTCAACATCTAAATATAGGTGGAACAGTGGCTATGATACTAAATTTTATGATCAATTGGTTTATAGAAAGAACCTACAAGGATGAAATGTTGAAGGATAAGGTGATAGAAGATGAGATGGATTAATTTTGAGTGACATACATGAGTGATTGAAATCAATTAATATATGTTCATTTAAAGATAATAATTACATATGGGAGAAAACAAGGGGGACTGATCCCTAGTAGATATGAATGAATGAGAAGAATATGAAAGGATAAATATCATAAAAATAAAATTGGTAAATAAAAGACTATAAACATACTAAAATATTTTATAGTTCAGATGATTGGTTAACAAACCTTTCAAAAAAATGATTATAGGATTTTTATATGTGTGATTTTCACTAACATGGTTTTGATGAATTGTTTGAGAAAATTATTCATTCACTATGCAGATTTAAATTACCTCTGAAAACATAAAATGTTAACAGTTATCATTGAGTAAAACCTCCAAATAATCCGCATATAAAATACATGTCAGTCAATAAAAGCATGGGTTTTAGAATTAACCATACTATAAAACATTACACCTATGAAAATTTCGTGAAAAAGAATAACATATCACTGTATTTTTAAAAACCTATTTAGAATAGAAATCATGTTTAAGTGTTTTCATCACTTTATTCTCCATAAAAATGTGGTGCACTACCAACTATATTTAACTTCTTCTAATAATTTATAAATTAAAATTTCAAAACAAGCATTCAGTTTAAAAAGACATTAATTTATCATATATGTAATTAAATAAATTAAAAATAATAATATTGAATAAAATATTTTTTGAAAATCATATTTCCTGACCAAACCTAAAAAAATTTACCTAACACTAATTTTTAAAATATAGAAAATGAAAATGAAAATTTTAATCCAAAGAAACTATAGAACATATTATCCCCTAAAATATTACTAAATTAATTCAAATAACCACTTTTATTTAAAATTGTACTCTCCACACAAAAATCAACATAAGAATTTATCTTATACAAATTGAATATAAATTCCATAGTGAAGCACCATAAAAAATTGAAAAATCCATTTTCATGAATTTTTAATTATTCAAACATTGACACTGAAACATTCCAATTAAAAACTAAAATATTTCTGAAATAATATGATCACAAAACACCGTTTTAGAAAAACTTTCTCACCCACACATAGAACTATACCCCATTGAGGTCAATACGTTCCATATTTTTAATAATTTTTTTAAATGAAATAAAATAATGAAATTAAAAGTTAATAAAACTATATTTTGTTTCCTTACAAACAATTTAAAATTCATTTAGATGACACATAAGTTAAAATTTTCGGGAATAATTATTCTCATGATTGTGAAGCAGGGGGAGCAAGGGGAGAAGGAATAAATCCCTAAATCTGGATAATTTATGATCAAAATTTTCATATTGATTCCAATAATTGGTAATTTTAACAAGATTGAGACTCAGATTACACTGGGTACCCAGAGAAAAACATTTTTGAGGTTGTGAAACTATTTTCCTCTTTCTCTCTTACAAATTTTTACATTCCACTGCCTAAAAATTTGACCATAAAGGGGCGAGTTGCACACATTTCATCCAATCAGTATATAGTGGACGAATTATTATGGATATAAAAATTCTCCTTCATCACAAGATATTTGTTCAAGAAACATGAAAACATATGGAAATTTAATGATATTATAAGAAAATTATAGAATTACCTATATTTGATGATTGGAATATGACAGCCACATGTCATGGGGATTAACATGTGGGTTTCCCTTCTAATGATTACAAAATTCAAGCTTGGAGCATGGGATCAAAATCCGTAATGATTACATTTTTTAGAATTTAAAAATTGAATATGAACTAAGACCCTGATAATGTTAGGAATTCCATTTTTATATTTAGATCTACATATTTATGCTTATTTGGCATTACTAGCACCCATGGATTCTCCGAGTTATGAAATCCTTTATTGGACATCATATGAAGATTGGAAATAAGACATAAAATCATAGGATTGGACATTATGCCTAAATTTTAATGAATTTTGATATGTCAAACACCCTAGTGGAAGAGTTAGTTCCCACTAAAAAGGATAAAAATATTAAACGTGAGATCCAATTTGAACATAATCCAAAATTTTAGGTTTTTTAAAAATGTTTTGGAAATATAACGTCAAAATGAAAAATGATGATTGAATTTGAATTACGAAATCTCAAGGGACATGACATTGTTTAATGTAGGAAGAGAAAGGAGAAGTAATTACATTATACTCCTCCATCTTAATCAGATTCTCCTAACCAGAATAATTTGGGTCCTAAAAATAAGAATAGACATCTTCCAATTAATGCAACTTTGAGATCGGATTTGGGAATCTCAAGAGTGCCTCATGTTAGTTCAAATAAAGATGGGAATCAAAATAATTCCTCTCAAAGTGTAGGCCTAACTCCAAAAGTTCTACACTCATAAAGTGGATGGAATAAGGATAATGTACCCTTATATGATATAAATATGATTACATAAGGTCACAAACAATTTGAATGGAAAGTATCCTCACATTTAGTTTTCCTTAATATTATATTAGGATCTACGGTGGATAAGTTAACTATACTTGTTCAATAGAACGAAAATGAGATCATCATTGATGAAAAACGTGGGAATCACCCCAATGGGGTCCTCTTTCCATTTGTATTAGGATCTCAATAATCTAGTGTGATAGAGGGAAAAACTGATGGAAAGTCTGTATATATGTTCTTCTTGCACTCTATTACATCCATCCCAACAACACATAAAGATTATCAATAGGTAGAAAATGAGAAGAGGTTCCCACATGTCCATACCTATTAGAAATAGATGGTGACACATTCTGAAAAATTCTTCATGTATATTCCTTCCACAATTGAGTAGGAGAAGTCCTTAGATAAAACCTCACTTATGTCCCTAGATTAGAGTACACCCAAGGCTCATCAAAAGGAATTGACTCACCAAATATAACCTACATGAAACTGTGATCTACTATGAGGTTTATCACATATACCTTCCTCTATGATTGCTATGAATAATGTTCTCATGGATTCACCCAATCTAGATGGTCATTCTGTGAAGAAATTCACACACCTGAATGGTATATTCTGGTCTGATGTAGATGAATACATACCAATTAGTTAGAATGTTCTAATCACCCAAAATTAATGTAATGATGAGTAATATCTAGTTTCTAAACACAAAATGGAGTCAGTCATGGGTATCATCTCAAAAGGGAAGAAAAAGAAAACTAATGGGAGGAGAGGTAAAGGTCAAATGACTATGGGAATTAAAGGAGGCCCCAAACATGGATAATAAAATTTGTTAATAAAGATACTCTATTAGAATAGTCAAGTTCTAGGGAACCCCTAATGGTCAAATCCCTTCATTATTTTATTTTGGCCTACAAATCCACATATATTGGCATTACTAAATATAATCTCCAATTTCCTTATTGGGAAGAATTTATGTGGGATTATAATATATACAAATATATTTTCCAAAACCCCCTTGATTCTAATATGGACCATATGGGGTCCTAAGGCATCAAACCATCCACATAGGAAAGTACATCAAGTAATGTAAGAGTGTTTTAGTCTCTTGAAAAATATCTGGTTATGTTATATTATTGTCATTTTTCTATTCATCCCCATCCTACATAAGAAGAAGGGATTTATTAAGAGAACAAAATGTGTTTTTTGAAAGTATGGGCCAAAAATGGGTGGAACATGTATATTTTAATACTATGCTAAATCTAGATGAGAAAATAAGAGAAAATGTTAATTGTTCTACATCTCTAGAATTATATTATTTTATTGATCTTTTGTAACTTTGTTGAGGTCCCACTTGTAGGGGATAACATCACATAGAGCTGATAAACATTAAATAGTAGGAAAGTAGTCAATATTGATAGATGAATTTTCTACAAAATTGATCAAAGTGATGCTCATGGGATTTTGAGATTCACACTACCAAAACATCACTCTGAGCACAATCCTATTATTGTAGATATCATTACTAAAATTCCATGGTCACCTCCAATTCCATTGATTTTTATCAATGGGTGGATTGTAACTCTTTGTTGTAGGTAATATGTTTTGGAGGCTCGGAAAATTGATATTATTGGTAGTCTGTGAAATAAACCAAGAAAAATCATAAAATATGGAGAAACAATTTGTTTTCAAAGCTGGATTTTGAAATTAGAGTGGCTGATGAATATAAAGTGTGATAGTAGATCAAAAATCAACATCAATGTACTCTATATAAGGAAGAGGTAGAGGCTCATATTAGGATGTATTTCTTCTTAATGACTAAATAATGTTTGGATAAAAATATACCAAAGGTTATGTTGTTAAAAGATATAGATATGAACAAATTTTTCTTTGATTGATTACAAAAGGTGACAGGGTACAAAGTTAGGCATAAAGTAATCCGTATAAATAAAAAATCTATATATCAGAAAATGAGATATCTCAATCATTGGTAGATAATTTCATGTGGTTGTACACTGATGATGGGATGAAACACACACACACACAAAATGTTTTTTTAATATAAATCCTTTCATTGAGGATAAATACAATCAATATCTTATCATGACAACACAAAAAAAGGAATTTAAGGAGGATTTATTCACCCTCAACGTGGAATGTGACCCCAACCCTGATGATATTACTAAAAAAACACGTTTTATTAGGATATCATGTGTGATGACATTACCCAAGCAATCTAAGAATTTTCCATCCACCCCTATATGCCAGCATGGAATAAATCATGATTTATTTTCTTGATACCAAAGAAGAAAAATGCACTTGACATTAAATACTTCTGGCTCGTAGATCAAGGGAACTCAATCCCAAATCACGTTAGTAAAATCACCCTGAATAGGTTGGGGTGAATGGTTTAGGACATTATCATCCTAGATAAATTTGGACTTATTCCTGGGAGAAGTATTCTAAACTGTGTATTCACAGCTTTATATAGTATGAAATTAATGAAGATGAAATCAATGGAAGGGAACTTTTCACTAAAAATTGACTTATCCATCACTTTTGAAATGCTGATTTAGATCGTTCTTCTTGAAATTCTATGAAGATATGTATTTTTAAAAAGGTACATTTATTTTATTATTACAATACTAATTTCTTAAAGGATATCCATTATTGTCAATGTGACACTCGTTGGGGTTTTCAACTGGTCAAGGTGTGTGATACAAATTGATCCTCTCTTGGGAATTTTTCTTCCCATTCCTGAATATTAGTTGTGTATATTCATCAATGACCTCACCCAAATGGTATTTCATAAGTAAATTAAATAAGGGAAGAATTAATCTATTCCTTCACACATGCTTAATGACAATGACATTTTATTTCATGGAAAAGCCTAGAGAAAAGACAGTATACTCTATGAAGAGACTATTTGATCATTATGAAGAAGTGTCTGGGTATGATATATGTAAGAAAAAATACTTCACAGTATTTGGTGAAGGTATATAATTGGGTATGAAAAAAAGAATCAACCAAAGAATAAGTGGGATGAGTGGATCTCCCACTTTCAACTACCTTGACGTTCTCCTATGTTGGGGAAAGGAGAAGAGGCAATATTTGGAAGGATAATACACTGGTATTATTAATCAAATGGATATGTGGAATGGGAATGCAATGAACCAGTATATAAGGGTATTTATTGTAATCTCTATCATAACATCCTTGTTGTTTTATTCATTCTCAATCTATAGATGGACCAGGGGTCTTATCAAGGACCTTGAAAACACGGTTAGGAACATTATATTGGCTGGATAGGTCCATGAAAATAAGTTGATTAATATTTCATGGATATAGTGTATTAAAATAGTGGATTTTGGAGGCCCTAATATCAAGGACCTTAGGATATTTTATGATGGTTTTATATTGAAATTTACCTAGAACGTGATTTCCAAGGATGCACCTGGTGACATCATTGCTAGTAGGCTAGAGGTTAGACTTTTGAATGGTTATAAATATTATCTTTCCTCATCTATTTGGCCTTACATCATGAATTCCATTAATATGACCATCTATGATACTAAATGGATGGTAAGTTGGGTCCCTAATCTTAATTTTTGGTGCACTGAATGGTTTGAGAACTCGCTGTAAGACAACATGAAAATTCATAATGATGATAGAAACATGTCAATTGCTGATTTTTATCACAAAATCAAAACTATGATAGCATTATCCCACTCTTTGGCTACATGCCTATTCCAAACATAACTCCATGTATTTTGATACCCTCTTATGGAAACTAAATAGGGATAGACATTTCAACACCATGGAGTATTACAAAATAGAATGTTGGGGATCAACTAAACCACCAACTTTGTTAATAGAATTAAAAACTCATGTTATAGAACCATATTGGATTATTATTCTCTATATGGTCTAGAAACACCAATAGTCCACCTATAATTAACTCAATGGGATGGATTTCAGATTGTGCTAGCCTATCCCCAATGCATGAGGGCATAAGAGAGTGCTAAAAACATTATCTATCACATAGTTTTCCATAAAAAAATGAGAATATATTGGATTATTATTTGTAATTAATTTAGACAAAAATATCTAGCCACATGTTTTTATGGAATGGATTTTACCTATAGACTACAATGTGCCGGTCCATAACCCAAGGTTGGTAGCAGTTGTTTCCACTTTTGATATTATCTTTAGGATCCCAAATTACATGTTGTTTGAGGAGAGGAATCCCACCACATAGTTGTTCATGATCTTCATTCATTTTGTGGTTAATTCTGAAGCTATGCTAAAAATAGGGATCATGAATAATATTTTTACAAATATGAATATATTTAGAATTATAGGTGTGTCAGGACATCAATGAAAACAAAATCTTGTTTGGAATATTTGATGGATACTTATAATCAATCCATGGAAAAAATTAATTTACCTAGTGTAGCATCTGGCACAACAGGGACTCTATGTCATGGAGGTGTCATTCGAAAATATCATGGGTTTATCAAAGGGTGGTTCTATTAATACACTGCATTTAGGGTAACTTATGAAGCTGATTTATGAGTGATGATATATGAAGTTCAATACATTCTGAAATAAAAATGGAACCTATTAAGGAATGAATATAACTTTTAAATTGCTGGGTTTGTATTAAAAACCACGCAAGGAATGTTCCATGGTGTATTCGACCTTATTGGGTTGAATGTATCAATATGATCACTCAGTTCAACATTAATGTCTCAGATTCTTACAGAGAGGAAAACAAATATGGTGATGTTCTGTCACAGAAATCAGTTATGGTTATGATGATGATGTGGTTTAATTGAAATTTACAAATAACTAATCAAAATAATTAAATTTATAGCATTCACACAGAACCTTATTTCAATAAATACCATTTTTAAAAACCATTAAATACCACATTATAATATAAATCAAATAAAAAACAAGGTCTAACCTAAAGTTACTCATTGTATTGTGACAATGTGCAATGAATTGGTTTTATTTCCTTTTAATATATCAATTTTGTGTAAATTAAATATTTGATGATGTTTTTTGATAGAGAAAGACCCCAACGAATGAGAAACATCATTGGAGAATATATTATACATTACAAGATATTGTAAAGGATTCAATGATATTTTAAAAATGAAGGGGAAGGATTAATCATCCCTTGTAAGTTGGAAAATATTGAAACATCTTGGAAAGATGACTTTCCCAAGGATTTATGCTCCCAGATTTTATGTTGAAATTATACAAATTACAAAACCAGCATTGGAACACATCAAATATTTCAATATATTTCTCAAAATTATAATTCAAGGACCTTATAGAATATATTTTTAGAAAATTTTGTCAAATCACATAATAATAAATAACTATCTTCTTATAAAATGGAAAATTTTCCAATTATATAAGATGATAATAAATCCATATTGTGCCTTCAACATCACCCATAAATCCTGCACATAAGATACTCTTCTTCGTGTAATATACATAATAAATTATATTTTGGGGAAATTGAATCATAAGTGGGGTTGAACTAAAATGACCAGCAAGTGTAAAAATAATAATTATACATAACTTGAGATATGTGTGTCATAACATGATAAAACAATGATGATGATCATAAGAAATAGTGTCTTTATATCATATGTACATAGATTAAAAAAATAATCAAAACATAAGATCATGAAATTCTTGTAATATAGAATCAACAAAAAACATGGAATCATTATCATAATTCAAGGCCCCTCACATCTTTAAAAAACATATTTTTATAGGCTAACTACCCATGTAGTATAGTTGTGTAATTTTACTTCCTGTGAACTATGATATCTCATGAGATGGAAACATGACCGAATTCATTGGTTGAATATATTATTCAGGTCCCACCCACCATATACTGAAAATAATACATATGTGTTCCACAAGGTATATATAAAAACATCATAGAAAATCACAAGGAAATAAAATTTGTTTTATGTACTTTTTATGTTTTTCCCTTTAGAAAATTCTTTATTTCATCTATAAACGCGACATAATAAACCCATAGAAAAATAAATAGACATTGAATGAGTTTAAACATCATTATAGGTTAATAAATATAATAAAATATGATTACATGTATTGTATTTACACATTATCTGGAATGGATATATGGTTTACAAAAATATCCCCAAACAATATGTGCATTGATCTTCCAGGTGACCAACAATTATTCTATTAATTGAACGTAGGGAATTCATAGAGGAAAGATATTGAAATTAAATCATTCCAATAAAATTTTATGATTAGGAATGTAAAAAATTGTTATAAAACATTCCATTTTTATAAAAAAGAAATTAATAATCTATCTAGATATGAAATATTTATAGAATTATTTAATTAAAACCCTCAAATAACCATATTACATTGATAAATAACACTCTTATAAGTATTATGAAAATTTATTTTACAATATTACTTTCTTATATCCTATGACTTCTAAAAATGATGATCTTTTTAAAACAAGATATTAAAAATTGCCTTTTTGGACACATAAAAGACTAAACAGTATGTCCATTAGAAAAAAGGAGGTCAAAAGATTCTATTACACCGAAACGTGTAAAATAGATTCCATAAATAAAAAATGAACAATGTGGAAAATATTTCATATTTTTTATTTTCAAACAATTTTAATGAAATTATATCTAGTTGAATATAAATTTTAAGCTATATATATGTAACAATTTTATAAAAACACGTGTAGCATTGCCAAACAAGATAATCATTTTTGGATAACAATCCATGTGGGAAAGATAAAATTCAATGAAAAACAATTTATAAAAAAACACAGTGTAAAAAGGATAATAGAAATTTCATTTGATAATACGTGAAGGGAATCATGAAGACAACTTGAGATGAAGCTTATTTGGGTTACAGATCACATTTGTTTAGGTTAACACAGATAAGGAACAAATATATCATTCACAAAGTATAGTAGTTAAGATTGCTAACAATGTGCTTTTACATGAGGAAGAATTTAGTAAAAAGGGAGTATATGAGTGAATTAAAGCTACATTCCAATATAATTTTAAATTTATTTATTTATTATGTAATGGTAGAAGAAATTATCATGATAAATCGAAACCAAGATGAGATTTGAAAACTCAAAAAAATAGGACTTGAGTCAAGAAAAAATTACGACGTTAGTTACTTTTTAATCAATACCCTACAAAGATAAATATTGTGCTGAATGAACATAAAATACCAATAATGAAGATATTTCATGATAATATAACAATTGGGTAGAATATTCAAAATCAAATAGTAAAACGGTGAATAAATTAAAATGGGTCTCAAAACCTAGAGTTTGAGAAAAAATTCATTATCTTATTTTCCAACATCAATGATCGCACTATTATATCAAATAAAAAAATAAAAGTAGTAGTTCTTATCTATTTTTGAATTTTATTATACCATATTGCATATTTATATTCTTAATTTCTAATTATTCACTATGAATATTGTTGTTCATTATAACTAATTTTTAACATCTGTTGTTGGAACTTTTAATTGTATTTCACATTCATAATAATGTTAAGGTTGACCATTTATCATTGATACCAATTCCATAATTCATTGATTACCTATGGTTCTCAATTATATAACCCTTTATTAATTATATTACTCCACTTTAATGCATAAATATTTTTAATTATGACAATAGAAGATGATTCCCAACCTAAACTAGTTTTTTCTTATTTCCAATGAATGAAGATGATATATTTTGACATGTTTAGAAATTTGTATTATATTTCAATAAACTATAAATAATATTTAATACTTTATTATTATATTTCATCTATAGTATGTAACATTTCTTAATCATTCTCTATTTAAGAATTATAGGATCGATTAAATATTTAGTAAACTGAAAAAAACAAAAATGTATCGTAAAGAACAAATGAGTATGAAATTTATAATACATAATGATAATATATCATTCTAAGAACCCAGTTATTCTTTTAGGTACTAATATTTTATTTTACTCAAATTTTTAGTATAAATTTTCAAATATGGCCTAAGTTGAATTCCTTTGTGGTCATAGAGGTATTAAGGGTGTCGGGGAACGCTTAATAGTTATGAAAAATCCTGATATTTCGTTTGAACGACCGTGCAACAACCTATGAAAATTTTTAAAGTTGGTTTTTGAATGATTTAAACATGGATAGTCATACCATGTGGGTAAACAGTGGGTTACGCCCCTTCTTCTTGATACCAATGCACGCTTAGCACATTGTTTTTTAAATAGTGAGCCTAAACAACGTGAGTGAGATATTTTTGGTAAAATGAACATTTTACTTTAAAAATTATTTTAAAACTAAATTATATTTCTTTTTCACCCATTGGACAATTGCCTCCTCTGAGAGCCTCTTTGGTTTCTATTCATGGATTTCATCCTTCTCCTATATCCGATGTCTAATTCAACAACTTTCAATCTCATTGGATCCCTAATGGTAAGACCTCGATTCTTTTTTTGATGTTATATGTTCTTCTGGACTTCAGTTTCTATATTTAAGTGTTTACTAGTTTTCCTTATTATTAGGATCTTCATCTGTTATTTGATTTTATGCTGATCTGAGCCAAATCTGGAGTTGATACAAGAGGATTTGTCTACTATGGACTAAAGGTAGGTGTTCTTATTCCTTTTATTGAATGTTGGGGTTTTTATATATGTTATAGTGTTGCATTCAAAATTTTTAGATGTCTCATTAAAATTATTTATAATACATAAATTCCTTGGCATGGTTTATTTAATTAAAGAGGCTTGATAATTATTGTTTAAAGGTTATGCGCCTTATTTTGAAACCACCACTTGGGAGAGTTGGATTTATAATTAGAACACCATGAGTGTATTTGACTATTGGATTTCATTTAGGTGTGACTTTCTTTTCCATGAATTGAAAATGGATGAATTTAATTATAAGTTAATGGATTCTTTGATTTTATTATGAATTGAAAATTAATTAATTAACTATAAGGGATAAAGGAAATGAACCTTTTCACAAGGATTTTTAATTGATTGTTGATGCTTGAGTTTCTTGTTTAAGCTTGAATTGTGATTTTTATTGATATTACCATGTGAGTTAAGTGGATTATATTCCATTTTTTAGATATATGCATTGTATTTATTGATTAATCATGTGATTCTAATTTAATTGAAATTACCATGTTTGTAATTGGATGAAAGCCTTCTATGATTATCCCTTACTATGAAATTCCATTATTAAGCATTAATTTTACATTGTATTGTTGTACCCATGTGAGATAAATAGAAAATGTGTTTTGTAATAGTTTATTTAATATTGAGAAGCTTGTAATAAAGATTTTACCATTTGAGATAATTAACGGATTCACATTATATTCATAGTTGTGCTTTTAGATATCTTTTTTGGGGTGGGATAGATTGAATTAAGTATGGTCTTGACCATTGATCAATAAAATCTATGAATAAATGGTCATTCCCTCTTAATTAGACAATAGACTAGCCATCTGAATTTAAAAATTCATTAAGACACCTTCTTTGGTGATTTGTAATAGATTTTTTTGGTACTAACCATGATATAATTTAATGTAATTTGTTAAATGGTATTGAATGATTTTCAATGTTGATAATCTGTTGGTGAAACATGGATTCAAATGATGAATTCCATGGTCATACTCAATTAGAATGGGACTTATTAACATGTCGAGTGATAATTGGACTCCCTATTGGACTGCAATTGACATACTCTAAGGATTAACTTTTATATACCTAGTGAAACCAAAATTCCTTGTGGATTCCAAAGGATAGTCTCAAGCGATTTTGATCATATATTCCATGGGTGATACATGGTCTCCCTTAGTGGACCTCTAAGTATGTACTTGAGTAGATGAGACATTATACAACTCCTAGAAAGTTACCTAGGTTCTTTAGAGCTTCACCATGGATGGCCTTGTAGGTTATTGGTTAAGATAACACATAGGGTGACACATGTATTCCAACCTAGTAATTACATGGATCGACATAGGTTATAAATTAATTAATGAATGAAATGAATTATATATGATGAATCTTCAATGATAAAGCACAAGATTAGATTCGATCCATGACTTATTCCATTTAGATGGACGACATAGGCATCTTCTATGCTTATGATTATATGGAGTACAACAGGATAACATTGGATCTCAAGGCTTGTGAATTAAATGATATTGAATTATTAATTGAACTTGATTAAACACCAAAGTCCTAACTGTTAAATTAGAGACATAGTTCCTAAATTATTTTTATTAAATGTGTTTAGTTACAAATGCGAACCATCACCCTATTGGATGGTTACATTTGAGTTAATCCTTCATTTTTTATATATTTTCGTACAAACTAAAATTATATATGTATATGTATATATATATATATATATTAACTGACTGATTGGAACATGTCCTTGGTGGTTACCTACTGGGATTATATCTCACACCCTATTTGGGATACTTTGGGTACCAAAACAATTCTATGATTGCAGGTATTGATTATAGCAAGAACCCTACTATAGTTACTTGATTTCTTCTTAGGTAGAGGGGAGAATGAGACCAAGCTGAGGCTCATGTTGCTATATAGATACATTTCCTTCTTTTTCTTTTCATATATGGATTTTATATTTGAATTTTATACATGTTTTGGCTACTTTACAAGAGACATTTGACATGTAACATCATTTTAATATGAGATATCTTCGGGTATTGTTTATTTATCAGTCATCTACTATTTAACATTTTTATAATTATTTTGGTTTTTGTAGCTTTCGATACATATGTATTATTGATATTTAATAGTGATACACTCTGGTGATAAAGGAATAGTGTCCCCACTAACACACTTAAGATATTGCTAATATTTAGTAGCCTCTGTCATTTGGGGAGATGTGCTTGAGGCTATATGGTCAACCCAAATCGAGACACTGTTGAGTGACATCTGAGTCCATGATTTTACACAGTGGTATCCTAAAATTATTTTCTATTTTGTTTTAATATTTTAGGACAATTAAGAGGGAGAATATGAAATAGGGGTTGGTAATGAGTTTTAACTAGGCATAGCTACCCCGCATATAGGAAAAATCCAAATTGCCTCAAATTAAATTATTTTTATCAAAATTTTGAATATTACAGTTGATTTGATTCTACTGTTGGGTGATTCACTTGAATTATGATGTTATTATTGATATGATTATGTTTTTATTGTGTTTCAACAATATTATATGACGGTGTTCCATCTCGTGCATCATATAGGAACATTTTATAATCACATTCCATGCATTGTGTCATTCTATTTATGATTAATTACATATTTTCATCCTATTGTTATACGTGTTGTGATAGATTAACCTACTGGTGTGTTATATTATGTGTATTTGATAGATAATGTGATTCCATCTCTTATTTCATCAAAAGTTTGTGGCCTTTTGGACTAGAAAATGAAGCACCTATTGATTCATTTTTTTAATGTCTATTTGATATGGTATGATTTGTATGTGCACCATTTTCTGGTTCATGAGGTGTTATGGGCCCTCAAGTATTATAATTTGGAAAAAATGGATTAACATTGGAATTATATTTTAAGATAATAGAAATTAATATGAACTAAAACTAAAATTAAAAAGTTTACTTGGTAACATAGACTTGATATAAAAAAACCTTTTTACAAGGAAACTGGCAGTGTCTTTAGTAATTTTTGGTGACTGTTCTTTTAATAGTCTTATATTTAAGAGCAGGTTGTATTGTTTTACATGGTTTTAGAAGGTTTTTTACATGTCATGAACTTTTGAGTTTTACACTTTGTTAATGATCTTTATTTCAGGCATGTGATTGGTATAAAAAATGTACAACTTGACCTTGTAGGTCTGTTGGGGTCCTGATTATTTTGATATGACCTATTATGTGTGTTTATGACCTTGATTAATAAGCAAACAACTATAGGGTATCATTTATGATGAACCCAAGATAGCTTAATGAGATCCTCGTTGGTTTCCTTATGTGTTAAAAGTAATTTATGTGATAAATTTTATATTTATGACATGATGAAAATAAATTGTTAATGATTAAAACTGAAAAAATAAAACATTCTTATTATTCAGTGAACTCTTAATTTAATTAGTTTTCAAGTTCTTTTAACTTATGATTACAGTTTTTAATAATAGTTTTGAATATTTTAAAAGTCTAATGATTTGTTTTAAATAAATTAATGAATTGTATTTGTAACCTAAAGCGGTGACCTTTTTGTAAAACCTCTTGTAAGTGTAGATTAAATATCCTTTGAGTTACCTTGGAATAGAAACATGAAATATTTCTGAAGGACACTTATTCTTTTATGAAATTGGATTTAATATTATATCTTGTTCCTAGTGACATTCTTGTTAGTATGACCTAGTGACAAGGTTAGTGCGTATTCATTTGTAAGGGGGCAACCCATTAAAGGTATCACCCTTACAGATTAGATTCCTTTCTAAATGTAATGATTTTCAAAGGCTTGATGCTATTCTTGTGTCATATACTTTCTAGATAACTTTGTTTATAAATTTCAACGTTTTTTGGATGGCTGGTCATATTTTCCTTAACATTTTTAGTGGTGTGAACATTAAGGAATGATCAGTTTTAGCTGGTTAGACAAGCTTAATGAAAGGTCTTCCACTTCATGGGTCATTTTACCCATACTTCTCTCAATGATGAACAACAAGGTATTTAATTTTCTATGTTAACAGTCATATGGGTTCATAAAACTTCAAGTTAAAATATCTTGTCAAGATAACAAGATATATGGAAGAATAAGTAAGATATCATTAAGTAGTATCGAGGATATTTCATTATACTTTTTTAATTTGGGGTAGTATGTTATGATTATGTAGTACACATATAGTTACTAAATGGCGTTACAAACCGATTTATTTTAGTGAATTTTTTAGACTTGTGTTGTTGAGAACATTTTTGGGACATCTCTAGAGTATAGTGGCATGGGATTTAAGGAACAATGTTGGGGTTGATGCTTGGGTGGACATTATAGATATTCAAGTGTCTTGACTCATCAGTTAGTTTTGTTTATATTTCATTATTAATGTAATGCCATAGAGATCATGACTTATAGGTGTGACATACATACATTTAATCCGAATCTAATCTATCACCCTTGTGAGTGGTCAGTCTGTCTACCTGTTTACTGACTAGGAAACTCCTTAGGTGGGGATTTTCATGTCAGTTATAGTGTTTCATGTGAGTTCTTGATCGACATCACATATTTTATGTGGTTGGCTATGTATGAAACCCTTATGAAAAAACATTGGTCTTGGATAAAATTCAGTTGTAAATATTCAATGGCCATGGAATGTCTCAGGTAACAAATACATCGTGGACCAATTGATGATGTGTCGAAAAGTGAATCTCATATTCTTTCATGAAGTTGAACAATAGTTGTTTAACTCATATTATTTGTATCCTTTGAATAATTTTATTGTATTTTTCTTATTGAAGAGTGTGTCCTCAATCTCAACTTCATCCTTGATGAAATAAGAGCATTTTAATACACCATTATAATGTTTTAAAATATTTTAGGTTATATAAGTTGTTTTTATCAGTGTAGCATGATTTACATATTGTTCTTATTGAGGTTTGGCCATTCTTGATTGATATATGGGTTCCTGTATAGGAACACCTTGGATGAAATTTTGGAAACCAAATGTTTTATTGGGAATAGACCACTTTGTGGATGCCACTATAGGCCTAGTTGATACTTATATGTGGAAAACTTGGCATGTATAAATGTCTCGCTTATAAACATGGATCACCTTGAGTTTGTTCTTTAGACTCTAGATTAATAAATATGAGGTTATCCCATACATGTAGTCAAGAATATATGTTATTTATAAAAGGGTAACAGTTCTAGTGGGCTATACCTGGTCTACATATTAATCATGGAGTGGCACAGAAGTTTAAATTACCTGGTGGTTGTTTGATCACGAAATATAACTGGAAGTCAGGTATGAGCTTTGGTTAATTCACTCATTCTGAATGTGAGGTTTCTTAAAATAAGGTATTATAGTTCTACTGTTATTATATCGACTGTCTAAGAAAAGTGTTTTCAAGAAATGTTAGTCAAAGAGGATTGAATTTTTTTCTACTTTTTCATGTGTATGATTGAAAGTAACATGATTAAAAACACATATTCAAGTTATGATGAGGTTGGTTTAAGTGTCATAATAGTCTTCCAAGAAAGGTTTCACGACTAGTTTCTATTTGGTCAATAGGGATTTGACTGTACCATTATGGTGAGGTCCCCGATATGATCTCAGGTGTAGTCTGGCTAACCAGTACTGGTGACTAAGTATGAAAATAGTTATAGCTGGTTTTTTTCCTGAGATATTCTACATGTTCGCCAGTGATCGCATATCAAAAATGACCAACAATACATTTATAGCAGCTACCCATTCTTGATTGGAAATGGAATAATGTGATTATGGATTTCATGATAGAATTACCAAGGTTGCCTCAAGATATTGATTATGTATGAGTTTTTTTGAAAGGCTCGTGATGGTTTCACATTTCCAAACAAATCAAATAAACCATCAGTGTATATTATCATGGAAGGTTGTATATATTTGAGATAGTAAAAAATCATGGGGTATCAATTACTATAATTTCAAACTGCGATGTCTAGTTTACTTTGTTATTCTAGAATGTGATACTGAGCGAATTGGGTGCACATGAGCATCTGGGAACAACATACAACCCTGAGATAGATTTCAAGCCAGATCACATGATTTTGGTGCTTGTGGAAATGTTTCAAGCACATTTCATAGTTTTTTGGGGATCTTAAAAGTGTCAAATACCCTTAGTTGAATTTTCCTACAAAAAAATATTTCGATCTAATATAAAGATGGAACCTTATGAGGCTTTGTAAAGTAGGAAATGCTGAAAACCCCGACATTGGATAGAGGCAGGACTGGTAGCAATGATTGGACTTCATCTTGTTTAGGAGACCACATAACTGGTTTAGTTGAATAAAAAGTAGATGAATACTGAGTATTTTTGTCAAAAATCTTATTCCAATCATTGTATACATCCTTTAGAGTTCATGGTTGGGGATTGGGTTTTATTTCATGTTTCATTGTGGTTGGGACAAAAAATAATCATGAGATAGGGTAAGGATTCCCAGCAGTATGTCAGGATGTTCGAGACTCTAGGGAGAGTTTGGATGATAGCCTATCTATTATAGTAACCTTATAGGTATCAGGATATGTAGTAAAATTTCCATGTTTATTGGATGCAATTTTCTATTCTGAACCATCTCATGTCTTTCCACTGTAGGAGGATTAGTAATAGGTAGACGCGTCCTTTGAGGAGCTTCCTCTTCGTATTTTGGATCGTATCTTAAAGGATCTATAAGTCTGGTCAGTTTATTTATTAATGGGTATATGGAATCACAACTGAGATTAGGATGAGGCATGGGTGTGGGATGTTTATGTATCATCGAAGTGGTTGGAGCTATTCTCGGATTATTCTTCACTACCATTGGATTGTTAATTTAATGATGAATTGTATTTAAGGGGATGTTGGTAAGAACCACATTTTTTATTTTAGTACATATCGTTTATATTCTAAAATTTCACAGTTTAAAAGAATAAATATTGCCTAATTTGAATTTCCTCTGAGTTAATAGAGGTATCTATGGTTTATGGGGCTAGTGTGGAGCCTGGAACCTGGTTAATGGGAAGAAAAATGCCTAGTGCATAGTTACATTAAATTGCGGGTGGGTAGCCTACATGCTTTAACAAACCATGAGATTCGTGGGAACAGAGCATGGAATTATACATAGTTTGTACGAACCAGGAAAGTTGGACCTCTTGGATGTGCAACAACCTCTACAATTTTTTACAGTTTGTTTTGTCATGGTTGGTGCATTGATAATAAAACTATACTAGTAAACCATGCACCTAAACTATGTGACTATAATATTTTGCGTAAAATGACAATTTTACATTCAAAAATATTTTTAAAGTAAATTCTATTTTTTCTTCACCAGTTGGAAAACAACCTCTTTTCAGAGCATATTTGGTTGCAATTCATTGATTTGATCTTCCTCATCCTTACAATGTTTGATTTTAGTTCCATATGTCTCATTGGATCTATAATGGGAATAAATAGATTTCTTTTTTAACCGTTCTCTATTCCTATAGATATTGATTATGATATTTTGGTTAAATATTATTTTCACTATTACTAGGTTCTTCATTCATTCATTGACATTCCCATGAAATTAGCTGAATCACGAGCTTATACTGGTTCAGTTATCCACTACAGGGTTAAGATAGGTGGTATCATGCCTTTCATTCAATATGGCATGTTTATATATGTCATCATTCAACATGCCACATTTATTGGGTGTAGTATTATAATGAAATTTAATAATTGAATTTTTATGTATGGCCTATGAAATTAAACATTTTTTATTATGATTGTGTAAAGATTGTTATCCTTATTTTAAAAAAAACCGTGGATATGTTGGTAATATTAATTGACCACCATGGGTTTCCTTGACTCTTAGTTTCCATTGAGGTGTTATTTTCCTTTTCATGGGACATAAATGGATGAGTTGAATTATAAAACCAAAACTTATTTTATTGTATTATGAATTTTGATTCAATTGATTAATGGGAAGGGATGAATGAACATAACCCACGCCACATAGATTTGTAAATGTTTTTTGATGTTTGAGTTGAATGTTTTGGTCTGAATTTTGGTTTTTAATTTTATGACAATGTGATTTAAATGTGTTATATTCCATTCCCCTAGACATATGAATTGTATTGATTGATTATTAATGAGATGTATTTTTAAATGATATTACCATGTGATTAATTGGATAAAATCCTTCCTAGATTTTTTCATGGACTATAATTTCTTGTTTAAGCATGAATATTTATTTGTATTGTTATACCCATGTTGGATAGATATATTCTATGTCATTTAATAGTTTATTTATGATTGATAATCTTGTTATAAAGTTTTACCCATGTGTGATAATTAAAGGCTAAGAAATATAAGTTATCTATGATTTTATCCATCTTTTGAGGCATGGTTTAGATTGTTTTGTTTATGGCATGGACATTTGAAGAAATAGATACTTTAATGAATGCTTACTCCCACGTGAGTTGACAAGAGGTGAGCCTTCTGATCTGGCCAATGGATTATGTCATATTCTGAGGTGAGTTGTTATTGAATGTTCCTGGCGTTGACCTTGACATAATTTAATGAAATTAATTAAATGGTATTGAAAGATATTGGTCTTGTTATGCCATGGGTGACACATGGATTCAAAGGAAAAATGACATGGATGGAATCAATTTGATTGAAACTTGATTTATATGTCATGTGATATACGGACTTCCTAGTGGACTACCAAGGATGGAATCTGAGGGTTGACCTATATATGGAAAGCACCAATTGGATTCCTTATTGATTTTGATGGATACAATCATGTTTTTTGAATAATACATGCCATGGGTGATACTAGGGCTCCCTTAGTGGATGTAAAAGGATTAATTTTCGTCAATGATACATTATACCACACAAAGAGTGATACATGGGATCTGGAGAGGTTATCCATTGATCGGATTTTAGGGTTTTGGTTCATATAAAACTCAGCGTGACACAAGGATTCCAAATTACTAACACCATTAACAAAATCAGGTTCTTAATTAATTAATGATTGAAATGAACTATATTTTTTTTTCTAAGCCTATGAAGAATCCATGATTTTGACATTAAAATATACCTTTTTTATAGACATCTTTGGTATTTTATTTTCTAATGATTACACAACGGCTGTTGGGTTTATGTCATGTCACGATACATATAAATTATATGATATTTAATTGTTAAATAAACATTATTAAATTCCATAGTGATGAATGTTAAATTATATAATTTATTCTTAAATGAATATGAATAAATGTGTTTAATTACACATGTGAACTTGAACCTTATATGATGGTTACTTTTGAGTAATGACTTCATTTTTCAATCATATTCATGGAGAATGCCATTATATATATATATATATATATATATATATATCCAATGAGAGATTGGAACATGATATTGGGTGGTTTTATATTAGTATTTTACCTCACCCCCTATTTGGGCCACCTTTGGGTACACAAATAGACTACATGATTGTCATTATTGATAAGGGAAGGCACTTACTACCAGTACGTGATTGGTGTGTTGGAGTAGGGGAGCGTGGGAGAGAGTTGAGGATCGCAATGCAAGATTGATACTAAAAGCCTTTTGTACATTTGTTACATGGATTTTATATACTCCTTGTATAATTTTTTTTTGGTTTTTTATTATATTAAAATGTAATATAACTTAATTATGTACATGATATGACTTCAGGTATTCATTATATATCAGTTTTCTATTATTTACCATTGCTATAAATCTAGTGGTTATTTACTTCATCCACTAAATATCTGTTATTGATATTTCTCTATGATGCACTATGGTGATGAGTGAATAGTCTCCCCACTGAATGACCTTGGTCCATACTTCTAGTCTATAGCCTCTGGAATTGGGGGATTTGTGCTTGAGTTTATGTGGCCAACCTGACTCTGGTCGGTGTTGAGTAACATCTAGGTCTAGGATGATACAATCAATAAAATTATCATAGAAATTTAATATTACAAATATACATACGTACATACATACACACACACACACACACATATATATATATTCATATATCCATTCTTATAACCATTAATAATGGGTGGGGTAGATAAATGAAATTCATCATTCATGGTGGTGCTAGTTGACACATACACATGATTAAAGAAACCATTTCCCAATGAATTGACACATTGATGGTACATGAAAATTTATTATTCTAGAATTTAAATATTATTATAAAAATTAATTAATAATATTTTTAGTTCCATACATCTTATGTGGTTAAGAGGAATAAGACACATCATTCATGAATTTATTAGTCTACACAAACACATTAATAAAAATCACATTCATTAATGAATGTATTGGATGATGGTAAATATAGATGGAGATTGTTTAAATTTTTTTGAATTGTAATATAAAAAATAATTATTCATTTACCCAATCCATTATAGTATCTATATGATATGGTGATGAGAAAAAACTGTATCAGGTTATAGAGTCGGTAGTATTCAAATAAAAATGATCAACACATTTAGTTTTCAATTTAGATGCTATGAAATGAATGAAAAATTTATGTTACAATAATATAAGGACATTAAAGTATATATAAGATATATAATTCATTATATTTCAAATTCAGGGGTATTTATAAATAGAAAATTAAAAATAAAGGCTAAGAGTATCATAATACATATTTCATCTTTACTAAAAGTGGTGACACTATTGTGGTGTTGTGCGGAACTAGAGGTTTTTTTTGGAGATTTTCATTTATGGTGGATATGGAGATTAGGTCTAGTTTTGGTGATATTGAAAATGGATGATGGTTCTGGTTTATGGCATTGGGTAGTGGAAAATATTTTAGAGGCGGGGGTGCCGTTTTGATTTTCCTTTGGTTATTTCTGACTATTGTTTCTTTGGTATTTATTTTGATCTTTGATCCTTAATACATACAATTTATTTCTTATGGCATGAAAGAAGCATGGATAGAATCAAATGAATGAAAAGATGCATATAGAAGGATGTATATTTAAACTATTAGGCGAGTGACCTCAATTTTAGGGAAGGTCCTATTGGTGCCCATTATCCAGTGTTCCATCCACATCATGGGAAGGAGGGGTGCGTTGTGACGTGTCTTTCTCAATTTTATCCCAATTTGAAGATTCATTTCATTTGGGAGGAGAATAATGTGAAGGGTCACAATTCCCTCAACGAGTGGAAAAATTAAAATATATATGGTTTTGATGGAATTCATCTTCAATCATTCCACTAAAATCATGAATGGTGTGGTTCCCTACTTGATTAAATTATCCCAACATGATGCAACATCTCATGGTAAGGGGTAAATTAATTTTATACTAGTTCAATTTCGCAAATACTACTCATAGTAGGGTATACTATCTTTTGATCAGTGACATAACATATTCTACACTACTCACTTTGGGCCTTTAGGACACGTTTTGGTCTTCAGGGCACTAGGGTTTTAGGACATCACATTGGGCCTATGATCCTTTTGGCATTGGGTCCATGTTGGGGTAACCTATCAAAACCATTTAAAACGAAATATTATTTTCTATATAAAAATGTACATTGGCCCCAAACTCTTCAAAATAGATTTTATAATAGAATATCAATTATATTGTGAAATGTAAATCATTGATTTATAAACAGGATATCTTAAATACATTAATGGATAGGTATAATTGTAGTGAAAAATGGTTTTATAAATATTCATGTCACTATTGTGCTACAATAATATCAGAATTAATGATAAAATTTCCCAAACTGGTATTTATTATTATTCACCTAAAAGTTAAATATTTTATAAAAATATCAAAAACACATCCCAAGATAATTTTTTATTGAGGAATTAAAAAATTATACTTACATTATCTAACTTAAATTCAATTTTTTTAGACATCTACTTTAAAAAAAACATATAATATAAATAAAATGGCGTTTATTGATACTAACATTTTCAATATCAAATCATATTAAGTATTTGATTTCTAATGGTAACAATTATTTTTTTTCCATACTTGCGTTTATTGAAGCTTTATTTATAATGTCTTCTTAATATGTTATGGTTTTCTTATGTTATGTGTATTGTGTTATGCAAGTTATCAAACTTATTAAATATTTTAAAGGAGTTAAAGTATTGGGTACTTACATTCTACAAAAATTAAATAAAATGTGTCCCCAAAATTTTTACAAATACATTAATAAATGATTTAAAAAATAGAAAAAATAGACATGAGTAAAGATGGCATTTCAAATGAAACTTCTACATTAAAATATTAAGTAAAACTAGGATAAAATTATTCTTCCTTTATTGAGTTTAATAATTCTTTATTTTTCGTTTATATCTAAATTAATTAGATTATTTTTTTCTACATAGAAAAATTTTTCCAGTTTTATTGAGTCAGTCTGAAGTTTATATCATCTAAAATATTTTTATATAGTAAATTGAACATTTCTTCCCTCATCATCTTCATCACTTTATATTTCATGAGACTCCATTCTTGTTTTATTTTGTGTGTTTTTGAATTTGACTACGTTCCAATTATTAATCATATTTTTTGATATATTATTTGGGATAATAAAAATATTTCTAACAATAATATTTATCTCAAAATATTTTAGGTTGGGAATATCATCAAATTTTCAATTAAATCATTTGTTTGGTCAGTTCCTTCTAGATCTGTCAATTACATTGAATGAATATTATTGTATGAGACTGTATAAATTAGTAAATTAAATAAAGGAAAACAATTATCAAAGAAGAAATAAAGTATAAATTATTTGTGTACTATATCATAAGAGTCATTAGCTTAAATATAGTTTATCCACTATTATTTGACAATTATACTCTCTAATCATTAAAACTTTTATAAATTCATATGTTCAATTACTTCATAATTAATTGTAATGAGAATATGAATTAGCCCAATCATATCGCTTAGGTGTTATTTACGAGCTGTGTAGTATGGTCCCATTGATGATGCACTAGAATGTTGATGGATATATACCCAACCAATTACTTTTGGTTTTTCTAAACCGAGATAAATATGTAAAAAAACCATGTCCACTTACCAGTATCTAGAGAAGGATGAAAATTATAGGAAAAGAAACAATATCTATTGGATGTTATTATATTTAGGAATATGCTTATGGAGTTCAGTAAATTTATCTTATCATAACCAAAAAACAACAGAATATATTAACCACTTCCATCATAAATTGTAATTTAAAACCTTGAAACAATGATCATTCATAACTCATCAAGACTTGATTTCATTCATGAATGTTAAATTATACTCAACAATTATCATTATAACCACTGATATTATCTATAAACTGGTCTAATACCAATGGTAGTGCACCTGGACGCACCCTCATAGATCCATTTTTTAAAACACATAACAAACAAAATTTTATTTTAATGAAATAAAATATTAGATATATTTAATAGTAATATAATTCAATGAAATTTTATATAAGAGTTTTAGATAATTATATATTATCACTAACTAATAAATATTAAGTATTATTATTTAATAGACACTTTATTTTTCATACATAAAAGGATCTATTAAATCCAAAACCATTCTTAAATTCCTCCCATTACTTATCCACCTAAGACACTCTTCTAATATTTTTATACATAATACATTATTTTATAACATGGGGAAAGCTAAACATAAGAAAGGGTAAACACAAATGCATAGTAAAAAAGAAAATAATAATAATTCTTAACATGATATAGATGGGGCACAACATGATACAATAATATGTATGATCATAATAATAAAATCACAGAATAAAGAGATGACATCATTTGTACATGGATTGAACAATTATCACTATATGTGATCACGCCATCCTAATAATGTGATGAAAAACGAAATATGACATCATAAGAATATGTTAAGTCTCTATTCCTCATTAATAAACAATTTTTACTAGTGTAACATCCCATACAAAATAGTTAAAATAGTCCATTATAAGTGTTACAAATGGTTTCAATCAACATATAATATGAAAACTCATGTAAAATGTGATTTATATCCTTTTAAAGCGGATACCTAAGGAATCATTCATTATTCCGTTAATAAACATGACATGATAAACCCATTGAAAAAATAATGGGTATCCAATGATAAAGGATAATTCTAGTAAATACCACTAAATAATTATGATTATTAATAATAATGGATGTATATTATGGAAGATAATATAACCAACCAATTTATTTATTGAGAATCGCATTGAACAGCCTTCAGTCAATTGACGTAACATAGAATTTTTAAATATGAAATGCATTGAAAGTAAATCCCACCTATATAGGTAGATGGGTAGTCAAGAAAGAAGTAGTCATTTGTAAAACCATAGATATAAAATATAATTCCATAGGCCATCGAGACAAATAATTTGGCTGGTATCATTTGAATAACACTATTGATTTAGTACATCAAATAGTTTAAGAACACACTTAGAAGAAATTAATAAATAGCTTTGAAAATAAGTGTTTCCCATTTCATTTCAAATTTTTTAGAATTATTATTTTATTAAACCATGAGATTAGGAATTTCCTTTTTAGAAACATGAAAATATAAAGAGGAAGTCTACTAGAAAATTATAGTAGTGTTACAGTGATACAGTCACACAAAAGTGTGTAAAAGATATTGCTTCCATTAAGAACACCCATAGTGGAAAATATTTAAAATTATTTCTTTTAAAATTTTTAAATTTAAATTTATTTTCAAATAAAACTAAATTATTCATTATATAAGGTTGTTTAAAATATATATAATATTACATTAAATGAAATTGGTTTTTTAAAAACTCTCAATGTGGAAAATTATAAAAATCCTTCAGAATATTTTTATGAACCCAAATCATAAAAAGGATAATAAAACATACATCTTAGAAGATGTGATGGGATAAAATTTGTTACTTGAGATGAAATATTTTTTTTTATAAATCAGACATTCTATTGTTAAAATATTTATGTGGAAGAAAAATATCCACCACAAATTATATGATTTTTTCTTATTAGTATAATGATTTAATTTAAAGAAAAATTTCATCAAATGGGGTGATAATAATGAATATAATTAATATACGTAAGAAAAAATGGACTATATAATTTTAAAATAAATGGTTCATAAAAGAGTCTTGGAAGATCAATAAAAAGAATACTATTCACGTGTCATAAGAAAATAACATTGAGATGTGAATATATTTACCACTTGAGTTACATTTTACTCAAAAACCATGAAAGAGAAATGAAGATAAAATACCATGATTTAAATAAAATTATTGATAATGAAAAAAATGATTTATAATATTAATTTTATAAAATGGAATTAAAGTATAAAAAAATGTATCTCAAAAAATGTAGTTTGAAAAAAAAATCCCCTACCGCATTTCCCCTCATTGATTATAACATTGGTACATACAATAAGAAAAAAACAATAATAATAATATATTTAATAAATTTTTTAATTTTTATAACACTTATATACAATTTTTAACACCCTATGATTTCAAAGTACGTTATTTATTCAAAGTAATTCAACAACTTGCACTACACGCAACACCGAGTTCAAGCACACCCCAACATACCAAAGTAGTCATTCAAAAGAGATTATAAATATTATTAACTGAATTTTGTAGTATATATATTCCTTATAATTTTAGAATCCATATTATGAGTTTCCTAGACATAATTTATAAACGAACTCATTTTTTCAGATCAAATAAGTATTTTTAAAAAAATGCACTTTTACCGCCTTTTAATGGTGAACCCTTTTTAAATCCAATATTTAAAACTTTTATATATTCAATTTGACAAAATAAACTTATTATTTAGAATTGGGACATAAGAATTTAGTTTCAATAAATTTTTGGTGTTTTTCTGATAACTTTCATATTTGGGTGAATGTTGAAAAATATTATATTTTAACTGAAAACTACTTTTTTAATAAAAATAATTTATAGTGTTAAATTATACATTTTAGTGGTTTGGAAGTATAAATTGTAACACCCCAGGATTTCAGAGTGTGTTATTTCTTAAAAATAATTCAGTAACTTGCACTACATGCAACACCGAGTTCAATCACACCATTAAAAGAGGTCATGAATAGTATTAACTACATTTTGAACTTTATATAATCCTTATAATTTTAGAATCCCTATTATGAGTTTCTTAGTCATAATGCAAGAACAGATTCATTTTCAGTATTTCACTTTTATCAACTTCTAATGGTGAAACCTTTTTAAATACAATATTTTAAACTTTTTGACTAAATGGGGACATCAAAAATTTAAAATGAAACACCCCAAGCTTCCACGGTATGTTTCCCTTTGAATAATGTGATAGCGTGTGTTGTACGCAACACCGAGTTCTAACACACACCACAACTAATTAAACTAGCCGTTGTAAATAGTAATACCTACTTTTTGAAATCATATATATTTTATATTTCAAAATGGACTTCATTTTTGGATTCGGAATATCGAAATTATCCTAGGGTGAAATTTTGGTACTTTTCGGATAACTTTTATATTTTGATGAATAGTGAAAATTACTAAATTTTAATTAAAAACAACTTTTTTAATCAAAATAATTAATAGTGATAAATTATGAATTTGAGTGGTTTTAAAGTATATTTAGAATATATTTTTACCATTCAATTTAATGTTTATCATTGGACATAATTTTACAATTAAACCGAACATAAACAAGTGTCAATCTTTTGATAGTTATTATCTCTTAAAAACACGCTTTTTGTTTTGACAGCGGGATTTAATTTTAAATTAATTTCTGCCACTTCTGTGTTTTGAATTTAGGAAAATGGATTCCATATTTGGAATCAGGATGTTCAAATTGTGTAAATAGGTAACTTTTATTTTTAGACATTTTGAATAATTACTGCGGTAAATATTTTATTTACCATGGTTAAAGGGTAAATCCGGTAAATAAGGGTTAAAAAATAATATTATAATAATACAAAATTACCCTAAAACGTGTCCTAACCTTATTGGTGGACACATACCCGACCATGGGCATCCTTGGGTCAATTTGGGGACCCCTTGGAGCCACTTGTATGTGGTAGGGACACATTATATTAATAAAGTTAAAATAAAAATAAAAATGGCATAAGCTTACATCTTTTAGAAGAACAATTTTTACATAGGGTTATACATGTTGGAATTTCGATTATAAATATTCATTAGAAAGATAAAAGGATTTCCTACATAATGATATTTTATTTATAATTTTTAGACATTATATAATTTATTTTATTTATGACACAATGATGATGCAGTAATTACTAAAATAGTGAAAAATAAAAATAATTGATCTTATAAATACCCAAATAATTATAATATGAAACTTTTAATGAATTAAACTAATTTTATATGATAATATGATATATTAGGATTGATTTAATTGACTTTGTTCGAAGTAATCAATCTGTTAGGAGTTTCACAAAAATCAACTATTGAATAGTGTCAAAATTGACATAAAAGAGTTCTTAAAACAAATATTATATTATTAATTGATATTAAATTCCTAAAAATCTAAGGTTAGGCCAAGAGACTTATATTATGATAGGTTCCTCATTAATGGACCACTTGGGGGTCGCTTGGATGTATATAGTAAGTTTATTAATCATATTATATAAAAATACAAAGAGACATTGTAAAAGTGAAACTAATTAACTTAGAGTTAATACTTAAAGATAAGGTTAATATAAGTACCCAAACCTGTCTAAATTCTATTGGATGAGTTGTTTTCGACCTATCCACACCTCATCCTTTGAATAGTCAACTTTGGAGCCTTTGTAAACCGAATATGAATTTATTATAAATTAATATTTCTAACTTTTCCAAAGGTGCCCCTCACCCCTCTTATAAAAGGGCACTCCTCCTTCTCATTTCTTCACACCTTCAAAGCCTTTTGGTTCGGCCAAACTCTGCCCAAATACTCTCCCAACATCCCTCAATACAACCTAGAGGCCTTAGTTTGATCAGAAAGCCAACCTAAGGAGCCCTTTTGATCAAATCAAAAGGAAGAACCCGAAGAAGAGGTAATGATTTCACCACCCTTTTCTAAGTTCATTTCTTCTTCCACTTCTTCTTCCTTTGTTCTTACCATTCTGAAATAATAACTCCAGTATCTCACATATACTGTGATGTTATTATAAATATGGTACAATCATATTCAGTATTCTATCCACCCTTTGAATAACATGTCACCATACGTGCGTACGTACGGCTTACCGTCTCCACGTCGTGGTGTAATTGTTATTCAATATAATATTATTTGGATGGGTATAATAATGGCGTGTAACTCATGTAAATAATAAATATAACATGTTAATGATTCTGTATATATGATATACCATCCATTTATATATTATTTTAATATCAAAAGAATGATATTGTCGCTCGTGCGTACGTACGGACTACCGTCTCCACGAACGCGATGAGATTCATTCTCCATCGTATCCATTCAAGTATAATTATCATTTGATGATTTAAAAATGATGTTTAAGGACTGTATATCATTCTGGATATGAATAAGATACAACAACCATGGCTTATGTAACAAAACATATAAAAGAAAATGAGTAAGTTAACTCCCGAAACGACGATAATTCTAAGATATTATTAACAAATCAATGTTAAAAGATCATATATGATATCATATTAATATATATGATTCTTGTATAATTTAATATCAACTATTTCACCATTATACAGGAGGTTAACCTACCCCAACCAAGGAAAAGTACAAGGTAAGGGTTATTTCACAATCTCTTCATTATCCGAGGTTGTTTATATGTAATAATCTACTGGGATCTCTTTATCATCCACATCCATGTTTCTTAAAAATGTATTTCAAAACATTTTTACTATTTACAAGTATATGGGTTAAAGTCATTTATACCCGTTTTTGACTTTTTATAAGAGGTTTATAAAGGAATCTTTCCGTCGTTTTCAAAACAAGGTCCTTTTTAACCTTTTCGACAGAATTGAGGTAAGAATGTTTTTTTAACTTATACGGCGGGTGCGGTTATTTTACGCCGTTATAAAATCTTCAAAGCTTTCCATACAAGCTTATAAGAATATTTTCAAAGAAAATGTTTTATTTTATATGGATCTTAAATGATTTCAAAATAAAAGGAGATATTTCTTTAAAAAGAATTTTGATTTCATCTATGTCAACATCCTTTGATGAATTTTAAGATTATTTGAAGTTGATTTATTATGATACAAAACTTCTATATTGTATTGAAGGTTTTGTGATATGTTTGACTGTGGATGTGCTATTTTTATGCCATTCATAGTTTATTGTGAAAGTATTGACATTTCGTATGCTAGTTTTAATACGAATGTTTATGTTATGTTTAAACCTTTTCATATGGGAATGCATTGGACTTAATAAGTGACGGGTGGAGCCCGTTATAGCTCCTCGATGCATCGGTAGGTCTCATGAGACAAACTAGTGTCTTGGCACAAGGCCTTGACAAAATCTTATTTGTAGTCTTGGCACGAGGCCTTGGCTATGTGGTTATGATAGTCTGGCATTATGCATTCCAACATTATGAAAGTGGTTATTTATTTTTGCATGTGATTATTCGATTAGTGGAATATCCATGTGAATAAGTAAATGGCATTATTTCATTTTATTTATGCCATACCATGTTTAAAGTTCATGTTTAAAAGGCTTTTGTTTTAGTTATACATTGCCTTAAATGTTTATTCTTATTGATGAAAGTTTCCGCTATATTGTTATCCTTACTGGGCATTTGAGCTCACCCCTTTTCTATGTTTTATTTTTCCCAGGAAGTGAAGATGTAAGTTATGAATGACCTGCAGGGATATTATGAGGGGATTGTAGTGTGGACTGTGGAAACATTATGTTGTTGTAGTAGTTTTTGATTTTATGATGTAATGTAAAACTTATGAATATATCTAGTGTTTCCAAGGCTACTAAACCAATCGGTCTTTCGAGATTTTATCTTTCTTGTGATCATGCCAATGTTATGTAATAATGCACCGACTCTAGGAAACTAGGGTCGGGGCGTTACAGTTGGTATCAGAGGAAGTTTAGTACAAACCTTGGAAGCTAGATTTAGATAAACTCTGATTAGAGCACGTAGACCTAAGATGAACTTTGAGGATTAGTATAGAAGAACTTCCTAGAATTTTGGTATTGTAGAGATTTTGTGAGTTTTCCGAGCAATACATCCCTGTCTGGATACGAGCAGGTAGAGGCGGCTCTGGCACAGATGTACCTAGGGGTAAAACCTGAAAACACCGCTTTGAGCTAGACTCAAACGGGAACTGGTGCACGACAACGGGCCTTGCTGCACTCTTGGTTACGACACTCCCGGGGGATATGCTTAGGATAACTCTCATTTTCTTTACATATCATTTTGAAGGGATTATGAGTATATACATCCTCAAAGAAAACATTCTTATGATTATGGATTATATCCATAAATAGTTCAATTTATGTTAAGTGTTTTATAAGTATGGGATTATGTATTTTGATTCATAAACTGATCTAGTGTATGCCATTGTTTAG
The DNA here is from genome assembly GCA_963277665.1 of Viscum album. Classification (NCBI taxonomy): domain Eukaryota; kingdom Viridiplantae; phylum Streptophyta; class Magnoliopsida; order Santalales; family Viscaceae; genus Viscum; species Viscum album. The sequence goes on from OY728131.1 coordinate 562,264,143, forward strand.
AAATGGCGCCCAGTAGAAGGAATGAGAACTCCAGAAATGCACATGATCCAAAGAGAAGGAAGGATCATATCTTTCATGGTCTTAAGCTAGAATTTATAAGAGAAATAGTCTCCCATGTATTATCATCATATGAAGAAATAATATCATGTGTTGATAAGATAAGTAAAGAGTTTACTAAGTCCTATGGCTTTGAAGGGAAGCAAGAGAAGAATAGGATAGAAGAGAGAAAGATGGATAAAGGGAAGAGGGAAAAGAAGAATTTTCCCATATGTGGTAACTGTGGAAAGAAACACCCTGGAACTTGCCTGAAAGGAATGGGAGTTTGTTATAAGTGTGGAGGAAAAAGGCACAAAGTACATGACTGCATGGGTAAGAAAATGGTTTCAAATGTACAATGCTTCATTTGCAAGGAGTTTGGACACTACGCGAACCTATGTCCCAGTCATCAGACTATGCCGCAAATGATGCTATTGGATAATAATCATGTTATGATACTACCACAGATTAAGAGGAATGATTAGAGTTATTATGTTGATTATATCAATTGAGTGTTGTATCAACAATGTACTTGTTATAATAATTATGGAGTATATAAGGATTGTACTGCAGTACTATTTCATTAAGGACTTGAGATTATGTGGAACAAAGAAAAGTGACTCAATAGCAGGATAAATTTTTGGAAAATATATGGTTGAGAGAATGATAAATCATAATATAGTTCTGATACTGAGGTAGTGATTTTGGAATAATATGTGATTGTTTTGGATAAATTATATTGGATATTCTTGACTACCTTGGAACTAATTAATGATTTGTATATTCCATCATTGTTGGGGTTTAAAACATTTTTGGATTAATGAAGTATATCCAACATTCTATATGGAATAGGGGAGCATGAATGTAATCAATAAGGAATATGGTAATTCAAGATGTTTCAGTTTATTAAAAGAATACAAGATGAAGGTATTCATATGCTATTGCGGGGTAAAAAGGATCTATATTATGTTTACCTTCCTTATAAATGTTGGACTGTGAGTTTGGACAGAAGTATTTTGGATAGTTCTAGTTTGGATTATTTTGGATTACCATAAAATGAAAACCCGGAGGTTGGGCGGCAACCCGTCGCGTCCGGCAAGGCTGCGAGACTTGAACCCGCAACTGAAGGGCGACAAGGGTGTATCACCTACCACTATCCCACGAGATGTCCTGGATTAAATAAAGTAGTTTTTTAAAAGATCTGGTAGATGAATTATAAATTTGTTTATTTTGGAACCCACTATGAATAGTATAAATAGAATTTTTTTTACGAGTGAATGATGAGTTTTGGTAGAAACTTATTAATGGATAAAACTCTGATTATAAAGTAAGTATATCTCCTTATGATCTTAGCCAATCTCATAAATAAATTCCTCAACATTAATAAAAGGAACTTAGAACAAAAATGTTTCCCTAGATGGTACCTTAAATCATCACTAATTTATGGCTTTGGGATTGTTGGCCTTTTCATAGCCATGTTCTCTACCACTCTCCATCAGATGATTGATGGTTAGATTTCTCCTCCATATCCATATTTTCCTACATGGAACCCTAGTATGTGTTATTTTCGGTAATCTTCATACTTTCCACTCTTTATTTTAAATAGAGGCCTCATTAATTCATTTTTTCGATGTGGGATTTCAACTAAGATATTTTGAAATGTCAAAAATGTGTTATCCCAATACCCTATATTTTGTTGAACCGATGGTACTTCAAATCATCATAGATTGATGAGTTTAAGGACCTCAATTTTATACTTTTTGTGATTGATGACCTCAATCACTACCTATAAATATTTACGTTTTTCCTCCAATTATATGTCTCTAATTGCCACCAATGTTCTCCTAATCGAGATCATAATTTGGTGGTGACCCTTTAATTTCTTTTTTCCTCATATTAAGACTAAATTTTAGTAACCCAATTTCCAATGTGGGTTTTCCCACAAATATATTTTCTACTTTCAACCTTTTATTTTCGAAGAACAATTTCAAATTGCGAGGACGCAATTTATTGAAGGAGGGGAGAATGTAACACCCCAGGATTTCAGAGTGTGTTATTTCTTAAAAATAATTCAGTAACTTGCACTACATGCAACACCGAGTTCAATCACACCATTAAAAGAGGTCATGAATAGTATTAACTACATTTTGAACTTTATATAATCCTTATAATTTTAGAATCCCTATTATGAGTTTCTTAGTCATAATGCAAGAACAGATTCATTTTCAGTATTTCACTTTTATCAACTTCTAATGGTGAAACCTTTTTAAATACAATATTTTAAACTTTTTGACTAAATGGGGACATCAAAAATTTAAAATGAAACACCCCAAGCTTCCACGGTATGTTTCCCTTTGAATAATGTGATAGCGTGTGTTGTACGCAACACCGAGTTCTAACACACACCACAACTAATTAAACTAGCCGTTGTAAATAGTAATACCTACTTTTTGAAATCATATATATTTTATATTTCAAAATGGACTTCATTTTTGGATTCGGAATATCGAAATTATCCTAGGGTGAAATTTTGGTACTTTTCGGATAACTTTTATATTTTGATGAATAGTGAAAATTACTAAATTTTAATTAAAAACAACTTTTTTAATCAAAATAATTAATAGTGATAAATTATGAATTTGAGTGGTTTTAAAGTATATTTAGAATATATTTTTACCATTCAATTTAATGTTTATCATTGGACATAATTTTACAATTAAACCGAACATAAACAAGTGTCAATCTTTTGATAGTTATTATCTCTTAAAAACACGCTTTTTGTTTTGACAGCGGGATTTAATTTTAAATTAATTTCTGCCACTTCTGTGTTTTGAATTTAGGAAAATGGATTCCATATTTGGAATCAGGATGTTCAAATTGTGTAAATAGGTAACTTTTATTTTTAGACATTTTGAATAATTACTGCGGTAAATATTTTATTTACCATGGTTAAAGGGTAAATCCGGTAAATAAGGGTTAAAAAATAATATTATAATAATACAAAATTACCCTAAAACGTGTCCTAACCTTATTGGTGGACACATACCCGACCATGGGCATCCTTGGGTCAATTTGGGGACCCCTTGGAGCCACTTGTATGTGGTAGGGACACATTATATTAATAAAGTTAAAATAAAAATAAAAATGGCATAAGCTTACATCTTTTAGAAGAACAATTTTTACATAGGGTTATACATGTTGGAATTTCGATTATAAATATTCATTAGAAAGATAAAAGGATTTCCTACATAATGATATTTTATTTATAATTTTTAGACATTATATAATTTATTTTATTTATGACACAATGATGATGCAGTAATTACTAAAATAGTGAAAAATAAAAATAATTGATCTTATAAATACCCAAATAATTATAATATGAAACTTTTAATGAATTAAACTAATTTTATATGATAATATGATATATTAGGATTGATTTAATTGACTTTGTTCGAAGTAATCAATCTGTTAGGAGTTTCACAAAAATCAACTATTGAATAGTGTCAAAATTGACATAAAAGAGTTCTTAAAACAAATATTATATTATTAATTGATATTAAATTCCTAAAAATCTAAGGTTCGGCCAAGAGACTTATATTATGATAGGTTACTCATTAATGGACCACTTGGGGGTCGCTTGGATGTATATAGTAAGTTTATTAATCATATTATATAAAAATACAAAGAGACATTGTAAAAGTGAAACTAATTAACTTAGAGTTAATACTTAAAGATAAGGTTAATATAAGTACCCAAACCTGTCTAAATTCTATTGGATGAGTTGTTTTCGACCTATCCACACCTCATACTTTGAATAGTCAACTTTGGAGCCTTTGTAAACCGAATATGAATTTATTATAAATTAATATTTCTAACTTTTCCAAAGGTGCCCCTCACCCCTCTTATAAAAGGGCACTCCTCCTTCTCATTTCTTCACACCTTCAAAGCCTTTTGGTTCGGCCAAACTCTGCCCAAATACTCTCCCAACATCCCTCAATACAACCTAGAGGCCTTAGTTTGATCAGAAATCCAACCTAAGGAGCCCTTTTGATCAAATCAAAAGGAAGAACCCGAAGAAGAGGTAATGATTTCACCACCCTTTTCTAAGTTCATTTCTTCTTCCACTTCTTCTTCCTTTGTTCTTACCATTCTGAAATAATAACTCCAGTATCTCAAATATACTGTGATGTTATTATAAATATGGTACAATCATATTCAGTATTCTATCCACCCTTTGAATAACATGTCACCATACGTGCGTACGTACGGCTTACCGTCTCCACGTCGTGGTGTAATTGTTATTCAATATAATATTATTTGGATGGGTATAATAATGGCGTGTAACTCATGTAAATAATAAATATAACATGTTAATGATTCTGTATATATGATATACCATCCATTTATATATTATTTTAATATCAAAAGAATGATATTGTCGCTCGTGCGTACGTACGGACTACCGTCTCCACGAACGCGATGAGATTCATTCTCCATCGTATCCATTCAAGTATAATTATCATTTGATGATTTAAAAATGATGTTTAAGGACTGTATATCATTCTGGATATGAATAAGATACAACAACCATGGCTTATGTAACAAAACATATAAAAGAAAATGAGTAAGTTAACTCCCGAAACGACGATAATTCTAAGATATTATTAACAAATCAATGTTAAAAGATCATATATGATATCATATTAATATATATGATTCTTGTATAATTTAATAACAACTATTTCACCATTATACAGGAGGTTAACCTACCCCAACCAAGGAAAAGTACAAGGTAAGGGTTATTTCACAATCTCTTCATTATCCGAGGTTGTTTATATGTAATAATCTACTGGGATCTCTTTATCATCCACATCCATGTTTCTTAAAAATGTATTTCAAAACATTTTTACTATTTACAAGTATATGGGTTAAAGTCATTTATACCCGTTTTTGACTTTTTATAAGAGGTTTATAAAGGAATCTTTCCGTCGTTTTCAAAACAAGGTCCTTTTTAACCTTTTTGACAGAATTGAGGTAAGAATGTTTTTTTTAACTTATACGGCGGGTGCGGTTATTTTACGCCGTTATAAAATCTTCAAAGCTTTCCATACAAGCTTATAAGAATATTTTCAAAGAAAATGTTTTATTTTATATGGATCTTAAATGATTTCAAAATAAAAGGAGATATTTCTTTAAAAAGAATTTTGATTTCATCTATGTCAACATCCTTTGATGAATTTTAAGATTATTTGAAGTTGATTTATTATGATACAAAACTTCTATATTGTATTGAAGGTTTTGTGATATGTTTGACTGTGGATGTGCTATTTTTATACCATTCATAGTTTATTGTGAAAGTATTGACATTTCGTATGCTAGTTTTAATACGAATGTTTATGTTATGTTTAAACCTTTTCATATGGGAATGCATTGGACTTAATAAGTGACGGGTGGAGCCTGCTATAGCTCCTCGATGCATCGGTAGGTCTCATGAGACAAACTAGTGTCTTGGCACAAGGCCTTGACAAAATCTTATTTGTAGTCTTGGCACGAGGCCTTGGCTATGTGGTTATGATAGTCTGGCATTATGCATTCCAACATTATGAAAGTGGTTATTTATTTTTGCATGTGATTATTCGATTAGTGGAATATCCATGTGAATAAGTAAATGGCATTATTTCATTTTATTTATGCCATACCATGTTGAAAGTTCATGTTTAAAAGGCTTTTGTTTTAGTTATACATTGCCTTAAATGTTTATTCTTATTGATGAAAGTTTCCGCTATATTGTTATCCTTACTGGGCATTTGAGCTCACCCCTTTTCTATGTTTTATTTTTCCCAGGAAGTGAAGATGTAAGTTATGAATGACCTGCAGGGATATTATGAGGGGATTGTAGTGTGGACTGTGGAAACATTATGTTGTTGTAGTAGTTTTTGATTTTATGATGTAATGTAAAACTTATGAATATATCTAGTGTTTCCAAGGCTACTAAACCAATCGGTCTTTCGAGATTTGATCTTTCTTGTGATCATGCCAATGTTATGTAATAATGCACCGACTCTAGGAAACTAGGGTCGGGGCGTTACATAAATAGATTATATTTTTACCATTTAATCCAATATTGGTCATTGGAATTAATTTCACATTGAAATTATACATAAACAAGTGGCAATCTTTTGATAGTTATTTTTTCTAAAAAACACGCTATTTGTTTTAACAACGGGAATTAATTTTAAATTAATAAATGAAACTTATACGTTTTTAATTTTTTTAAATAGACTTCATTTTTGGATTCGTAATATCGAAATTATCCTTGGGTGAATTTTTGGTATTTTTCTGAAAACATTCAATTTTTAATGAATTGTGAAAAAACACTGAGTTATAGTTTAAAACTGATTTTTTAAATAATTATATATTTTATTTAAATTTATTTTAGGTCAAAATAGATTCATAATACCTATAAATATTAAATTTAATTCATTGGAGTCAGTTTATAATAATTTTAGATATATAATCATTTTATCGAACTCTTTACCGTCTTTTACCCACCTCTTAGGAGCATTTTAAAATTTACATAAAACATAATTTTACCGCTTCTGTGAGTTTAATTTCGAAAATACGAGATAAATGGTTAACGTCAAGGATAAAAATGTGGTTCAATAAGATTAAAATAATTTTTGTTGAATAGTAACATTTAGTTTTATTTACCACAGTTAAAAGTAAATAGGGAAATTAAGTGTAAAATTGATATTATTATTACCCTAACACATGTACTAATTATATTGGATAAGTTTAATTCTACCAATAACAACTTTAAGAATAAAATATGACCCTTTAGGTCCAATTGGATTAGATTAAGGAATTCATTATTATTTTCTTTAAAGAAGAGTTAAAAGAGTAAAATTAGAGTTTAATAAATAATCCATTTTAAATATAGGGTTATACATAAGATAAATTTGACTATAAATATTCATCAGAAATATAAAAAGATTTCATAAATAATGGTATTTTATTTATAATTTTTAGATATTAAATAATTAAATTTATTAATGACACAATCATGATGCAGTAATTACCTTATTAATGAAAAAATCAAATAAATGGTATTATAAATATTAAAATAAATACAATTTCAAAGTATTTATGATATCCACTAATTTTCAAGGTGAATATTACATGTTAGTATTTAGTCAATGTATTCCATTTGAAGTAATAATTCTGTTATTATTTCATCAAAAAACAAATACCAAATAGTGTCAAAATTGACATAAAATAGTTTTTAAAACAAATATTATATTATTAATTGATATAATGGTCCTCAAAATCTAAGGATCGGCAAAAATACTTATATAATAATATATATTACATTAATGAACAAATTGGGGTTCTCTTTTCATTATATAGTAAATTTATTAACCATATAGTATAATAATACAAGAAGACAGGGTAAAAGATAAATTATTTAACTTAGAGATAAATCTAAATGATAAGGTTAAAATTGAAACCTAAATGTGTCTAAAACCTATTGGTTGAGATTATTTCGACCCATACCTACCCTAGACTCTAAATAAGTCACTTTGGAGCCATTATAAACCATATATTAATTTATTATAAAATAATATTTTAAGTTTTTCTTAAGGTGCCCCTCACCCCTCTTATAAAAGGGTACTCCACCTTCTGTCAAATTCACACATTCAAAGCCTTTTGGACGGACCAAAACCTGCCCAAATATTCTCTCAACTTCTCTCAAATAATCCTAGAGGCCCTAATTTGGTTAGAAATCCAACATAATGAGCCCTTTTGATCAAATAAAAAGGAAGAACCCGAAGAAGAGGTAATGTTTTCACCACCCTCTTTCAAGTTCCTTTATTCTTACACTTATTTCTTTGTTATTTCCATCCTAAATTAATAATCCCAGTATCTTCTATATACTGTGATGTTATTATAAATATGTTATAACTATATTCAGTATTCTATCCATCCTTTGAATGACATGTCACCATACGTGCGTACGTACGACTTACCGTCTCCACGTCGTGGTGTAATTGTTATTCAAAACATTATTATTTGAATATGTATGATAATGATGTGTAATTGAAGTAAATAATAAATATAACATTATAATGATTCTTTATATATGATATACCATCAAATTATATACAATTTTAATATAAAAAAAAATGATATTGTCACTCGTGCGTACGTACGGACTACCGTCTCCACGACTCGCTGGCATTTATTTCGATGTTCACCCATCATCAAAGATTATAAAAATATATTACTAATAAGTATGTAATATATGACATAATAATGATACTGGATATATATATATATTTATATATATAAGTATTTATTTAATTAAATATATCTTATTCACATACATCCATTCAATACGATATAAAAATGGAAATAGCGTTTATGCGTACGTACGGACTATCGTCTCCGAAAACGGTGTTTTCCATTTCATATATATGTATATTATACATATTTATATTCTAAATATATATGATATATAAATCATGTTCTATATTCTGGAAGTATTTAAATCATGATATAAGTGATACAATCAAGAGCAACAAGTTAAAACACGTACGATAAAGAAAGTGATTATTACCCAAAATGTTAATTTAAAATGAAAATTATTATTAAATGAGTAGTATAAATTCATAAATTAATAATATATGATATAATAAATAGTAACATGGTTCTGTTATAATTTAATAACATACTACAGCCTTTATACAAGAGTTTAAATATACCCTCGACTAACGGAAAGTGCAAGGTAAGGGTTAATTTCTAATCTCTTTATTATATGAGGTTGTTTTTACATAAGTATCTACTGGTACATATTTATTATCCATTACCATGTTTTATGAAAGAGTGTTCAAAAGGATTATTTTTTGGGACTTTTTACTAAAACATCATTTTAAATGTTTTAAAGATTTATTCTTTTAATCCATTCTCATTAATGTCCATGTTTTCATAATGGTTTTAAGGATTTATTTAAATGGACATGAATTTTTTAAAATGTTAATTACTTTGAAAAGTTTCAATGTGGTATGTGACACATTGATTCAAAAATTTATTTTAATGTATTTATTTCAAAATTGTGTGACTTTTAAAGGTTTTCATGAAAAAGGGATATTTCACTCAAATATCTTAACAAATAATTTTCATCTATGTCAAAATCCTTTAATAGATTTTAAACTTGTTTGAAGTTGATTTTTTATAATACAAGTCTTCCATATTCTATTGAAGGTTTTTCAAATATTCTTGACTGCATATGTGTTATTTTTATACCATTTATGGTTTATGGGTAAAGTATTGGCATTTTACATGCAAGTTTTAAAACGAATGTTTCTGTTATGTTTAAACCTGTTCATATGAGGAATGCATTGGACTTAGTAAGTGATGGGTGGAGCCCGCTATAGCTCCCCGATGCATCAGTAGGTCTCATCATACAAACTAGTGTCATGTCACAAGGCATTGACAAAATCTTATTTGTAGTCTTGGCACAAGGCCTTGACTATGTGGTTATGATAGTCTGGCAATTTTCATTCCATCAATTTGAAAGTGGATATTGATATTGCATGTGATTATTCGACTAGTAGAGTGTCCATGTGAGTAAGTAAATGGAATTATTTTTATTTTTATTTGCCATATTATGATGAAGTTTATGTTGAAAAGGCTTTTGTTTCAGTTTTATACATTTCCTTAAATGTTTACGCTTATTTGTGAATGTTTTCTTTGTATTTCTTACCCTTACTGAGCGTTTGATCCCACCCATTTCTATGTTTTATTTTTCCCAAGATCCCAAGAAGTGTATTGTGAATGATATGCAGGGTTAATATAAGGGAATAATGGTGTTTATAAATTATTATTTATGTTGTTTTTTATGTTATAAAGTGTAATGTAACATTCATGTATGTAATCTATTTTCCAAAACTGCTAAACTGATCGGTACTTCAGGAATTGATTCCTTGTAATCATTCTAATGTATTAAAATAATGCACTGACTCTTGGTAACTAGGGTCAGGGTGTTACAGTTAGTATTAGAGGATGTTTAGTAATAACCTTAAAAACTAGATTTAGATAAACTCTAATTAGATCACATTACCCTAAGATAGACTTTGAGGATTAGTATAGAATAATTTCTTAGAATTTTGGTACTATAGAGATTTAGTGAGTGTTCTAAGAAATACACCCATTTCTGGATACGAGCATGTAGAGGCGGCTCTGGCACAGATGTACCTAGGGGTGAAACCCGAAAACACCGCTTTGAGCTAGACTCGAACAGGAACTGGTGCACAAAAACAGACCTTGCTGCACTCTTGGTTACGACACTCCCAGGGGATATGCTTAGGATAATTCTCATTTTCTTTACAAACCATTATGAAGGGTTTATGAGTATATAAATCCTCAAAGAAAAGATTTTTATGATTATGGATTATATCCATAAACTGTTCAATTTATGTTAAGTGTTTTACATGTTTGGAATTATGTATTTCTATTCATAAACTAATTTAGTGTATGCCATTGTTTAGAAATGGAGCCCAGTAGAAGGAATGAGAACTCCAACAATACGTATGATCCAAAGAGTAATAAGGGTCACATCATTCATGGTATTAAGAAAAAATTTAGAAAGGAAATAGTCTCCCATGTATTATCATCATAATAATAAATAGTATCAACTATTAATAAGATCGGTAAACAATTCCTTGAAACCTATGGCTTTGAAGGGAAGCCAGAGAAGAAATGAATGGTAGAAAGAAATATGGATAAAGTGAATAAGAGAAATCAGGATTTTCCCATATGTGATAAATGTGGAATGAATCACCTTGTTAAATGATTGAATGGAATGGGAGTTTGTTATAAGTGTGGAGAAAAAGGACACCAAGTACGTGATTGCAAGGGTAATAAAAATTTTTCAAATGTAAAATGCTTCATCTGCAAGGTGTTGAGACACTACGTGAATCAATGTCTCATTAATAAGAGTATACTTCAAATGATGTTATTGTATAATAATCATAATATGATACTAACTCAGATGAAGAATAATGACCAATGTTATTATGTTGTTATTATAGAATTATTTCATTTGAGTGTTGTATCAACAATATAATAGTTACATGAATTATAGAGATAAATAAGGATTGTACTGCAGTACTATTTTATTGAGGATTTGAGATTATATAGTTCTACAAAAAGTGACTTAATAGTAAGCTACCCTTCTTGAAAAAATACATGGTTTATGGAAATATAATCCTTAAAATGGTCCTGATAATGAGGTGTTGATTTTGGAATAAGAGATGGTTGATTTGGATAAATTATATTGGATATTCTTAACTACCTTGAAACTGATTAATGATTTGTATATTCCATCATTGTTTGAGTTTACAAAATTTTTTGATAGAAAGAGTATATCTAGTATTCTATGATGAATAAGGGAGAATGAATGTAATCAATAAGGGAGAATGAATGTAATCAGTAAGGTTTTATGGTAATTCAGGAAGTTGCAATGTTTTAAAAGAATACACGATGAAGGAGTTCACTTATTATTACATGGAAAAAGGATCTTCATTGTGTTTAAACTCCTTATAAATTTTGGATTGTGATTTTGGATAGAAGGGTTTTGGATAATTCAAGTTTGAGATTATTTTTGGATTTCCATAAAAGGACAACCCGGAGGTCGGGCGACAACCCGTCACGTTGGGCAAGAACGCGAGACTTGAACTCGCAACCGAAGTGCGACAAGGAGGTATCACCTACCCCTGGACCATGTGATGTCCTGGATTGAATAATTTAGTTTTTTAAAAGGTATGGTAGAAGAATTAGAAATTCATTTTTTTGGAACCCTATACGAATAAGATAAATGGAATTTTTTTAAGTTCTATTATCTTTTATAATGAATGATGATTTTGTGGTAGAAATTAGTGAAAGGATGGAATTATAGTTGTCTGCTATATATATATATATATATATTTTCATCTCTTATTCTATGAAAGGAATAATTCTTAAACATAAGTTAAGAGATATTAAAACTAAAAATGTGTTATCCTAATACCTTATGTTTTATTGAACCGATGATATTTTAAATCATCATAGATTGATGGATTTGAGGCCCTCAATTCTACAATTTTTTGTGACTGATGACCTCAATCACTACCTATAAATATTTACTTTTTACTCCAATTATGTGTCTCTAATTTCCACAAATTTTCTCTAAATCGAGATCATAATTTGGTGGTGATACTTTCATTTCTCTTTTCCTCTTATTAAGACTAAATTTTATTAACCAAATTTCCGATGTGGGTTTTCCCAGATAGATATTTTCTATTTTCAAACTTTTATTTTATAAGAACAATTTCAAATTGAGAAGACGCAATTTATTGAAGGAGGGACGAATGTAACACCCCAATATTTCAAAGTACATTATTTCTTCAAAGTAATTCAATAACTTTCACTACACGCATCAGCGAGTTCAAGAACACCACAACTTACCAAACTAGCCGTTCAAAAGAGATTATGAATAGTATTAATTGAATTTTGAACTATATATAATATTTATAATTTTAGAATTCATATTATGTGTTTCTTAGAAATAATGTAAGAACTAATTCATTTTTTTCAGATAAAAGAAGTATTTTTCAAAAAATGCACTGTTACCGCCTTTTAATGGTGAACCCTTTTGAAATCCAATATTTGAAACTTTTATATATTCAATTTGAAAAAATAAAATTATTCTTTAAAATCGGGACATAAGAATTTATTTTCAATAATTTTTTGGTGTTTTTCTGATAACTTTCATAGTTCAGTGAATAGTGAAAAATACTATATTTTAACTGAAAAATACTTTTTAATCAAAATAATTTATAGTGTTAAATTATACATTTTAATGTTTTGGAATTATAAATAGATTATATTTTTACCCTTTAATCAAATTTTGGTCATTGGAATTAATTTCACATTGAAATTATACATAAACAAGTGTCAATCTTTTAGTAGTTATTGTTGCTTAAAAACATGTTATTTGTTTTGTCAACAAGAATTAATTTTAAATTAATAAATGCAACTTATATGTTTTTAATTTGTTAAAATAGACTTCATTTTTTGATTTGGAATATCGAAATTAGCCTTGGGTGAATTTTTGGAATTTTTCTGAAAACATTCAATTTTTGATGAATAGTTAAAAAACACTAAGATATAGTTTAAAACCGAATTTTTTTAAATATATATATATATATATATATTTTATTTAAATTTATTTTAGGTCAAAATAGAAATATAATAAATATATAAATTCAATTTAATTCATTGGAGTCGGTTAATAATAATTTTACATATATAAAATTTTTATCGAACTCTTTACCGTCTTTTACCCACCTCCTAGGAGAATTTGCAAATTTACATTAAACATAATTTTACCACTTCTGTGAGTTGAATTTTGAAAATCTGAGAGACACGGTTAACATAAAAGAGAAAAATGTGGTTCACTAAGATAAAAATAATTTTTGGTGAATGGTAACTTTTTACTTTTATTTACCACGATTAAAAGTAAATAGTGTAATTAAGGGTAAAAATGATATTATTATTACCCTAAAACAAGTCTTAATTCTATTGGATAAGTGTAATTCGACCAAAAACATCCTTAGGGATAAAATATGACCCTTTAGGTCCACTTGGATTAGATTAAGAAATTTATTATTATTTTATTTAAAGAAGAGTTAAAAGAGTTAAAAATCAATGTTTAATAACTAAACCACTTTTAATATAGGGTTATACATAAGATAAATTCGACTATAAATATTCATTAGAATGATAAAAAGATTTACACCATAATGATATTTTATTTATAATTTTTGGAGATTAAATAAGTAAATTTATTAGTGACACAATAATGATGCAGTAATTACCTTTTTAATGAAATAATCAAATAAATGGTATTATAAATATTAAACAAAATACAGTTTAACAGTTTTTATGACATACAAGAATTTTATAGGAGAATATGACATGTTACGATTTCTTAAATGTATTTTTTTGAAGTAATAATGCTGTTATTATTTTATCAAAAAACAAATACCAAATAGTGTCAAAATTGTCATAAAATAGTTTTTAAAACAAATATTATATTATTAATTGATATAATGGTCCTAAAATCTAAGGTTTCGTCCAAAAGACTTATATAATATAATATATGAAATTAAGGAACCAATTGGGGTTCTATTGGCAGTATATAATATGTTTATTAACCATATAGTGTAAGAATACAAGAAGACACTGTAAAAGTTAAATTATTTATCTTAGAGTTAAATCTAAATGATAAGGTTAAAATTGTAAACTAAACTTGTCTAAAACCTATTGGTTGAGATTATTTTGACCTATACCCACCCCACCTCGAAATAAGTCACTTTGGAGCCATTATAAACCGAATATGAATTTATTATAAAATAATATTTTAAGTTTTTTCAAAGGTGCCCCCACCCCTCTTATAAAAGGGCACTCCACCTTCCCTCAAATTCACACATTCAAAGCCTTTTTTCACAGACAAAAACCTACCCAAATATTCTATCAAATCCCCTCACTTCATCCTTGAGGCCCTACTTTGGTCAGAAAGCCAACTTATGGAGTGATTTTGATCAAATCAAATGGAAGAACTCGAAGAAGAGGTAATGTTTTCACCACCCTCTTTCAAGTTCCTTTCTTCTTCGACTTCTTATTTCTTTGTTATTTAAATTATAAAATAATAAATCCAGTATCTTCTATATACTATTATGTTATTATAAATATGGTACAACCATATTCAATATTATATCCATCCTTTGAATGGCATGTCACCATACGTGCGTACGTACGGCTTACCGTCTCCACATCATGGTGTAATTGTTATTCACAACATTAATATTTGGATGGGTATGATATTGATGTGTAATTGAAATAAATAATAAATATAACATTATAATGATTCTGTATATATGATATACCATCCAATTTTATACAATTTTAATATCAAAAGAATGATATTATTGCTCGTGTGTACATACGGAAAACCATCTCCACGACACGATGAGATTCATCTCCATGATCACCATTCATCGACGATTATAAAAATATATTACTAATAAGTATGTAATATATGACATAATAATTCTACTGAAGATATATATATTTATATATATAAGTATTTATGTACTTACATATATCTTATTCACTTACTTCCATTCAATACGATATGAAAATGGAAATACCGTTTATGCGTATGTACAGACTACCGTCTCCATAAAAAGGGGTTTCCATTTCATATATATGTATATAATACATATTTATATTCTAAATATATATGATATATAAATCATTTTTTATATTATGGAAGTATTTAAATCATGATCTATGTGACACAATTAAGAGTAACAAGTTAAAACACGTACGATAAATAAAGCGATTATTACCCAAAATGTTAATTTAACATGAAAATTATTATTAAATGGGTAGTATAAAGTCATAAATGAATAATTTATGATATCTTAAATATTAATATGGTTTTGGTATAATTTTATAACATACTATGGTCTTCATACAGGTTGTTAAACGTACCCTCGACTAAAAAAAGTTCAAGGTAAGGGTTAATTTTACAATCTCTTTATTATCCGAGGTTGTTTTTACGTAAGTATCTACTGATACATATTTATTATCCATTACCATTTTTTATGAAAGAGTTTTCAAAGGGATTATTTTAAGGTAATTTATACTAATACATCATTTTAAATGTTTTAAATATTTATTCTTCTAAACCATTCTCATTAATGTCAATGTTTTCAAAATGGTTTTAAGGATTTATTTAAATGGACATGAAGGTTTTAAAATGTTAATTACTTTCAAAAGTTTTGATGTGGTATGAGACACATTATTCAAAAATTTATTTAAATTTCTTCCTTTCTAAATTGTGTGACTTCTAATTGTTTTCATGAAAAAAGGATATTTCTCTCCAAGAGTTTTACAAATGATTTTCATCTATGTCAAACTCTTTTAATGGATTTTAAACTTATTTGATGTTGATTTAATATAATACAAGTCTTCCATATTGTATAGAAGGTTTTATTATATGTTTTACTATGGATGTGTTATTTTTATACCATTCATGGTTTATGGGTAAAGTATTGACATTTTGTATGCTAGTTTTAATATGAATGTTTATGTTATGTTTAAACCTGTTCATATGAGGAATGCATTGGACCTAGTAAGGGACGGGTGGAGCCCGCTATAGCTCCTCGATGCATCGGTAGGTCTCATGAGACAAACTAGTGTCGTGAAACAAGGCCCAGATAAAATCTTATTTGCAGTTTTGGCACAAGCCCTTGACTATGTGGTTATGATAGTATGACATTATGCATTTCATCAATATGAAAGTGGCTCTTGATATTTCATGTGATTATTAGACTAGTATATTATCCATGTGAGTAAGTAAATGGAGCTATTTTTAATTTTATTTTCCATATTATGTTGAGGTTTATGTAGAAAAGGATTTTGTTTTAGTTTTATATATTGACTTAAATGTTTATTCTTATTTATGAAAGTTTCTTCTGTTTTTCTTACCCTTACTGAGCATTTAAGATCACCCCTTTCTATGTTTTATTTTTCCCAGGATACCAAGAACTGTATTGTGAATGATATATAGGGTTAAGACAAGGGAATAATGGTGTTCATAAAGGATTATTTATGTTTTTTTGTAAGTTATAAAGTGTAATGTAACATTCATGTATGTAATCTATTTTCCAAGACTGCTAAACTGATCGGTCCTTCAGAACTTGATTCCTTGTAATCATGCCAATGTATTAAAATAATGCACTGACTCTGGGTAAATGGGGTTGGGGAATTACCCACTTCATTTATAATTTTTCTATATTAATGTAGTTGTTCATTTTATTTTTATTATTTCCATTGAGTGTTATAACTTTTAATTGGTATTCCCATGTTTTGTAATGTTAATGTTGATATTTTATAATTGATACCAATTAAATAAATCTAATGTTATATATTTTTCTAAAATTTATATTCCATTATTAATATTAGTTTTTTTAGTTTCATAAGATGATAGTTTTAATTACGAATCATGTAGATAATGTAGTGGACAAAACTTGTTTACGCAGTTTTTTTAACGATAATAGATGGCATATTGCAAACAAGTTTAGACATTGATATTAAAAGTATATATCCCATAAAATATCACTAATACCTTATAGTTAAATTAAATTATCATTATATAAAATTATTTTTTAGTTCACTATCTAATCAATACAAAAGCAATTTAATATGTGGTATGTCAACCAAAATGAAAGCTCCAAATAATGATGAAATTATTAAAGAAATTTTATTAAAAATTGTTAATATAAAATTTAATCAATATTATAATTTTAATATATATCATATAACTTCATCTAATAAATTTATAATTACATTTCATTTTTTTTGTTGATAAATTAAATTCATCATACATGGAGGTGGTAATTTGCATGCACGTACGATTAACAAACTCATTTGTCAATAAATAAACATAGTGACAATATATAGAAATTTATAATTTCATAATTAATATAAAATTATAAACAAAATACTAGTTCATTAATTCCACTTTTATATCATCTTTGTTGGGTAGTTATGAGGAAAATGACATGCCATTCCTTAAGGTGGTAGTGTGTTCACATGATAGACTAACAACCTCATTCCGTATTGAGTGGATGAGATGATGGTAAATGTAAGAGGATTTCATATAAAAATTTTATAACTGAATTATAAATCATATTTTTTAATAAAAAATCATTTATACAACCCATATGATATGGTGATGAGAAACAAATAAATTGTTTTATAGAAGTGTTAGTTAGTACATATGTATTGTCGACATGTTTTATTTTCTTAGAGACTACTATGGATTGAATGAATAATTTATGTTTAATTAATTTAATAAAATTCCTGTATATATATATAGGTTTCTAAAATCAGTATGTTTATTTTTTTGATGATTGTAAAATTAAAAAATATATATTAAGAGGAGAGTAATACGTAATATTAGAATGTCGGTTTTCCATGGAATTATTTGGGGAAATGGAGAGATTAAGATAATTAATGAATGTTAAAAGAAAAGGTTTGTCGGATTGGTTACTGAGATGAGTAAATTTAAATTTTCTTAAAAGTTGAATTGATGAAAATTGTGTACCTTGAAGGTGTGGAAGTTCTCCCTTTTATTATTGATGGAAAGCTCACATTTCATGGGAAATAATGTTTTGTAAGGGGAAATAATGGAATGAAATGAAACTTAGGAAAGGATGGTGAGGAAAGGTTGGTAATATATGTATGTATGATATTAAATCTTAAAAAATTACTTCTATAATGAATAAATGTTGTTAAAACCTAAAACAATGATGCCATATTGTATTAATCTCCTAAACAGAAATTAGACTTAATTATTTATTAATCATGATAATTAACATTCAAACAAAATTATAAGAGGATGATTCTTAGAAAAAACATGATGTTTTGAATATAAATTTACCTTCCCCATAATTTAATTTAATTTCTAAATTATTCAAAATTTAGTTTAAAAATACAATGTATATATCAAAATAAATTTTATACTAAAATTTGGATTATTTTCAAAAACATTAATCATTTGTTTGCAAACAATATATATTAAATTTACAAAATAAATTTATATAATTCTAGAAAAAAACTATTTCATATATATTTAACTCATTCTAATGTTATTATTATATCGTACTAAGTGATAAAATTATCCAAAATGATATTCTTCTTTATTAACTTAAAAATTAAATATTTTCGAGAAATAAAAAAAATAAAACCTAAGATATTTTTTATTTGAGGAATTCATAAATGAATTTTTGAATAATATTTAAATTCAATAATTTATAAAAAAAATTCATAGAAAATATATAAAATAAAGGAAATGGATTTTATTGAAAACAACCTTTTTAATATTAACACATATAAATTATTTAGCTTCCAATGTTATGAACTATTAAAGGTTTACCATATTAGGGTTTATTATTTCATTATTAATAATATCTTCATAATTACATGTTGTTTTTTATGATGGGTGTAGTTAATGTAATAAGTTATACATCATAGTATGTATGTTATTGGATGAAATCAATTCTGGTCCATTAGATAAGAAGTACCCTCTATATTAAATGATTGTTGGTATAGTGTATAAAAAATCAATGAAATGTATTAAAAAAAGAATAGATCGCCATTTACCATATAATTCTAATTGATTTTAAGGAGTGAGATACTAAATAACTTAAGGGTCATAATGGTTAACATGAGGATATATAATTAATGAAATATAGAGTATATTTGGAAGACTACAATTCCACCAATATATTATCACGCATGATATCTATTGAATTACATAGAAATTCCATTATATAATTGACTGAATAAAGATGATTTGGAAGCTAGATGTGGTGAATTAATGAACATCCATTAAATCACTCATTGTTGAGTAATTTTATGAGGCAAGTCTTTGGGATTGATCTTAACGAGATTTCGGAATATTTAGATAATAAAAAATTCATTTAATTACTATTTTTGATTTTTTAGAAATATTTTAGAGTACCTGATAATATTGTGAGATGTTATGAGTATCTTTGAATTTCATTACAATTATATGTGAGAGAAAAAAAATAGAAAATGTGTTTCATGCTACCTAAATATGCAATAGTCACATGACAATATGTAAGGGTTGTTCATAACATGAAGAATATAATTTTATAATGTAGCCTATGTATGCAATGAAACACAAGGGTGTTTTTATCAATATGTAAAGTTTATCACCATGTATAAGAAAAGATTTCTTAGGCATAAAAGGAAAGAAATTAATAAATCCATGAGGTACTCTGTGATATGTAAATGTAAATTCCATCAAGTATAATGGTCATCAAAAGTTATAATAAATTAAAAAAGTTACCTAGAGGGAATGGTGTTAATACAATTATGTATTAAACATGTATACATATGGTATAATAAGAGTATATAAAATACTCAATACATTAGGGTTACTAATAGGAAATATTGAAAAATCACTATCCTCAGTGTTATACATAAGTGTCACCAGTATGGAAAATACCTATTATTAGATACAATTTTTTTAATATAATTGTTTTTCTTTGGTTTCCAAGGAGAATGAGGTTATTAAGACCTTATAATTTTCAACATTCCCATTTTATACAACTATTTCATATAAACTCCATTGTGGGCCAATTTTTCAACTGTTGGTTGTCAATGATGTGGTTTTTCCATCAATTATTTGGAAAGTGCATTAGTCAATAGGATGGGAGGACATGCACATCAAAAAATTTATTGGATTGTTATCTCAACATGGACTCACTTTTTTTATTTAATACAGGTTTTTTGAATCAATCCAATATACCTGTGTGAAATAGGATACCCATGTTCCCTCATTTAGTCATAATCTTTTATTGATGTGGACATTTTTATGTATCAGAGGTATTACATTGACATAAACATATGTTTGTATCATAGGTTCTCCATAAATGGTAACATTATTATATATCATATTTTCTTTATAAATTTAACCATATATATCTATAAAATATTCTCCATATTTTTTTTATTACATGGTCAAGCCTAAATTTAAGGGGTTATGGTATAAAGTTGAATATCAAGAAACTCTCCAGTTTTTCACCATCCAAAGAAGTGGTAGGTGATTGTGGTGTTAGTTTTAGGATCAATAAGGGATTCATATATATCATTATAAAAGTAATCAAAACTTATATAATCTTTTTCCAATTAATGGAAAAAACATTCCTTTTATACTCATGTCAAAAGGACCGATCCATTGAGTTTAACGTTATGCTATAAGGACGTTTAAGAAAAAAATGTCAAAAATGGAAGGTGTAGGAATTATGCATGAGCAAACCTTTTTATTTAACCTCAATGAAATTATGTCCCCTTAATAATGGGATAGGTTGGATAGTAAGAATATGGTGTATCAGGAAGCTTATAGGGAAATGAACCTTGTTCAATGACATTAGATTTTAAATCCTATAAATTAATATTATATTTGATTGCTTATATCACAAGAAACACCGAACTAATAGAACACACCACTAAAAACAATAAAATAATAAATTTATAGTAATAATATATTAATATTAAAATAAAAATATAATTATTTTCTAAATAGTAACATAATATAAACATTTAAATATTTTAAAAAGGTTTTATTTTAAAGAACCATTAAATAAAAAGGTATTTTATTTTATCCTGAAAAATTAAATTGATCACAATGCAAGGATAATTATAATATAAAATATTTATAATTATAAACTAATATGTATATAATAAAATTGATAGAAATTTATTTAAAATAATACTAAATACATATGAAGTCTAGAAATTTATTTTTTTTATAAAAATGGATTCTCATAATATTTTATATTTTCTTTAAAGTAACTAAATATATAATTTTAAACTATTTATTTGATAAAAATAACTATGATTTTGAAATTTTTTTTGTGAAAATTATCATTGGTTTAATTTTCAAGGTTTTCAAGATGTAATTTATATTTTGGTAAAATGTAAAAAATATCATTTTTTAAAAAATCATTATTTTTATCATCATCAATAAATAAGTAAAACATTATAACACATAAAAAAATTATATTATCAAATTTATATTTATATACGAAAAATATACATTTAAAAATTCAATTATTAATTCAGAAAACAATTGTTAACAACATTTTTTATTTCCAATATAAACTATTTCTGGTATTCTCTTTTAATTATTTAATATTTTGAGAATTTTTTTTTTCAGAATTTGAATGGAAAAAACATTTAATTGTTTTATAATAAACTAATTAATATACATAATTCAATGAAATTTAATATTTTATAACACACATAAATTTTATTTTAAAAAATACACCTTTTAAAAAAAACATTGTTTTACACATTACATGTGATAATGCTGAAATTAGTTTTTCCAAGAAAAAAAAGTATTATGGGGTAAAATAGATTTAAAATTAGGAAGGAATAGGTCCAATATATGAAATACTTACCAACATATTCTAAGGTATTAGATTTAAATTACCTTCTTAAAAATCATTTATTGCAACAAAATCATAAATTTTATGAAGTAATAAATCAACGATCAAAGGGGAAGAAACATGTACAAAAAATGTTTTATATTAAATTTTATAAGAGAAAATATTAATTTTATCCTCATGAAGTGCATTATTCACCATTTTTTTGATATTAAACATGATAATGAGTTTATCTTTTTAATTAATGGAAATATTTATAAAAATATCATTTTCACCACTTATAAAAGGGGAATCTCACCACCCCTTAAAGAACACATGAAATATTCATCTTCCACCTGAATATAAAAATCAATCCTCCCATTATAAAAGTTCTATTTTCCCTTTATAATATGTTATTAATATATTTGAATAAGTAATCTATTTTTATGGAGTTATCATAGGGATTGTCAAAGTTTTCAATGTGAGTACAATCTTTTCCTTTATTATTTCATTTCTATCTTACAATCCCAAATAAAATTTTCATATATATATAATGAAATATTTATTTATTATATAATAATATTTATTATTATATATTAATAATTATGGACCCCATTTCCCCTTTTCTATACAAAAAAAGATATTGTCATTCATGTTTAGTGGAGACTACCGCCTCCACATAACAATGACATCCTTTTTTCACCTCAAACCATATTAATTGATTATAAAATTTAATTTTATGAATATATGAGAAATATATAGTATATTTATAGTTATAAATTTTAAATTTATAATCCACTTTCTTTTCCTCCCATTCTTCAAGAAATGAAACCATCAATTTTGTGTTATGTGGACTACCACCTTCATTATGTAATGTATCAAATTTTTTTGATTTAAGTTTTTTATAATTTTTTATTATATCAAAGAATATTATTCACAAACTAATTTTTTTTAAAAATATTTTAATATATTAATGATATAATCCCAGAAAAAACCACTTTCATAATTATAATTATTCATTAATTATAATATGTTCATGTTTTGGTCCATCTAACCATATACATAAACCATGATGTAAATTAATTGTATGGATTTATAAGAGAACTTAATTATTGATAATATATGATATAAATTATTAAATAATAAATAGTTTTTTAATGGTATAAATATTTTTAAAACCGTTATTTAATATATCAACGTTTTTTTCATTAAAACCCATTAAAACATACTCATCACCGATTTCATCTAAATTATATTTACCAAAAATCTATAAGAATAAAATCATAAAAATATATATAATTATAAAAAATATATTAAATTTTCATTTATGATCATTAAATGAATATTAATTAGATACAAATGAAGAAGAAACAAATTTTTTGATACTAGTTCAAAACGATCAAGATTACTCACACCTCATATTTAAAAGAGAGAATAAATAACTAATAAATATGTAGAAAATATTTTTAAATTATGTTTATAAATGAGTAAGTATAATAAAAAAGTTATTAAATATGTTATTATGATATTTATGTTTCTTATAGTTGAGAATAAAATACATTCAACTATACCAGGAAATATCGTAAAAGTTTCAATTCTCAAATATTCATCCCTTGAGACATATTTCTTAGTCTATGCCATGTTTTGTTTGAAATGCTTTATCTACTTACCCTTAATGAATTTGTAACAAGATTATAATAGATTTAGTGTCTATTAATTATCAATTCATGGTTTTTATATGTTGGGGTTTTGGATCCAAAATTATAGAAGCTATAAGGGTTTTTTCTTAAATTCATTTCATTTAGACACATTTCTACTATGGAGAAACATTGATTTATATGGTGTTTTTGTGATTATTTTATAAATTTCACAATTAAATATCATTAATTCACGGTATTATATTGTCAATTTAGGGATCCCTCATTCAATGGGTGATGATTTATATATTAATCATGCCCTAATAGTTTTCTCATATGAAATTAATTCTCCTTGAGTAATAATTTTACTACTTGAATATTATTTTAAATCTTTATTAGCATTTATAATTAAATTTATATATGGTATTTTATATTATTAAATGTAATAGTTAATTATTTTAATATATATCATCTTCCTTTCTGAAACAACTTCTCATTTACAATATTGTTAATGGAATGAATAAATCAATTTCCTTCCTTTGAATCATTTCGTCAATGTCCATATTTTTCTTTCTGAGTGAAAATTTTCTCAAATTTTTTTGAAGTCACATATAGATTATTTTCTATGTTCCTTATAATTATTTTACATATTAAAAAGGATAAAATATTTTACACATTTTAAAAAGTGGGTTTTATATAATGTTACTTCAAAACATTTAAACATGTTTTGGATCCTTTCAAAATTGAATGCTTTATCATCGAATCCATGTTTTCCCTTTATAATATTTATGTATTTTTAGTGATACTATTATTGTATATTTATAAAGAGTGATACATTAATATAACTCAAATTATTTATTTCCAAATACATTGAAAATGACTTTTCAAAAGAAACTATGACTTTTTCTCTTTGACTTTATTTATAAAAAAAAGAAATAAAACAAATTTTTAAATTTTTTTCTCAAGAAATTATTTCCCATAATATTTTAACTTCATTCAAATGTTATTAAAGGGTAATTTTTATATTTATTCATTTATTTTTATTTAACTTTTTCTATGAAAAAATGGACAGTTTCATCATGTTTTTTCATTATAAAACACTTTAATTATTTGACATTTTCTTAATGAAATTGTTGATTATTTTTATATGTTTACTTAAAAGAGAATTTTTGAATATCAATAATATAATTAAATAATAAATGTCATTGTCTAGAAAAATAATTTTTGTGTATAACCCTAATTATTCTTCATATATCTTTTCCTTTAAAATACCCCATTTTTGACTTAATTGATTGAATGGAGTTCTCCTTAATTACATACCTAAATTAATTAAAGAGTTCATTGATATAACCATATACCCTTTATCTATACATTATAAATTCTATGAGATATATTATCATTATATAATTCTATTTTTAATTAATTTTAGAAAATATATTATCCCGCCCCTTTATTTTCCATGGGTATATCATGTTACAATTATTGATGAAATAATTAATTTTTTCCGTATGTGAATAAATTTAAAACAAAAATGAAACCCATTTTCCATACATGGGATCTTTATAATATAAATCATTTATATAGAACATATACATTTTGATGATTCTAGTTAGGGTCCTATATCGGCCTCAAATGAATTGGTTTATGTTTATATCACATGAGATAGTTAGGCATGGAAATAATGATTTTGTGCATGTAGGCATGAGAATAATGAGTTTTATTACATTTTAAGGCATTTCAACCACGAGGTTTTTTAAATATTTACGGGAATGAAAATTTTTCTCCCAATTTTTTCTAATGAAAATCTCTGTGGAACTTTTTTTAATTTCCCTATAACTATGTTATGCGCTCTTGATTCATGTTTATTAACTAATGTTTTCAAAATCTTTTGATTAATGTATTAAAATATTTCAATACTTATGGAATGATTTATGATTTATGATTTATTGGGTATATATTTCTTATGTATCCGTATTATAATAGTATTTCCATCTTATTCTACCTTATGATATTTGACTTTTATCGATTACATTTACCCTTATAGTGAATATGAATTCGCCCAAATATTATTTTTCCATTTATCAGATGCACGTAAAATCATGGATAATAAAATTATATTTTCTAATTAATTAATTAATAACCTTATCCATCAATATTTTTTAATTGAATTTTATTATGCTCATTTACAAACATTTGTTTTAGATATGATGTCTTACCTCACTACTCGGAGAGTTTTTGTTTTTTATTTCAAAGGACCGATCAGTCAAGGATAATTATTGAAGTTTTTTATCAGATGATACTAAAACTATAGAAGTGGGATGAAATGGAATTAATGACCTCAAAAATTTTAAATGGTCTCATGTGTGATTATGTTTTCTGATACATGAATAAATCATAAATTACAAATTTTAACATTGCCTGATTAGTTCATTTATGTGGTTTTACTGAAAGAGAAAAAATAAATTCAATTTAATTAATATTATGGATAAATGTTCATTAAATAATATTAAATTTTTGATAATATATTTATTATAGTCATTTATGTCCATAGTAATAGTTTTATGTCCATCCCATAACAGTATTGAGGAATATAAAATGTGTTGTTCTTGGAGGTGGTGAACCAACCATATTTTAAACAATGCATTAATTTTAAAAATAAAAGATGGGATAGATGAAATGGATATTACACCATAATAATAAATAATTATTTTATTTATGATATTTATGTTACTATGTTTATGTTTATTTATATTATAATTGTTGGTAATGATGCATAAAATCGATTTATATTATTTGAGAATATTGCATCTTCATTTAGTTGACTTATATTAAAAATCCTTTTATGGCTCATTGAAGTGGTATTTTAATGATAAAAATAGCACAAGAATATGGGGGAGATATTTTGGAAGATATTTAAGTAGAATTTTTGAATATTCCAAGGCTAACATTTTCTTAGGAGGAGGGGTGGCAATGTGTGAAAATTTTATGGGGAGGGTAGGTGTGTTTTTGAATATTATATTCTTTAGCTTATTATTTTGATACAGGACTAACAAATCCTTTTTTATTGTAAATTTTTATTATAAATGGTTGTTTTGGGTTCTAAATAATGTGTTTCTACATTATCATAGACTAAAAAATTAATGTATTTAGAGTATTATGTTAAATATAGTATTTTAGCGTATTTCACTCTTCTGAAAAAAGATAACTATTTCTGATAATTACCGATAAATATACCTAACATGTTTTTTGATGCACATAATCTAGAAATTAAATCACATTTATGAAAATAATATTATAAATAATATAAATTTTAATTTTAATTAAAATCATCATTTACTCATAATTTACGAATTTAAATATTAAGATATATATCATGGCCAGTATAAAAATAATAATATTTACATAAAATTATATAATTATTTTATTAAAAGATAATATTAATTTAAAAAACTACCTTATAAAAATAAAATCTTATTTAACTAATTAAATTCGTAAAAAAATATTAATTAAAACAATTATGTTTTATTTAAAATACAAATACTAAATTTTTCATTTTAAAAATATTTATTTATATGTACCATAGATTAAATATATAATATTTTTATTTATAAGATAAAAAAATTATTTATCACTTATATAGGGGAGTATACTTTTCCGATTGTGAGGTTAGTATTCCAAATGTTCATATTTCTACTATAATGGAATGGTTATTATTCTAATGGTTATATTACTATTGGAACAGTCACACCTCTATTGAAAATATGGGTTCTATACATTCAATCTATACTTTATGTTTTAATCATTCTTCATTCAATTAAATTTTATCTCAAGTTTATATCTATTATCATTTTCAGGATGAATATTTCATTACTAATTTTCTACTTTATTTATATAGTGTTTTTTGAGAGTGGATTTTCAAGTGGATAAAGTTGGACCAAAATTTCAAATTTTAGTATTAGAAAAATCTATTTTAGATCCTTTTTATATTTAAAATTCTAATGGACATTTTTATTCTAAATATATATTTTTAAAATTTATAAAATAAAATGTTCTTGTTTTTATGACGTGGTGTGTGGGGAATATTACACATTACTAAATATAAAGAAATTATATAAATGTAAATATAAATGATTAAATTAAGGGTTATTACATAATTACTCCCTTAATTTAATTGTACATTGATTTTTTTTGTACTATGTTGAAAAAATTTGTGGGTACTTCTGATTCATAACTTCCTCTAGTTCCCATGTCCCATTATTTAAATTATGGTTTTTTCATATTAAATTGAATATATAACTTGTCTTCTTGAGAAGGAATTTATCTATATAGTCCATGGTCATCACTTGTTTCTCCTCATATTAAAAACTATGTTTTATATTTGGACCACCTCTATATTTAGTACATGTGAGGGATCTTTTTTTTACTTCATTAATTTAGATACATGTAATTTGTCACAAAATTTAGAAATGTGTAGTGGGAATGATATTTTATAGGCCAAAACATTATATACAAATAAATCTCCAAGGGGTTAATGTATTTATGACATAACTTTCCCTTCATCCCAAATCTCATGAATTTCTTCAATGAAGATATGTGAAGGGACACATTATCTCTAACCTCAAACTGTAGGTGTCAATCACAATTAATATCAAGGATATTCAATTATCTTTGAGAACCATGATGTTCTTATGAATAATATTGACTTTTTCTTCCATGTCACCATCCATTTTGGGTCCCTACTCCTTGAGTTCACTGGGTTCATCCTATAACATAAGAAATCTAAATCTATTCTAATAAAGGGATTCATAAAAAAATTGGATTCTAAGTGGATGATATTATTTTATGAGAGCTTGACCAGATGATGATGCTGACCCATCCCCCTTTAAATTCCAACATTATTTCTCTCAATATGTTATAAATTACAAATATAGTTTTCATAGATTTTCAATAAAGTTTTTGATATAAACTATATTAAATTTTAACTCTGTCTTTAGATAACGTAAGGGACTTTTTCTAAAAAAATTTGAAAATCTCATATCCCTATCAGAAAAGATCGATAGTGGTTTCTTTTGTAGCATCACCACTTTTCTAATTTATTTCTATGCATGTTGATCAAGTGATAATTACTCTAAATTTGTATTAAAGTCTTCAATATTTATATTAAGATCCACCATAACCCATACATCATTATTTACCCTTGATGTCTACATAAGAAAAGTGACAATCTCCATGGTGATGTTTTCCCATTTCTATGAGATATGAGTAACAGTTTCTTTAACCAAATGTAACATTTCCTATTAGCCTTCACCTATTGAAAATGACTTCTTAGTGATGTAAATTCATAATCCCCCTTATTTATATCATCCCACCAATAGTGTCATCAGAGATTTAAATACCTCTAAGTACTCCCTGTGTGGATGGAAAAGGTTGATTCATGTGATATGATTAAAAAATACTTCTTTATTAGTGTATTTTATAGAAAAAATAGTCATGATGCAAATATAATAACTCATTCTTAATTAATTTTGAACATTGAGTATTTTTACTTTTTTATAGATTAAACCATCATCTTTATTATTACATAATATACTTTAGTATCCTTTATCACCAAGAGAAGGTATGTATCCTTAATCATTTCATAAAAGAGTGAATATTTCCCTTCCCTTATGACCCTTAAGACCATTCTTTTCATGTATATAGAAAATGGATCCTTCTCAATTATCATCATTGATATGGTTTCTAGATAATTTTTTCTTTAACTGTCTACCACATTATTTCCATTACCATGATTGTAGTTGATTTTGAAGTCAAATATTTTGATCATATCTAACGATATTTGATAGAGCATATTATTTTCATTCTATTTTTGAATATATTTGAGTCTCTTATGATTATTATATATATCTCACCCTTCTCCACATGGAGAAAATTCCCCATGATTTTCAATGAAAATACAATTTTAATCAACTCAAAATCATGAATTTAAATGTTTTTATCATGAACAAAAAATTTCCGTGATTAATTGGCAATCAATTTATCATTATTTATTATAATATATCCCAAACACTAGTTTTATGATTTTTTATATCATAGTTTTCCCCCACTTTAGGGGCGTATGAGTTTTGGTGTAGTGATCAGCCTCATTTTATATTCAATGAACATTTCTCAGCATTAATCAGTTTAGTCAATCTTTACTTCTTTCAAGTCATCTAGGATAATGGGTTTGATAGCCTGAGAAGTTTCTCACAAATCCTTGGTAATACCTAGCGAGTCAAAGGAAACTATATGTCTACATTAAATGTGTTGATCTCGACTAATATCAATTCCCTTTGTCTAATAAGGGTCTAAAATATCCCTTTTCAGGTGATAATGTTTCCCATGAATGATACTCCCTCTATCCACAACTCACATTTACTATAAATTTACTATAAATTTCATATAGATTTTCCATTCAAAAGGTATATTGTGTTGTTTAAAAATTCCCATCATGCTTCTCATTTCATTTAGAGTATATAAAAATATCATCTATAAATAATATAAGAAATTAGTTGGGGGAATCTATAAATACTCTATTAATTATGTTTATAAATATTTCCGGGGAATTAGTGAGTACAATGGGATTCACTATGAATTCCTATTGTATATTCCTTATTCAAAGGGAAATAATTTGGTTATATTCCTTCTTCAAATTTTATTAGAAATATCTTGATTTAATGTCCACCTTTGTGAAATTCTATAAATAGTGTAATTGATCGAAAAAGTATTATATTTGTGGCTTTTAATTTTTTATTTAACATTAATTTACTATGTTTACAATATTCAATGGAGTGGGGCATCAAACTAATGATCTTATTTATGAAGAGGAATAGTGAACCACATGGTGAAGCACTCAAGTGTATAAAACCATTCTCTATATTCTCTTACAAATTATTCATAAGTTATTCCTACTCAACAGAATATGTATTCTTGGATATAGTCAATGATCCAGGTATATGTTTAATTGTGAACTGAACCACTCAGTCAGGATGACTACTAGAGAAATCTTCATGGAATACATTAGTATGATACCTCATGATGGGAATATCATCAATCATGATTCTAACCTTTGTTTTAATCATTTGAGATAGATGTGATTTCTTATTATTCAATAACATCTGAACATGAGATGATGATTCTAAATGATTTCTTCCTCATCATTATAGTTGTATTGAATTAGAGATGAATCAGAAAGTGATGACTGATCTTCGTCTCTTAACAGTTGAATTTGTATTTATATAAGGACTTACAATACAGTCCCAATATATGATGAAAATATACTAATGGAAAATAGAAATTATTTTTTATATGGTTTAGTCCAAAAACATTATTTCGGGAGGGTTTATTTTCATGGGATGCTATAATTGATCTGTTTCCTATTCTCACAGTTAAGTCAACCACGAATTTTTGAGTTAGTGTTTGAATATTTCATCTGAAATAAAAAGATATAAAATAATTAACATAAATAAAATAATATATAACATTTGATTCTCATGAATATATAGGGATTTCTCCTTTTTCAATTTGATTATATTTCTATCCATTTATTATATCTATACAAAACTTATTGATGAGAATACTCAAACTAAAAAACATATGAATAAGGAAACTATGAACATAATATGAATATATGTTAAATGAAATGTTTATACAAAATTATGATCCATGGGTTTCAATCTATTTTTTCCATGGTGATATCTTTGTAATTTTTAACCAAACAGTTTATTTATGTCCATCATAGGTTCTTATAATGATTTTGTGATGTTACCAAAGAATATCCCCAAAGAGTATCAATCTAGGTGCATAGTATGGGTACATTCACCATATACCTATGTGATTATTGGGATATTCCTAACCAACACTTTTTGGTGTTATTAATAGTTGATAAATCTATTCCAAAACCTAAACAAATTTTAATAGTAATACAGGGTTGTATTTTCATATAAATAACTTCTTCTCTTTTTTATGAAAATTTTAAAATATTTTTCAAATATATTAAGTAATATCCAGGGGTATAAAAAAAATTCATTTCCAAATCCACAAATAAAACATGACCATTCACTTATACAAACTATCAAAACAAAAGAATTTTACACATATAATTACATTAATTTTATCTCAAATATCTGTTAAAAAAATTATCGAAAAGCCCTGTGTATTTGGAATACTTGGTTTATAATACATTAATACGAAACATAAATAAAAGGATTTATTTTTTACTATAATGATCTTCTATGCCACTTTGAGGTCCTAATAATACATACTATAACATGGAGAATACATAAAAAAGGGATGAGATAAACAACCCAGTAAGGGTACCCACATGATATTTAATCATAATATGTGAGTCAAATGAAATAAAATTATAACATAAAATAAAATACTGATGAATAATTAAAATGAGAAATATAAAAGTATACATGGTATAATATTATCGTGAAAAAAATAAAAAAGTGTTCAAAACATAAAACATTACATTATTATAAGTCAGGGAAAACAGTGAAAACAGCATCACATGGTTGAATGATTCCCAGCATAGATTATGTTCATTCCGTAATCACTTTCATAACATTTGATATGAAAACAAATTTTACCCATGGAAATTGAGAACTATCATGGGGAACCCATCGTAACATATATATATTTAAGTGTACCAAAAAATGTAGTCAATTATGTGGCATATACATATGAATTACCAATGTAAAAGGATGGGTGGAATGATCTTTCCACAGTTCCTAATCAATGTTGATTTCCTAAATATTTTAGAGAGAAGAATTAATTAAATATTATGAACATTAATATCAACTTACATAGTTATAGGTCTAAAAATATAATGTTCATTTTGGAATAAATACGTTATTGAGAATTACATAATAGTATTTAGGGATAGATTTATTCCCCTTAGATGGGTTTATTTTAATGATGGAAATTGAGAAATTTAGTTAATGAATGTATTTTCCCATTAAATAATTGGAGAGTAAAAGAGTTATATATGTAAGATAAATATATATATATATATACATATTATAATTATTCAATATCATTATGGATAACAATAAAATGAGTTAAGGGGAGACATGTCATAAGATAAGAAATGGGTGGTTTGGAGAGATCCCTTATCTCATATTCTAGAATCCTATTGTGGTTGTGAAAAAATTATAGAAAATACAACTACATTACATAATTACTTAATTCATAACCTTTATATATATATGACTTAATATATATTATTATTTTAATTTATAAAAATTTCTATAAGATATAATGTTTAATTACATTATTCATAGGGATTTGGTTTTATTATCCAATGGAAGGATCACATGAGGATAAATATTTACATTCTTGAAAAATGGGAAGAAAAATGTAGATGAGGTATTAAACGGTATTCATGAACATACATACATTTAAATGGTCCCTCATATCTATAGGTGTTCTGATATAGGGGCATATCATTGAGTAAAAATTTTAATGTTATGTGATTAGTTCCTGTAGGTGCATTTCTAGGCTATTACAATATAGATAAATTTCATATTATAGAGATATATTATTTACATAACATGAAATAAGTTATAATATGTATATTATAATATTATTTAATAATTATAATATTTTAATTACCATCCATGTAGGCGGTGGAGGAAAATGAAGTTAGGTTTTCATTGAAGCAATGAACCAACCATATTTTAGACCACACTATCATTATATAAATGGAAGAATGGAGTGATAAAATTTATATTCCACCATAATAATTAAATAATAGTATCATTAGGATAATTATGTTATTATTTTTAGATGTAAATTGATTATATGGGGTGGTAGAAGAAGAATAACATGTAAAGAGATTAGTTGAGAACCTTGCCTCTTCTTTTTATCACCTCCTCTTTAGCTACACATTAAGTAAAAAAAATGGTCTTTCAATGATTATAGTAGTACTATAAAATGGGGGAGTGGTTGGGTAAGATATTGGGGAAAATATTTGCATGAACCAAGGTATATATTTTCTATGTTGATGTGGCGGTGACGATTGATATATATAAGGGGTAGATAACGGTGCTTTTTAATATTGTATTCTTTAGTTTATTATTTTCGATGAAGTATACCAATATTATATTTTCTTGTGACCATTAATTGTAAATTTTCCTTATGAATTCTAACTAATTTTTTCTTATATCATCGATGTTTAAAAAATTTATGTGTTTAGCGTATAAGGACAAATATCATATTTTTCCCTATTTTACTATTATAAAAATCAGATATATTAGAAAATTACCAAAAAATCACCCAAACCATTTTTAATTGTATATTTTAAAAATTCCATTTTATAAATATAATTTTTAAATATGATATATTTAATTTTTATATAAAACCATCAATTATTCAAAAGGTAATAATTTTAATATTATGATCAATTTTTTTTTACAATGGAAAAATATGTTCAACCTCATAAAATTATCATACCATTATAAAAAAATAATATTTACTTATAAAATAATTTACGAAAATGAACATTATTTTAAATAATTATATTTATTTTAAAATTAATATATGAACATTTATGTTCTACATAAAATACAATCACATAATTTATCTGTTTAAATCATTAATTTAATTATACAATGGTGTAAATATATCATATATTCAGTTTATATGATAACTATATACTATTTTAAAATTCTATTTGGGGGTATACTGTTCTATTGAAAATTTTTACAATTCCTAATAGTCAGATTGCTATTGAAATAGTTTGGTTACTATTCCAATTTTCATATTATTATTCCAATGTTCAAATTTCTAGTAGTCATATAGGTTCCCTTATTTCTATTAAAAAATCATCTTTCATACATTCTCTAATAAATCCATTTTATATCAAATTAATAAATATTTTCATTTTTAAGATGAATATTTGATTAATAATTTTCTTGATTTAATTCTATATCATTATTTTTAGTGCTTTATTCTAGTTGATTGAGGAGATCAATATTTTCAATTTCTAGTAATTTTATTTTCTATTTTTATCCCTTTATGATATTTTCAATTCTTATGGGGGCCATTATTTTGTAAAAATAATTTTTAAATGAATATAATAAAATTTAGTCAGTTTTATCATGGGATTCATGTGCATTATGAGTTATTACTAATTATGACACAATTATAAGAAGGGAAATTTCATTTATAAAATTATGGTTCATTACATTCTTCACCCCATAATAAAATTAAACCATGATTTTTTTTCATACTATGTTGAAAAAAGAAGATGGTACTTCCACTACCTATCTTCATATGGTTCCTATGTCACCTTCTCGTACTTATGGTTTTCCAATAGTACATTGGTAAAAGAGTTATGTTGTTTCTTAGAACATTATCTATATATTCCAAGAGCTTCATAGGATGATCCTCATAAGGGAGATCATTTATTTTGATGTACCAACAATTAATTAAGTACATGTGAAAAACATGGCATGTACATCCCCAAGGGAGTGACATGGGACACGTCATGAACTAGAGAAGGGGTAAATGGGAATTCCAGTAGATGAACCACTTATTTTTTTCATCTGGAATCTCAAAGTTTTTGATATACCTCGGACATAGATTTCACTTCTTCCTAAAGAAATTTACTATATTACATGGACATATGAAGAGGAAATCATTATCTCTAAACTCAATCTCTACATCTCATTTATGATGTTCATCATATGAATTCTATCTAATTTTAGTAACCCTCATGTGCTACTGAATGGTCTTGACATTTTATACCCTTTCTTACCCCATTTTAGGTCAAAATATCTTGTGGTCTATAACTTCATCCAAGAACGTATGTTTTCTAAATGTCTTATAATAAATATCATTATAGGAATACATTTGTATTGTTGACTGAATGATATTGTTGGACAATAACATGACCAATGGATGATATTGACCCCTTTATACTTTGAAGTCCATCAACCATTATATAAAATTATACATAAGTATTTAAATAGTCGACTTAGATTAGCCATCAGTTTGGGGGTGATGATCTGTACTCAATTTCATATCGATAATTGGAGATAATTAAATAATTTTTCATAAAATATATGTAAATATATGATCTCAGTTAGATACAATCAATAGTGGTGTCCCATGTAGCCTCACCACATCCCTAATAAATTTATTAGAATTTGATCATGTGGGAATTCCTCTCGAATTATAATTATCTAAGGAGCCCTTATATAATGATCCACCATAACCTCTATAGTATATTATCCCCTTTATGTATTCCAATGTCAAATGAAAAATCGGTAGTTATTTTTTCCCATATACATGTTTGAATAGATAATGGTTACATCTTCCAATTAAACATTGGAAATTAAACCTTCACCTATTCACATATCAGAATGTTTTATGTATATTCATCAACCATATTCTTAATAATGTCTATATAACAGTTGTTTATATGATCCAGATTCATATTTTTATTCCTTTGGTGGATAGGTAAGTTTGATCTATGTGAATTATTTAGTATAGAATTATTTGTATTTGGATTTTAAGTATTAGATATTTATGAACCAAATCTGACAACTTGTTATTCGTCATTTTGTTACTTTATTGAATTCTCATTTCATATAGCTTTCATATATAGAATTCATCTAACATCAACTCTTTTAGAATCCATTTTTTTCTCCAGAAGTTGTGGTTGCAGAATCATTTGAAAAAGGAATGATGATGTTGTTTTCTTTATTATACCCATGTCCATTCATATAAGGAATATGAATATTGGATCCTTCTCAATTTTCATCATTGATATGGTTTCATGATACCTTTTACTCATATAATCTATATCATTATATGGTTTCTCATGATGGCAGTACATTGAGCAGCCATAGTTACTTATCATCTATTACCATCTTTGATAGTTCTTATTAATCTCATTCTATGTTAATGTATATTTTAGGCTCCTATGATCTGTATATGTATCAAAACTCTCCCCAAATAGACAATTAAACAATATTTTTAATACAATGAGCACTCAATAAAATACTATATCATACACCATATAGTTATTATCTTGAACATTCAACAACCTTGATGCATACACTATCAATTTATCATTATGCATTAGTACACAATGAAATACATTATTATAATAATCATTGTATACTATTAAAATACCCCCTTAAGGGATTTAGGACCACTGGTGTAGTAAGAATCCAATATTTCTATTCCATGAATCTTTCTACACATATCATCATTCATGGAAAATGTTACTCATTTCCTTGTCATCTTGGTTAGTAGGTTTGAGAAACATGGGAATTTTCTCACAAATGATCAATAATACACAATGAGTCTAAGGAAACTATATATCTCCAATAAAGCTGTTGATATGGACTACTAAACAATTTATGTTCACATAAAATGGTCTAAAAATATCAATTTTATGTAGGAACATTCTCAATGAATGGTAATCCCACCATCCAAAACTCATATTTACTATACATTGAATATTTCATCTATGATCTATGATTATTTAACAAATTTTTAAGATTCTTATCATGCCCCTTCTTGATTTTACAGTATATATGAATATCATATATAAATACTATGATACATGTTTTTGAGGTAATCTATTATGAAACTATTCATAATATCTATAAATATTATGAGAGTATTTTTGAGTTTGAAGGGAAATATTGTGAACTAATTGAGTCCACTCAATGTAATAATGTGAATCATGGAGATATGTTCATTTTCACATTTAATTATAGATATCCCAAAAGAAGGTCTACCTTAGTAAAATACTTGAACTCACATATTATATAAAAAAGGTTGTGTAATAGTGGTAGGGTATACATTTTCTTTATATTAGTTTTTTTAGTTCACAATAATCAATGTATTGGGGCATTAACAGATTCTTATTCATGAGGAAGAGGACTAAAACTCCCAAAAGTGAAGCCCTCATGAGTTAAATACCACTATATAGATTATATTTTAACATCTTATTTAGTTATTCATCCAAAATAATTTCCATTATACAGGATTCATGGATATAGATATAGATCAACATATGAGTACAATTGAGAACTCAACCTCTCATTTAGAAGGAATACTAGTCAAAACATTGTGTAATAAATCAATAAATACATCAAAATGGACATATCTTTAAGAAAGACACTCTCCTTTTACTAAATTATTATAATTAGATATGATTTTTTATGAGGAAATGATATCAATACTAAGGATAATTCTTCCAAAGGAAATTCCACCACTAGACTAAACTTGTCCATAATTAGAGGATGACTCGAGATGTGATGATTCATTTAATCTTTGCAAAGTTGATGTTGGATTTATATAAATAAAACCTATAAATGACCAATATAGTATCAAGATACCCAAAATAAATATGGTAATCTATTCTATAAGCTTAATTCTACAATTACTGACCAGTTATGAGTGATATGTCTATTTTGTAAAATTTCATTAGTTTTCAATTCTCACAGATTTCACAACCCCCGTGTTTTGAGTTGGTGTTTTAATAGTTATACTAACATTTCAAGATGATAAAGAACACAATTATCTATAAACATATAGAATATATGAATCTCATGAATAGATAGTGAGTTCACATTTCACAATTATATTTTGTTGTTGTTGTTTATTATATATAAAATAATGTTTGGGTGTGAATACTCAAACTAAAAATAATATAAAAAGGGAAAATATTAGTATAGAAAGAAAAAATTCTAAATGAAATGTTTATCCTAACATCTAAGACACTAGGTTTTAATCTAGATTATCGATTGAGATTTCCCTGTTATGTATTATATCTGAGAAATCTATTTATTTCCTTCATAATGGTGCATATATATTTTACAATGTTTCCAATGTATATTCAATAAGAGTGTTAAAACCATTGAACAGTTAGGGTCTATTAAATATACACATGGATTATGACTGATAAATACATGAACAACTTTTTTTTGAAGTTGTAAAATATTGCTTGATATGATGAAAACCCACATCCACATGTATAACATTGATAGTGATGTATTTTCTTACAAACGAATGGCTCTATTCAGTGACAAAATTACAGGATTTTTTTCTCATACAAAGATGTATACCTTTGGTTCTAAAAAAATGATTCAAGTTTTAATCCACAAAATAACATGAAGAATCTTGGATATCCACTATAGATACCCAAACCATTTACACATATTATTACTGGACTATTATAATAACTATCCATTATATACAACCAAAAAATCAAAAAGACTTGGGTATTTTGATGAATGGTTCAAAAATATATAAAGGAGAAACAAAAATAATATGAACTTATTTTTAATATCTATAATGATCTAATAATTCCCGTTGACCTCTTAAAAATTAATAGGATAACCTAGGGAATGATTAAAATAAAGGGGTGATTTAAAAATCCCAGTAAGGGAATACATATAATATTGAATCATAAAATGTGTGTAAAATGACATAAAATGAAGTAAAACAAGAAATGTATCATTAATAATATCATGAGAGAGTAAAAAACATAAAAAATATATAATATGATCAAGGAATCATTGAAAATTGGAAGAAACATAAAACATGAGATAATCATAAGTCAATGATAATATCCAAGATGACATTTTGTGATTGACAAAGTCCCAAAACAAATTATGTTCACTCTATAATAACATTTATAACGTTTCATGAGAAACAATTTCCTAATTAATTGGATCCCTATTTGGGAGAAATCATAATAGCATGTACATTATTATGTGTTCTCCAAAATGGGATAAATCTTATGGATAAATATAAGAATTTTTAATAGAAAAAATGGGTTCCATATTCTTTCCTCATATCATAATCAATGTATATTTCCCAAGTATTTTAAAAAGAAGAAATAAATAAATATTATAGAAACTAATATATGAGTACATAAAATAGGTTTTAGAATATGGTGTTAATTTTTTATTAAATACTTTATTGAGCCTAACATAAATGAATTTAGGGATATTAAAGTACCCCTAAATCAGGATTGATTTTGATGAAAATATTTCAGTAATGAAGTTAAATCATATATTAAACCATAAATGGAAATGAGTGTAAGCTAGATATATAAGTAATATCCATGTATACATAGTTTATATGTACACTTCAACATTAAAGGGGTTTGGGTAGAAAGTGAGACAAAGAGAGAGATGCCCTAACCCAAAAAAGGGTGGTTCATAGGGATCCCTCACCATATGTTCCCGAATTATATTTCATGTTCACTTATCCTACTAGATAATAAAATCATATTAATTAATTACATAATTTAGAAAATTTTCCATGTATATTTTTTTAATATAGTTTTATTCAATTCATTTATAACCATTAATATGAGATATGTAGTTTAATTTCACTATTCTAAGGGTCTTCTTTTCATACTTCTATGGTTATATTACTCATGTATAATTATTGAAGTTCAAATAAAATGATACTAATACTCTGGAAGAGATATTAAGTTGTATCGATTAACTTCACAATATTTAAATAGTTTCATGTATCCATATATGTTCTCTTATACTGAAAAATGATTGAATAAAAAAGTTGATGGTACAGGGTTTGTTCACTTAGGTTATTTAAAAATCCATCGAGAAATAAATTGAATTTAATTTAAATTATTTAAATATATTAAATTCAATAAATGAATAAGTTATATTATAATTATTATAATCTTATTTAACAATAATAATAGGTTTATTACCATCATTGTAAGTAGTGGAGGAAAAGAAGTTTGTTTTTCAAGGATGCCTTGAACCAATGATATTACAAACGACACATTTGTTTTAGAAATGAAATAAGGGAGTGTTAAAATGTATATTAAAAATAATAATGCAATATATTGGTATTTTTAGTTTATAGGTGAAACTATTTTTAAGTGTAAGTTGATTATATCGGGTGGTAGAATATGAATCAAATTCATTGAAATTCGGTGAGAATCTTATAACCTAGTTTTGACTCATCCCCTTACAATACCCATTAAGGCTCCTCGAAATTGTATTTAGATGAATCTATAAGAACTATGAAATAGAGGATAACCTTGGGAAGGGAATTGATTATATATTTGGCTTGATCCAATGCAAATATTTTCTAAGTAGAAGGGGAGGTGGGAGAGTTTTTTTAATAAAACATTCTTCAGTTTATTATATGGATCAATACTTCTAATAAATATATTTTATATGACTATATAGAGTAAATAGTCTATTTGAGTATGAAATAATGTGTTCCTACATAATCTATTTGTTAAAATTATATGTACTTAGCATAGAGTGTCAAAATATCATATTTTACCTTATTTTAATATTGTCATGAAATTCAAAAATTTTGGAAAATTAAAAAAAATTCCCCTCAACAAATTTCAAAATTTTAGATTCTAAAAACGAAATCCATTTTATTTTAATGTTTTTTTAAATTTTAAAAAAATTATTTTCAAATAAAATAATCATTTATTCAAAAAATAACAATTTTATAATTATTATTTATTTTATAACCCTTTGTAAAAATTCTTATGGTCTCATAATATTATATAATAATTCTAATA
This sequence comes from Viscum album, assembly GCA_963277665.1. Lineage (NCBI taxonomy): Eukaryota > Viridiplantae > Streptophyta > Magnoliopsida > Santalales > Viscaceae > Viscum > Viscum album. The sequence goes on from OY728131.1 coordinate 562,305,473, forward strand.
ATAAATAAATAATATTAATTTATAATCCTGCATTATGTGAATTAACTTCAAATAAATATTACATTTATTAAAAAAGTTCAATTAAAACATTTAGTTTTTACAAAATGAAATCACTAAAATTTTCTTCTTTAAAACATTTATTAACATGTATCATGGTTTAAATATGTCATATTTCATTTTAATATGATAAAAAATTTACACTTTAATAGGTTATAATAAAATTATATTATTCAGGTTATCATTCCAAATAGACATATTACTATTTCAATAGTTAGGTTAGTATTTGAATGGCCAGATTACTATTCTAATGGTTAGATATGTAATGGTCTTATGGGTTCCATACATTCTACCATTACCTCAATTTTAATTTATTCTTCATTCAATGTTAATTTTTTCTCATGGTCATGTATATATTAAATTTCAATATTAATATTGCATTACTAATTTTCTATTTTATTTATACGACATTGTTTTTTAGTTTGGTTTTTCTTATCAATCAAAGAAATAAAAATTTTCATATTTTTGTAATATTATTTTTTATTTTTATCATGTTTTAATATTTTAAATAACTAAGCTCATTTTTATAATATAGAAATAACGATTCTGTAAATATAATAAAATGTAGTTGGTTTTACCATGTGGTGAATGTTTGTTATAACACATCATTAAAAATGACATATTTATAAGAAAGACAATTCCATTAATAAAATTTTTGGTTGTTAGATTATTTTCCTCTTATTAAAAATCTCCCATAAATTTTTCATTACATACTAAGATGAAAATAGGTGAAGGTACTTATATATCAAATATTTCTCTAGTTCTCATGTTACATCCTTATACATATGGTTTCACCAACGTACTTTGATTTTGTGAGTTTTCTTGTTGTGTATAGTATAATCTATAGAGTACTAGACCTTCACTGACTAATCCACATAATGGAGATAATATTTATATCTACAACAACTATAAATTCATTATATGTGAGGGATCTGGTGTGTACCTTCTCAATAAGGATACATGGAAAAGATCTTTCACTTGATAAAAGTCCAATAGGAATGCTAGTCAATAAGTCAGAGCTCAAATGTATGGAGAATCACAAAGGGTTCAATGTTCATGGTACATATCATTCCCTTCATCCCAAATATAATTATTCTCTTCCTTGGAGATATGTAAAGGTAAAACTTTTTCCAACCATAAAGTTCAACCCTACTTCATGATGGGTCAAAATATTTTGAAGGATTGTACTTTTCATTTATATGATGTGTAAAATTGTAAATCAATACTTAAATGAATCTAAAGACATAGAATCATTAAAATTGTTATTTTGAGGAAAGGATTGATGTTTGAGATGTATCCTATGTGTTTGAATTACATTTTGATATTTTGAGTTATGTTTTTGGAGTTTTAGAGTACCATGGCCAAGATATACGGTTTAGTGTGCAATGTTTGGGAGAAACCATGTGACACATTGACACTCAGGTAGTTTAATGTTCATATCGAATGACACATGTATGAGTTTCACTATTCATGAATGGTTTGGGAAAATCAATGCCAAAAAAATGTAGAAATCTAGCATTATTTTGGATGTTTTAAGTATTTCACATGTGTGGCACATGTTTCTAGAAAAACATGTCACCTTGCAATAGAAGGGAGGCAGTGATGACAACATAGCTGCTTCATGGTTTGTCAAACTGTGTGACATAATCATGCGGGTAATTGGTGTTGAAGAATATGATGTGTATGGTTCGTTCATGGTATAAAATTTTATTTGAAAAATTAGTGTGGCTTCCAAAATTTAAATCTAATGGTATATTTTACCAAAACCCCCCCTTGAGATTTTAGCCACAACACCCTCTCCCTCCCCATTCGATCCACATGAACATATGAAATTCCCAAAATAATTTTTCATATTATCCCCCTTAATGATTGGGTTTTTTTATGGTGGGTTATTGATGTATGAGGAAAGTTATTCTCCTATAGCGGCCTCTAATATCTTTATTTAAACTCAGTTATGGACCTCCCTTGATAGTTTTAGGGAGTTTTGATTAGAGTTGAGTGATCGGTGAGTGTTTGGACAATATAACAATTTTGGGATTAATGATATAATTAATTTTATTTTTTTAATTAATTATTATTGTTTCCTTGTGTAAGGATAGAGATTAGATGGTTGATAAGAGATTGTTTGAATGGTGATGAGTTTATGTAATACTTTGATAGACCGTGGAAATGATGTCATTCTTTTAAATATATTATAAATAATCATTGATATAATAGGTGGTCTAAATAATTTACCTAGAGTCTTGTCTGATTATTTACATGTGTATGAAGTATTTTCCTCCAATACCTTTTTGTGGTGTATTTTTTTACATATTATTTGTAAATGGGGTTGGGATTAAAATTGGAAACTCTATGATTCCACAGATCTTGTCTGATCAGTCTGTATTTATAAGTTAGAAAATATGTCCACCCATGGGGTATTCCATTCCTTGAAAATGATATGTTGGTGTTTTAAGGGTATAGTAGGTGGGTTATGAAATTTTCTTGGTTAAGTTTTTTTTGACTTATTAAATGGTTAATGAGATAATTGGTAGACCTTGGTAATAAATGATTGTGGCTTATATGAGTATAAAATGAGTTGTTTTTATGTGTTATGTTTTTGTGGATTGGGAATGTGGATCCCAAAGGGTTTTAACCATGTGTGTGGGTTTTTACAAAGTGATTGGTATCTAGGGGAAAAATTTATATTATGAAACGGTTATTTTCATTAAAATATGTATTAAACTCCATGTGGTTTTATAAAAATTGTTTTATAAATGTATTTAAAATGTTATTTTAAATTTGTGTGTTTTTAACCCTATAGAGAAAACAATTGATTGATATTTTTTTTAAATTTTTGATGGAACTAGCTTTCATGATCGTATTTTTGAGTAAAAGGATTATAGGTACCCTGATAAATCATAATGGTTTACAAACGGTTTGTCCATGACTTTTTGAATGTTGTAAGGTCTAAATGTGGAACCATAGTTTTTGAGAAATGATGAAATGGTTTGGATCCTAGACTATTTATCTAGGAAAATTTAATATACTAAATGGACTTGGTGTCTGAATAAGGATTTATAAATTATTAGAATATTATATGGTTTATGTTTCAAATTGTGACTCTGGGCATGTTTGTATACCAAAGGGAGAGAGATTGTTTATTTATTCATTGCATCCATGATTTACGGTTTTGGATTTTTTTCTTTGGGAACTATTATTTGAATGTTTTTTATATTTTAGACTAAGACTCTAGGCACTATATTTATGATATAGGATTTGAATAATTTACCTAACACATCATAATGATACTGATAGGTTTGGGTGATGTGTAGGTGTGGGATTGTGGTTCTATACATGGATGGCATTGTTATTTATGATTCCTTGTGATAAATTGTAACTAAAAAGTCCCATTTTTATTGTTCGTAGTATGTATCACACTTCATATTAGGTATTATAATAATTACATAGGTTAATTTTTTTCTGGTTGGTCTGGGTGTCACCTGATAACTCATGTTCTAGTAGGGACTGGGATGGTTGTTTTATTTCTAGGAAATTATATTTCGCTCCATACTTCTTATTTACTTCCTTATTTATTATCATACATTGATGACATTCCTAATATTTTTATTAGACACCATTATTTTTTTCCTACTTAATTTTACTCACACCTTTCATATGCTTCAATTAAACATTGGTACCTATGCATCTCCCATATGATTATTTCAGGTGCTGGTTTGGGATGAGGCTCATGTTAGGTGTTTCACATTCAAGCATGATATATGGAATGATATTACGGTATTGGGGACTAGTTATATGACATGAATAAATTTTGTTAGTGTATATTAATGTATTTATTTTATATTTATTTATTTTTTATATGCATGATTAGTCATTTGGGAGATCGATGTTGTATGTGTGGCATGGTAGTTCAGGGCACTACAATATTCTATTTCATTAAATCATTCTTATGTTTCATTTTTTATTCATTTCAAATATTCTGATGAATATGGTGTTTTTTTATTTTCTCTTGGATATTCCCTCTATTATGGGGGTATAGTCTCCTCATAGTTCAACCATAGAACCTAGATGTAAGTCATTGGCCTCTAGCATAAGATAATGCATGCTTGAGGTCTTGTGGATAACTGGATCACGAAACCATTTTAGTGTCTTCTAGAATTGTATGACACAATGTTGTATTAGAGAATATACTTTCCTGTGACTTTATTATTTGTGGTATGATAGACCAGAGATATAAGAATCCATCGGAGCAAGTGATCTATATCAAGCTGGTGTATCATGAACCCTGATTCTAGTGGGAATTATTAGTTACATGAGGATGGGATTAATGTTTTAGATATGCATTATTAAGGTTGTATATGATATTCACATTGAGTGCCACACAAGTTTTTTTTTGTATTTTATGACTTATGATGGATTTTTTTCTATTAGACATTTGGTAAGGGGAATGTGATTTAGTTTTGACTCATTTCCGCGAGTAGAATGAGTAATCTCAGAAAAAATATTAGGAATGTAGGATCCACATTTAATTTTCTTGTTACCATGTGGTTTTATGGATTTAGTTCTAATTTAAGGATATGTGGATCTACGATGAGATTTTTTACGATGAGGATGATGTTGTCATCCTCATCCACAGATTGTACAGATAACAAGGTGGGTTATTATGTTGTAAGATATTTATTGTTGGATCCCTTGTGGATGGTTGTTGTTCAGAATTAGTTGTGTGTCCTAGACCTCTATGTAAAGGTCTGATGCATAAATCCTTATAATGTGTAGGTTCCCTAGTTGTGTTATTTTGGTTTTAGTATGTTATAGATTCCATTAGAGAGAACTTAGAGATGGATGTTCAGAGATGTTGGCATCATGTGATGTTTTTATGGGAGTTTATTTAATTCCCCATGATCTATGTCTTTTTATGAGAATGAAGATACATAGGTGGATGGAGTTGGGTACTTTGTGTGGGACAGTACTTGTGGGTCTAGTTTGGAGATCTCTTTGACATTCATGAAATTATTCTAGTTCATATAGTTAGTTTTGTGTGTCCTTTTGAATGTGAAATGTGAGAGGGTTTGACCAAGTGTAAGATAGATTATGTGTGTTAGGCATTGATAGATGTTTTAGGTATTTGGATGGCAGTACATGATGGGTGAATCCTAGTATGAGGTTTTGGCTCACTAGAAGGATATTTTTATTGAATGAGAACTTTTTTACTTGTATTTTATCCATGTGGTAGGATTAATGAGGTGTAATATCATCTTTTTTCATATCACAAGTGACAATTGGATGTGTGGCATGTTCCTAATGGTTATGATCTAGAATTAGAATAAACAGAGGTCCTTGGGGATAGGTTTTTTCAATGATCATTTTTACCTTGGTTGGTGACCATACATTTGAGGTAGACCTTGTATTTTCATATTGATTATAACAATGGTTTATGGTTTCCTTGAGTTGAAAAGCACATGGGGTGCTAGTTCATCTATTTCATGTGTGGTATCAGAGAAAAAGAAAAGTAAGGTACCCTGACTAGTTCTCTCAAGATACGTCCTTAGGGATATGGTGATAGTTAAAATGAACTTAGAAGGACATTTTTGAGAATATTAAGAGACTAGTGGTTAGGAATGTTTTTTTGACGTGGTATGATTGTTTTTGTTTTGGGAAGTACTATGGGTGATATATGTTGGGATATATGAGTATTCATGGAAGGAATGGCCATTTTCTATAGCTTTTGAGCCATTGTTTCTAATATGTGACTTTTTAGATTCATAAAAAGGTTCTATTATGGGGTCAAAAAATATTATGTTAAAGGTAATGGTTTATGGAATCTTAAATATATGAGTGAGTGATCATGACCTATGTAATTTTTCTTATGTATGAGATATTACCTAATAATAAATGTCTGGTTCTTGAGTTACATAGGTGTCCATGAATATTCTGAGAACCAAAGTGGGTATCTTGAGACACATTCAATCTAGAATGCCAGGGGCCATTGAATAAGTTCTACATTTCCCTTAGATAGAGGTGACACCAGAAATGCATGAGATGTAGTGGTGTTTTTTAATTACATATTATCGTATTCTGGTACTAGAGAATTTCATACCCAATATCTTGAAATCTCTCTACGTATGTTGAGAAAAAATTATCTATACACCTCTCAATCAAATTATATTTTTTGATTTGAAATGGGCTTCCAATGGGTTGTGTTCATGGTGCAGTGTAGGTGAAGTTGTATAGTGGGATGCGAACAATATTTTATCAAGAGTAAATTATTTATGATGCATTGGATGTCGATAAATTATTTAGTTTTCTTTCTAATAAGTCAAGAATGGGTGATAGTTAATATTATATTTTATATCCCATGTGAGAGAGAGATAGCCATGCCTAATTCTTGGGTGCTCGGATTGGAGTATGAGCTATGGACATTGTGGTTGTATAAGTGATGTGTTGACAATGAAACTTCTATGGTGTGGAGTGAGGTTTCAGTTGTGTATGTGAAACCCTTAGACTTGAATGGGTGTAGGTGTGTAGAATATTTCGTGGAAAGGTAGTGGTTATGTTGTGATTCCAGGGAGGAACCTGTAACACCCCGAATTTTTATTAATAGTTTTTCAAATAAATTTTATTTAAATTATGGATCACGTTAAATTATATTTCAATTCAATCGTCAATTACATTCATCCATGGGTTTTCAAACACTATATGCAACGCTCAGTTTTCATATATGACAGACGACACTAAGTTTTATCAGAACCAAAATATATTATTAATATCATTTCAAAAGGACCATTATAAACAAACTATTAAATATTGTGAAATGAATATTATTAACTAAATTTTAAATATTAATTATAATTTCATTAAATAATTTAAAAATATTTATATTAAAATAAATAATTTTTTTAGTGTTTATACATTTCGAAAAAATTAAATTTTCTAAAGAAACTTCATTCTGTGTATTTTTTAAAAATATTTAATTTTTTCTTGTAAATTTTAATACATAAATTTGGTAAAATAAAATATATACCTAAATTCCAAATTATAAATTCTTCATTGAGAAAATATTTGGGGTTTTTCTGAAATATTTATTTTTTTGATGAATAGTGAAAAATACTTAATTCTAATTGAAAAATACCATTATCTAATTTTATTATAATGTTAAAATATATTTCAAACTGTTTTTAAAGAATAATTTCTTAATTCATAAATCAATAAATACAATTTAGTTTATTAGACTCAATTTCACAACGGATTTCGATATAAAAACATATCAAGCTATTGAACTTTTTCACATTAAAAACACATTGTCAAGTCCTTTCTGTAGGATTAAATTTTTAATTAATTTTTTCCAAATTTGTGAAATAAATTTTACAAAATAATTCTATATTGTTAATAATCATAATTTATAATTTCTTATAAGGAAAACCTAATTTTTGGGCAATGTTAATCGTGAAAATAATTAAAATTAATCACAATAATTAAGAGTAAAACAAGTTTATTAAGGCACAAAACCGTAAACCTATGGGGATAAATGACAAATAAACTCATCAAAAACAGATTTTATGAGCATATATATACCTTATAATTTATAATTTTATATGTTATCCATTTTGGACACTTTTTTCATATGAAAAACAGGGCTGTAATTCCCTCAATAAAAACATTACATGTCTTTCACTCACCACCATTATAAAAGGACACCACATATTCAACTCTATTTACTAATCTCAAGCCCTCTTTCCCATCCAAGAACATTCTAATTATCTTCCATATTTCCTTAAAATCATAATATATGCCTCGATATGGTTATAAATCCAACCAATTGAGACCTTTGACTCAAACCAAAAGAAGACACATGAAGAAGAGGAAACATTCATCAATAAATGTTTTTTTTCACAAATCAAATTAATTTGTTTTGTATCGTGATTATATAATAAAATATTTATATTAAATATACTTTTATGTATTTATTTTAAGTATATTATATAAAATCACACACATCCATGAGATGGGTTACTAAATCATCATTTGTGTGTATGGAAGACTACTGCAACATGAACTGATGTTATTCGTTTTTTCATTACCACCTATAAAGGTTGAGGAAAATGATGGAAACAATATTTATATTTGATATAATTTATGTTATTATGATTCTACAAATTTTTTTAGACATACTTTCATGATTTATAAATTTTGGGAATTCGATAACATCGTTCATGTGTATTGCGGACTAATCCCTCGTGATATGATTTGTTTCATTCACGTTATAAATAGAATGTATTTAGGGTTAGTTTAATAAAAATATTTGATATATATGACATAAAAAATCTTGAATAATAAAAATATATCATATAATTTTAAATATTTTAATCTAAAAAAATTAAAATACCTTTCATGCGTACATACGACCTACCGTCTCCATAAATGATGTATTTCATTTCTATTTCTATATTTTATAGATTATATATATATATAAGGAATATATATGATATAAATATAATATTTTTTATCTATAGATAATTAAATCGTGATTATGGTAAGTGAAACCAAAATATAACAAATAAAAACATTTATGAAAAACAAAGCGGTTATTTACCAAAACATATATTTAACCTAAAATTAAAAAAAATATGTATTATATAGTCGTCAATAAATCATATATGTTAATATATATATTAATTTAGTTAAGTTGTATATGTATAATAAAAATATATTTATTATACAAGATGTTTCAACAAGTACAATAAATGTAAAGACTTAAGGTAATGGATTTTCGTCTAACTTTTAATTCTGTGAGACACAATCCATGTTCACCACCTATATATTTTAAGACATGTGTTTAATTCCCATTGACTTATTTTCATATTTGTTATGAGAAATTATTTTGGTTTACTTATAAAAAAGAGGATCTAACTTTTTGGGTTATTGTTAAAAAGTTATGAAGTTGGTAAATGATTTTTGGGACAATTTTTTCATCTTTGAGATGTATGTTAAGTTATACACCTATATTCTTTCATGAGGTGTATATACAAAAAATTTGAAATATAATATCATGATGTTTTTCATCTCCATGATATTTTAGGTTTCATTTTATGTTATTTATTCATGGGTTTTATCATTAAACATTACCAAAGTGGTATGATTATTTTGTTACAATCTCATTGTTTTTAAAGATATGATTCCATTGATGGAATATTATGAACCAAATCACAATAATTATAATGAAATTATTTTATCCACATGTTATTCATTATATGTCAAGGTAATGGTAAAATTTTCCCAGTCTTTGGTATATATGATATTAATAAATTTAATTTTATGTAAATATTACTTTATTTTACATTAAGATTGGACATTGGTTTTCCCTCAAAAATTTGTTTTCAAAAAATGTTTTAAAATTTATTTATTACACTATTATGAATTTTAAAAAATACAGTTTTACCCATGAATGAATTTTTTTTAAAATATAATGGAATGTTCATGTTGTTTTCTAGAACAATGCACATTTGGATTTTATGAAAAATCTGAAAGGAACCTTCATTTTAATGAGTATGGAAAGAATTAAAATTTAATATTTCATGACCTTTAATTGAATCAATGTTTCATTTATAATATTTCAATGTTATTTTATATAAAAATTATTTTCATAAAGATTTATATTTTGAAAAGAGTTTTTCTATGTGGAAAATAAATTTTCCTTAGAAATGTTTTAAATGATATTTCAACATTGTTTTACTTCTATGATTACATATATTGGTTTTTCTTATATCTTTCTAAGGATATTATCCAATAATAACATTCATATTCTTTCTATTAATGGTTTATGTTTTTTTGGATTGTTATTTATGAAATCGATTTATCTTCCATGGGTTATACCCTGATTTTTTTTCAAAACCCATTTCTTTTCATGGGTTATGCTGACATGAAATGATTATAACACATGTTTCATTTCAATAGGTTATGATGTTATTACATTTTTATGATACCATTTTAATTTCGTGGGTTATTATGTGATGATGGTTTATGTTCTTGGTGAAAATATATGTATAATTTCATTATGTGATGGGTGGGACTTATAGATCCCTCCAATTCATTAGGTATATATTTATATATCATTATTTAGACATGAATAGAATGGGTAGTGAACATGGCTATGCGATATAGATCTGTAATGAGAAGTGTAATCCTTTAACTAATATCGGGTTAGAATGGGATGTGAACCAAGTTTATTAATACATGGTTGTAACCAGGTGTAAACTGTAGCGACTCGAGTTTTTGGTCCTATCAGACTTTGGAATATTTCTAGGAATAATTCCAGAGCTAGGCGCGAAGACGGCGTGCGATTCCGAGGCCCGGTGTTCCTGGAATTAATTTTATAAAAATATTAATTATTTTTATACTATGCACGTGGAGGGGGTGTGATATCTCCTAAACGGTAGCTCAGAACGGGAATCCGATGGCACGGTTGCATCCGGAACGTGCCGTTTACCCTAGGCAGGGTGTAAACTTTGCGGGCGCGGGCCAGCGGTGAGAAACGCCACCAGGGGCATTTTTGTAAATAAGTAGCGAAGTTAGTGTGCGAGCGTCGGCTCGAATAACTTCTGATCGGAGTCTCGGATGGAAAATATGAGTCCGCCGTTGCGTTCAGAATGGCGCGTTTACCCTAGGGGTGACCTTACTCTTGTTCGCATCGGGCGTCGGGTCTGAGGCGGGTTTGGCGCCGGTGGGCGGCTGATATAAATATCAGCGCCCCCCCCCTTATCGTTCCTCTCAACGTTCTTCGCCGTTCTTTGCTGCCGCTCCGCTGAATCGAGCAAACGAAGAGCCCACGAGCTCGGAATTCGACGGTGGACGTTCCAGGAGTGCGCATCAGAAGCTCTAGAGCGCGGATCTAAGGCAGAACGTCGGCGTTTCGCCCGCGAGGTAGGAGGATTTGAGTTTTAACCCCTGATCCTGTTTTTGCTGCGTTTTTCTGAAAATTGAAGCCGTAACAGTGTAGATCGGGTCCCGAGGGTCGTGTAGACACCTCCGTATCGTAAAACGGACCACCGGGGTGCCCCCGGTGGACCGCGGAAGATCCGCCGACGTGGCACCGACGCGGCGGCGCGCGGCAGCCTGTCCGGCCTCTTTTGTCGTACGAGGGTCTTTAAACCCCCGTATCTTGCAATCTGGGAGCCGGATTCGCGCTCCATTTGCGGAAACGTGACCCTGACGACGAGGCGAACCCTACGGTGTGGGTTCGAGGGTTTAAAGGTTCGGGATCGTGGCCTGGGAGCTAGAAACGTCGTAAAAAATAATATTGTTTTATTATTTTACGACTTCGGCCCGCTGTAACTTCTACCCGGAGCATCCGACTGACGTTCCGTCAGTGGAGTTGAGACCCTGATGGTACGACAGACTTTTAGAGATGGTTTCCGGTGTTGGGACTGAGAACGGGGTGCGGGCCCCATGAGGCCGGGGTTTGGCGTTCGCGGTGAAACGCAGCTTTTGCACCAGGAGTCCGATTTTGGCGGATGATTAGTCGATCCCGTGTGTTTTTCCGAGAGGATCACAATGGTGCAATCTGTTCGATGAGTTTCGGAATCTAGGCGTGGGCACCACCCGGTTTGGCTTCGGTGAATAGTACCTTTTTCACCGGGTGTCCGTTTCGAACGAGCGAGTAGTCGATTCCACTTGTTTTTCTGAGGGGATCTCCGTGGTATGTACCACTCGATGGGTTTCGGGATCATTGTGTGGGCCCCACACGAGCTAGCTACGGTGAATAGTTCCTTTTTCACCGGTGCTCCGTTTCGAGTTAGTAAACAGCCTATCCTACGTGTTTTTCCGCGTGTAATGCGATGGTGGCCTCAGTTTTGGCCTAGGAGGTGCGTAGTGTGGCGTTGTGGCGGGTCGCTTGGGTTAGCGACGTTTGGACCAACAGTGGTTGAGGGTTCTCCCTTGGTTCGTTCCTACGAGGGTTCGTGTGGCATCACAACCTTCGTATGAGTTTGTGATCCTCTTGATGGGATGTTTAAACTGTTAGAGTTGTGGCATCCCTCCGGTGGGCCCAGAGCGGATCCTCTAGCATCTTTACCCTAGATCGGGTTCTTAGTATCGCTGTGACCGCTTTTTCACGGGCGACGATCCCCTATTTAACAGGTTAACCCCGTAGGGTTTCTGGCATCATCGGGAATATGACCCCCTACGCGGTGGGTCGTGCACAGTAGGGTTGTGGCATCGTCGGGTTTACGATCCCCTACTCAGCATGATGTTTATAGTAGGGTTGCGGTATCATTGGTTATACGATCCCCTACTCAGCGCTGGGTGTCGGTAGGGTTGCAGTATCGTTGGTTATGCAATTCCTTACTCAGTGCGTGGTTTCGGTAGGGTTGCGGCATCGTCGGTTCAATCCACTACATCACGAGTTATACCAGATAGGGTTCCGGTAACGTCGTGACCATCTTTATATGGACGATGATCCTATATCTGAGTGATGTGCTTCTGTCGAGCGCCAGATCGGGTTGTGGTATCCCCGAGCGGATCCTGGATGTGATCCCCTATCTATGAGAACTACGTATGCCATATCGGGTCATGGTATCACCCAGCGGACCCTGGGAGTGATCCCCTATCTATGAGCTACGTATACCGGAGTGGGTCTTGGTATCCCCTAGCAGACCCTAGCGGCGATCCCCTATCCGAGGAGTTTGGTGGTTATGTTGTTTCAGCGATGTTTCCTCAGTGATGCTATCCGACGAGCGTGATCTCTCGGGTGAGCGTCTGAGAGGTTTGTACGAAACCCGATGGAATGTATCTCTCAGATGAGTGTCATCTGGGATGATAGTGATCGTGGAGTGTGCTATCCCGGTTGAGGACAGTTACTGGTGACGAGGTCGGTACCTCTTGTGGCTTTGTGGAGTGAGCTAAGTTTATCTGGATTGTTCAAGGTGTATGTATGGGCATACACCTGAACTGAGATGACTAGTTGTGTTTAGCCGAGGATGGTCACGAGATGTAGTTTCTCTCTTGTCTGGGTTCCCTCTGGCTGGGATGAGCGGACTGATGCCTTTCAGTTGCTCTATTTGGTTTTGGGTTTTGGGGTGCCTACTGAGTATGTTTATACTCACCCCTGAACGGGCTTTGCCCGCACATGTTTGTGTCTTGTGCAGGCCACAGGCCTTTCGACGGAGTCCCAGGAGGACCCGGAGTAGGCGGAGCTGAGTGAGCAAGACTAACCGGGGTGTTTGCCGGTGCGGTGCCGAAGGAGCTTTCCGGCGGTGTTTTTGGCAGCGTTCCCCTTCTTCAGAGTAGGTTGGACGCGCTTTTGTAGTTTACTTTTTGTGGGACCTGTTTTTCCCTTTTGTACTTTTGTTATTGCACTCTGGTTTGGGATATATTGTATGCATGCATTTACTTTTCAGTTTTATATATCTCTACACTGTTGCATGGAGGTTTATGTGGGTGCGTGTGTATAGGTACCTTAGGCTAATGCCTCCCATGTGTGTGATAGCCTACTCGGCACAGGTCACCAGCCCCTGACCTATTGGAGGCGGGCTTGGGGAGTCGCGTCTCGAGCCCCGTTGGGTCGGGTCGTGACATAAACATGGTCCAGTAAAGGAATTTTACCACTCTGATTTTTTTGTGAGTGAGCCTTAACTAACATGAAATGTTTTTTGTACTTATATGTGTGATATAATATCATAATCTATGCTCTAATGGATAATTTTTTTTACTTCCTTTAGAATCATGACTTATGAACTCCCAATAATTATTACCTGATTCATTATTATGATATTTGATATACATGGTTTGATTTAATGTTATTATTTTCATGTTTGAAAACCCTTATACTCATGTTATGATTATGTATCTCCATTATTTACAATTATTGATAATCTAAGATCACACATTTCATATATTTCTTTTCAATAGATTATGAAAATATGTATTATGTATGATATGTATAAACTAGATTCTAGTTGTAAAGAACAAAGTGCGAGATTACATAACATACCCATGAACCCGGGTTTATGCATCCATGTTTCCAAAGGCACTAAACTATTATGGCCATCATGCGTGTGTTTGTGTAATGTAATAAATATTCTGAAAATATAATGTAATATCTATTTTTAATAATCATATGTCTTTATAGTAGGTAATAAAGAATATGATTAGTTATGAATTTGAAACTAGTTTGAGAAAACTGCAATGAAATCATAAAGGGTAATCCTAGGAAAATGTCTACATATATGTCCAAGGATGAGTAAAATTATAAGAAAATGAACTAGAATATTAGTAAATGACATATTTTCTGGTTTCATAGAAATAAATATATATCTAGGTACTATAAGTTGATGGGGATTTGAAATAGATATACCTAGGGGTAACAACCTTGAAAACATTGTATTGAGCTAGAATCAATTGGGAAACTGGGCCTCACTTTGTGACTTGATACACAACTGGTTTGAAACTCCCAAGGGATATGCATTGTTAATTCATGAAAAATTACAAACCATCATGAAGGATTAATGAAAAATATGTACATGAATAACATAGGATAAACCAAAGTTGTCATCAATAAAATAGGGGCCATAATTTAAAAATCTGATAAATCAATTTTAATGATTTCCTAGTTTCCCCCGGTGATTATTGTTTCTTACCCTATAATTTTTGGTTTTTTCATTGTATGGAACCTGAAAAAACAATGTTAATGTTGTGTCTGAAAAAAAATGTGATTATTTTCCTCTTATAGGAACCCAAATGATATATGAGTTGGAATGAAAATTCTCATTGTTATGATCACAAAAATTTCTAAAGCTAGGAATAATGTTGTATTTCCAAACAAGAAAATGAGGGAATAAAATTATATTTATTCCAATAGGAGGAAATGTTGACCCTATTTTAAAGGTTATTTGTATCCACTAATTTCTGAACAAAGGATCTATATCATAGAAAATATATTTTCCATTCTCCATTGTGTGGAACATAAAAAAATCATTTTTGATATCTACCTTTTGGAAGGTGAATAAAATAAATGGTGGAATCTTATCAAGAAAATGGGGCAACATGATGAAATTGAATCCATGGTTTCAGATGAGTTCAATAAATTAGTTTTCCATAACTACTTCCCATATATTCTTCATACTAAAATAGAGAATTTTTTCCATGATTTAATGAAATAAGATGATGAATCCATCAATATATATGAGGATAATTTTAAAATACCTGAAAATATACTTTTGTTATTATCATAGAACCTGATAGTAATGTATATTTAGTCATTAGTGGCTTAAAGAGAAGTCTCCAAAGGGAATAATCTATAAGGGACATCCATAGCTATGAGAAGATTGTTTGATCTGCTACCAAGGGGGAAATGGATGTTTGAGTTACATATCAATATCATTGTTTTAATATGAAAATGAAGAAAGATTGAAAAATAAATGCAAAAAATCAAGGAAAGATGAATTTATGCTCTCCCTTTAGATCAATGTGTGGGATGAATAATGGTGGAAGTTTCTTTTTGAGATTAGTAGATGTCTTAAGTGTGTAATGATAGATATTACAAAAATTCACTACTTAAGTGATTGGATGATGTTGGAAAACAATGAAAATAAAAATGAAGATGCATAGAAAGCACCCCAAATCTTTATGGTTTCAAGTGTAAGGATAATTTGGATTATAATAACCAATGCCTAAACGTGATGGTTAATGATAATGAGATACATCAGCAACCTCTTAAATCGAGGTAAAATGGTAAATCTCATGTGATCACTATATTATGATGAGGGGTATGATAATAATGTGGTGAAAGGTAGACATATCATCCACTCTAGAACTACTAATGTCTTCTTTGACATGGAATGTACCCATTCATTCATATCTAAAAAATTTTCTAAGGGTATCAGGATTCCACCAAAACAATTGGATGATGAATTAGCAATAAAATCCACTAATGGTGTGATGGTATCTTCTCATATGTATGATTCTCTTCTAACTGACATTAGTGGGAATATGATTCTTGAAGATAATGACAATCTTCATCTTCTTGAATTTGATGTCATACTAGGCATGTATTGGATTTTTATTCCTAAATCTCAAATAAATTTTCAGAAAGGGAAGTTATATATGATATTCAAACCCATCCTTCAATCACCTATCAGTTTGATTAAAAGTAAAAACATTAGGTGGGGATTATGTATGGTGTATACGCTTTAATTTCCATTCATAAGGTGTGTTTATGTCAAATGGTTAGGGAGAAACATATCAATGATATACCTATTTTTTGGAAATCTCTTAAAGTATTTCAAGAATATTTTCCTATAATTCCTCTAAAAAATGAATTTTAGATCTCAAAAGAACTCATACCTGGTGTCCCAAATATTCTAATGACTCCATATAGATTTTACCCAATTGAGTTACTAGAATTGAAGAAGAAACTCTAGGTAAACCCTGAAAATGGATTCAATATTAAAAGGTTTTCACCTTGGGGTGTACATGTCTATTTTTTTAATAAGAAATATGGATCTACTAGAATATGTATTGAATGTCGGGATCCAAACAATATAAAAATTTAGAAAAATTATCCACTTCCAAATACTGATGAATTGTTTGATAAACTATGTGGAGATCGACACTTTTCCATGATTGGACATCATTATGGATATAAACATTTAGGGAAAAAGATGGAGGATATATGAAAGAAATAATTCCATACAAGGTATGGAATCTCTGAATATTTAGTGATTACATTTTTTGTTACTAATTTCCTTGTAATATTCCTAGATTTAATGAATAGAGTCTTTATATATTACCTCTATTAGATTGAGGTAACCTAGATAGATGATATTCTTATCTATTCCAAGATATTTTGAAGAACATGATGACCACTTAAAAATTGTATTAAAGAAACTAAGGAATGTGGAACTAAATTAAAAATCGATAAACTATGAATTTTACTTGAAAAATGTATCTTATTTGGGTTACATAAACTCAAGAGAGGGTATATTAGTATATCTATCAAATTCAGAGTCTATTGAATGTTGTCCTAGACCAACCGTATTGACTAAGATCTATTGTTTTATTGGTTTATATAGTTATTATTGATGGTTTGTGGAGAATTTCTCCTGAAAATATAATCCTCAGACCACGTTGAATCTGAAGGCATCAATGTTTGTCTAGATAGATGAATGTGAGGAAACTTTTAAGGAACTGAAGATAATGTTAGTTTTTACACATGTTTTTCATTGCCCTGAAGTGGATAAGGGTATGTAATCTATATTTATCGATATAAAGAGGGATTGGGACGTGTTCCCAAGAAAAATGAAATGGTTATAGCTTACGCCTCCAGAGAAATAAATATTTTTGATAAAAATAACACAAAATGTGATTTAGAGATATCTGTGGTAAATAATTCACTAATTATCTAGAGGTGTTATCTTTATGGAGAAAAGTATGAGATGTATATTCACATTGAATTAGATAAATATACGAAAAGGAACATTGTTAGAGATTTTTAATAATTATGAATTCTTATTACATAACCACCATTGTAATGTTGAAAAGATGGCCAATTCATTGTGTTGAATGTGTCATGATATCTTATTCATTATGAGGACAAAAAAACATCCAAAGTTTCTGGATTTTGGAGGGATATATCTGGAGATCCTAATGAAAGGGGAAAATATTACCTTACTCAATTGAATATTTGACCATCTATCCATGTGAAGAAAAAAGTATCGTATATATAGGCTATAGAGATACAAAAAAGGATAAAAATGTTCCTTAGTATGACCATGATCATGATGGAATGATAAGGTTCTGGAACTGTGCATGCATTTCATCAATAACAGACTTTAAGAAGGAGTTGTTAGAGGAAACTCATAATTATTAATTCTCTATTCATAATAAAAGTAAAAAGATGTATGGAGACTTAAAATAATACTTATGGTGGGATATAATGAAGTGAGATATTGTAGATATTGTATCTTGGTGCTTGGGTTGCTAGAAGTTGATCGATGAATGAAAAAATTCAATGGGGACATTGCTTCCAAAACCCATAATATAACGGTAATGGAAGAACATCACAATGGAATTTTTTGTTATACTTCACAAAACATCTAAATGGAATAGTTATATATGTGTGGTATTTAGTCTCTTTACGAAGATAAAAAATATCATATTTATCTGAGAATAATTCCCTCTATATATGATTTATAGGATATACATTAATGAAGTTGTATGGTTTCATGAAATACCACATTACCTTGAATCTTATTGGGAATTGAGGTTTGCCTAAAATTTTAGGAAAAATCATTAGGAATACTTTGATAGGGAATTGATTTTCCACACTACATATCATCCTTATAAGAATGGTCAATCGGTAAGAGCAGTTCAAACATTATAGGATATGTTGAGATCCTTTTTATCAGAATTAAAATGTGGTTGGAATCAAGACCATTCTCTAGTTTATTTTTCCTATATCAAATATTTTTATTCATGAATTCAGATGGCTCCTTATGAATCCATTTATTGAAATAAATATAGAGCTCCAACATATAGGAAATTATTTAGAGAATCAAATCCATTAGGACCTGAGATAGTTGAAGAAATGGTATAAAAAGATAGATCCATTATAAAACATATTAAAGAAGCTCATGTTTGGAACAAATGTTATGATGAAATTCAAAATCCTGATTTCGAGTTTGATTTTTGTGATAAAGGGTTTCTAAGAATCTCTCCATGGATGAATGTTATGATATTTAAGAAGAAAGGAAAAATAATCCCAATATATATTGGCCCCTTGTAAATTTATGATCCTATAATTATGTAATCCTATCTCTTGATACTTACAAAAAAAACCTCTATTATTTCAAT
Source organism: Viscum album (assembly GCA_963277665.1). Classification (NCBI taxonomy): domain Eukaryota; kingdom Viridiplantae; phylum Streptophyta; class Magnoliopsida; order Santalales; family Viscaceae; genus Viscum; species Viscum album. The sequence goes on from OY728131.1 coordinate 562,324,373, forward strand.
GATGTGTTCCATTTATTTTTCATGAGGAAGTACACACCTAACCCTTCACATTTGATGAACTTAGTGGCTATACCACTAGAGCAGGATGTTCTTTATGAGGAACAATCAATGGATATTTTAGATCGTACAGAGAATGTTCTGTGAAGTGATACCAATCACTAGTTCATTGTTATATGGTGAAACTACTAGTTTTATGAATCTACATGTTATCTTGAGGATATAATGACACTAAATTACCCTTATATTTTTTCATAGTGATGAATTTTGAGGAATTAATTCAGCTTTGTGGGTGTAGAATGTAACACCCTAATATTTTAACAGCCTTTTTTCAGAAAAAAAAGTTAAATTTCATTGATGGATTTTGTTACATGATACACCAGGCCAAGAATATCTTAAATTCCACACTTTTGTTCATTCCTTACATGAAACACTCGGTTAACTTGTATGGAACACAATACTATGTTTAAAAAAAAATATTATCTTATTAATATTATTTAAACTCAAAAATTATAAACTAACAATTAAAAATATTTAAATTAAATTTATTAAATATCTTTTATATATTAATTATAATTTTTTTAAAAAAGGAAACATATTGACAATAAAATACATAATTTATGGTAAAGTTTTTATTTGTTTTGAAAAAAACTTCTTTTTTGTATTTTTGTGAACAATAATAAAATTAATTATTGAAACTTTTTGAAATTTAATTTTCTAAAATAAAAATAATTTTGAATTTATAATTTCATAATTATCTTAGGGGGGATTTTTGATATTTTTATGAAATATTTAATTTTCATATGAATAATGAAAATGCTGAATTTTAATTGAAAACTGAATTTGTATCTAATTTTATTGTATAGTTAAATTATATATTAAAAGTGTTTTAAAGTATAATTAGTTCAATAAAATGTCATTAAATACAATTTATTTCATTGTAATTAATTTTACCTTGAAATTGAATATAAATTCTTTTCAAAGTCTTGAAATTTTTCAGATTAAAAACATGTTGCCTCATCGCATATACAAGATTAATTTTTATATTAATTTATCAAAATTCTATTAACTAAGTTATGAGAAAGTGATTCAATATTTGTAATCATAATATTTTATAATTTCTATTAATGTTATATTATCGTTTGACCAAATGGATTAATGAAAACTGTTAAAATTAATCACCACAATTACAAGAAAAACGAGTTTAGAAAGGACTAATCATTAAATAGAAATTACAAAATAACCTAGACACATTTAAAACAACCAAATAATATAAATATATTGACCTTATATTTTCTATGGTTTTAATATGACCCATTTTGGTAAATTACTCTATATGAAGAACGTTGGTGGAATTCCCTCATTAAAAAATTTACAAGTTTTCCACTCACCGCCCTTATAAAATACCACCAACTCGTCTCCTCTATTACCACCTCTAAAACACATTGGATTATACCATACTGATCAAAATATCCTCCAATAATATCTTCCTTCATCGTTTAGGCATCCATTTTTTAAGGCATACAGCCATGGGAGACCATTAGAACAAACAAAAAAGAGATACCCAAATAAGTGGTAACGTTCATTAATATAAGTTTTGTATTATTTCTTAATCCTACCACTTTAATTATAATTATATAATAATTATCTAATAAAATATTTATCTTAACTATAATAATATTTTTTATGTTAAGTGTATGAAAAACAATCACACACACTACCATCAAATGGGTTATGAAATCATTGTCCGTGTGTACGATGGAATACCACCTCGTGAATTGATATCGATCGTTTTTCCATAATAACCTACCAATGTTGAGAATTATGGTGGAAATTATATTAATATTTTATATTTATGATTTATATGATTTTAATATGTTTTTTAAATTTTTATATCACCAATATATTCGTTCTTTATATTTTGTGTGAATACGATAAGGTATTCGTGTGTACGACAGACATTCTCCTCATGAAGCAATGTGATTTTTTCATGGTTTAATTGGAATGTATTAAGGACTGGAATAATAAATATATGTGATATATATGAAATTAAAATTATTCTATAATGATAATATACTAGATAAATTTATTTCCTTCAATCCTTCAAGAAAATGAAGCCAATGTTTATGCATTCATAAAGCCTACCATCTCCATGGATGATTCAATGACCCAAATCAAGAGGTGGGATGCAGTTACCTTATTCAATCCATGTTGCAAGATGCTACATCTACTAATATATCCAATGTGTGTTTGGTCATAAATGTTTTAGCCTTTCAAAATAAATTCCCTTCATTTCAAGATGGAGTTTATGTAATTCATAGAGAACTAATTCTTGCTTCTAATAATTTGATTAGATCTATGAACAATGTTTTTTCTTATTTATCATCTGTGTGGTCGATTGGTGTTAATTTAAGGATGAAAAATACAATTTTGGACTATTAAATTTGATGGATTCTTCGGATTTCAAGGTTACTGATGGTCAATGTTGTTGGGGCGGTAGCTATTGCATTGGGCCCTCAGGTTGTGGTGGCATCTTCCATACATATCGAAGCTTCATTAAGGGGTTTTTTTCTCAATTTATTTTATATGGTTATGCTCTAAATTCTGAGATTTGGGATTTGATCTATTCATTTAGTTATTCCGTCCAATATGGTTGGTAGTCATTATGGGTTGAGTCATATTTGACATTGGATGTGGAAATACATAAAGCAGACTCCAGAAAAGTCCCACGGAGACTATTTTGTACAGGCTTAATGGTATCCATCTCATAGTGTGATTTTACTTTTACATCACACATATATATATGGAAGCTACTTATCTTTCTGATGCTCTCTCTAAGAGTGCAGTTAGGGAGGTCAGTTCTAGATGGTCATTTTTTGTGCCAATTTTTTGTTCAACTATGGTTGAAGCAGATGCATGTGGTAATTTTCGCACATGTCTCATTAAAGACACAATGTAACATCCCTTTGTGTATTTTAATTTTTTAATAAATTTTTAAAGAGATGGTATGCCTGTCTACTGAACCTTTTGAGTAATATAATAATATCTTTAATCATCATGATATTTTATGTTTAATTTTCTGTTATTACTTAATGTTTTGTTTGATTTATCATTACCAATGTGGTAAGAGTTTATTTCTAAAATCTCATATTTTATTAGGACATCATTCCATTGATTAAATATTATGATCCATATCTCATGATATATAATGTATTTTCATTTTCTCTATATTTTCATCATATCTCAGTTATTTGTACCATTTTACCACCATTTCATACTTAATATAATGAAAAATACTTTTTCAAGAATATCTGATTTTAATTTATTTTCGTTCAAAAATCAGTTTTATTTCTAAATAATGTTTTCTTAAAAAAATATAATTATTTTCATACACTTTTATGATTAAAAAAAATCCATTTTTACCCATTTTTTAGTTTTTACCAAAATTCATTGAAATGAATCATTATTTCATTTTCCAAAGAAATTATTGTTTGGATTTTATCAAAATTGTGAATGAAACCTTCATTTTAATGTGTATGAAATACACAAATATTATAATTTCAGGAAAAATAATTTAATCCAATATAAATTTATAATTTTCCAATGTAACTTCCAAATGAAATATTTTTGAAATGATTTTTGTTTTTTTAATTAATAGTGGAATGTATATTTTCCTCATGAAATATTTTAAATGAACATTGAAACTTTTTTAGATCTATGATTACATTAATTAGTGTTAACAATACCATATTGGGGAAATTATTTGAGAGTTCCATTCATATTCTTTCTCTAAATGATTTAAGTTTTTTGGAATGATTTTTATGAATCTTATTTCACATCAACAGGTTGTACCATGATAAAACTGTTATGAAAAATTGCTTATTTTCATTGGTTATGATATGCTAAAATGATTATGAATCCTACCCCATTTCCACTAGTTATGATATGATGACAAGTTTATGATAACCATTTTATTTCATGGGTTATGAGATGATTGTTGTTTATGATCTTATAGAACACATTAATATGATTTCATTTTGTGATTGGTGGGACTAATATCTCCCCTAGTGCACTGTGTAAGAATTTATATATCATGATATTGAAATGAATCGAATTGGAAGTGAACTCTGTTCAGTAATAATGGGGTGGAATGGGTGGTGAACATAGTTCAATAATACTTGGTTGAATAGGATGTGAGCCTATTTTAGTGATACAGGGATAGAACAAGGAGTGAACCGTGTTGATTAATGGAGTATTTCCTCTATGATGGTCTTGGATGTAGTCCATGAATAAAATGTAATTATTTTTTATGTTTATTTTTATGCCACTAATTCCATGTCTTGTCTCATGGATCATGCTCTTTGATTACATTATGAATCATTTATTATGAAATACAACTCATTATAGTTTATTCGTGATTATTTTCTATGTTATTAAAGGTATTATTTTGAGTTTCTATGTTAATGTTCTTGCACCCTTACTCTAATGTTACACTTACTTGTATCCCTTGTTTACACTTACTATGCATCTAAGCTCACCATTTCCTATGTTCTATTACCTAGGGTATACAGATAGGTATTATGTGTGATATATCTTAGAATATTTATATTTATGAAGAACATAGTGGGGTATGATGTAGGTTACCCCTGAATTAATTTTTATAATTCTATGTTTCCAAATACACTAAATTATTATGGTCCTTAGGTTTTTGTCTGTCTGATGTTACAATTATTCCAAAAAAATATGTAATCTCTACATACATTATGCCTAGGTAATTATAAAACCTATGAGTTAAGTAATTTTATTCCACATGGAATGATAATTGGAAATCACTTTTGGTGGATGATAGATCTGACCATGTCCTTGAGATCAAGGTGGTTCTAAAAAGTGATATGAGTTTATTTTTCAGAGGCTCATCTATGTGTGATGTAGAACATGATAAATATTATTTATCATTGGAGGATCGAACCACGTAATATCACTATGAGTGAGGTATGGACTCTAGTTAGTGTGTTCTATAAGTAATGGAATGTCATTGTTTGTGATGAAATCATGATAGATGAGTGGTCGAAAAATAAAAAATTTATTTTTTAGTTAGACGGGCTCTAGTAAGTTCCAAATTGGTGTTCAAGTTTAGATAGATTTTTTGTGGGATTTGAATGGTTAATTTATATGAGTTTGATGTTTTTTTGGCTATTCTTCTAGATTACATGAATGGAGTGAGGCTTTTGGTTGGAAAACCAATGAAAGTCATTGGTCGAGTTGTACATTTGGATGGATACCAAGGATACTCATAGATGAAAAGTAATATCGTTGGGGGTGAGGGTTGTGGTCTATGAGATCCTATAAACTGGTGGGTTGTAAATTTATGAAGGATTTTTATTTTTTTTAACTAGATGGATAAAATGTTGGATCATGAATTATAATGAAATTTTGAGAGTTAGAATCCCTAAATGTGATATTTTTAGTAGAGCAATGATGATTGAGATTCATCCTAGGTGCACAGATATGCATTGGATGCTTCATGTTATGTTTTGGTAGTTTGATAGAATTATAGAATGGATGAATATTGTGGTGTTCATGGTTTAGGAGAAAACACGTAGAACCTTGATGTTCATGTTGTTTTCATCAAATTTTAAATAGAGTATGGTTGAGTTTCATGGATCAAGAATATCTGGGGCAAATGGTAAGAGATAAAAGGAGAAATTTTGCACTATTGAAGAGGATATGATGCATGGAACACAGTTAGTGCATGGTTTCATACAAACTATCCACATTACAATATATGGGAAGTGGTGACAAAAACATGGATGATGCACTGTCTTACGAACCATTAATTGTAATCATGAGGGCCATAAGTTTTGGAAAATAATTAGTGCATTGTTGGCACAAAATTTGGGTAACCATGCTGCCAAACCATGTGGTTTCCCATTTTTTTGTTAATGTGAGTATTTTATCAAAATATAACATTTTATTTTTTAGCCACTCCTTCCTCTCCCTCTCTCAGTCAGTATGCATGAACCAGAGGGTTTCCAAACCCCATGAACCTCTTATTTCCAATGATTTTTTGGTGAATTCATTATGATTTCATGGTGTTTATGGTGAGTTATTCACTTAGATGGCCTCTATTATATTAATTATTATTCCTCTATAATTTTTGAGTTCTCTAGTTTGGTTTTTTCAGATATTTCATTAAATTATGGTGGAATCAACTATTTCTCATGGGTTTTTTATCTTTCATAGAGGGGATTCGAAGAGTGGTTTTTTTTCATTGTGTGACATTTCGTTAAGGTATGAGTCCTTGTTGAATTTTCTTTATGTTTTTATAAATTAACTCTTTTAATTAATTATTTAACTATTATTACCTCTTTAGGTTTCTCCCAAAAAAATTGTCGGGGGTCCTCTATGAACTGTCCTAGGCGGTTTCAAGGAGTTTTTATCATAGGTTAGATACCAATCAATATTTCCTTAATATAATGAGTTGGTTATAATATTTTATTTAATTTTAATTGATATAATTAATTATTATTTTTTCTTGGTGTGAGTTAAGAGCATGTGTCATTGAGATAGGATAATTTGGATACTGAAGAGTTCATAAATTACTTGGACAAACCTTAGAATGCCCGTTGTTCTTAGAATTTTTTTGGAATGATTTGTTAGAAAAGTAGACAGTTTAATATATCTAGGCATATCTATATTAGATGGTTTACATGTGTATTTGGTATGTTCCATAAATATAGAGGGGTTGTGTTTTCTAACAGGGTTAATATACAAGATTTTGGGAATTAAATTTTTACATTCGGCCTTCCAAATATCTCATTGAATCTGCTGGTATTTATAAAATCACTTTGACAACCACACATCTAGTTTTTCTTTATTTAAAAATAGTATGTTTATTTTTGAAGGGAAATGTGGGTGGGTTAGAATCCTAACATTTTTAAGCTCTTCGTTTGACCTAATAAAAAAGTTAATGATATAATGTGTAGAAATTTCTAATAAATGTGCTTTGATTTGTAAGAGGATAAAATATATTTTTTTCCATGTGTTATGTCATTGTGAAATGCTTATGAGTCCACTGAAATGGTTGTAACTATGTGTGTGGTATTTCACCTACTGTTGGGTTTCAAAGGGTAAAATTTTATGATTTGAAATGGTTCTTTTAGTAAAAATAGGTTTTGACCACCAAGTGGTTGTATAAAAAGTTGTTTATAAAAGGATTTCAAATAGTTTTGTGGAAAAAACATCAGAGTGTTTCCATGCTATATCTTATTAAAATTTTACCAAAAATTCAGGGAGAGTGGTTACCATTATTTTAGTATTAAAGGCATGGAGGGACCTTAGAAAAAGATAATTGTATGGAAAGGGTTTTTTCACCACGTTTTCAATGTATCATTGTCAAAATGTTGAACCTTAGTATTTGGGTGATGATTATTTTTTTGATGATGGACTAATTCTATAGAAACATGAAATATATAATATAGATTAGTTGTATAGATAAATATTTAGACACATATAGATTAACTACAGTTTAAGTGATATATTAATGATATAGGAATTTTGGTATACCCGAGGGAGTGTAATAGTTGAATGATGCTCTACATCCATTATTTAAGGTGTTGGACTAATACTACACACACTATTATTTGAATCTAAGTGTAGTTGTTGTACTGAGGCTCCTTGAACTATTTTATGACGTATGATTAGAACGATAGAACTGATTCTCCCTATTGATACTGATAGTCATGTTTATGGTTTGAGTGTGTTATTATGGTTAGAGGAATGATTGACATTGATGATTATGCTTCCCTTTGATAAATAGTAAATAGAAAAGGACCCTTTTATGTTTCATAGTATGTATCACCCTATGTTTTATGTAATTGATGAATAACATTGGTCAATGTAGGTCTAGTTGGTTCGGGTGTCTCCATATAACCCAAGGTCCAGTGGGTTCCAGGGGAGATGATGTGTTTAATTTTATATATAATTCATTCTACACTACTTATTTATTTCAATTTCTATATGTATACAATGATTCTCTTATTAGTATTTACTTTAGACAATTTTTGTGATGGCATATTGAGTTTTTCTAACACCCAACTTGGGCTACAATAAAACCTGGTTCCCAAGAATCTTTTATAAATTTATTATAGGCATAAGTTTGGGATAAGGCCCATGTTAATTTTTTCATGCTGGGGAGGAAAAATCAGACGATAATATTGTACAAGAGACTAGGCATTTAGGAAGGATAATAGTTTGAAGTAGTGTTTGATGAATTTAATTTTTTGTTTTTTATATGTGAGTCAGTCTAGTGGGAGATCATTGTTGTGTTAGTAGAATTATTTTTTCATCCTTTGTAAATTCATTTTACTATAAAAATCCTCTATTTCATTTTTTTAATCTTCTTACATATTATAATGTATCTGATATTTGGTTTTTTAATCCTAATAGTGAACTGTGATTTTGAGGTATAGTCTGCTCATTGTTCAACCATAAACCACCATTGCAAGTTGGTGGCCTTTGACATATTAAGAGGATAACATGAGGTCATATTGAAAACCATATAGGGACATAAATTTAGATGCATTGGGTATGGTAAATGACAATCAAATTGTGGGTATCTTTGACAATGGTACTCATTTCCCTTATGTTGACTTTGAAAAGCTATGACTTTTTAGTAAATTATCTTGACCTTTTCTACCATTTTAGTTCCCCAAAACATAAATTATCAAACTATAACCTGACACACAAGTGTTTTATATCTCTTCAAATAAAATTATCTATATTATTCTATTTGGTTTCTAGAGCGAAATCTATTATTTCTTAAGAACATGACTAGATGAATATGTTAACGCCATCCTCATTTCATGTTTATCGACCATGGTTTCAAAAATTACTCCAGTATCAGGATAGTATTCTTAGATATTCCACCGGCATTGGTGTAATAGGCTTTACATAAGTTCAACAAATGCTTTTGATAATTTTTGAGACTTTTATAGATCATATAGGTAAATATCATAACATGGTCAGATATAATCGATAGTAGAGTTCCATGCTATATATAACAACCCTTCTTTTTATTACACACATAAACATGATTTATAACATAAAATCATCACTTGATATAACATAGAAGATCAAGAGGTATAGTGTATTTGGGGCTTAGGAAAATTACCTAACATATTAAGACATAAAACACACAACATTTTTATAGAAAACTTCCTTTACATGACCACTACATTCCCTCATACTTAGCATTGCATGGGATAACATGAGGACATGCATAAGAAAAGGGTGATCTATAAATCCCAGTAAGGGAATAAAATGGAATAACATGAGGAATAAAATAAATGTTATAAAATAGGCATTTCAATGGAGCATAATAGAAATTGGAAGATAAAGGCATGATAAGGCAGGATAATCATAACATAGAAATGTGGCAATGACACTTAACATGGAATTATCTTGGGCTAAGGCTCATTGGACACAGAGCATGAGTAAACCTTCATTGCACATGAATCAAGAGTAAAACCTCATTGCACTTGAATTATCATGAGTCAACACCCATTGCACATGAAATATTATGATACTATACTTTACCCAATGCATTAGAGCGCTATCAGGGATCACCCTTCTCAAACATTTCATTTGATGCATAAGTGTGCCACATGGATCATGGAATCAATCAACATCATAAGTTATTCCACGATTAAGTAATGTGGAATAAATACATGAAAGTACCATTCAATATGTATATGTGTATAAAGGTGAACACCTTTGATAGATACATGGGTATGGTATTAACTACACAACGATCTTAGTTTGGAAAAACATGGTGCAATTTCAGCAGCATAACAACGTGACATCAAGATTCATGAAAATGGTTGATGAGAGATAAAAGGGTGTCTCATCATATATACATGAAATTTACTGTAAGGGGGTCATATAGATACATTACTCAACAAACGTAATGGAATTTAGATGCATAATACAAAAACATTACTTAGATGTGAATGAGGAGAGGGAAATCCCTTAAGGAATTTCAGCATGGTAACGGGTGTACCTAAGATTAATTAATGAGATAGATAGGGGTCTACCATCATCCAAACATAAAAAGGATAGTATGGGGGAGGTGTGATATCAACCCCAACATTTTTAATTGAAAACAAAAGGGAATAACAACTTATACAAAATTAGAATAAATTGAGAAATGAAGAAATCCTTTACTTGGATGTGTGATCCCAAAGGCTTGGGAGAGGCTTGAGAGAGGCTTCTTGGGAGATTGGAGAACATTGGGATTATTTTAGAGAAAATAATTAAGGGTTTGGTCAAACTCTAAAGGCTTTGATTGAAGAGGAGGAGTTGGGTGGGTTTATATAGGAAAGTAGAGAGAATTCATTGTTATTTAGGTTTTGGACACAACACATTAAACTAATCAAAACCACAAACCAGCCCATGGTTTTTTCCGATGGATATTTCCAAAGGGGATTGGAAAAAAATATTTTATATGGTAAATGGCCGATCATCTTAAAATAATATGGTTGCTTATGTGGAGGTGAGTCACACTCACAAAGAAAACAATTTAAAAAGTCAAAATGTTTTATAAGCCTTGAAGGGTCCACTACAGCTTTGAAAAATAAATAAAACAAACCCAAAATCACATTATTTTAATGGAAAAACATATATTTTTCGAACGTAATTTTTATAGTATTTTATTACATCATTATTTGGATATTATTATTTCATTAAACATAATATATATTTAAACGATATTTAATTTTTTTACCCAAAAATTTGACTATCTCAGAAAATTATGAAAAATTCACCATTGTATAATTTAGACATCCTGATTCCAAAAATAATATTCATTTTATCTAAAAAAGTTTCTAAATTGGTGAATTTTTTACTTTAAAAATAAAAACCAACATTTATCGAAAATGCATGGGTTTTTACAAAAACATCTTTCAAACCTTAATAAAAATTACAATTGCATTCATTAAAATATATATATTCATTTAAATTTAATAAAAATTAATTTAATAATAAGATTTTAATAAAATATTATTTAATTCAAAAATCCTTTAATTCATAAAAATAGATATTTTAATTGAATATTAACTAAAAACACTATTTATGCTTTAAAAACTATTTACAAAGTAACAATAATGAAATGAATGCACATTCTTTATACAAAAAAATATACATATTCATAGTGCTAGGGTATTGTTATATAACCCCTTAAAACACCCACATAAGACCGAAGGGTAACGTGTGCGATGGTGACAAACTCTTGGGATGGCTTGGATAACATCGCTCAGGTGCTAATCTCTATTAACTTCCACTTTTCCCATAGTTGGTTCCACTCAAGTTTAACGTGTTCAATCATGGCTTGGGCTTGGTAAAGAGAAAAGCACAATGATGCCACCTCCTTTCCGAGCTTTGAAAAATGGGCTTTGTATGGGGAAAGTCTACTTGATGAGGTCCTCACTTCCTTTTTCTGAGTAAATTGGATTTGTTAAAGCCCTATATTTATACTAATCATGTGACCACTATTCAACGACTATATTAGCAACGGTCACAATTCACAATGATATTTTAAAATCTAGAAACATAAAACCAATGAAGTTTATATTTTTTAACCATAATAAACATATAATTAGATCAAGAGGAATTTCATTTGGGTCATTACACAATTTTACTACCTCTCTTACGTATATATATTCAAGTGGATAAAGTGATAAGTACTCATGAATTTTAATTAAATATCTGCCTTTATATGAAGATCCACCATAACCCAAATAAGATTATTTCCCTTGATGTCTTTGGAAGACAATTGACTGATACCTTTGGGGTTTTCCCCATTTCTATGGAGGTATGGGTAATAGTTTCATCATCCCCATGTTTTTTTCCTTCAAGCCATTACCAATTGATATACCTGAAATATTGAAGTATATTTTATAACCACATTCTTTATATTTCCACACATTTAATTCACTTATACATCTCTATACATTTATATAATCCCTATATTGATGGATAAGGTCAAGCTATGTGCATCATTTAACACATCCTACTTTATGTTTGTATTTTGTGGAACACATAGTCCTCACATAAATATAAAAATTCATTCTCTACCATTTTTAAGAATACTCATTTCTCATTTATTATAGTTTATAACATCATATTTTGTGACATAATCTATTTTATTATTCTTTACCTACTCTAGAAGTAATGATTGATCTATAATTTTAGAAAGTAATGATTATGTTCCTTTCATTATGATCCCCTTTTTCATCATTTTCATGTCTCAAAATATTAGACCCTCTACAATTCTAATCAATAAAATAGAATTCAAATCCTTTATAAATAGATTATATGACACTTTATTTTCATTCACATTATGGTATTTTATTGAGAAATTTTAGTTCTTGATTAGATCAAACCGTCTTTTATGGAACATATTAAACCAATTCAATGTGGAAATTTCTTTCTAGCTCTTATGATTCAAATATCTCTCACACTTCTCCACATAGATATTATTCCACAATATTTTCAATGATATTACCATTAAAATAATTTCCACATCATTCACTAGATAATTATACACATGAAAATTAAATTGCATTGAGATGAAGGCTATAAATTTTTTATTTATTTAATACACTTTTAAATCCCTTCATTAAAGAATTATTTTGTATCATGATAGTTTATATAGTTAAGGTCATCATGGAGATTAGTGAAATGATTAGACAATTTTTCCATTCCATGAATCTATATTCATATTCATAAATCTTGAATACATTACTCCATTCCCAGTTATAATGGAAAGTGTGTTTGAAAAACATTATAAGTTTTATATAACTCATTGGTAATAACCACTAAGTCCAAGGAATCTATGGATCTCTGTTACAGATATCGGTGTACGCTACTCTTCAATTGAATTATTCTTAGAAGGGTCCATATATATCCCATTGAGAGAGATAATATTCTTAATGAATGAAATATCCTCCACTCAAAACCCACATTTATAGTATTTTTCATATAGATTATTTATTTATAATTTCATTAACACAATTCTCAAATTGTCTTCATGATCATACATGATTATTGAGTATATTATAATATCAACAATAAATACTTCCCCAAATGTTTCTATGTAATATATAAATACACTACTTCTTAGGTCTATAATGATTTCTGGACAATTATTGTGTCTCAAGGGATCCACTAGGAACATAGAGTGTTCATTCCTTATTCAAAATAACATCTTGTGGATACCTACCTTCTTCACCAAGAATAAGTGATATCCTTACCAATAGTCCAACTTAGTGAAATTTTAGACACCAAAGTTTTGAATGAACACAATTTATATATATTATATGGGATATATTTTATTTATTGTGCTTTTTTGAGTTTGTGATAATCTATACAGAGTAGAAATGACCCAACATTCTTCTTCTTAAAGAGAACTAGTACACCCCAAGGTGTATGGATCACATGTATATATCCATTTTCCAAATTCTATTATAACATCTTATTTAGTTATTCTATTGAAATAGTTTAAATTTACCAGGAATTCATAGATATAAGATGATATCTGTGAATAAGATAAATTTAGATCTCAACATATCATTTAAGAGGATGATTAGGATAATCTTTAGGGAATTCATTAATATAATCCCTCATAATTATCATATCATCAAGAATGATTCTGGATTTTTTTTCAATAATTTCAGAGTGGAATGATTTATTCTAAGGAATTAATATTCATACATGAGATGGATATTCCAAAGGATATTCATTATCCTCATTAAACATGTATAGAATCAGATGATGGCATGGTATGTGATGGGTGATATCCATTACTGATCATTGATATTTTATTTATGTAAGGACAACCAATAAATATAAAATATAGAATGAAAATATACTAATGAATGATTACCAAAATTATCTATTTGGTTTGGTAAAAAAACATTTTTTGTGGAGCTGTTATATACTTGTAATGGAATAATTGATCAGTTTTCTGTTTTAAAATAAATCTCTACCCCATATTTTGGGCTGGTGTTTCAAAGTTCTACTGAACATTAATAATTTTAATGAATGTATAAAACTATAGTCATATTGGATATTTAAATATCATTAATATATGAGTTATAATTTCACTGGTTGATTCTAATTGTAGTGACTAATTATATCTAAAATAAACATATGTATAAGAATACAAAAAATAAAAATCATATTAAAATGTTAACCTCATCATAGATGGTATAAATTATAAATGAAAAGTTTATCCTAACATATGAGTCTCTAGGATTCAATATAGGTTATCGATGGTAAATTACCTATTATTTTTTCTATGTTATCAATCTAATTATTTCATTCACATATTTTTGTATGAGTTTGTCATGTTTCCAAAGCATTTCCCTCAAGAGTGTCAAACTAGATGTATTGTAAGGGGTCATTCATTGTATACTAGGATGATGACGATGATATATCCATCCATATCTTTTTCATTTCCCAATGAAGCATATGATACAAAACCATATCAACTCATTGTATCTATACATGGATGAATTTTAATAGAAACCACTTACTCTATAATTTAACAAAATTTAAAGATATTTTTTCTATAAAAAGAATTACCCTGGTAGTTCTCACAAAATTAATCTAATTTTAATTTAAAAAATAACATGACCATGACTTGATAGAAAATATAGAATCCAAGTCCTTATAAACATATTATTACTTAATTTGTATCATATATATTAATTATATAGAACCAAAATAGTGAAAAGGCTAGTTTATCTAGAAGACTAGGTTCATGATATATCAATGTTAAACTATAATAATCTGTCTTTATATTCATCTCACTAATATGATCATAATTACCTTTGAGATCCTAAAACTACATAAGATAACATGGGGATTACATAAAATAATGGGGGGAGCTAAAAATATTAGTATGTGAATAATCATGATAATGAAACCGAATAGGTTAATCAAAAAAATTATATTGATTTCATAAAAGATAAAGATCATTAATAATCATAGGTATTCATAAAATAATAATAGTGGAATCATATCATAGTGGTAAAATATAAAATTGGCAGTAAAATCATTAAAAATGTGATAAGAATAAGTCAAGACTATGTTCCCAGACAATATTTCATATTTGAAAAATTCCTATCAAGGATTACATTCACTCCATAGTCCCACTCATAATGTGTCATGAGGTGAAATCATTTTCAAATTCATTAGAGGTAAATCTAGTTGAATCCGCCATAACATGTTCATGGTTAGGTTTTCAACGAAAGGAAATCAATAACAAGTCATAAACATAATATTTACCTATGCAAGGAAATCAATTTCATAATGAATCTTCATATCATAGTTAATGGATATTACATAAATAAGAAACATGGAAGAATGAATTAAATATTATGGAAATTAATTTTAGAGAACTTAATAATTGGTCTAAAAATATGGTTTTCATTTTGTAATTATGAGTTTAAATCATCATTATATAAAATTATTAAGGGATTTCAAATCTACCTTCAATCATGTGTGATATTATGGGACGAAGTTAAAAAATGAAATAAAGGAACATATTACCCCATCATAGGAAGGGATATTAAGAAATGTATATATATTTGAGAAAAATAAAAAAAATTATAATTATTTGATAACATTAAATAGGGATACAGAATGTGTGTTAGATAGAGCCATCATAAACCAAAAAAGAGGTTCTTAGATATCACTTACATATTGTACAAGAATCATTATACAATTTCAATTAATGCCATGGATAATAAAATTCTGTTAATAAATTAATTTATTAAAAAAATCCATCTATAACTGATTTACTGAAATTTTATTGTTCTCAATTATAACTATTTCAATGTGATAGAATATTTAATTTCATTTTTCAAAGGAATTTTTTTTATCGTTGGTTGTTTTGATTGGTCATGGATAATTATTAATGTTCTTTTAAAATGGGAATAAAACTCTAAACACAAGATTAAATGGTACTCATGGGGTTCCATTAATTGGAATTCTCTCAATTATCCACATGTATTTACACATAGAAAAAAATCATTGAGTAAATTTGATAATGTTACACTGTTAGTTCACATGGGTAGTTTTCCCTACCGTCATGAAATAGATTAATTTTAATTAATATTTGGGAAATATATTTATTCCATGAAAATAAATTAGATAATATATACTTACTATAATATTTTTATCCATAAAAATTATTATATGACCAGCCTTGAAACTGGTGGATGAAAACATACAATGTTGTTCTTGTAGGTGGTGAACCATACATATTTTAAAAATTGTTTTAATATTATAAAAAAATAATGGAGGGTTCATGATAAATATTCCACCATAATACTAACATATCAGTATATATGGGATACCTATGTTACTCTATTAAGGAGTATATATATTATATGGGATACTAAAGGAGGAATACAATTGTAAGAGCTTAGTCTAAAATATTACCCCTTATATTACGTGGACCCTTTTAAGAAACATTATAAGGATTCTTGAAATGGACTTTTGGATGATGAAAAAACACTATGTTGTTATAGAGAGGTTTCGAAAGAGATTTGTGTAGAAATTTAAAATGTGTAAGGGATTATAAGGTGTCCGAATGAGGGGTGGTGAGGGTAGAAATTTAAAAGGGGAGGATATGGTTGTTATTTGAATATTATATTCATTATTTTATTTTATTGTTTCTCAATATTAACAATAAAATTGATTCTTGTGAATATATGAGGTGTGTAGTGCAAGTGAGTTTGATCTAATGTGTGTATAAATTTGTCAGAGCTCAAAAATTAAATAAGGAAGCATACTTAAATGGTCATTACTCTATGAATATTCATGTTATTATATAAACATCAAGTTTACCAGTTTTAACAATGTTTGTGAGTTCGAAATCATAATACAAATTACATATTGACACTCTTTTATATTTTCCTTAGTGAGATTTATTAAATAAATTTAGATGTTTTGAATATGATATGAGGAATATATGAAATTTATAATGATTATTCTTTAATAGTTTCTCATGAATCATTTGGAATTGATGATTATTTAGTATGAGTAACCATGATATATAATTTTTGAAAATGTTATATTTTTTGTGATAACTATTTATGTAATTGTGATTTAGGGATGGATAAATCATATGACTAATATATGATTTCATTAAAGATAATAATTTCTTGAATAATTTGGAAAACATAAGTTAGGTAGTATTGGCAACCATAGGATAGATAAATGACTCATGTTATTTTGGATATGTTCAATTCATTTTTGGATTATGGAACATATTGGTAAGTATGGGATTTAAAAAACATGAAATTAATATTGATTGAGTGTTAAATATAGTGTTAATTTATAAAATAATATATGCCTTAGTTTTTGTTTAATGTCTTTGAAATTAAAATAGTGTTGTGAAAGGAGACATTCATAGAATGTATTATTACAGTAAATTCATACTTGAGTATATAATTTTCTGAAACATAAATATTTTGTTAGGAAATTCATGTAAAAAAATATTTCCTAACAGTGTAAGGTAAATGGAATAACTAAAATGATAAATAATATAATTATAAACTCTTTATGAATAATATATTCATTATTTCAAAAAAAAAATACCCAACTAAAATAGTTATATATTATTATTTTTCATTTATATTTTGAAGAGGAATGTTTTAAGAAACCATTTTAAAGAAGGTATATTATTTTACAATAAACAGTTAAATATATCATAACTAAAGGATTATTTTAACTGTAAATATTTATATTTATAAACAAATACCCCAAGATTTTATTATATATTAATATATATGAAATAATTTTAAATATATTAAAATATTAAAATTTTGTTTTTCAATAAAAAAATTATTTATATTTTGTATTTTATTTTAAATAACTAAATATATATTATAATTATAAATTCATAAAATGGAATTAATTTTTGAATTAATAATTTAAAAATTATCTTATGGTTAATTTTGGCAGTTATTATGAAATAATTTATTTATAGGATAATATTTAAAAATATGGGATTTAAAAAAATAGAAAATCTTATGAAATTATCAAGAAGTAATTAAAACAAGAAAGAATATGAAACGTTATTAATATTCATAAATTTCTATAAGCTGTAATAAAACACATCTCAAAATAAATTTATGAATTTATTAAACAGATGTTAGAAAAAATAGGTAATTTTTCCCATTAAAATATTTGTTTTTTCTATTTTTATTAAAATACTATTTTGATAAACTTCTTTTTTTGATTTATTAAAATACCACATAAAATTTATTGTCCCAATTATTAATAAAATTATGAAAAAAATAATATAAAAAATTTATACAACATTAAATATTATTCAAAAAATAATCCTTTTCTAAAAATGAGTTTTTACACGTTACATGTGCTAATTCCTAAATTTATTTTTATTCACATACAAAATTAATTAGAGAACATTTAATTTTAAATTTTTCATTTGTGGGAAAATATATTTAATAAGATTCATTCAATTTTTAGGTATTAAAAGTAAATTACCTAGATAAAAACATGTTACTATTGTAATATATAAAATAATAAAATCAACGAACCATTTGTTAAAGTGATTGATACATTTTAAAAGCATGCAATTAATTTAGTGGCTCAAAAATTCTCAACCATATGGCATCAAAAAATTAATTATTTCTAGTTTTTGGATAAAGATATAATTTTAAACATTTTTTCTCTTTTGATTATACTGATATATTTTAAAAAAATGTCATTCTCACCTGTTAAAAAGAGGCCTCTCTCTACCCCTTCATGAACACTTTTAAAATAATTTTCCCATATACTAGTACACCCATTATCTCCCCATTATAACTATATTACTTCTAATTAATCCTCCAGTAATATGATATTTTTTAAGACCTCAATCTATGAGGGGTCATCCATGGGAAATTTGATGTTTTCAACATGAGTACTTCTTTTTCCTAAATAATTTTTTTTATTACAGTCCAAAATAAAATTATGTAATCTCTATATAATGACATCATTATTGAATATATACATATTGTTATTATTCGAATTATTATTCACCTTTCCACTTTTCTAAAAGAAAACTGAAACTTCCATTCATCCATTATGTGAACTACTTCCTACACAAAGTGATGACATCTATTTTTTGATCTACACCTCTATTTTTATATTATAAAAATTAAATTTATTAAAAAATGTGAAATATATATTAATTTTTTTTAAGATTAAAATTTTATCCCACTATATTTCCTCTCATTATATGTGAAATAAAAGTATAAACCTTGTCTTGTAGAACTATCACCTCCATGAAGTAATATATCTAAATTTTCTTCTGGAATCATTATTATTTGGTAATTTTTATTCAAATATAATTAAAATATTTAAATGTGTAAAGATAAAATATTTACTCTCCTTAAATAATTTTATAATACCAAAACAGACCAGTTTTCTTGATCATAATCATCCATTGACTCTGGTATATTCAAGTTTGAATCAGTTGAACCACTTATTTGATACATCAAATAATATCCTGAATGAAAATTATACATTAATTATTGATAATATAATTTTTTAATTTTTTAATATTTTTTTTATTTCGATAATTGTAACACTACTATTAGATTCATTAATTGTCATACCAAGATCCATTCGTTAACAATCAACAAAACATGACCATTGCCAATTTTAGAATTAAGGGTCATAACCATGAATATAATAGGGTGAAATTGTGAAATTATAAATAATAATAAAACATCTATTCAAATACTGTGAATGATCTATGAATTTTTATATTGGGGAAAGAATGAAGAACAAAACCTCATTAATGAAACTGGATCAAAATGATCAATATAACTCACATTCATTCTGAAAAATAGATAATAAAAAACTAAAATA
Source organism: Viscum album (assembly GCA_963277665.1). Classification (NCBI taxonomy): domain Eukaryota; kingdom Viridiplantae; phylum Streptophyta; class Magnoliopsida; order Santalales; family Viscaceae; genus Viscum; species Viscum album. The sequence continues at coordinate 562,344,320 of OY728131.1, forward strand.
AAAGTAGAAAATAATTATAAATAATCTTTATAAAAGCATATATATACGAAAAATGTTTTAAATAGGTTATTTCGATATTTTTGTTTTTTATACAGGATCTTATAGTGAATTATACTCGGTGGGGAAATAAGGTAAGGGTATCTGGTCTAAAAATTTTACCCCTACAGATATATTTATTAGTGTACACTATGTTTTCTTTATAAGAGTGTATCAAATGGTGCTTTAATAATTTGTATAATGATTATATTATATTTATGATATTCAATTTTCAATTACTGGTACTTTCTATCATGGTGTTTAGAATTATAAATTACAAACATCCATAAGGGTTTTTGTCTCATATTCCACTCATTGAGACACATTTCTTTCATATTTCCAATTTCATTTCTATTATTTATACATTACCTATAGGAATATTTACACCCTTATAACTCTTTATTTTGTGATATTATAAAAATAATTTCACGATATATATCATTCATGGGAATTCAATCAAAATGTTAATTGATATTTAACATTTTTCTCAACTAAAATTTGATACCCTTGATTCATAAATTCTCTATGAGATTATAGTTTTCATAGCCCTATTAATCAATCCAAAACTTTTATCTTTTATATTTTTCCTTTTTATATTTTAAATTTACTTATATTAATCGATATATTATTCCTTTATCAAATACCCTCTAAAAAAAATATAATATCATAAGGAATGACTCTTATCACTCTAATGGATCTGTACTCCTATTTCATCATTTTCATTCATCACTGATTCTCCCATATTTTTTGGAATAATGATATTGATTATATTTGATATTCCTTATAATTTCGTTCACATATTTAAAAAAGAAATAACTAATACACATTTTAAATTGTGTGTTTCAATAATGGAATTTCAAAGTATTTAAAATGGTCATCCACCCTTTCCAGATCATATGCGTTTATATTCCACTTTATTTTTTCCCTATATAATAGTTAATTTTTTTTCAAAAGTCCATTTTTAGGTATTTCCTAAAATATATTTTTTTGTTATGTTTTAAATTTTTTATTTCAAACTATTATCATTATGACTTTTCAAAATAAAATGATGATTTTTGACATACTTTATAAAAACAATAAATGAAAAATAATTTTGTTAACCATTTACCCAGATCAAATTTCCCATTATTTGGAGACATCATTTCCTTGTATTTAATAATTAAATTTAATATCTATTTTTTTGACAGTTTTAATTTTACATGGTTATCATGGGAAAATGATATTTTCTTAAAGTATTTTCAAAATAAAATTTTAATATTTTCATAAACTTGTTATTCATCTAGTAGTTGAATCGTTACCTATATTTTCCCAGAAATAAATGTTAAATATCTCAGGGAGAAATTACCTATTACATCTATTGTCATGCCTAATTAAATTATATATATTATCATAATCTATTTTTAAATGTCTTTCCTATATAAATACCCCATTTTAATTCCTTTGAATAGAGGGAGTTTACCAAGATTCTATAAATCAATTGGTTTGGTAAATTACTACCTAAACTTAATACCCATTATCTATACAATGAAAATATAGTATTTTTTATAACATTGATTAATTGGTATTTACATAAAGTGTTTATTAATATCTTATAATTGCCATGTATTTTACAAGCGTATATTATTTTATAATGGATGATGGAATAGTGAATTTTTTCCTTATGTGGGTTTCATTAAAAAATTATTTTTAACACATTTTGTTCATGGGTTTTTATTTATATTATTGATTTTATTCTCTACACATATGCATGGATGATGATTGGTTGGTCCTATATCACCCTCTAACACATTGGTTTATATTTACATCTCATGAGATATTTGGCATGTACATAATGTGTTTTTCGATAGAGGTTTGCGATAATGGATTTTCATATACATTCAGACATGGACCTAATGAGATTATTCACATTGGAATGAAAATAAATAAATTCCTCACAATATTTTTCTATTCTTATTGTTTTTCCAAAAATGTTTATTTATTTATATGATTATGTTATTCTCTAATATATCATTATTATTGACTATTATTTCCACTCATTTTATCCATGTATTATGTTATTCCAAGACTTATTCAGTGATTTATGATCAATTAATTATTTCCTTATAACTTTATTATGTGTCCTATTTACAATATTATGACATTTTATCATCTTTTATTATCATTTATTTTTATCTCCAATGTATACCCAATAATCTAATATCACTAAATTATTATGATTCTATTTAACCATGTTATAATAGAAATTTAATAAATTTTTTGAGTCTCGAAGAGTATCTTTGGTGGAGGATTTTTGGGATATTTTAGTTTCTTGTAAGGCCTTAATGCGTCTCTTATACACTGGTAAAGAATTTTCATTTCAAAAAATGAATATGGTCTCTACTAGTTAAATCGTTTTTAAAAAACTCTTAAACTCTAAAAATAAAATGGTTCTTAGAATTTAAATTTTATATTATCTTTGAAATATTATGTAATTAATGATTTTAATAAAATATTATGTGTAACTTATTTTTTTCATTTGCCCAGTTCTAGGAGTGTGGGTCTTGAGTTCCTCACCATGTGAGTGAGGGATTATGATAACCTTGATGGAATATTATCCTAAGGTCATTTGCATGATTGAATAAAGAAAATATACCCATAATGGGTGTTTCCCAGGGGGTAATAATAGAGAGGAAAGGGAACCATTTATCATCAGAATATAGACCAGAGAGAGAATGATGTGGATGATCTACAACTAAAAATAGAATTATGTTGATAGAAACGGAGGATTAAAATGTGGGGGTTAAACCTTAGAAAAGAATCCCATGCATCCCCTTGAATCATAATCTAGTCCAACATAGTTTTAGTTTTCTATTTTAAGTTCATGTGGGGAGAACCGACAATACATTTTAGCATTAGGCGGTCAAGGCATTGTCATATATTTTTACAGCCCGATGTGGGATGTATATGTCATTAAAGGTATTATAGTAGAGGATTATATAGGGTTTATGGAAGTGGGGTCACCCATAGTTTCCTAACTGAATATGTTACATAGGATAAGGCAGGGATTATTTGTGTTTACACTTAGTAGGAGGACTATTTAGTGTATGTCCCATTGGGTAGAGAATTGATGCATCATTGCGATGGATGTTGGGACATACAACAAAAAGATAACACATATTTTTGAAATTCTTTTAATTCTTATAGAATGATCAACTCATGTTACCATTCCTATAAAATTCAGGCTCATTGTAAAAAATAATATACAATGAAAGATCAATAAAACTATATAAAATTTCCAGATTACGTTTAAATGATGACTACACACTAAGGCTCTCTGTGGTTGTTTTTATCTCCTTAGTTCACTAATGATTCTGGGTTTATTAAACCATCAATGATATTTTTAAATAGACTTATATGATGATATGAATTCCATTGGGATACCCAAAAACTCATTGAGTAGAAAATAAATCTATGATTTATATATAATTCAAATTTTATAAAACATAAATTGATTCCCAGCCCTGCCTATTTTCCTATTGGTAGCTCAAGGCGGGGCACAATGACTTGAGGAATATTGAATCCTATAATAATTTACAATGGATTACTCTGTAAGGTATAAAATTTATCTTTTATTCCTCTCCCTTATTACATCATGAAATTAAGGAGGCCCCATCCTAGTTAAGGTATTGGAAGGGTAGAAATAATAATTATATCAGCTTCATCAACATAGATCATTGAGATATCCCAAGAATCTACCAAGAATCTAGAATGATCAAGATCCATCCTCAGTCAATTTTTTTTCAAAAACATCCTATTGAAAATAAATTTTGTGAATTCTTGATATGTATCTTCATTGTCCATGGAATACATGATCCTTCTCGTCATGATATTTTTACTTATCTGTGTTGAAAACACCAAGCCACCATTTATTATTAGAATCAAATATCTATGGGTTTCATACTGGTTCACATTCCTGGATCATATACATATGATATCATTATATGAGGTTTTATAAATTAGATTCTAAATAAATAGACATGAAGGAAGGAATACTGTTTCATTTTGGTTGAACTCTTCATGATTTATTAGTATGTGACTATAAGATGGAGGCTTTCCTTAGTAATGGGTCTATAAGAGGATTTTACTTAAGTGATACTTTGGAGAGTGGGATTTTTGAACCATGTTCTACCAAAGATGGTAATGTGTATCACATTTAAGAGCCTAACCAAGGACGTTTACCATAACAAGGGAGACCAAGAGGCTTTTTCCAAGTGATAATTCGGTGAGGTGGTTCTCCAGCAGGACTTGGGAGAATTAAATTTCTATAAAATTAAACATTGGAGAATTTTTTTCACTAATTATGGGAGGGTCCATGGATTCCTTTAGAAGGATAATGCTGAATTATTTTGGTGACAATGTTTTATTTTCAGTAGTGTTGAATGATTATAGAGGTATTGGTTCATTACATGATTTCATAATTTCAGACCATTTTTGGAATCAATTACCCTCTCTTTTGGTTAATTTTATTTTTTGTTTAGCTAATATAGTCTACAGAAAGTGATTATAGGAGATTATCAATAGAATTGGGAGAAACACATTACTGATAACCTTGGGTGAGTAGAGAATTAAGTTATCCCTTTATATTCCAATGGGATATAAATGAGGAGGCCAAGGGTCGTATTTATATTAAAATTCAACATAATAGGTTATATCACATTGGAACATAGGTTGTCCATGAATATGTTACATACACATGAAACATGGGTTCGCAAGTGGTTTCTAGAGCATTATCATGGGTTCAACTATTGGGTGAGCTCAAAGGGTCATATGAGTACATATACTTCCTTACCATAATGACTTTGTCTTTTGTATTTAGATTATTCCTCCAAAAATTTATCCATCCATTACCAAATTAGAGTTCCAAAAAATTCCCCCAACCCCTCATTGATGGAAAATATCTAAATAATAAGGATATAATCCCAAGATATAAATGAAATTGAAAAGATAAAATTACTAATAATATGTTAAACTGTCATTTAGGGATTGGTTGTGACAAGTTATATTTACATGGTAGTGTTGTACACAAAATTTTCAGGATTTTATCTTTTTCTATCACAATGTATGGGGTTGGAATATAAGTTTTTTATGTACTTACCATGCACAATTCCCTCTGTGGTTCTTATAAATAGTGAGTTAGTGTCATAATTTTCATTAATTTCTATGAAGCGTGAGATATTTGATTTCACATTTGTGAGCCTATATTTTTTCTCTACCTTAATGTATAGAAATTATTATAGTTTTATCTAATCACTTAGTTTATTGATGTTATGTTTAAGAGATGGGATCATGTTTTGGGTGAGTGATTTGAGTGAAAATCATGGGTGAGACACATTAGGAGATTCATTTAGGTAATGTAATTGTGTGATGAATTTTCATAATGTACTTGGGTGAACTACTTAGGAAAACTAATTGTACTTGGTTAATTTTTAAAAGTGGTTCTAGATTCAAATGGATTTTCCCAATGAAATCCCCTTTCATTATAAGGTCATTTAAATAAACAATTTTATAATTTATTATAGGAAGACAATGGTTGATATAGAGATAATTTTTCTTGATAGAGAGGTTATCACTCATATACAGGGGAAAATCGATATTGCTGGATTAGTCTATTATCATGAATGTAACACTTTCCAATATTGAAATTTGATGATGTTCAAGAAACACCACCATGAATATCATGATTCTATGATCCATCCGTTGGATGGAAATGGTTTTTGATATTCGTGCTCATCCTATGGCTTTGAGAATATAATTCCCACTCCTAGATCACTCTGTACTCAAACATGACCATATAAAATATTTCATATAGTTTTTTATGTCATATAAGGGAGTAATATCCTAGTTTAAAAAATGATTCATAGTACAACTACTTAAGACACAAAGCCTCATATTCCTAATCCTGAGAAACATGGATGCTTGTCTATTTTTCATCACTCAGTTACCGATCAATAAAATGTATTGATTAATGATGGATATCTTCCTATAGGTTGATGTTTTAGGAAAGAATGGTTTTGGAAATAATAGGTGAACAAAATATTAGATACATTTAGGTTAGATTTTTATGCAGTCTCCATTTATGAATTTTTTATACTTATAGAATGTACCAATACAAGATACCTAATTTAGTTCAATAGATACTATATCGATTGAGTTGAATGATCCACTCTATCCATATTACCCCTAAAAAAGTAGACATTATATTTTGGGGAATTTAAAAAGTATCATTAGATACCATTATTAGGTATATGTATGATTAATTCATTCCCCAAAAATAAATGTCTTAAGATGCTGAATGAAAACCCCTTCTAGCCTATGAATTATAGAACACGGGTATAGAATCTCTAGGGATGGATCAACATCATCATTTTTTTATTTTGGGTTATAGATACATTCCTTTATTGACCCTAATGAAATAAGGATAATATTACATCTCTTGAAAAATATTCCCAATAGTGGGTTAGTAATGAATCCAAAGAAAATATTGAAAAATATTTTAATAGAGACTCTTAAAAGAGTGGGGTAACATGGTTAACCAAAAATCAATGTTTAGACTTGATTTGTGGGATTTATGGAGATGTTGTCAGGAAAATACCTTATTCTATTATAAAACTATCAAAGAGTGTTCAATACAAGATTATTTGTGAAGGAGAAAAAACTCACACTAGTATAGTATATGGGGATAGTAGTGAGAGTACTATTAATGATTCATCATTTTATACTACCCATATTCATAGAGAGTGACCCTTTTAATATTTAGAGACTGTTTTAATTTTTATATGGGTAGATTTTGGAAAATTTCAATCCTTGTGTTTTCTTTAAGGATGATGGAATACCTATGTGTCGATTCTTCTCAATTATCAATTTTTTCTTTGGTATTCAACCTTTATCTCTGAAAAAATGGATCATCTAAAATGATTATATGTTTATCTTCCAAATTTAATTTTTTTCTCTATAATGTGATCTTTCTATTGGGACTATTACTGAGAATGGTTAGGTTAAATATGAACTTTAGTGATACATGATGGATGTGAGATATTGTATTTTAATGATGTAGAAAGATGGTGTGATCATCTATGAGGCCTATTTTTCATAGAGGTTAGCGAGAAAATTTGGGTTCTTACAATAACTAATCTTATCTTCCCTGATTGATACTCAGGAATTTTGGATCTAATAGTGGAATGAATTCTTCAGGTGATGATGTCTTGAGAAGCTACCCAATATAAAATTAAATTTTATTCTATGAGTTTATTAGTATGGTTAACTAATAGTTATGTCTATTCATGGATTTATTCTTATACTCAAGGAATTCTAGTCACATCCATTCCTCAAGTTATTTTACTAACATCAGTCAAAGGGAATATAATGAAAGCCTATTTAAAAGAGGTTAATATTGAAGAATCTCTATAGTAATTGAAATAAAATTTACCATGAACTAAATATTGACTTAGTGTTGGTGAGTCAATGAAGGCTAATGTTATGTGGATATAATATAATCATCATAGGTGAGAAGAGATCTGAGTTCCTATTCTGGAGACTCTAACTAAGGTAGGATGTCTAGGAAAACCATTAATGTAAAAGGATATAAAGTCATATTCAAAACTAGATAGGGATTTCAATGAATATGTATGACCTTAGGTGACTAAATATTTGTAGAACATGCCCTCCAATGTTAGGGATGTAGTTTCAATTATCTATGTTTATGTGCATATTCCTCAACTCAGGGAGATATGGGAATTCTGTTATCAAAATTATTAAACCATTTTTACTTAGGATGGAATGATTGTCTGATTCATATAAATTATCATTAAAACGACATAAATCTAGATCCCTTATAGGGGATGAGTTGGGGATATAAATGAGTGAGGCACCAATGAAGGGGTGGTTAATCTATCTACATGTAAGTAGGATTAATTTTTCAATATCAGGGATATAAGTCTAGTAAAAAAATTCTTCTTATATTTACTTATTTGGAAGTATATTTATGATAAAAATCCATAAAATTTCTATAGGGTGGAGATTAGGACATTTCCAATGAAATATCAAATGAATACTGTAGTTGGAAGCACCATCAAGGAGGAGTTATCAAATTCTCAAAAGAAAGGAGAATTATATATGGACCTAAAACTTATATTGGATGTAATAAAGGGATTTTATTATCACTTTTCCCAATTAATAATGTTTTTGAGTTGGAAATAGATAAACTTACTCCATATGAAAAGAATCCATAATAGTGACAGATTCATTAAGAAAATGGTTTCTCATCTAGATTAGTTTCCAAACCCATCCTTTATTTATCTGGTATATATAGGTGTGTACTGAATACTAAAAGTAGGGATTTACCACCAATGGATTGTTTCTCTCTATTTTCTCATAAGGGATATATAGAATGTCTAGAAAAAAATCTTGAGTGGTACCTTAGGTAAATCTCTAATTCTTGGTAACACAATGAAATCCATTGAGGGAATCATATCAATAGTGTTAACTCCATCAACTATTGTTTGATGAAAGAGGGTAATATTTTGGTGTGATGACTGACCATAATTTTTATTTAATGCAATAACTGCTAAATTTTTTTCTATAATATTCCATTATGCATAAGGAGAGTAAAAATATATTGGAGGATCTTCTTGTGGTTATAGATGCCACTAAGCACTAAACTATTCATCAAGGATATAACCATGGGCTGGGTGTACTTGAAGAGGTTCCCAAAATGAATTTAGTCAATACTAAAGGATATAACTAGGAATAAATCCATCTAGAAAGTGGTAACCTTTAAATTACCTTTATGAAGTCCTACACAAATAGAAACTCTCTCTCAATATATTTTGGGAGCAATTGACCGGGGGGTGGGGAAACCATAGAGAGTGATCCAGTTAGGAAGGAATATTAGAATACACTAATGGAGACCACAATTATGAATGAATCAATATTTTATGATCTTTAATTACCAATGAGAAGACAAAAATTGGTAAGAATGAGCCGATGAGTTTTCCAAAGGATGTGGAATCATCCACAGGGGACGGAGCATTAGTATAATTTCAAGAGTGCATATAACCCATTATTATTTCCTATTAAATATTTGGCCTTCATTTTTTATATCATTTTATTTAAAATTACCAATGAAATAATCCCATCCATTAGAGTTCCTTCGTTCACATCTTAGTAATCTATGTAGAAAGATGTTGGGCCTATCCAAGCATCAACAAACATAGTAGGAACGAGGGTCAATATTTCCCTTGTAAGCCATCCCTTAATTGAATTCATCCCATAATATGTCCCTCCCATTAAAGTTGAAACTGAATTGGAAAAATGACCATTGAAATTATATCACACTACTCATTGAAAATATTTGATGAACAAATGAACACGGCTTATTGAGACTCGGATAACGGATTTGTGCAGGTAGTTCCATCATTTAAGATGTCAATTTGTTTATCTAGGAATCGTGAGATTTTAGTATCATGACCTTTATGAAAAGATCACTGTGATCATAAAACTATGATAAAGATAATAGGGGGACCATGTGTAACTCCTATATGTCAAATGAAATAATTTTTCTTCTAAATAATGAGGCGATAGGTTTCAATGTGGAACCCACAACGCGAGCGAATCATTAGAGCATCAATTCCTTGATATTATAAAGGAATCTGACATATTTTTCCATGATCAAGAGTTTGATATCACTATTGGTGATTTTGTTGATATCAAGAATCTCTTATAAGAATCCAATGTATATGGGAGAAGGGTTGTTGTCGAGGTCTAAATTATTTTCCCTGCTAATGATGATGAAAATGAAAGAATGCATGAACTCTAAAACAATATAAATTCATTTCATCAATATACATTCAAACATAAAATTTTATATGAAATATTTTATGATGCGTCATTATCATGAACATAGATTTCAATATGTGAGTTGTCCTGTCTTTTTTTATTATTGAATGAAAACTCACTTTGTGGTTAATTTATTTTATTCACCTATATTTTCTTTAACAAAATAATAACCTACAAAAACATAGATAAAATAGTATAGTTTTTTGATTTGATGAATAATTTCAACATATTCAAGGAAAATGGGTTGGTATAAGTATTGGTTCCATAATGGTGACACTAGAGTTAGTGCATACAGAAGAATGATTTCATTCAAGACATGGTTCAATGATGGGTAAAACCACATTTTTCATCATTGTTACACTAGATATTGTCCATTTTGATGAATTATTGGACTTGTCATGATGAGTATTGTAAACATAGAATCTAATAGTAGGCTTATAATGTCAAATGGGTTTTAAAACCTTGAAGTTATGTCTTTACACATTTTATGATCATTTTTTTACAGTTATTTTCAATGGATGAATGAAAGGATGAATGATCTATGTTATTTCTAGGACATAGGGGTTAGTGATCAAAAAATATATATTTTAAAAGTCATATTATGAACCTCACTGGCTTTTTACCTTTTATATTTCCTCCATAACATTCTTCTATGCCTCATATTGGGGCGACATTACGGGAAAGGACTTATATTATTCTAATTTTTCACATTATTGGATTTCAATATAACATGGTTTGTGCCTTTTCAAATTTATGTAGTCAATTTTTAATGAATAATGTGATGTATATATCAAGTGATATGATGCTAGTATTTTTACCTTGGGTACCCTATATTGGTATCAACATTGTAAGATCTCTATCTCTTTCCTTAGGAAATTTTTGCTCATGCACTCCGGAACATCAAGGTTGTTTTTTGGGGTCAAATAGATTTGAAAACACATTATTTTGGATCAATGTTATATATATTTGACTAAATATGTGGGATAATCAACATATAATTGGTAAGGAAAAACACTATGTAAATTTAGAGATTTTTTTTAGAAATTTACTATTATAGGAAAAGGGGAATTTTGATTATGGTCCTCTAAATCAGAACATTGTGATGTAAATTTTAAAGTAAAGTCAAATAGACTAGATAAAACATTAAGTGAGATATTTTAGATCACCAAATTTGAAAATGATCTCTATAAAAAGTTTTATAACATAAATTGTTTCAAATAAAAATAAATAATTAGAGATTCTATATTATAAATAAATAATCTAAGGGTATGAATCCTGGGTGATGAGATGAGACACATAAGTGAGGGATAACCAAGGACCATATACAAAATATGAGTTCCACATCAATTTTTTCATGGGGTTTAGGGAGTAGATAATCAACTATTTTAGAATGAATATACCTCTCTTTTATAACACACACCATGTGATATTTTGTACAATCATATGGTTAGAACAATATAAATTATCATGTCGAAGAGCCTATTGGGTTATAACATTCCCAATCTTGATATTAAAAAAGATTCATAATGAATCATTCATATTTGAAATAAATTTTATTATGGAATATAATAAATATTCCAGATGTATTCTCACACCCGAAAGGATATTCCATCATATATGAATCACAAAATTGGGGAGAAGATATATGATTTTTCACTGGTCTATATTTTTTATGTACAAGTAGGACCAGTGTTCATGGCTCGTCCTTTTCTTGGATCTTCTTATGAGATCTACATGATTTTTTTACATATTAAACTAATGATATAATTTTTCCTAGGCATAGAAAATAAGAGGCATAGAAAAGAGATAATTAATTTTTTATTCATATACCCTTTATGGATTTATATGCACACAATTAAAACATTTATTCACTTAATATATATGGTTTTATAGTTTAGAGTATTGAGGGACTTGAGTATAAGATCATACAGATCTAACACGTGAATGGTTGAAAAATCTACATGAAAAATATGAGGTAAACCCAATTCTAAATGGAGATAATAGGAGAAATGGTTCTTGAAGAATGTATTTATATTAGACTTCACATAGTTTAGGATCATAATACTCAGCTAGTATGTGGATAAACGTATGTGGACATGCTGCATAGACAACCAAAATTTTGTAAGAGTTTTTGAGGAATGAAGGATAGTACAAGCAAAACATAAATATAAGGAATAAGGGTAATTGATCCCAAAAAAATTCTCAGGATACCAAACATATAGTTCATGGTCATGATATTGGGACCATAGGGGCGTAAGGTTTAATATCACATGAAAAATACCACTCAAATGTTTAAGGTTGGTATATTGAATTTCTAAACAAAAGGATAGAATGATACGAAAGTGTGTAGCATCTAGTGTATAAAAATTAACTTGTATATTAGTATTATAGATTTTTTAAATAATAAGTCATGATTTTTTGAATAAAAAGTGTTGAAATAAGAAACATAGGTGGGGTATTACTATAGTATATGTTATAAATCTTGGTTCCTATATTGTAGTTTATATGAGTATATAGATTATTGGTTTTCCCCCATAAGTATGAAGTTACCTTTTGTTTAAATATCATATCATGGGAACATAAATAAAACCGTATTGGGGAAAATTTATGAATATTCAAAATAATGTGCCCTTTGGAGTTGAGGGAGCTAATTACTAATTTCCAAGAAGGTTTTGTAGTGATTCAAATAACAATGAAATGAAATAGACTCATGGAAATAATGAGTATTCCAGAAGGCTTCTAAAACTATAAAGGGTAGTCCACTTTTTAGGAAACACACAATATGGGTGAAGAGCTATGATATGCCACCCATATATATTTTTACTTATCTAGTATGTCTACTATGAATGGATTTAATTTTTATATAGTCACATGAGTATACCTATAAGATTTGTTCCATTTAAATTTGTTATCTAATTGTTCCTAAGACATTCATTAGTAGGCTTAGATAGCATGAGACATAATTTTTACTAGGATACCATTTATAGAGTTTATCATGAAAATATTTTCATCCATCGCACCTATAGCTAAGGTTATTATTGTATATAAAATTGAGGGCTATATTTTAATTCCACATAGCTTTGACCAATATAATCTGAGATTAAGGGTATACAACTTTGACTATCATGTGAGAACATTTATATTGCAAGGAGAATGAAGATTTATATTTAAATGATATGTCTAATTATATCATAGATTATCTCATGGGGAAGTGCACTTAGTTTAGGGTCTTAGTTATTGAACCTAATGTGGGAATAGTTCCAAAACTAAGGACCATATTCTATGAATTCCCCAACATCCTTTGATCAAATAGTGATGATATTGTAAATCATGACTTGAGATTCTTGTGTCTAGAGAAGTGGAAGAAAAACTCTTTGCACTGGATAACCATGGACCATATTTATAAAATGGGTTTCATTTCAATGATATAGATTTGTATGTTTATTAATGGATCCCCCACTTATAATGAATTTTATTTTTGTATATAGGACATATCGGTTGTGATTATATAGAGCTATATCAAGTGATTAGTGTACATTTTCATGTGGATGTGTTATATATAATAGAATGTACTTGTATAAAATATCTAGGGGGAAGGTTTTTAGTTATTAAATATTATAGAAACATGAAGTGTTTCTTATTAAATTACATATATCTAGAAAGAGTGATATTGGAATTATAAGTCTGAGATTTCCATGACTAGGTTTTTATTTTTCCCTCAAAGGGGTGGAAGTAAATGAGTACTTGTTGCTATGTCACTAACATTTTGTTTGGATGAATATCATTAGATAGTTTAGTAAACCCATTCAAATTCCATATATTTTAGGGGTGTCTCCAAACATTAGTATGTAATATCAAGAAAGTGTATTTTTATTATGTTGTTTTTTATAGTCACACAACACTAGGAACCATTACATATACATGACTCGATTATAGGTGACATTTCCATGTATAGAAAGAAACTCTGGGTTCATTTTGGTAATGAAGGGTGTAAAATTTTTCATTTATTTTAACATCATGTGGCTAGGCCTTAGTTGTCATTAGACATAAATGAGACCATTTTATCATATTATTATATTATTAATATATATCCACATTCTATAATCTCATCATATAAATAAATGTAACATATACAATAATTAAATACATAATTTATAACTAGGGTTTCAATTTCTTATATTTCAAATATTTTTTTATGTTTAGAGCTGTTAGTTCTAGTAGGTCAAATACCATAGGGGCGGGGTGAATCAGGGTATGAAAAAATAAAAATAATTCCCTTTAAATTTTTTTTCATTAAACAAAGCACACTTCTCTCTTTATCCCATAGAAATGTATGAATAAAATTGAAACCATGCACAGGACACAATTATTTTACATGGTTCACTTTCATTGGGCTATATACAAGGATCATACAACGACGATGTGTCGATGTATGAAATCCACTAATGTTCACTAAAAATGAAAATGTTAAGTTCAGATCACTTATATTCCCAAGATCCCTTCCCTTAAAGGGGTTAGGATTAGCTCACTTCTTTCCCAAGGTTCACCCCTATCTATCTTTCACTATTCTCACTACTAGTGGAAAGGATCACTATCATCCTCTTAATTTACTCACTATTCTTAGAAGGGATTGACTCACAGTTTGTGGACTTGTCAGTCCCTTCATCTGCATGAATGCGTGAATCTTCAAATGTAGATATATTATCCAATGAATTTCCATTTTCACCCATATATGAATTCGACTTTTCCTCACATAATATGTTTCTAAAAAATTCTTTTTCCAACTATTGCTCTACAGACTACCTTGAACCTCTACAGAATTCCTTGATTCCTCTATGAACTGCATTTCACCATGTAGTATGGGGGATTCTCGGACCACTTCCCCTCTATAGACCCTTTCTCCTCTATGAACCATCTCTCCTCAGTAAACCATTTCTATTATATGGACCACTTCTCCTCTATGCACCACTTCTACTTCATCAGACCGTCCTACTTCTTCGGATCAATTATTCATTCACAAAACTACTTTTCCAAATGGATCCTTCTTTGTTCATAGGATACAGTTCCCAAAAAAACCATTTCGTGGAATTTCTTCTGAAAATTGATTCACACTTCACAGAATTGCTTCCCAGCAAATCCACTTCTCCCCCGTAGAATCCCTTGCGAACCCTTTCAGGCATAGCTGAATTTGTTATAGAGAAATGATGTACTCTAATGAAAATTACTCAATGTAATGATGGAAGTAGGGATCCCTATATAGATAATTAGATCCAAAAAATCACTATTTTTTTACGAAAACATTCCATGTTGTACATCCTTTACTGCAGACATCTCCTCCCATGAATCGTTTTCCATACGTAGTTTGTGTACTGACACTCTTCCTTCATGGAAGCTATACTTTTATGTGATCATAACATATCATGGATCCTTAAATTCCCACCATGTTTCAATAAATTATTATCCACACCATCCACCGCAAGCATTCTAAAAACTGAATGCATTCCCATGAACCATTTTTGTCAAGAGAAGCATTTCTCATTTGCAGTACCTATAACGCTATTCACTGTATGTATAGGACTGTTATGTAGAAATCATCCAATTCCAAAATTACCTACCTGTTCAATGTACCACCTCATTTTCTATTAGATCTCTTTATAAACCAAAACAATTACACCAAAAAACACCCACATGACACCTAGATGGTTTTTTCCAATAAGAGTTTTATATAATTATGTAATATATTATATAACATATTTGACATTTCAGAAAATTATCTTATCTTCCCATAAAAACGATCATTATAAAGACACACTTGTTTCTTTCAAGGTAACCCAAATATCAAAAACACTGACATTATTATTGTTTATACTCTACCTTAATACCAAAAAAAAATAATTAGAAAATATGGGAAGGGAAAAAATATAACAAGTTACTCTAATTTTAAACATGAAAAATAAATAATAATGTTCTTTTTTTAACATTAAATATTTCACCTCAAATATCAATTTATGTTTCAGTGAATACAACATAATTGTATTAAAATGTATACCAAAATATATATGTAATATCATAAAAGAGAAATCATATCCATAATGTTTTCTTACAAAACATGAAATATCATGATTACAATTCCATGTAAAATAATGTTTTTGACTTTATTTTAATTTTTTTTATAAAGTTTCCATAAGGGCTCCTAAGAATAAAACTGCACATTCCCCGACAATGGCTTCCTGCATGACTCACATCTTTTCTCATTGAGCTAATCCTAGATCTCTAGATTCATCATATTGACGGTTAACTATAAAGGCTAAAAAGATGAAAATGAGCATCATTCGATGGATCATTATAATTACATTTTTTACAGTGATCAATGTCAACCATTATTGAGAGAGGATATGTTTTTGGAGGAGAATTCGATAGAGCATCATTCGATTGAGATTATTTTGGATATGGAGCATCCTTTAATGAAGATAAAGGACCATGATACATATAAGGACATATCTAATACTATCACTAAGCTCAATTAATCCATCACTATCTATTTTTTTAAATTGGGTTTTTTATATAATATTTTACTGTGTGGGGCTTCACCTTTTATAATGGAATCCCGTCATCTAAATGGGTTATTTGAAATCACATTTCTAAATAACAAAAAAACATTTCTTAAAAATATAATGTCATTTTCATACCATTTGATATCAAAATATATTCATTTGAAACTATTACAATCATATCATATACATACCTAGAGATATTATCCTTACATTCATAATTACAAGAACACTTACAATCGAATCACCATACTAGATAATTCCCAACATTATTTTGACTAATATATCATGGTTAAATTTCATCACATTACATAATTATTTGGAAAACTATATCAGGACCACCCATCCTTCAATATATATCAATATCACTCGTTAATAATATTAAATTTCCATCAACTATTTGATGAATAAAACACATTTATCGTTCACTTTTACAATAAAACACATTTGACTTAGAATTGAAGTCCATAAGTAATAACACATTCTATTATATCAAATAAATTTGGTGAAATTTTATTTTCCATATAAAATTTTAAATGAAATATTTCAGGAATATTGAGCAATGTAATTTCATTGAAAATAAAAATGGAAATATTATAGGAATAATCTTATGAAATACCAATCATTATGGTTGGAAAATTTATTCATTCGACAATCATTTAAATAAAAATTATTTTTCACACATTGTTAAAAAATAAAAGAAACAACTCTTATGTAAATAATTAAAAATATTCATTTTTAACCAATTTTAATGAATGTAATGAATAGTAAAAAAGAACATTTATCATCCATTGAATCCTAAATATGAACTTTATTGATTTTTTAATAATCATGTTATAGAAGACAAATAGTTGGAATAAAATATCAAAATAAGATTTTGAAAAGAATGTCTGTTGGCTAATGTCTTTTATAGCCTCTTAAAATCTCTAACTAATTAATAATAAAATTATATTATCTATCCATTATTTTAAAAAATATTTTCATGTTTATGTTCATTTTCATTATTATTATTTCTTTTATTTCATTTATTTCAATGAATTATTTATTTTTAAAAAATATTTTGATCTGGTTGGATGTTTTGGAATGTTATATTTATAACCTCAAAACTACAATGGTTCATTGATCATACTCAAAAGGCAATGGTTCCATTACCTCCAAAAAAATAATCATCCTATATTTATCATATTTAAACATCATGATACTATTTTATATAAAACCATGTAAGGAAAATATGAAAAATTAATCAAATGTTTTCATAGAGAAAATAGTCAATGTGTATGTATGAATGATGTATTCCTTTTTTCTTATTGGGTGGGAGAGAAAAATTGTACAAAATATTTAACATTTAAATAATTTCATATATGTTTTAAAAACCATCAATAATCAGTAATTCTATATTTATAGCTAGCTATGTGGGGTGGTGAATGAAAATAAAACACATCACTTCATATAGGTGGAAGTCCGCAAATAGAAATAGAACAAATTTTTCCATTAATATAATAACATTTATGTATGGGTAAGATACTTATTTCGTTATATTATAGTGGTAAAAACTAATTTAAAGAAGGATGGATAAAAAATTTGTAGAGACCCGAAGCTTGACGTACATGGACTTTACATTACTTTTGCGGAATACTTAGTACATTACAAACACACACACACAAGGACCGTAATAGTTTAGTGTCTTTGGAAACTCGGACTATAATCTTCTAATCGTGGTGAAAGATCTTCAACATCTCCCATAAAGATCTTCCTTTTTTTTACCTAAAACCTTTCTTTATATCCTGGGGAAAAGAAAACATAAAAGGGTGAGCTCAAATGCTCAGTAAGGGTAAAAAAAAGAAATATCAATCACATCATATACATAAGAACATAGCTTTTGGAAATCTTAACCTGCAAAAGAGCTCATAATATCATAACATGGGATAAATCATAGAAGTGAAAATGAGATCCCCATAATCATAACATGAAACTTGAAACTTTGTGGCATGCACACATAATCATGGAAAATCATTTCTTGTTAGTCATGACTCATTGCCAAGACTATCTTAGTGGACAAAGTCCCTTTCTGAACCGAGTTCACTCCTCATTTCAGTCCTGTATCACTGAACCGAAATAACCTTCCGTTCCAGCCATGTCTATCTCATGAGATATAAAATCATTACCCAATGCATTGGAGGGAGATATAGGTCCCACCCATCTTATAATGAATCCTTTCTTATGTGTGCCACATAATCATAAAACATACATCATCGCATAACACATGTAACAAAAATGGGATTCTTGAAACATCATGACATCATAAATCAATTCATATAAGATAAAGGAATTCATAAACATAATTCTATCACAACATAGTCAAATCAATGTAAAAATATGGATAGAAACAGAACCCTTTATTATCTTAGATGGAAAATAATTTTGATAAAACACTTGAATTGAATTCTTGAGGAAAATATCCGTTCTTCTTCAAAATCAATTTCTTTTCACAAAACATCATGAAATTTTAAAAGAAAGAGATTTTATTGAAAATAGTCATGAAATATTTAAGGCTTTATAAAATAGTAGAAATCCGTTCGTGCCGTATAAGTTAAAAAAAACATTCTTCGTACTTTTGTCGGAAAAGTCAAAAAGTACCTCGTACGAAAAACGACAAAAGATTCCTTTCATACGTATTACTAAAAACTCACTGAAGGGTAAAAATGGATTTAAACAATTTTAGGTGGATGGAAATAATATTACATATTGAGTAAACATGGATGTGGATGATAAAATACACCCCAGTAAATACTTACGAATAAACAATCTCGGATAAAAATGAGATTGTGATATTTCCCTTACCTTATGTCCGACTTGCTTTGTAAGTGTCCAAACCTCCTGTATAATGATTTAAATCATGTTATTGAATTATTACAGAATCATATTCATTGTTATGATATCATATATGGTTCACTTATGACATTATATTACCCGTTCTTTTTTAAATTCCATGTTAAAGAAGCGTTTTGGGTAAAATCGTTTCATTTATCTTAGGTGTTTTGACTTGTTGTTCTTGACATCACTATTACTTATATCATGATTTACTTACTTCCAGAATATAAAATATGATTTATATATCATATATATTCAGTATATATATATATATATAATAGATAGATAAATAAAATGAAAAACACCGTTCATGGAGACGGTAGTCCGTACGTACGCATGAACGCTGTTTTACTTTCCTTATTGTCTTGAAATGGAAGTAAGTAGATGACATACATATATATATACATAAATCCAGTAGCTTTATAATGTCATATATTTCATTATCATTTCTTATATATACTTTATAATCATTCTTAAATGGTTAACATGGAGAATGAATCTCATCGCGTCGTGGAGACGGTATTCCGTACGTACGCACGAGCGATGATATCATTTCTATAAATATTGAATTGAATTGGAGTGGATTATAAAATATATCAGAATCAATATGATGTTGTAATAACTATGTATAGTTATTCTTTACACCATTATACCCATCCATGTAAGGTGGTGGTGGAAAATAGATTACACCACGGCGTGGAGACGGTATTCCGTACGTACGCATGCGCGGTGATTTCTTTTTCCGTAGGATGGATAGATGGTGAAATAGGGTTGTTTCATACTTATAATAACATATCAGTATATGAGTGATACTGATGTTATTACTTCATAATGAAACAACCTAAGAAGAAGAAGTGGAAGAAGAAATAAAGATGAAAGAATTGGTAACGGTAATTACCTCTTCTTTGAAGTGCCTCTTTGAGACCTCCTCTTAGGGCACTAAAATTGGTCTTTGAGGAAGACCAGAACCTCTAGGATGTTGCTAGGGAAGTGGAGAGGAGAAATTGGCAGGGGTTGGCCGAGCTTGAGTGCTCAAATTGGTGTGAGGAGGAGGGGGAGGAGGTGTCCTTTTATAGGGGAGGAGAGGGGCACCTTAGGAATATCTCAAAATATTATTTTATATTAAAGTAAAAATCGGTTTATAATGATTCCAAAGGGTCTTATTTCGAAGCTAAAGTGGGGATGGGTCGAAATCCTATCAACCAATAGGATTTAGACAAGTTTAGGGTATTATTTTAACCTTATCAATTAGATTTAACTCTAAGTTAAATAATTTAACTTTTACCGTGTCTTTTTGTTTTCTTTCACTATATGGTTAATAAACTTACTATAACATGCCAAACGAACCCCAAATTGTATATTATTAATACATATATCCTTATCTAAGTCATTTGGCCGAACCTTAGATTTTTAGGAATAAAATAACAATTAATAATATAATATTTGATTTAAAAACTATTTTGTGTCAATTTTGACACTATTTGATATATGATTTTTGTGAAAGTCATAACAGAATTATATGTTCGAACCAAGTTGATTAAATCAACACTAATATATCATAGTAACCTAGAAAATTAGTGGAATTCATAAAAAGTCTTAAATTACATTTATTTTGGTATTTATATTATCAATTATGTCAATATTTCATTAATAAGATAATTACTGCATCATCTTTGTGTCATAAATAAATTATATTATATGATGTCTAAAAATTACAAATAAAATACCATCATGTAGGAAATCTTTTTAGCTTTCTAATGAATATTTATAGTCGAATTTATCTTATGTATAACCCCATATTAAAAATGATTTACTTATTAAACTTTGATTTTGACTATTTTAACCCTTCTTTAAATAAATTAATAATAAATGTCCTAATCTAATCCAAGTGGGCCTAAATGGTCATATTTTATTCCTAAGTTTGTTTTTTGTCGAATTACACTTGTCCAATAGAATTAGGACATGTGTTAGGGTAATATTAATATCATATTTACCCTTAGTTACCCTATTTACTATTAACCGTGGTAAAAAAAAGCAAAAAGTTACTATTCACCAAAAAATTATTTTCATCTCATTGAACCACATTTTAGTCCTTGATATTAACCGTGTCTCTCGGATTTTCGAAATTCCATTCACAGAAGCGGTAAAATTAAGTTTTATGCAAAATTTAGTTTTTAACCTACCACTTAGTAGTTTCACTATTCATCAAAAATTGATGTTTTTCAGAACAATGCCAAAATTTCATCCCAAGCTATATTTCATATTCCGAATTCAAAAATGAAGTCTATTTTACCAAAATCATAACATAAAAGTTGCATTAATTATTTTTATAATTAAATCCCGCTGTTAAAACAAATAGCGTGTTTTTAAGAAACAATATCTATCAAAAGATTGACACTTGTTTATGTCTAGTTTAAATGTGAAATTACATCCAATGAACAACATTGTATTAAATTGTAAAAATATATTCTAAATATACTTTAAAACCACTCAAATTAATGATTTATCACTATTAATTATTTCGATTAAAAAAGTTGTTTTTTAATTATAATTTAGTAATTTTCACTATTCATCAGAATATGAAAGTTATCCGAAAAGTACCAAAATTTCACCTTAGGCTAAATTCGATACTCCGAATCCAAAAATGAAGTCCATTTTGAGAGTTAAAATTTCTAAAATTTAAAAAGTGGTTATTACTATTCATAACGGCTAGTTTTAATAATATTTTAATAGCATATCATTGTTTCGTGAAACTCAGGATTACGTACCACACACGCTATCGAGGAAGGTTGTGATTGCGTGTAATGCAAGGCAAGTCAAGGATGCGTGTTGTGCAAGCTCCTTTTGGTGTAGCGTACAACACAAGACATTAATAAAATTAAAAAGAATATTTCTTTATAAAATCTTGGGCTGTTACATTCTACCCCCCTTAAAATGAATTTCACCCTCGAAATTCGTCGGGGTTTAAATGGTTTACTATTCGAAAGTTTCTTTAATAGAAACCCACATCGTAAAAAGGAATATCAAAACCAATCTTTAAAAACAAAAGTATGAAACGTAACGGTTACCCAAATAAACTAATCATTGGGTTTCCACATAGGTGAAAATATGGATATGGAAGAGAAATCTAACCATCATGTTCTGATGGAGAGTGGTAGATGTTGGAACCACGTTGTGTATAGGTTTGTATTTGTTGTCAATAGTTGTCAATGGAATATCAAAATGAAGGAGATCATGAAGTACTCCGATGAAGTAGAGGAGTGGTGATTCAGACGATTGTTGTACTGATCGGAAGTTCAAAGAACATGTGTCAAAGGTGATACATTGTTTACAACAATGCAGAATGTGAGGTATAATCCATCCAAGGATGATTAAAGAAGAATGAGGTCTTTGGATGAAGTCCATGCAATTACTCATGATTGCATGAGAACCATGCAAGAGACTTCCTGATGAATTGAATCGGTTTGCATGAAGTACATCATACCGGTTGATGAAGAAGACAATGTGCAAAGATTGGACTTCTGAGATAGTCATGAACATCACATTGTCATAGAAGATGATGATGCTAAAGCTGTTCCTTCAAAGACTACATATCACAATAGTGGAGGTTGTGATAAAAGAAGAAGAGTTGCTGAAGTATACAGATCACCAAGATGAAGCGCTGTTGAGGTGATCGTCCTTGTCGACAAAGCTAACAAACGACATAAAAATTTGTTGGCAAAAGAGTTTCTATGGAGGCAGGTCGAGTTCGAGGGATGTGGTTAATGATCCATGTTTTGTCAGAGAACGTCGACAAAGGAATGGATGATCTGGAGGCGGTACAAAAAGAGCAGATACAGGGTGGCGCTGTTTCCCAGTGTTTGCCAATTTTTTAGGCCTCAAAATCGGAAAATGAAGACATGGATGGTCTAAAAAATGAGGTGCGAGCTAGGAGGAAGGCTTGCACGAAAAATAAGAGGCTTGCGCGAAATACTTAAGTTGGGCGCGGAAAACAGCGGGATGCGCGAAATAGTTTTTCGCGCAAACAGTGTTTCAGAATCAGAACGTTGTAAAATGGTAAAGGCAAGGGCTGCGCGAAAAACTAGAGCAGTGCGCGAAAAACCAGAAATGTGCGCGGAAAATGTTGTGCGCAGAAAAGCTGGGTGAATATTTCGCGCAATCAGCGTATCGAATCAGAAATACAGAAAATCGGCAAAGGCAAGAGGCGCGTGAAAAATCAGAGATGTTCGCACCATGTGCGCGGAAAATTGAACTGGTGCGCGTAAAGTTAGCTGTGCGCAAGAAGGGGGGTTTTACGCGCAGGATCACAAACATCTATAAATATGAGGTGAACCCCTCTCATTCGGAGAGGCTCGACACTTAGACAAATCCTGAGCTCCGACGCGCGGAAAAATTAAGGTACAGAGGGTTGCGCGAAAAAGAAGGTGTTGCGCGAAAAAGGGAAGTTTTGCGCGAAAAAGAAGAGTAGCGCGAAAAGCCTTTTACGCGACAAAAATTATTTTTACGCGCAAGGTTTGAATTTTACGCGCAAGCCCCCGGGAAGGGTGCGCGGAAAATTTGGGGGTCCCGCAGGCCTTTTGACAGGTGCTTAGCACTCTCAAATCTGCTTTGCGAAGAGAAGAAGAACGATCGTACAACCAAAATCTGATCTGCACAGAGAGAGAAGTATATCGATACACTCAGGTGTCAGAACTGGGAATTGTAGGAAGAGAAGGAGATTTAGTGCATTCAGGTATTGCACTGAAGTAGAATATTGATTTCAAAAGAGCATCAACTCAGGACTCTGATGCAAGCAAAGTCTCATGCTGAACAGGAGACAAAGACTTCAATGCATATCTATTGAAGAGACCTTCACGTCTATAAACTGAGTGAGACTTCACCAACGGCAGTGAGCCAGGGGGAGTCAATGGGAGTGACCCGAGGGACGCAGTGAGCTATCCCTGAACAATTGTAAAGGCAGTGAGCCTGGGACAGAGTGTCTGTACCCGAACATTTGTATCCGCAGCTAGTGAAGCATAGTGGATTTAGGTACGACCGGCAACCTGTCGGCGTATACTCCTTGGACGTAGCCCTCAGTGGTGAACCAAGTAAAAATAACTGTGTCATCTGTCTCTGCATGTGAATGTTTAATTACTGATCATATCCATCATACAGGTTTAAGTAGTTCCTACCAACGTGGGAACAAGATCCACAACTTTAAGAAGAAAAAGTTGCCACCCTGATTCACCCCTCCCCTCTCAGGGTGTCCCGGGGTCCTACAAGTGGTATCAGAGGGAGGTTAACGTATGTTGGATATTCTCCAGTAATTCTATTGAGAAGAGGATTTGAGTTTCTTTCCTAGAGTCAACAATGAAGAGCAGTCTTGATAATGACGCAGTCATTTCTGAGCAGAAATCTATATCCACCAAAACTTTAAAAAATAGGAAAAAGAAAGAGAAGAAGATGATGAAGAAGTCCCCCACATCCAAAGAAGATATAGTGTCTTGTTCTACATGCCATTCCAATAATGAAGAAACATTAGGCTTGGAAAGTATCAAGAAGGTGGCTCAGAACTCATCCAGAGGAAAGGATGATACCCCTAATTCGGGCTTTCAGGAAAAACTCAGAACATATCTGCATGATATTCCAGAAGAAAGGGTTGCTATTATTTGTAGCCTATTCCAATCTATGCAGGTTGAGATCAATCGATTAGAAAGGGAAGCTGACAATATGGAAAAGGGGTTGGAAATAAAAGTTATGGAAAGTATGAAGCTCATCAAACGGGTGAAAGTATTTGAAGAAGAAGAGGAAGTCAATAAGACTTTAAAAGAAAGGATCCATGCACTTGAAGCTGAGCTGAAGAAGAACAATGAAGTCAAGAATTTTTGTCTGGAAGAAACGTCCATTAAATTCAGGGAACTTGACTCTTTGTTACAAAACAAAGTTAAGATGCATGAAGATGAGGTTGAAAGGTTGAAGAAGACTTGTGAAGAGAAGATGATCACTATTGAAGATCAGAAGATCATCCTCAATATTGTGAGTCAAAAATTGGAAGCTCAGTTGACCAAGATTGAGAACACACATATTGAGACTTCACAAAAGAATGAAATGTGTGATGCTTGCACTCATTGTTCGTTGGAGGAGTCTAAAGTTGAAATGCCTCCAACATGTGATAAGAAGATTATGACAACTCTTGATTATCCACATCAAGAATCAGTTGCTGCTGGTACTCAATGCTTAATGGAGGATTCTATTGTCAAAAGACCTCCAACATGTGATAATAAGATCATGACTTCTCTCATCGATCTATCACAGGCAACTGAGAAAGTGAAGGTACCATCCAGACCATCTTTCACTCATGTTTCTAAATACAGTACGACAATCAGTGCAGGTGGGAAGAAAAGCTCTAAACAAGTATGGATGAGGATAAGTGAGAAGAAGAAACCTACCACCATGACTAGGGTGGATGGGAAGAAAAAGGAGGAAGCTTCTTCCTCAAATAGAGCACAAACAACTAAGAAAATGGCCCAACAACTTAATACAGAAGACACAAAGAAGAAAAGATTTGTGGGTCAATGTTGGTGCTGCAATAGATTTGGGCACTGTGCACTGGATTGTTTTTATAATCCCTTTCATGGAAAATCACAGGGAAAGCCTATATCAAAGGGGAGGAAGCCGGAGAAGAAGAAGCAACATCCACAGGTCCAGAAGCATCTGTTTACAGCAAACAGATTTGGAATTCTTGATAACATCTGTGATGCATGCAATGGCAGTGGTCACAGGAATGGTGCATGCCTAGGTCAACAGATATCCAGAGCTGATAAGAACAGAAGACCACACAAACCATCCAAGTACGAAGAAAGTACCTTGGGAAGAAATCAGAAGAATATGGAGAACACACCTCTCCCCAAGAAGATATCAAGTAGGCAAGCTGAGAAGACCCAGGATTTTAGATCCATGAAATTGAAGGGTCATTCATCCAAAGGAAACACTAAGTGGGATGAATCTCAGATGAACCCATGTGGAAGACCTAAACCAGCTGCAAAAGTTCCAAATGACATATTGGTCATCTGGCCAGAGGATTTGAAACGAATGAGAAAACTTGAAGATGAAAAGGACAGGGCTGGTGATAAAGGAAAAGGAAAACTTTCACATGATGAAGACACGATGCTTGAGAGATTGCAAACAAAGAGAAGCACTCGTGTCAAAGAAGTTCTGTGTGAGAGATGCAAGAAATCTGGTCACATTGCAAAAGATTGCCTAACCTTAATACCAGAACAAGAAGCAGTCTTGAAGAGAAGTAAGAATCTATCATTCATGATGGCTGCTAAGCAGAACAATTCTCCACACAAAGTAGAAGAGAATGTGAACAGAGCCATGCCACACCAACAGATGTTAGAACATACGTTCAGAGGAGCAGGCATGAAGACTGGAGTGAACAGAGGAACTTGGTTGAGAAAAGAACCTCAACCAAGCAAGTCTTCGTGATGAAGCAAGAAGGAACCACCTTATTCCCATAATCATTTGTGTATTGTATTTGTGCTAATAATGCATGGAATTGAAGGTGAAGCATGCTCTCAGGGGGAGAACCTGAGAAGTAGTGAATGCTGTCAACTCTTGATAGCCAAGATGAAGAAGTTTCCATCCTAAGTAGATTCTTCAATTGATATTCAAAGATTATGATGATGAAGGATCACTCTTGATGAAGATGATGAGGAGTGTTTCCCTTGAGGGGGAGAAAAATGAAAAAGCTTCCATAATCACTGTTTCGATCAATATCAACTCCAGCTGGACTCAAAAGCAGTTATTCTATGAATTTCACGCCAATGGAGAAGGTATGCCATTTCTTAATCTCTATCCCTTGGTTACTCAAATTAAAGATCATTCTACAAAGGGGGAGTAACTGAATTGATCAGTGACATAACAAAAAATTGGAAGTGCCCCAAGGTCATTTTTTTTCCTGCCGATTGCACATGAATATTTTTGATCCACATGCTGTTGTGAGTGCAGGAGTTTCAGGTTGGTTTTTCTCTATCATAGTGATTTTTCTTAAGCCTGAAATAAAAGTGGTAAACCCTTGAAGACAAGATACATGAGTTCTCATCTCATGTTGGTATCATGATCTGTGGATAATGGACAGCCTTGTTGACTTAATCAAATCCTCTTGTTTTCTACATCGAGCACTGCTCAAGTAGAATTAGAGTAAAATGATTAATGAAACTTTGCTTAAGTGAGGATTGATACCCTCCCTACCATGCGCTTTGTATTTCTTGTCAATAAGGGAGAGAGAAAGTGAAATGCAGAAGATTCTCATTTTGACATTGACAGATTCATCTCAGAAGATGTTTAAGGTATTGACAACAAAATAAAAAGGGGGAGATTGTTGGAACCACGTTGTGTATAGGTTTGTATTTGTTGTCAATAGTTGTCAATGGAATATCAAAATGAAGGAGATCATGAAGTACTCCGATGAAGTAGAGGAGTGGTGATTCAGACGATTGTTGTACTGATCGGAAGTTCAAAGAACATGTGTCAAAGGTGATACATTGTTTACAACAATGCAGAATGTGAGGTATAATCCATCCAAGGATGATTAAAGAAGAATGAGGTCTTTGGATGAAGTCCATGCAATTACTCATGATTGCATGAGAACCATGCAAGAGACTTCCTGATGAATTGAATCGGTTTGCATGAAGTACATCATACCGGTTGATGAAGAAGACAATGTGCAAAGATTGGACTTCTGAGATAGTCATGAACATCACATTGTCATAGAAGATGATGATGCTAAAGCTGTTCCTTCAAAGACTACATATCACAATAGTGGAGGTTGTGATAAAAGCAGAAGAGTTGCTGAAGTATACAGATCACCAAGATGAAGCGCTGTTGAGGTGATCGTCCTTGTCGACAAAGCAAACAAACGACATAAAAATTTGTTGGCAAAAGAGTTTCTATGGAGGCAGGTCGAGTTCGAGGGATGTGGTTAATGATCCATGTTTTGTCAGAGAACGTCGACAAAGGAATGGATGATCTGGAGGCGGTACAAAAAGAGCAGATACAGGGTGGCGCTGTTTCCCAGTGTTTGCCAATTTTTTAGGCCTCAAAATCGGAAAATGAAGACATGGATGGTCTACAAAAGGAGGTGCGAGCTAGGAGGAAGGCTTGCGCGAAAAATAAGAGGCTTGCGCGAAATACTTAAGTTGGGCGCGGAAAACAGCGGGATGCGTGAAATAGTTTTTCGCGCAAACAGTGTTTCAGAATCAGAACGTTGTAAAATGGTAAAGGCAAGGGCTGCGCGAAAAACTAGAGCAGTGCGCGAAAAACCAGAAATGTGCGCGGAAAATGTTGTGCGCAGAAAAGCTGGGTGAATATTTCGCGCAATCAGCGTATCGAATCAGAAATACAGAAAATCGGCAAAGGCAAGAGGCGCGTGAAAAATCAGAGATGTTCGCACCATGTGCGCGGAAAATTGAACTGGTGCGCGTAAAGTTAGCTGTGCGCAAGAAGGGGGGTTTTACGCGCAGGATCACAAACATCTATAAATATGAGGTGAACCCCTCTCATTCGGAGAGGCTCGACACTTAGACAAATCCTGAGCTCCGACGCGCGGAAAAATTAAGGTACAGAGGGTTGCGCGAAAAAGAAGGTGTTGCGCGAAAAAGGGAAGTTTTGCGCGAAAAAGAAGAGTAGCGCGAAAAGCCTTTTACGCGACAAAAATTATTTTTACGCGCAAGGTTTGAATTTTACGCGCAAGCCCCCGGGAAGGGTGCGCGGAAAATTTGGGGGTCCCGCAGGCCTTTTGACAGGTGCTTAGCACTCTCAAATCTGCTTTGCGAAGAGAAGAAGAACGATCGTACAACCAAAATCTGATCTGCACAGAGAGAGAAGTATATCGATACACTCAGGTGTCAGAACTGGGAATTGTAGGAAGAGAAGGAGATTTAGTGCATTCAGGTATTGCACTGAAGTAGAATATTGATTTCAAAAGAGCATCAACTCAGGACTCTGATGCAAGCAAAGTCTCATGCTGAACAGGAGACAAAGACTTCAATGCATATCTATTGAAGAGACCTTCACGTCTATAAACTGAGTGAGACTTCACCAACGGCAGTGAGCCAGGGGGAGTCAATGGGAGTGACCCGAGGGACGCAGTGAGCTATCCCTGAACAATTGTAAAGGCAGTGAGCCTGGGACAGAGTGTCTGTACCCGAACATTTGTATCCGCAGCTAGTGAAGCATAGTGGATTTAGGTACGACCGACAACCTGTCGGCGTATACTCCTTGGACGTAGCCCTCAGTGGTGAACCAAGTAAAAATAGCTGTGTCATCTGTCTCTGCATGTGAATGTTTAATTACTGATCATATCCATCATACAGGTTTAAGTAGTTCCTACCAACGTGGGAACAAGATCCACAACTTTAAGAAGAAAAAGTTGCCACCCTGATTCACCCCTCCCCTCTCAGGGTGTCCCGGGGTCCTACAGTAGAGAACATGGCTATGGA
Organism: Viscum album; assembly: GCA_963277665.1. Lineage (NCBI taxonomy): Eukaryota > Viridiplantae > Streptophyta > Magnoliopsida > Santalales > Viscaceae > Viscum > Viscum album. The sequence continues at coordinate 562,374,132 of OY728131.1, forward strand.
AAAGCCAGTAATCACAAATCCATAGATTTGTGATGATATAAGGTACCATCTGATTCATCAGGTATAAGATCACTAGGACAACATTTTTGGTTTTCAAGATCATTTCCCTAAAGTTGAAAATTTTCTTAGAATAAATACTTACTTTATTTTGGTAAAATCTCACTTTTGTTCGTGCCTTGAACAATTTCTACTTCATCTCTTAAATAAATTAAGTTGAATTTGTTATTCGTGAAGTGTTAGAAGATCATGTGATAGAATGACGAGTCATTCCATCTGTCTCAAACAAAAGGTTAGTAAAAATTATATACATAAGTCGATCTATAGTGAGATTAATCACATATGGTTTCTAAAATGGACTTATACTTCATATATCATACTGCTTAATATAATAAAACTAGTTTCTACTAAACAGGGACTTCCTGTAGGTCAGTGGTAGGCGATAAAGGCCAGTCGCACTTCGGTTGTGGGTTCGATTCCTACAGCCTTGTCCGAAGCGATGGGCTGTCGCCCGTCCTGCAGGTTGTCCTTTTTCTAAAACTACGTTACTATAACATCCCATCAATAATATCGAAAATATTCTATCCTTAAACAATAATAACTTATGTCCAACATAATCCAGTCTAATCTTTAGGCTTATACATAATACTGCAGTCCACTCTCATAATATAGTGACATCAATTACCAGAGATTTAATACTGTCGTTGATCCCCACATATCATAAGATATGTCTTGTTGGTCACATTCCAAACATTCAAAGTCCTTAATCGTGTATTCTCTTGAATACCTTAGTGAAAACATGAGTGCAGTTAAAAGTTAACACTTTCCACATACCAAAATCCTCAAAATTCTATATACTCAAACCATGATATCACTTAGTCCTTATATCAATCATGAGCTCATGAATACTATTAAACATTTCATTTTCTCGTCTTCATTATGCGCATATCATCTTATTTCCAAAAAATATCTCAATCACTTTGAATACCACATCAATAAATATTGCAATACTCAATGATACAACATTATTTTGGAATCCCATTACATAAACGCTTAATCATTCCACCACATCGTTATCATATTCAACATCGCCAATAGTGATCGCATGTGACTTCCCTTTGTCCTTTTCCTTCAGTGGTTGCTCATGTTGATCATCACTAACCCTTGGATTAGGGCAATTATTAGCATAATGCCCCATTTCCTTGCACTTGAAGCATTGAAGTGTTGGTGGTGCGTTCTCTGCAGTGTTTGCTTTATTCACATCATTAGAAACCCTTTTTCCATTACTTCGACACTCAGCTGCTCGATGACCTTCTTTTCCACACTTAAAACATTTTCTAGTTCCTTTAAGAAAATCTCCACCATGCTTCTTTCCACACTTTGTGCATAAGGAAACATTCATATTCTTTTCACCATTATTATGAGATTTCTCCTTGAACTCCATCTTTCGTTTCTTGTCAAAACCATGAGATGGATATGTAACACCAACTTCCATTTCTACCTTGATAGCACAACGTACAATTTCTTCATAGCTACTGAAGTCTCTTATAGCTAATGCCCTTCGAAGACTTGGTTTTAAGCCACTGAAAAATCGATCAACTTTACTTTCAGGTTGGATGATAATTCCAGAAGCATACCTTGCAAGTCTTGTAAAATTTGCTTCATAGGTACCAACAGATTCATCGTCCCTTTGCTTCAGTTCAAGAAACTCTTTCTCCATCTTTGTTCGAAGAATACGAGGGAAGTACTTATTGAAAAATAAGTTCTTGAACTCTTCCCATTCCATAGACTCAATTTCATCTCTTGGCCTCGTATTCTTGATAAGATTCCACCATTGATCAGCTTCACCTTCCAAACGATATACTGCTAAGATGACTTTATCATGTTCAGAACATTGAAGAACTGAAAATATCTTTTCAGTAGTACTAATCCATTGTTCAGCAACTAATGGATCAGTAGACCCACTGAAAGAAGGTGGACGCTGCCTCATGAAGGATTCAACAGAATGTTGCTCCTTCCTTTGCTCGTTTGGAAGTCCTGCATGATTCATAGCTTGAGAAATTTGTGTGAGCATGGCTATAAGATTTTGCATTCCAGCTCCTGTATCGTTGGGTTGCTCAGGGGTACAATCATTGCATTGCCCATCACATTCCGCATTAACACGGTTCCTTCGGGTTCCAGCCATCGTCTAAAACCCCAAAAGAATTGTGTGAGAGGCAAAAATCATGCTAGGGAAAACAACATAATAAAGGGTTAGTACCCTCAATATCTAACACCTTAGGTTAAATTCGAAGATCGTTAGCGCAATTCTAGGACTATAACCTATACGTATACTTAACCTTAAGACATCCCTAGACATACCTTAGAAATATCTCTAGGGATCTCACTAAAGTTCTCGCATCCTAGTTTCCAAAGGTTGACTAAACCTTTCCTCTGATACCAACTGTAGAGACCCGAAGCTTGACGTACATGGACTTTACATTACTTTTGCGGAATACTTAGTACATTACAAAAACACACACACAAGGACCGTAATAGTTTAGTGTCTTTGGAAACTCGGACTACAATCTTCTAATCGTGGTGAAAGATCTTCAACATCTCCCATAAAGATCTTCCTTTTTTTTACCTAAAACCTTTCTTTATATCCTGGGGAAAAGAAAACATAAAAGGGTGAGCTCAAATGCTCAGTAAGGGTAAAAAAAAAGAAATATCAATCACATCATATACATAAGAACATAGCTTTTGGAAATCTTAACCTGCAAAAGAGCTCATAATATCATAACATGGGATAAATCATAGAAGTGAAAATGAGATCCCCATAATCATAACATGAAACTTGAAACTTTGTGTCATGCACACATAATCATGGAAAATCATTTCTTGTTAGTCATGACTCATTTCCAAGACTATCTTAGTGGACAAAGTCCCTTTCTGAACCGAGTTCACTCCTCGTTTCAGTCCTGTATCACTGAACCGAAATAACCTTCCGTTCCAGCCATGTCTATCTCATGAGATATAAAATCATTACCCAATGCATTGGAGGGAGATATAGGTCCCACCCATATTATAATGAATCCTTTCTTATGTGTGCCACATAATCATAAAACATACATCATCGCATAACACATGTAACACAAATGGGATTCTTGAAACATCATGACATCATAAATCAATTCATATAAGATAAAGGAATTCATAAACATAATTCTATCACAACATAGTCAAATCAATGTAAAAATATGGATAGAAACAGAACCCTTTATTATCTTAGATGGAAAATTTTTTTGATAAAACACTTGAATTGAATTCTTGAGGAAAATATCCTTTCTTCTTCAAAATCAATTTCTTTTCACAAAACATCATGAAATTTTAAAAGAAAGAGATTTTATTGAAAATAGTCATGAAATATTTAAGGCTTTATAAAATAGTAGAAATCCGTTCGTGCCGTATAAGTTAAAAAAACATTCTTCGTACTTTTGTCGGAAAAGTCAAAAAGTACCTCGTACGAAAAACGACAAAAGATTCTTTTCATACGTATTACTAAAAACTCACTGAAGGGTAAAAATGGATTTAAACAATTTTAGGTGGATGGAAATAATATTACATATTGAGTAAACATGGATGTGGATAATAAAATACACCCCAGTAAATACTTACGAATAAACAATCTCGGATAAAAATGAGATTGTGATATTTCCCTTACCTTATGTCCGACTTGCTTTGTAAGTGTCCAAACCTCCTGTATAATGATTTAAATCATGTTATTGACTTATTCCAGAATCATATTCATTGTTATGATATCATATATGGTTCACTTATGACATTATATTACCAGTTCTTTTGTAAATTCCATGTTAAAGAAGCGTTTTGGGTAAAATCGTTTCATTTATCTTAGGTGTTTTGACTTGTTGTTCTTGAAATCACTATTACTTATATCATGATTTACTTACTTCCAGAATATAAAATATGATTTATATATCATATATATTCAGTATATATATATATATAATAGATAGATAAATAAAATGAAAAACACCGTTCATGGAGACGGTAGTCCGTACGTACGCATGAACGCTGTTTTACTTTCCTTATTGTCTTGAAATGGAAGTAAGTAGATGACATACATATATATATACATAAATCCAGTAGCTTTATAATGTCATATATTTCATTATCATTTCTTATATATACTTTATAATCATTCTTAAATGGTTAACATGGAGAATGAATCTCATCGCGTCGTGGAGACGGTATTCCGTACGTACGCACGAGCGATGATATCATTTCTATAAATATTGAATTGAATTGGAGTGGATTATACAATATATCAGAATCAATATGATGTTTTAATAACTATGTATAGTAATTCTTTACACCATTATACCCATCCATGTAAGGTGGTGGTGGAAAATAGATTACACCACGGCGTGGAGACGGTATTCCGTACGTACGCACGCGCGGTGATTTCTTTTTCCGTAGGATGGATAGATGGTGAAATAGGGTTGTTTCATACTTATAATAACATATCAGTATATGAGTGATACTGATGTTATTACTTCATAATGAAACAACCTAAGAAGAAGAAGTGGAAGAAGAAATAAAGATGAAAGAATGGGTAACGGTAATTACCTCTTCTTTGAAGTGCCTCTTTGAGACCTCCTCTTAGGGCACTAAAATTGGTCTTTAAGGAAGACCAGAACCTCTAGGATGTTTCTAGGGAAGTGGAGAGGATAAATTGGCAGGGGTTGGACGAGCTTGAGTGCTCAAATTGGTGTGAGGAGGAGGGGGAGGAGGTTTCCTTTTATAGGGGAGGAGAGGGGCACCTTAGGAATATCTCAAAATATTATTTTATATTAAAGTAAAAATCGGTTTATAATGATTCCAAAGGGTCTTATTTAGAAGCTAAAGTGGGGATGGGTCGAAATCCTATCAACCAATAGGATTTAGACAAGTTTAGGGTATTATTTTAACCTTATCAATTAGATTTAACTCTAAGTTAAATAATTTAACTTTTACCGTGTCTTTTTGTTTTCTTTCACTATATGGTTAATAAACTTACTATAACATGCCAAACGAACCCCAAATTGTATATTATTAATACATATATCCTTATCTAAGTCATTTGGCCGAACCTTAGATTTTTAGGAATAAAATAAAAATTAATAATATAATATTTGATTTAAAAACTATTTTGTGTCAATTTTGACACTATTTGATATATGATTTTTGTGAAAGTCATAACAGAATTATATGTTCGAACCAAGTTGATTACATCAACACTAATATATCATAGTAACCTAGAAAATTAGTGGAATTCATAAAAAGTCTTAAATTACATTTATTTTGGTATTTATATTATCAATTATGTCAATATTTCATTAATAAGATAATTACTGCATCATCTTTGTGTCATAAATAAATTATATTATATGATGTCTAAAAATTACAAATAAAATACCATCATGTATGAAATCTTTTTAGCTTTCTAATGAATATTTATAGTCGAATTTATCTTATGTATAACCCCATATTAAAAATGATTTACTTATTAAACTTTGATTTTGACTATTTTAACCCTTCTTTAAATAAATTAATAATAAATGTCCTAATCTAATCCAAGTGGGCCTAAATGGTCATATTTTATTCCTAAGTTTGTTTTTGGTCGAATTACACTTGTCCAATAGAATTAGGACATGTGTTAGGGTAATATTAATATCATATTTACCCTTAGTTACCCTATTTACTATTAACCGTGGTAAAAAAAAGTAAAAAGTTACTATTCACCAAAAAATTATTTTCATCTCATTGAACCACATTTTAGTCCTTGATATTAACCGTGTCTCTCGGATTTTCGAAATTCCATTCACAGAAGCGGTAAAATTAAGTTTTATGCAAAATTCAGTTTTTAACCTACCACTTAGTAGTTTCACTATTCATCAAAAATTGATGTTTTTCAGAACAATGCCAAAATTTCATCCCAAGCTATATTTCATATTCCGAATTCAAAAATGAAGTCTATTTTACCAAAATCATAACATAAAAGTTGCATTAATTATTTTTATAATTAAATCCCGCTGTTAAAACAAATAGCGTGTTTTTAAGAAACAATATCTATCAAAAGATTGACACTTGTTTATGTCTAGTTTAAATGTGAAATTACATCCAATGACCAACATTGTATTAAATTGTAAAAATATATTCTAAATATACTTTAAAACCACTCAAATTAATGATTTATCACTATTAATTATTTCGATTAAAAAAGTTGTTTTTTAATTATAATTTAGTAATTTTCACTATTCATCAGAATATGAAAGTTATCCGAAAAGTACCAAAATTTCACCTTAGGCTAAATTCGATACTCCGAATCCAAAAATGAAGTCCATTTTGAGAGTTAAAATTTCTAAAATTTAAAAAGTGGTTATTACTATTCATAACGGCTAGTTTTAATAATATTTTAATAGCATATCATTGTTTCGTGAAACTCAGGATTACGTACCACACACGCTATCGAGGAAGGTTGTGATTGCGTGTAATGCAAGGCAAGTCAAGGATGCGTGTTGTGAAAGATCCTTTTGGTGTAGCGTACAACACAAGACATTAATAAAATTAAAAAGAATATTTCTTTATAAAATCTTGGGCTGTTACAAAATTAACATGAATTGGGCTTGTTAGGGATTATAACTTCTCCTCAGATATCTAGAAATATAGCATTATTATTTTATAAAAATATGACCTAGGAACATGGATAGGGATGTTGGAATGGAATTTGGGCTAGTCCTGGTTAGGATAATGTGAATGGAATGAGGTTTTCCATGTAAAAGTAGATAATGTATTTATACATGAGGAATAAGATGTTTTAGGCTTAAAATGATGATTATTTTATTATTTAATCCCAATACATTTGATGAGTGATGATTCCATTAAAAATTATTTTTTATTATTTTAAAAAAATCATTTATATTAGAATCATTTATAACTTAATGGAATCCTTGACCATCGTTATTTAATATAATAAACAAAAATATTTTGTTACTTAAATAAAATGTAAAATAGGCTTCAAAATTTAATTTTTTTAAAAAAATTCAAACTAATAATTTTAAATATAATATTTTAATCATTAAACACATAAATTGATTACTAATATTTAATTTAATTTTTCAACAAAGAATGGATTATAATGATGCCATTGGTGTGAACAATTGTGTAAAAACAATACATTTCACTATTCAAAAAACAATCTTCATATTATAAATCTTAGTAATTCATGGTGAAGTAATTTTTATGTGATCATATAAAAATAGAATCATACTTTATAAAATAATATTTAAATATTTCGAATTAAAATTTTATATAAAACCATTAAATTCATGAAAAAAATTGGTATAATTTTTTTATGAAAATATGTTTAAAATAAATATACGAAATAGGACACCATAAAATATTTCTATTAATATTAATAATAAATTATATTGATTTATTATTAACTTTACCTATGTCTTTAGATTTCTCATGTCTAACTTACACAAAATATTACAACATTTATCGAGTTCTACAAGAGGGATGAGTTCCTTATGGATGAATAAAAGATGGTATTATGATTGGGTAGGATTTATAGATTGAACTTGGATAAATAAACTAAGTTTCAATGTATATAAAATAGGATTTGGAATAAATAAATATGGAGTTTTTATATCATTCTAGTGTGAGAGGTCATTGGTTTGTGATTTAAATAGATGAAGGGTTCTCAAACACTAGGATGGTGATATTTTTGTTTTATTGATATTCTTGTTGTGGGTTTATGGGTGATCCTCCTCTAGAAGATACAATATTTATTTGTATCATACATAGAATAGGATTTCGTTAATGGAACTCATGTCTTCTCCCAATATATAGGATCTAGGATTCACTCTGTCTCCTATCCGAAATGTTGTTAGGACACATATAGTTAATATATTAGATTCTGTATGCATATCAAGCTCTAAAAAAATAGGATTTTTATGTGGATATTAAACTGTGATGTACTCCATAATGAAAACATCCTACAATTTTATAAATCATACATAAAATATGGGTAAATTCTAGTGATATATTTGAAGGGATAATCTAGGATAAGTGATCTCACATAAGTAAACTTATAAAGGGGGCATGGATTTTTTGTCAATCCAATCTAGTTTATATGATGATTCTACTACCGAGATAAATCATATGTGCATGGTTTGAATATTTGTTTTTATCCTAGTGAAATTCTATCTAGATGATAAATATTACTATATGTACCAAAACACAATTGTGAAAGTTGGACTTTTATTTATTAGAATTTGGGGATAGACCTACGATATAAGATTTGGGTCTCACTTTGTACATTCTTAGAAGAGGAACCAAGCCACATATAGTCCATTATGAGAAAAAACACTCATAGAAATCTATATCATATATAGATAAAATGTTTTTTAATATTTTAAATCATAGGATAGGCAGGTTGGCTAGTATATCCATGACCACTGGACCTCCACGAAATGGAGAAAGATCCCCTATGTACATCAAGTTCTTACGAAGTGGAAGAAATGTTTTTTTTTATTTATTGTTGGTCATAGGATATAGTAACCATGTATTACTATGTATATTGAGGTAATTTGTATTCAAGAAAAATAAATTTCATAGAAATTAACTCCTTACATTTATTTATATCATATTTAAGGAATGGGGGATCAATTCATTTGTGAATCGATATGTTTTTCCTATATATTCTTATGAAAATATTTCATTTTTTAGGGGAAATAGGCCATGAATAATAATCCAGTTTAATTTTCTTATTGTCGTATATAAGAGACTATTATTTACCCTATTTTATCACAATTCTATTAGTCATACTAAATTTAATTATTGTCTATTCCCCTGAAGCTCATGTGTGTCATGTTCAGTGTGAGAATCAAGATGTTTCCAAAGAATTATCATTATCACGATGACTCATATAACATGGACCTATTTAAAACATTCAATATAATTTGGTACAATGGAGTAAGGGTTTTTATATATTTTAGCATCACGTGACTAGGACATTATAATCCCTTTTAAAGTCATGTTAAAATGACATTTTACGCAATGTTTTAATGTAATGTAGCATAGGTGTTATGTTGTGTAGAATAATGTCATGTGTCTCAGACTTCTGTTATATTGAATATTATCATTTTACATTGATTATTGTGACATACCATTTTAGGTCAAACAATAATGACCTCTCATGTCATGTATTTTAAGGTCATAATATATGGACCAGTCAAACCATTTAGTTTAATGTCATACAACTATGAAACATGGTGGAATACAGTTTAAGGTTATACTATAAGGTCTTCTCCCACCATGATGATAGGTCATATGATATAGAACATTTTTGGATGTACATGATGTCTATGCATAGTAATTTTTAAGAAACCATGTATTCATAGAAAATTTGATGTTCTCTCCATCCTCCATGACTATGAAATTGGATCTTGTTTAAAACATGTCTATTACATAGGGTCCATACCACTTTAGTTATAACATCTACATTTTCCTCCCAAGAATCATAAGTTCTATGAGAACCTATACCATATCTCATTATTTAAATTGATAGAGTTGATCTTTTTATTGAAATATATTTCAGGTCATCTTTGAGGAACATCAATGTGGTGTACTGTGGACAATCTATTCTCTTGAATTTTTTAAAAATGCTCCTACCACTTTTGTGGCATCCCATTATTATATAGTCATACATAGATGGAAATATTAAGTGAGAATAGATGAGATTTATAGTTAGGGTTCTATATGTCTCATATTCAAGTGAATAAGGGGTCTCTTATGTGGTCGTATGGGTTGTGCTGTAATATTCTGACTAAGTAAGAAAATTTTCTTTTAGGCCCTAGATTATTGTCCACATCCCCCATAATTGGAATTATTTATTTGGAGTCTTATTAAAAGCCCAAATCAATCCATTTTACATTGTATGGTAGTAGGATAAGTAGATATATTGAGTATCATATTTCATGTATGACATTTTCAAATAAAAAATGAATAAATTTTCACAATTATCTGTATGTTTTTTTTAATTAACACATAATTTTTTAAAGATATTTTTCTTCATGATAGTTAAGATATCCTTCTCTGTAAATTCCATAAGGCATATAGCCTTCGCTAACATGGAGAAGAATATTCTTTCCTTAAATATTTACGTAAATATTTTGAGTATAGATGGGGGATTTGGTCTCATTACATCTATTACATAGACAAGAAACATCCAATGATATTTTGTGGTTTGGAGTAAATATGGGGTAGATGTAAGAAATTTTAATTTATCTAGCATGAATAAAATTTCTAGGTGAACACAATGATGATTTGTCTCGTTAGGGTCTATAATTATCTAAGCACACTATTTTAGAGTGATATCATGGTTTGGGATTCTTGATTATTGAATAGAACTACATGGAATTTTTGTAAAATTGTATTGACCTCTTCCCCTTCAATAAATATGATGTAGACCTATAAATACCATATTTATATATGTCCATTAAGAATAATGGCAGTCACTGAGAAAATTTTTTATGTGATGTTGTGGGATCTACTCACTCATGGATTGATCTGGTAGAATAATTTGCTTTCAGAGGAAGTGAAAAATGGGAGAAAACTATTCTATGGTCGAAACATAAAGTGAGTCCATTTAAACACCTTTCTAAAGAGTGTATTTCATCTCACTTACCTTTTCTTTTTCACCAATGATAAAAATAGACACCACCCTATATTATTGGTGAGTATCTCATCCTAGTTTTGATCTTCCTTGGTTGTTGCTACATTAGTCAATTCATCTACTCAGATGTTTTATGAACATGGAATGTAAATAAGCATCATTTCATTGGGGATTAATCCAAATCAAAAATGCGTAATCAAATAATGGGATCAATTCATCTTTATTAAGTATATATTAACTGTTTATTTGTTTGATTACCAATATAGAATCAACTCTAATATTTAAGAAGGACATAATATTTGGGGTGATTGCTCCCCAATAACTATGAGATTTTGGTATTAAACCTCATTGTTCAATTATTTATTACTAGAATTTATATAATGACAATGCCTTTCCTAGATAAAGGATAATAATACCAAAACTAGCTCTATTGAGTTTAGGGTTATCCATCCATCTTCTTGTGGAACTCCAGGAAGGATAATTGAAATATATCTCCCATTTCTATGGAGTGTATTGAAAATAGAATATATCTTCATAGAGGAGTTATATATCCATTAGATTTCATTCAATGATTGGATATTCCACATGAAAGACTTTCAATTCTTTCCAATTGACAATATTCTGTGATAATAATTAGATATCAATTAGATAAAAAATGACCTCCCATCATGCCAATAGTCTTTTCAAAATGGTATGGTTGAGGATGTATTTGACCATATCAATATGAGATGGAAAATATATATCATGATGTTGTAGGTAGTTTCCTAACTTTTAAACTATAAATATCAATGCATGTAATGTCTTCTGGATATCATAATAGTGATACTTAGTATCTAGCATATTTCGGCTGAGATAGTAGAGATCGTTTCTTTTATTTTATCATTAAGTTGTTTGAGAATGAAAAAAATGATCAATAAATGTTTTCCAAAATTAATTTTAGTGATTTACTCTCAAATGTAGGAATCAACACCAATGGTCTTGTTATGTATAGTTTGAGGTTTATGAAACATTCTTAACAATCTTTAACCCACCAATAGGTGACTCCCTTATCCATCATTGAATTATCCCAACAGTTCGACTATTTGAAGACGTTCTGTATTAAGGATCTCATTTTTCTTCTTATGGTCTGCCTCGATTCCATGATGATGCACCATAAACAACAAAAATTTTACAGATGTAACCCTAAAATCACACTTCAGGGGGTTCATTTTCAGGTTTTGGTTCTATAGTTTGTTGAATCCAATTTCATGGTTAATGAGATAATCTGATTGTCTATGGGATTTGAAATAGATATCATTGATGTAAAATTCCACATCCTTTCCTAAAAAATACTTTAAAATAGGCATCATATAATCATGATATACTACATTGATATTCATCAGGTCAATGGGAATCACTTGATATAAATAAAATATTTTTAAATCCTTAATAAATTTGTACACCTTTTTCATCAGGGGATATATAGATCAGGTTATAGATAGAATACACATCAAATGGTGATAGGGATAGAAAGTTAGAGATTCTATTTGTTAAACATTTATATGATGGGAACTTGGATTTCAGCATTTGAGAAATGATGGTTAAGATTCCTAAAGACAACAAAAAATCATGTATGCCTATTCTTATTCTTAACACGGATGACTTAATCATTCTATTGTGTGTATTAACTTCCCCAATGAAGATTTTTTTGTAATATTATCAAATGTACTTTCTTCTTTGGTAGTAAGAGTTGGATATATTCTCTTAGATACTTCTTCATAGACACAATGATCTTCCAAATAACCCAAATGATGGGGTAAATACATCATAATCGTGTTGATAAATTTCTATATAATTTTTAGAGAATACATATAGATACCATTTTAATAATTTAATATATGTATCTTTCTCTACAAGATACACAGTGGTGCTTATCGTTGTAGGTTTATGGTTTTCCATAAGACCATGATTTAGTTTTATGATCACAATAATTGTGGTGGAGACTCCTTCCTCAAAAACTAGAGGGGGATCTTGTAGTTCTTTTTCCTCTTATTCCTCTTCCCAATATAAAATAATTTTAATGGAATTTGTTGATGATGGAATAATAATAGTACAATGAAATATGGAAAGAGTGTATTTTCCTCTATTAATTATGAGGAGGTGTCTATGGGTATCTAGTGTACTAACGCATGTGCATAGTTGTCTAGGGTACTCCATATATGTTCTTTCTATTCTTCTTCTTCATAATATATAGTAAAAGTAGGTGTTTAAGGGTTTTTTCAGGGCCATAATACACTGTGATAAAATTTCAATTTTTTATGAATTAAATAGAGGTATCTATAAGCTATAAAAATTCAATGTTTTAGAATTATCATTAGGAATATACTTGATATGCTAGCCCACTTCATTATTGTCCCCAGGATCAGGGGTAGTGACTATATATAGAGATTGAAGATATGTTTTAGAGGAATTTTAATTTTCATTTAATGATGAATGGGAATTTTTTTATTTTGGTTGGATGTGAGGATCTCACTGGATTCTTGGAATCAAGTGTTAACATTATTACCCAGGACATAAGAACAATTTATGACATTATAATCTTCTATTATATGGACAGTTTCAAAAGGCATGATATATATCATGAAGAAGGGATTGAATATTCCCTAATGAATGTTTCTACATCATTATTATAGATTTATGGATAAATTGAACATGGAGGCATAATTGTGTGGTTTTAAGGTTTTTTAGGCTATCCCTCGTTTAGAGATGATAATGGGAAGGATTGATTTTTATATATAGAATGGTTATCTTATCCACTATCAGACAAACTTTCTCTATAAGGGTATTTTTTAAGGAATAAATTGACATAAATGAAATTTGATTATTCATCCATTCAGATGAGACCCATATAACTCAATTAATTCCCAAATAAAGAGTAATTTCCTCAATTTGATTTATGAGTAATAAATAATCCCAAATATATTAAAGAAATTGGTTAACGTAGTTCATTTCAAAACCATTTGAAGAAACAGTCCATATGATTTCAACTATAGTCGGTTGTTTTCCTTCCCTTTGATTTAATCCAACATCTATTTATTGATATTTCAAGGAGTCACCATTACTATGCATCACTCCTGATTTTCATTTGATAGAGTATTTAAGGCATTGGTAGTAAAATAGGGGAACTACAACATGGGAATGAAGCCATAAATTCAATAGTATGATAATTAATGCGATATCAAAATTGAAAACCATGAATTATAAATAATAAAATATAGTTTCTAATCATTGTTCTAGAATTTACTCAAAAAGTGATTTTCTCACTCCTTTAATACAGTTGGATGGATAGGATAGTGGGGGAAAATCAACATTGTAGTCGCCAAATTATTTAAGAATCTATACTAGGAAGAGATTGATCCTATAGCCATTATCAATGAGATATTGTGAGATATTAACATCATAAACTTTTTCATATATTTATATGGTCATGATGGGTGCCCATATTATAGTCTCCTTTACCTTCATTTTACAGAATATGACCTCATGACATATAAAGGGTTTATTTTATACATGATATAATTCATTAGAAATATCTTATACTTCATATTCTTGATAGTTTAAAAGAAACACACCATGTTCTTCTATAATTTCCTTTGAATGAAAAAAGGAATGAATAATTTCCAATAATGAAAGAAAAATAGACCAATACTTCATTATTTTAGATTTCTCCGCTAGTGATAATCAATTTTCCACTTGGGGTTTCTCTATAGTATTTTGAATGGAAGTTGTGTCCAATGGTGTTAGTTTATTCTTTCCCGAATTATAATTTTTGGGAATCAATTGCAGCCTCAATATTGGTGACCTTACCATAGCTTTACATTGACCATCTAATTGTTGATTCCCCAATCATTCCTCCTCTAACATTGGGCATATATGATCTATGGTTGTTTTTCGGATGGATAACCATTTTTTAGATCCCACTTGAGTTCATAGATATCATTCTTTAAATCATATATAACATTATCTAGGATATCACCCATAAAACATCGCAGACTAGATTCCACTAAAATGGTGCCCTAAACCAGTGGATCAATAGGCCTCAAGCACACCTCCTCATATTCTAGGGGATACTTACTAGTAGTGGGGGCCTACGGTGTGATTATGGGGAGTCTATTAACACATATCAGAGTAAGAAAATAGTGTAAATAGATTTGTGTCATACAATGAATAAAGTAAATAGAGAGAAAAAGTATTAAACAACTGAAATAGAACATGTTGTAACAATATCTGAAATGCTATAAAAGTATGAACAACTATGAAATACAAAGAAACACAAGTCACCCCAGGTTTGACCATATAGATAAAACAGTAGAAAAGAAACCGAAGGTAACTGTACATGGCTCTAAAACTAAATCTAATCCAGAACATGTACCCGTTCTCTATGAAATATCAAACTAAACTATACCAAACAGAAATACCACACGAGTAGATCAGATATTTCACGCAACACTGTGACTCATCCCCATCCACCATGGAACTCGTGATCAACCTAAAATCCTAACATAATGTCTACAAATACATCAATGTTCTTGTGTATGGGTGAGAAAAAGTCTCATTAGGTTATCCCAAAAAAGAAACCAGTGAATGATATTTTAAAAGCATATGCAAAATCAACGTGATCAGCCTAGATGAAACACAACTGAAAAGAAGTAAACCAAATATGGTCCCACTATCGAACCCATTTTCTGAAATCCCTATCAACTACAAAAGTGCCACCATGGATGTCCACATATATATACACATACATGCATAGTCCAATACCAAAACATATTTGAATAAATATGAATATTCATTGGTATGTGAATCAAATAACATAAAACCACATCAACAGTCAATCCTTGGGTCCATAATCCCGATCGCTTGATATCCGCTATAAGGAAATTGAGATGGATGTCAGGAAACTCAAGTTATAAACCACCAATTTTATCCTTGGGTCTATAATCCCAATCAATATATACCTGCATTTGCAATTGCTAGAATTTCACTAATCAAGTTATGTCACCACATTGGGAAACTCATCCTACACCTGGGTTAACCTGTATCCACCTCAAATCACTGAAAGAAGAATATTGTATATTTACAATCAAACATGTATCAAAATATTCAAAGAAAAACATTTGTATATCTAGTGAGATTCCATTCTACACACATCGAATCCCATAAATGATCCAAAAGATAATAATCATTTTGATCATATAAAATCTTACCTATGAGCCCATCCAAGGTATTACTACAATGGGAATCCATGTGTAACTCAAGGGAAGAAATTAATCAACCCTATGATCCCACCCAATGAATTCCTACAGTGGGCATACATGTATCTATTAGGGAACACAAGTCGTCAGACCACTGAGCTCATCCAACGAATTCTTATAATGGGATTCCATGAATAACTCAAGGTACAAAAGTCATCAACCCACTAATCTCATCCAAGGCATTCCTAAAATGGGAATCCAAGTATCACTCTGGATAAACAAGTAATCATACCACTAAGCCTATCCCAGTCATTCATACAAAGGGAATCCACATATCACTGAAGGTACATAAGTAATCTTTCCATATAGATACTCTAAGGAATATGTCTACTTGATCCATGTATCACTTAGGTAATATAAGAAATCAACCCAATGAGCTTGTCCAAGGAATTCCTTCAATGAGAATCCATGTATCACTCAAGGTATAAAAAACATCACAACATTGATCTTGTCAAAGGAATTCCTACAATTCGAGTCCACATATAACATATGATACATAAATAAGCATCCCACTGAGCCCATACAAGGCATTCATATAATGGGAACCCAAGAATTACTCAGGGCATATAAGTCAACACGTAATCCTGAAAATATGGATTCTAGGAAATACCTCTGGACATCCCAAAAATATATATATAAAAATATATATATACAACTAGGCTCAAAACCCAAATCAGAGTTAATACTTTTGGATATCACTAAAATATTTGAAATAACAAGGCTTAGAAGCTGGATCCCAGGATAACCCCTTTGGGATTACCAATCAGCAAAAAAGATCTCGGGAAGAATGGTTGAACATCTTAAAAGATGAATGACGCCTCGTGACAGGCTCAACAGCCCCCAACCAAGAAGCACCACTGGTAAACATCACTACATCAGCAATAATCATGTTAAAGATATATACTATTGAGAGAGGGAGGAATGAATGCCAAACCAAACACTCCATCCACTACCCATGATATTTCCTATATAGAATGGGTTCTAATGTGAAAACCGCTACCATCTCCACCCAACCCAACATACAGCTTAGGGTTGGTCAAACAACAGGAACCCACTAGGTCCCTCATGTAAATCACTGAAGAGGTATCCTACTCTAGATCATCCAGGTAAACACAAGAAAAGGAATCCATTACAGGGTTCTTAGAAGCATATAGTCTCACAACCATATAGGCTAGAAGGGAACGCCTCACAAGGGGAACTCCTTCAAAATCATAGGTCGTGTGATATAGCTCATAGCTCATCTCAGATTAATATCTCACTAGGTTGGTCCGAACACGCAACCTTTCATTCACACCAAGTATATCCCTTAGGAATTGATTGATCATAAAATCTATAGGAAGAACCTACTAATTTAGATAAAAACCCAAAAAAACCCATTTGGTGTCATCATAATGCTCCATAGGTTTCACCATCATGATCAATGTGGAAAACTACTCAAAATAGACTACTATCCCGTAATATTCTGATTCTAAGACCAAAAGGCACAAAAAACCTCAAATGGATGAAAAGGGGTAGTATGTGGCATGTCAACCTTAGTAAATGACATGTAATCCTATAGTGCCACATGGGAATGTATTCCCACTGGACTAGGCATGGAAAATACCCAAGTAAAAAACATTTGAAACAATTACATGATACGTACACAACACAGGGTACATTCCCATGTCCCTCAAGTGGCTTTGCTATCTACATGGCCAAGTTGTATACATTTACATGGTGTGCTACCAACATAGGGTCTGGTTGTGTACTTTACATAGCCATGTACCATACATGGCTAGAAATGCCCTGGTACATGGCCACATGGCCATGTACTACTACACGAAATTTATATCCCATACACTACTTAGACTCGATAAAACATCATCTTCCCTAAATGGTAATAACACATGGAGTGTCCCCCAGGAGTGAACGCCATGTAACATGGTATCCCTAAATGAGAAACCCTATGATCACCCGAAACTCTCATTTTCACCCCCAAAACAATAGATCAGGCCTCAGAAAGCCCCATGAAAGTAATATATGGCTATGGAAACATGAAAGGATTAATTTAAAGGGGGTTCGAGGTGAAGATGAAAATGGGACTACCTTCAGGAATAAACTTCTGAATCTGGGGTCGATTAGACGGTCCATGGCTGTTGCATGTCAATACAGCGCATCATGGGCCTCACGATGGTATATCCCTTTCACCCCTCTCTCTTTCTAAATCCCTCCCCATTTTCTCCCTCGATCAAGTTTCATAGTAGGATCCAAAGAAGATGTGTGTATGAGAAGGAGGAGGAATGAAGAGGAAGTAAAAGAAAATAATAAAAAAGATGAAAAAATTAAAAAAAGGGGGTTTAGGCAATCCTTGTATCTCTATTTGAGGTTTTGCCTCATCTAGGAAAAACACCCATGTCCAGAATCGATGGCAGAGATATAGTCTCAATCCAAAACTCCATTCAAAAGATAAGACCCAATGAACCTTCATGAATAATTAAATATCAAATTAAATAAAAATTAATTATTAATTATTCCACCCAAATTTGAACAGCTAAAATATCCCCCCAAAACCTCTCATAGTGAAAGTATTCTATTACGAGACCAATAGAGTGGTCAGAAAAATTATCCAAGATTTACTACTAAGTTAAAAACCCATTTAACCCATTTATAAACAATTGACATCAATAATTCAAATTTATGCTCAAAACTATAGTATGGAAAAACTAAAATTCTTACAAACTCTCCATCATAAACCATCTATTCCATGATAAACTAGATGAAATTACTAGTATCCATGCTCCCAACCCAAAAATTTGCACAAAAAAGCTATTTTGATTATCCAATGACCACCCTCATTATGCCAACAACCTTTTCCCACATAGAAGATGTTCAACTATGACTGATCTTTTATTCCCCACTGTAGGAATTACATTATTATCATCTCAGAACAAAAATTGAACCTAGTGTGTCATAGAAAACTCTGAAGTTCAACTAAAAATGAGGTTTACCACCATAAAATGGCCAAAGGTGAACTCCGTAACAAATGGTATACCTTATAATGCTCCTTGAACACACCCTCCACAAGTTCCTTTCTTTAACAAGGAAGAACACTTAGAAAGAAAATGACCCTAGCACATGACCGATGCTCTTTTAGAATACTCAAGATGAATCATGATAGCACATGATAATCTCTAATATAAGTACTTTAGGATTCCACCAGGCTGTATACAGCTCTCTCTGAGCCACACTCACATCCATTCAAAACCTGACAATGATTCATCCATGGCTCTACAATCTCATAATTACCCAACATTTCATGATTTCACCTCATCCTCATAGGGGCATTATAGCACAACATCCATGACCCAATCCCATAAAAAGTCTAAAAAACATCGGTCCTCGGCTCACACCCAGACACTAACAGATTCATTATTGAAATGATACCATGCACAAGTAGCATGTATATTATCACCCAACTCATATTCCAGTGAGTCATCCATCATAGAGCTATCATGTCTGTGCTACATTGAACATCTGTTTCACAGGAAATAATCTCTCTTATAACTCCTATTCAAAAAAAATAACCTCACTAATTATATGATTTATTTCAGACTTCCCATCACACGGTGTTTCTATAGTCATGAGAATCAACCCTCACTCAGACTATATTAGCAACAACGGAAACACTGTTTGACCAGGCCAGGCACCCAAACAGTGCCTCTCGTCATAGTCAGTGCTAGAAAAAAATAATCCAAGGTGCTCCTTTAAAATCTAAATGAATCAATAATTCTATAACTCAATACTCAAGCTCCTACGTGACTCAATCACCCATTGAGCATAAAACAAATCTCACTACCTAAATGTGAATCTAAAATCACTGGCCAACCTCTCAAGAAGTCTACCCTGGAATAAAATAGATGTCAACATATAAGGGTCCAATCCAAACAAATGGTTTATAGGTCTCCCACTTATCCCTACAAAACAATCCTCACAATTGGGATATAAGTTCTAAATACCACTCCCAAAATTTCAAAACCTCTAAAAAGAATGTAGAGATATCCACAACCAACAAGGGTCAATGATGAAAACACAGCCTATGATGGGACAAATCTTATCTGAGCATCCTTAGAAGGAATTACTCCTTATAGGTCACAACCAACATAGGAGAGAAACTGAAATGACACTCATCAGGTATCCGTATGTGGAAATATCCCAACGAGGTCTAGTTCACAAGAAAAGTCTTAGTATCTATCATCATCATACTCATAAATATGACTAAATTACTATAGACCAAGGAAAGTAACCCTACATGGTGTAAATAAAGGTATCACGTTCCTCATTTACCAACTAGGTCACTACAACTATTGTGCACAAGGACTAATTCATCATCCTTGCCACAAAAATTACTTGATGTAGATCCACATAACTTTTCAGTAGCGAAAAATATATGTGTAATTATGCCCAAAAGTCCTAAGATGTCTATAAAATATCACACTATCAGGCCTATATGATTTGAATCCAACATTCCAAATATGATGCATGAGACGCCTCTCACCATTGACGGGAAAGATTTTAAATCCATCCCCGGGCTCTTTCCAATGGCTAGGATACAGATATCCAAAATCAATCTTAACATCCACAGAACATATGTGTCACTTAGGGGGAAAATCATATACAACTATATCCTAAAAACTCAGAACAGTTATCCCATTCCCATGATAAAAAAGACTTCTTACAGTAACAGGTGTTCTCGATGCACTAGTTCGATATCCATCACTAGTTTCCACACATTCTTAATAATATAATGTACCATATCCCAAATAGTAAAGAACAATAAAATTAACCCCTCTAACACCATGTTGTAACATCCCATCTCGGATGCCCATAAAATTGAACATGCTGTAATAATGTATGAAATGATGTAAAATTTCGAACAAATAGGCAATACAAAACTACACTGGTCACCCACTAATATGACCGTACATATATAACATTACAAAAGAAAATAAATGTAAAATTATTGGTATATACTACTAAATTCAATAAATACCATTTACCAATTCTAAAAACCCTGTCAAACTACACCAGACTAATGAAAAGTTCCACACGAGCACCTCTGCTCAATAATGCAACACTGAGCCCCTCCCTATCAACCATGCAACTTGTACTCAACCTAAAAATCATACATAAGGTCTACACATGCATTGAGGTTCATGTTCAGGAGGGCGAAAGAAATTCATAAGGCTAACATAATAAGAATCTTATAACTATGATGCTATATGTGTATACAAAAGCAACATTATTAGCCAAGCTAAACCACAACAAAAAAGATGTAAAACAAATGTGACCCCATAGGCAAACCCAGGGTCTGAAATCTCTATCTTCTTGGACATGTTACACCATGGATATCCACATCTATATTTGCATACATACATAATCCCATACCTATAAATATATACATAAATATGAATCTCCACTGGCATGTGAATAAAATCACATGAAACCACATATGATGTCGATTCTCAGGTCCAAAATCCCATTCTCATCGACATTCTATGCAAGGGAATTTAGATAGATGTTGTTCCACTCATACCATAAACCCCCAAGTTGATCTCTAGGTTGGTAAACACAATCAACATATACAAACTTCAACCAATTCCAAAAAGACAAATAGAAATCTAGGTCACCACATGGGGATACTCATCATACTCTTGGCTTCACCTATACTTGCCTCTAATCACTGAAACAAGGATATCGTAAACCAATGATCAATCCTGTAATGAATGATTCGAGGAAAAAATTCAGACATCCAGTGAGATACCATGAAAAACCACAGAAGTCGCATAACTAATCTAGAAGAGAGTAATCCTTTCGATCATATATAATTCATCCTACGATCCCATCCAAGGATTTCCTACAATGGGAATCCCAGTACCGCTCAAGGAGGATATTTCATCATCATTATAAGCAGATCAAAGGAATTCCTATAGTGGGAATCCAAGTATCAATCAAGTTATTCAATTCATCAACCCACTAAGCCCATCCAAGGCATTCCAATAATGGGAATCCATGTTTTAGTTTGGGTATACAATTCATCAACCCACTGAGCTCATCCAAGGATTTCATACAATGGGAATCTAAGTATCACTCAGGGTAAACAAGTCATCAAACCACTAAGCCCATCCCAAGAATTCCTAAAACATGAATCTATGTATTAATCATGGAACATAAAAAAACATCCTACTATGTTCATCCATGGAATTACTACAATGGGAATCCATGTATTACTTAGGATATATAAGTCAACAAGTAAGGATCAAAATATAGATACCACGAATGATCTATGGACATCCCAAAAAATATATATGTCAAAAAATATATCTATATAAATTCTGGCTCAATAGCCAAGTCTGAGGTAATACATCTGGGTATCACTAAAATATTATAGATAACAAGGGGCATAATCTGGATCCCAGAAAATCATTTCTGGGCATCCCAATAAGAAAAATAGATCCCAGGAAGAATGCCCAAGAATCCCAAAAGAATAAATATGCCTCGCGTCATGCTCGACAGCCATTGAGCAGGATGAACCTTTGGTAAATATCGCTGCTCAAGCAATAAATATGTCAAAGATATAATCAATGAAGTGAGGGTGACCCAAATGACCAACCCGACATTGCATCCACAACCCCAAAAGATTTATTGTTCAACTTAGCTTCTAAGGTGACACCCTCTACCATCACTACCCAACCCAATGTATAACGTTAGGTTGGTGAAATAACTTGAACCCACTAGGACCCATAAGTAAATCACTAAAGAGGAATCCTACATGGGATCGTCTAGGTAAACATGTGAAATATTATCTCATAGGGGATTCGAAGAATCATATGGTCTCATGACCTTGTAGGCTAGAAGGATGCGTCACAGAAGGGGAACATCCTCAAAATCATATGTCATGAGAGATAGCTCATAGTTCATCTAAGATCAAGATAACACTAGGTTGGTCTAGATACCCAACCTATCATTCACACCAGGTATCCCCCTCAATAAATGACTAATCCTAAAAGCTAGAGTAAGAACCTATCAAATAAGATAAACACTCAAAAACACCCATTTGGAGTCCTTAGAACACACCATGGGTTTCACCATCGTGATCAATGAAAAAAATTACATAGAATTAACTACTCTTAGGTTAAATTATGACTTCTAGGAAAAAGGTAATGAAAACCCCTCAAAGGGTTGAAAAGGGGTTCCACATGGTATGTAACCCTCAGTACATAGTGTGTACTCCTGTAGCACCACATAGGCGTGTACTCTCATTGGCCGAGGCATGTAAACAATAAAGTGTGTGAAATGGTTACAAGGAATGTACCCAACACAGGGTACATACCTGTGTCCCCAAACAAACTTGGCCATCTACATGGCCATGCCATGTACACTTACATTTCATGCTACCCACACAGGGTCTGACCATGTACTCTACATGGCCATGTACCCCTACACAGGTACACATGCCCAGGTACACAGACACCTGTCCATATACTAGTAAACGATATGTATACCCCATACACAGCATGAACTCCATTAAAATCCATATTCCCCAAATGAGAAGAAAACATGTCATGTATCCCTAGACGACACATTGTGTAATGTGGTTTCCTCAAACATGAAAACCTGTAATCACCTGAGACTGTTGTTTTCTACCCTAAAAGAATAGATCGGACCACAAGAATCAAAAATCAAGAAAACTATTTCTATAAGAACATGAAACAATACATTTAAAGGGATATTTTTTTCTGAAAACATAAACAGTAAAACCTTCAGGTAGAAACCATAAAATATTGGGTCGATATGAAGGTCAATGGTTGTTTCTTGTCGATCCAATGCGTCGAGGTCTTCACAATGGTACCTCTATTTCTCCCCTAATATCCTTTTCTCCTCCCTTTCTCCCTCGGTCAAGTGGAGTATGATGATCCACATCTGATGAATTCATAAGAAGGAGGACAAAAGAAGGTGAAGGAATTTAAGTGAAGGAATATGCAGAAAATAAATAGAAAAAAATTGTCACGGGCCAACCACAATGCCTTACTCGAGTTTATGCCTCGCATAAGATAAACTCATCATTCTAAAATAAATGGGGGAGATGGAATATAAATATAATGCTCAATTAATTACTTTTTACAGAACAAAGTAATATGAATAATTTAATATTTAATTTATTAGACATTAAATATTAATTATTCCAAAAAAAATCAAACAACTCAGATTTTTACCAAACTTTAGTCCTAGGGTATACATCCAATTAAAAGACCAACATAGTGGTCCAAAATATTATATAATATCGACTATGTAGATAAATGATATATTTTAACCCTTTATAGATATCTGATAGTATAAAGCAAAATTTCTCTCAAAACTATTGTCCGAAAAAGCACAGGTTCTTACAACCTTAGTGTTAAGATTCATGTTGTCCTCATCTCCCTTGACCCCTAAGATATTTATTTCCTCTTCAAATTGCTCCATAATTTTGAGCGGTGAACTCATGACTATAATAATATTATTTATCATAGATAGGATCTTCCAAGTGGATTTCAATGCTAGATCTATATTTAGATTCTTCATTAGATAATGTATCTTTTTGAAGGGTTGGTACCCATTAAGCCAGTTTTCAGGGTGGTTCTCAACCTCTATGCGTCGATTGTATTAAATACATGAGGGGTTGAAATAACATCTAAATGAATACATGTTTATCTTCTTGTTCCTACTTCTTGTTCTGATGATTGATTTGGCTCATAAAATACATACTCTTAGAGGACTATAGTCCTGAAAATGTTTCGTCAATTTCAATGTATGAGGATGGATTCACACCTAATTAATTAATATATAACCTAATATTATCAAGTTTCGGAATTAAAATGTTGTTGGATATCCTCTCATCACACTTTCATGAAAACTTATTCAAGACATCATGAATACCACCTTCCATTTATGAAGATATTGTAGAAACATAAGAACCTTGGGCTAGGGGATTACTGACATTGAACTATCCATAATCTACCATCTTCTAGTAGATTTAAACGATGACGAATAACTCTAGGATAAAATTATACAATATTTTATGTAAGAGGGAATAATTTGGATAGTAACATAGTCTAACTTGATATATATATTGGATATCATATAAAATTATTAAGTTGTTTTCCATAACAATGATTAAGAATTCATGATCCTATTTATCTCAACAACAATAAGCATTATTTACCCAATATTCGTATGACATATGAATATTTTCTCTCATCCCATCCAGATGTATGAGTTCATGTCTATTATTATTGACAATATGGTGGAGTTACTGTGTGATATTGTGTGGGTTATTACCATCCCACTTTCCTAGATCTTTCAGTGTTAGTCACAGAATGGGATTAAGCCTCTAAATATAATCTTCCAACCACTATGTGATGGTAAAAATATTTTGGAATCTTCTAGGATATTTTTTCTAGGTGATTGAAGTTTTTAATTCATCATATAGAGTCACTATTTGGACTCTAGTCTACTATTATTTCTAGATATTAATTTCAAAAGAATATTTCCTACCCTTCAAACTAGAAATATTATCTAAGAATTAATAATTTTTGGGTGGTTTCCAGTTTGAGAGGTAAATGATTATTTTATTCCTAAGTATATAGTTGAATTGTAAGATTTATTTCTAATGTAGGTTTTCCCATCATATGATATATTTGGGTGAAAAATTTATACACCAGAAATTTTTTGGTTTTTTCCAATATCTAAAAAATCAACTGAGCATAGTGACTTTTACTACTCTAGGGTACCCATCATGGAACAACATTGAGATTGTAAATTTTTCAAATGATTTTATAGTGAAATATTTTCTTTAAATTTTAATAATTCTAGATTTTGAAAATTGGATAGAGCTGTAGTTGTGTCCACCCATTCTGGGTATGGATTAAATTCTAATTTCATTGGTGAAAACTGCACATCTATATTATACATTTATTCTTTCTAAGACATAAAGGATCCAATGATCTCTAATAGAATGTTTGGTTGTCCAAACACTTCGGTAGAGGTAGTATGGTGAGCCTGGTATAGTAATCTTTCTCATGTCTATTTATGATGAGTACGGGTCAGCCTAGGGTAGCTCATCCCCCATGGTTTTGGAAACTTCATCAATGTAGTGAACATTATGTATTATCCAATATTTAGGTACAAATAATCTTTCCTCATAAACCATAATTTTTTGGGTGGTTGGACTTGGCCCTTTTGGTTATGGTAGCCTCTATATGATTAGGGAGATAAGATGATGGAGAAAAATGATTCTTTGTTTTCAGGTTATAATCTTTTGTAACATTCCCACTGGTAATTCAACATTGAATTACTTTAACACCATTATCTCAACATTAAATCAAGAAATTAAATCTTAAATGGTAGTAGGTTTAACCACTATATGTTACTAATGGAATGTTTCCACATCATTTCATTATAAATTGTATAATGAATAGTAGAGAGGTGTCCATTATGCATATATGGGAGCCTCAAAATTCCGGGTCTACTTGTGTTGAAAAGTTCCCACACCTTCTTTAGGTGTTTTAGTGTGGACCATATTTTGGAAATATATTTCAATATTACACACATTTGTGTTATAATTATTATTTTTTCACTTTTATGGAGAATATGTTTGTGAAAATTATTTATACATAGTATATTTCCATGTTTATTTCACTATCTGCAAAAGAAATATATTTTTTACCATCAGAATATTTTTCATGTAGAAATTTATAGTTATCCCTATATGATCCCACATTTTTCTACGTATGTACATCTTTGAGTTTTTTATTTGAGAAACAATGGTCAAGTATTTTTCTAAGACAGATATACTTTATTAAGAAGAATAAAATAAAATTTATGGATGTTTTTTTGAATTAATGGAGTATGAGATTAAATTGGTGAAGTGTTACTAAGAGTTCTTGGTATGTTGAGAATTCTTAAAGGGGGATTATGTTTTCATAAGGATTTTGGGGTGAAAATACTATTTACAAAATAGGTACACACCGTGTAACTACAATACGCATCATATAATTATTTTTTGATACAATTCATGAATGATTAGATGTTGTGAAATGATTCACAACATGAAGAAAGTACACATCATATAATTAAATCATACATAATGTAATATTTGATTGGAATAAATAATAATCTGAGGGGATAGGTTTTTAGGTGTATCCCTCATAAAACAAATATATGATGTGTAACTAAATTTCATTCCATGTAATTCCCCAACATGTAGTTTAATGTATACAGTACAGTTTTATTTTAATTTCATCTCATGTGCAGTTTTCTCCTCTTAACCCACGTGTCACTTCTGGGTTATTTTAGAGTTCTAACCTCTCATTCGTACATCCCATTTGTGTGATCAATCCCTATTAATGGGGTTTGGATTAGTTTTCCTTTCTCTCCCATGGTTCTCTAGAAATTTTAGTGTAATATCTAGACCATGTGTGTTATTGGGTTTTGTCATTTTCAAAAAAAATTTAAGATCCATATTGTGATCATCCACACATTCTTCCTCATTGGTGTCTACCATGAGAAGAATGGATGATTGGTAGTTAATGGTAGGGGATCTAAAATGTGACCCTATAGTTTGATAATTTTCAGGTATGTTACATAGTTTTGAATTTCTCCAACATATCATATGATGAATGGATTTAAATGATGAATTGGATTATTCCATGGAGTCCCTTTGGATGAATATGACTATTGACCTAGCTTGTGGCTACCATTCTGGTAGCAAAAACCTATTTATAAATGAAATTTTTAATGGATTAAATTCAATTTTGTATCCTATGGGGTTTCGAGTGTTTCCTTGATATATAATCTCTTTTGTATTACCTAAATATTTAGATAACTAGCATGCTATTGGATATGACCAATTTGTAAATGAATGGTGAAAGTGAAAGATAAACAATAATTTTCAAAATTAACCATTAATGATGCAACATTTGGTTATTAATTCAGTTAAGATAGGTGTAGTGATATTTATTTGTTGAAATGATAATATGTTTCATCTTCCTAGTATGATTGTTGTAATGCATATATAGAGTGGTGGTCTAGTTGATACGTTGAAAAGCTTATATAATGGGATTGTATATGATTAATATTGAAATTCCTATATACCAGGCTTGGTACTGTAGAAATAATAAAATGTATATAAAGTAGGCTAAGCCTAGTGACAAATGCTAGAATGAATATATACCTAGATTAGCCCGGATAAATGTGGAAATGGTTATATATTGGGTTTTTCCCAATGATTAATGTTTAAATGCTTATATACTGATATTGGCCTTGAAAAATTATTAAATTATTATATATCAGTCTTTTCCCTAATAAATGATGAAATTATTATATAGAAGGTTATTATCAATGAAACATGTTAAAATTCATATATATTGGTCTTGAGTCTAATAAATCATAAAATTATTATAGAAAAGTATATACCCAGAGATGAATGTTGAAATTCCTATATACTGAGCTCGACCCTAATCAAATACTAAAATTCATTTATGGTATATGTTGACAAAGTTTTTTGTGATTTATTCCTCAGTTATAAGGTTATAATTTACCATGGTAGTATGTTTATGTTTATGTGGTTATGAAATATAGTCCGAGATATTCTGACATGACGTTGAGGCCATTTCTTTTTTTCCATGGTTATGTGGTAATGGTTGACAAGGTTTTGACACATATGTAGATATATTCTAACACGGAGCTGAAGCAAGTTAGTGTCGTAATAATTTAATTTATCAATTAATTAATAAATTTCATTATTTATTTGTTTTATTCACTTATAATTAGACTAGTTATTTAGACATGGTGGTGTCAATATGTTGAGGTATACCCACTCCCTATTTATTCTACTATTTGGTACCTGAGTAGATTTCTGGGAGGAAGTATTGGACATGATAAATGGACCTTTCTATTGATTTTTTACAAGAAGGTTGGGCTGGAGTGTGGAGATAAGACCAACATGGAATTCTAGACTAGGGTCTTCTGATTCTACTTGTATTTTACATTGTATTATTTATAACATGACATTTATTTTTATTCCAAAACATCATTACATTATCCTTGTATTATTTATTGGATTATTGAGATTAATTTTATTGTTAGTATTCCATTTTATTATGTTGTTCCCATTATAACTAAACTATGATATTTATTTATTTATTTATTCTAATTATTTCAGGCATGTTGAAACTCTGTAACGAATAGGTAATGTTTCCCCCAATATATTCTCCGCACCCTCACTACTATTTTGAATCCTTTAGCTTACGGTGAGGCATGCTTGAGGTCTTGTAACTATCCTTTTCTAGCTTTGTGAGAGAGTATCAAATCAGGGGATGTTACATTTCCTAATCCATCCTTTTTGGTATTTTGCTTCTATTTATGTCCTATAAAAGCCATTTCCTTATCTATCTATTTCCCTCTTAGGATTGGTTTGTGAAGAGTATTCATGAGAGAGTCTCAGGAATCCCAATTTGTGTTTTACCTAGAAGAGAAATATGGGTCATGAAAAGGGAGTAATAATAATAATGACTCATTTATTGTATCTCTCTCCCTTGAGAAGGATATACATGATGAGGTAAAAATATTCAATGAAAAAAATGCACCAATCTCTACATGTTGGGGCCAATCAATTTTTTTTTCATTATAAAATCACGAACCCACTAACTATTTGATGATCCCATATGTGTATGTGATTATAAAAACACCACCAACCCTATGGTATTGGGTTTCTTTTTTATGGATACTACAATTACCATTGTTGTTTCCCTTTGAATCATATAATATTTCTTTCAAGCAAGAGACGGATATTGTACATGGTCAAAATTAGAGTTTATTATGATTGAGGAAAGAACTTTAGCTGAAGACTTGGATTTTCTATGATGAGAAGCTTATTCATATTTCTAATAGGCTTAATGTAGGATACCATGTATGGGTTTTCACATTTATTTCATCATTTATTTTAGTTGGGCATGAGGAGACCCTCTTGAATAGAAAAATGATTATGTACGGAGCCCAAGATTAAAGCATGGAATAAAGTAATAACATTTTAATATTTCTCTATTGGTGAATTATATTGACTGAGGAAATGTATGAAATATATAAATATATTCTTACCTTATCCTCTGATTTTCACATCATATTTCTATTTATCAATCAACTTATACAGTGTCATCAATGAATTTCGGCTTGTGCATTGAAGATCTTTATGCATTTTTCCCAATTTTTGGCACCATGTCACTAAGTGAGTGCCCCTGTCTATCTAAAAATGAAATTATTATCCATAATTTATTTTTTTAAATATTCAATATAATGTAAGGTTTTTATATATAATCATAATAGTCCCTATATTTCAATAATGAACGTATGTGCATTCCCCACTCAGTGATAAAAAAATATCAGACTGGAAAGTGTAATTATAACAAAACATGACTGATATATTATATTTGGCTATTTTTTTACTCACAATAATTATTTTATCTTCATATATAGTGAGATATTAATCATCCTAGTCTGAATATATTATTGTATTCCCACCTACATTAATAATAGGAGAAAGAGTGGATGAAATTGTCTTTCTTATATAGGGAGACCCACAGGTTGTAATGAAAATGAACTCATCCATGTGATGTCATTTGTGGAGATAGAATATCATTTTTTATAGATAGTTATGTTAGTGTAGTTATATTTAATCTCTATATCTCCACATTTTATGATGTATTTTTTAGGGTTTCTTCATCTAGGGGAGGACCTTCTTGTTGAAGTAAAATTTCAATACAAGTAAGACCTTAATAGTGAATTTCAATAGGGGGTTACTATTATGGACTAATATTTTGTTATAGTGTGGATTATTATACTATAATCCTTATAGAGGACCTTAATTTGGATATTTTCAAGGGAGTAACAAGTCATTGTTTGATTCTACGAACATGAGGAGGATTTTTACACCACCCATCATGGGAAATGTCACTATGATCGATATTGGTACCTCATCCAAGGGGAACTTCATGAAGGGTGCTCTAGGAAATTACTATAGATCCATAGATAAGAGTATTTTAGGGTGTAATATCAAAACCACAACATCTTTTTCATTATGATACTGAGTTAGATGGTTCTTTAGAATCTATTAAAATAAATACTACGACTTCAAGAACACTAGCACCAAGAAGGGTGAGAATTTTTTTCTGATTCATTTCATTAGGCTATCAATGAAGATTATTATACATAAATGTTCTTAATTTGGTATTTAATGTTATGTGTTGTGCACAATAAAAATTATATTTGAGAGTCATATTTTTTGACATGGGTGTTTCCATCAGATTATTTAAATTGGCTTACTCAAAATGAGTAAGAATATGTTCCTGTTCATTACATTACATTGATATATTCTTATTAAATTCATCAAACTATGTAGGAGCATAAATGTGTTCTCACTATTGAGAAACTAATGAAATATGTCTTAAATTCCCCAAATATTTTGTTCTAATATGTGTATACATTGATGTTCCCAATAAAATGTATCATTGATATCTAGTTGGAGAGCTTCTTTTCATTAGTATATCTTTATTTATGTTAAAGAGTGTCTATAGTTTTTTTGTGTGGAACTATGTGTTATCACCTTATAAGAAATTTGGAAATGTCACCAACCATCTTCTGCGTACATTACATGGATATGATTTGTGTTTTTTATAACATGGGTAGTATTATATTCATGTTTATCCATTACCCCAAAATAAGTTCATTGGATTTTTCAATATGAATGTTTCATAATATGAATTTCTTAGTAGGAGTGGGAATATGTAACAAGTAATATCCTCTAGAAATATATATCATATTCCTATAGTTTTCATCTATGGGTGAAATAATGTTTTCCATCTCTATAGATACATTTCAAATATTATTTCAAGGTTCATGGAATAATTCTATAGTTTGGTGTTAGGATTGATGAGAGTTAATGTTAATATGGGCCTAAATTCCTTTTTATACATAGATATCATAGTATTATTATCTATGACAATCGTGGATATAGTAATGATCCCTATCATTGTATGAAAACTATAACTGTTAATAACTCATTCAATCTTGAATTTGGGTGGATGAATAATGGGTTTCATGAGTGTTGTACATATAAGTCTAGTGAGGGGTCAATGTCCCATGTTGTTGGTAGTAGTGATTGAGTGGATCCCTCTTATGTGGCCCACGAAAATGGGAGAATTCATAGTGGACCATCTAATAACCATCAATATGATAATTTTGTTTGTTGTTAGGCTCTAGGGAGAGGCTCCAAAAGATATTTGAGATGGTGATAGGTGTCATCTACCTCTTTCCCACAACGCATAATTGGGAGGATGAATAGTGAGACTTTATGTTGATGATGGATTCATTTACGACATTTAACATCTTGATATTACTATTCTTGTGGATTTTTTTGTCCAATGTATCTATTACATGCTTATGGGGAACTATTCTTGTGATAACAACATTATATTTTATGAGTTACTATCTTTGGAATTTGTCGAGGAACATGTCTATGAATAAAGTGATGACAATAGCTTGGAATAATGACAGTTATGCAGCTCATGAAGAGAATAACAAAAATGAAAAAAAATCATCAATGAAAAATCATATATAAGAATAATATTATACCAAACTAATCCCCATTAATTGAAACATGTTTGGTTTTTTTCTATGAATAATTTACGACATTTGATTGTGAAAGTTTAGAATAGTTGAACGAATAATGTGGGATTCACCATTTTTTTTGTTTTAAATTGGGTTTTATGGGAATTATTTTTCATAGAACTAAAAATATCCAATGGATATCATATACGAAACGGTTCGACATGAAAATTGTTGGAGTCCCACATTACAAATGTTGGATCTCACTGAGGTGTTATATTCAGCGATTCTTCAGAATGCATATTGGTCAAGAGAGTGGTTTTTTGGCCCATAACTCATTTTTTTGGTATTATAACCTACATATGGAATATTTTATATATTATATACATTAATATTTTATAGGTCATGGTGTTTAATAGGTTATCCCTATTACTTTAGTTGGGAATTATCTTGTATCAATGTAAACAATTGTATGAACTAGAGGTTTTCATAAACATGATCATATGTATGCAACATGGTGACTCCATATATAGAACCATACATATATATCAAAGGATCTCTATAAATAGAACCATAAATATGAATCATAAAATCTCCATAATTAAAAAAATTTATATGTATCCATGATTATATATAAAATTTCATTATTACTTAGTGATTATTAATTTAAAGGGGCTATAGTTTAATGTTTCAAAGAATGATAATTCAGATTTTTTCGTCATACTAGGAAGTGGAATGAGATTATTGTGTCGAGAGTGGTCCTATGAAATTTTTTTCATTCATATCCTTAGGAATAGTGTCTGAACCAATATAGATCAGTTACACTTATCAATGTACATTGTACAATTTATTTTCATTTTATAAGGATAAATCTATATAGTTTTGCAACATTTGGTTGGGAGGTAGTGGAAAAGGATTCCATGTAATGGATGATGTATCAATTATATATGACTGGATCATCCTAGTAATGCTAGTAAATAGAAATATGACCTATTGATAATGGGTTAGGTTGGATAGCATTAATATGGCATGATAGGTAGCACATAGAGAATATGAACCAACTGAGGGATGCAACAGGATTACCATGATAGAATGTGATTCTATGTGTGGGGTGACATTAATAGGAATAAAGTATAATAAATAGAGTTTCCTATGGGTATAACTTGAGATAAATTTTCATTAAATCGTGAATGAATAATGATAGGCAAGATTAGTACATTGATTATATCGTGATGAATACACACTCATGAGGTATAAATATAGGATGGATGATTTTGGGTTTCATACTTAGGAATATGTCCAATGTATCTCATTGAATGGGAATCAATTTCCATATAGTTTGAGTTTCTATGATTAATTCTCTGTGGCAGCCCCATACCATGAAATTTAACACTATCAAGTATGGATGTCTTCATACAGTTTTATGACATGTGAAATGAATATATGTGTTATGATAGGTGCACCAAATGAGGAATGACATGGGATTATTTGTATAGAACTACCCACAAATTCACAAACTGATGGGATATAGTGGTCATATTCTAATGGTTATACTAAACCATTGGGATAAGGGTTTTAAAATCAGTTTTCCAAATTGATATAGTAAATCATTTGGAATGATCATATGTCTCAAAGGTTCTTAAAAACTACTGTGACTATTTTTTCCAAATACAACACCCATCCCACTACCCTTTATAGATTCGATTCATTTTTTCTCTACCAGACCCACACGCTCTTCCCAACAAGTGACCACTCTTCCTCCTCCAACAACTTGTCCATCATAGTTTAAATAATTTGGTTTCTTCAACTACCAATTGTTGAGTTTGAGTTATATCTTATACCTACATTTATATATTATTTTTACATACCACATTTAGCTTATTTCCTCATCTATTAAAATCTCACATATTTAGGGTTTCCTATTACTTTGGAATGTGAAATTGGCATGTTCCAAATATTTCAGCATAGACATAGAGAATGAAAGTACCTTCTTGAACCTCTTCCACCTTCACTAATTTTTCTAGGCATGTTACAAAATATTAATATTTTTGTGGAACTATATTTTCTTCCATTAGAATTTCTCAAATTTATATTTTGATGTATTTTACCATGGAAACAAATTAATTTCTACAAAAAGGGATTTCCAACAATTAATTTTTATTTTTTTTGTGCAATGGTTTGGTTTTTAAGAGAATAATGGAAAATAATTTTTTTACTAATACTATTTTCATTATTCCAATATAATGAGGAATTTATGACATAAAAATATTTAAATGGTCCTTAATGTAAAATAATTATTAATGTATTAATTTCCACATGACCTTCTAGGACTATTTTGACACACATTTTCTTATTTACGTTTTCATTGATCCGCACATTCAAAAATATCATTAGTTCCCATGATTTGGTATAATATAAAAAATATTTCCTCTCTTGTATACCATTATCACTTTTTTAGTTTGATGGTTATCCATTTCTGTTTAACACATGGGTCACTAGAGTGTCTATAACTTGTGATGCCTCCCTTATGGTTCACGTCTATAGTTCCACTGTTTTATAAGATTTTGGTGAATTAAATAATATATTCTCGCAACTCTTCAATTCCTAAATTATATATGAAATAAAAATATTTATTAAATAATGGGAAGTGATTTCCAAAAGGAATTTGGGTGATGTGAAATGTGGGGGTCACATGGGCTATGTGACCTATGTGAGGCATGTTAGTGAAGTGACGTGTGGGATGAACATGGGATATGTGACCTATGTGTGGGTCATGGTAGAAATTAATGACATTTTAAAATTCATTTATAAGGATACCCAACCCACTTAGTATGAAAATAAACCATCATTAACACATGAAATCCATTACTCAATGATATATCAAAATAATTACATCGGTACAGATAAAATATTATTCGCCTACTTCCATACTTCCAATGGCTTAAAAAGATATTTATATTATAGATGATGAATTTTATGTATGAATCTATGAAAAATTAGATATTTTTGTTCCATGATATTTCCTATTATATAACCCCACACTTCTGATATTTATGAATCATCTTAAGTTCATTTTTTCATTCGATGGAAGAAAAATTACTATTATATGACCAAAAATTTAGAATGATGTTCTCATCCTAAAGTGGGTTGTCCCATGAAAATATTATCATGTATTAGATTAAGGTAAATAAAACACATTATGGTATACCATGAAGTTCATTATCCATTAAATAACTCATCTTGTTGGTTTTTTATTATTTTGGTTGAGCACCAACATTTTTCTAGTACATGTCTCCAAGATGGCTATCTTTTAAATAACACACCCTATAAAAATATCAATGATCACCAATTCTAAAATGAAACCATTGATTTGGAATATATCATTAATTATTAAATAAAACAATATTTATAAATGTCAACTTAATGTGCACTATTTTGTTGTAAATATCCTAGAGTGACATTCATATCCTCCATGTTTCACTTAATCTCCCAATTTATTCCTTGTTATGATGACCCACTAAAATAACATGTATTGAAATGAATTTACCATACCCTAAGAAAATTATATTGTACAAAATTGATCAATTTATTCTATAAACTAAATTAAATGAACCTATCAAACATTTACACACAAAAACCTAACCAAAATTACAAATTTTATCAATATCATAACATAACTAACTTGACCAAACTAACTAAATGGAATTGATATGATTTGATCCAACCTAAATAGACTTGAGTATACTCGAACCAAACTAAACATCATCAAACTAAAATAAAATTAAAATAGGTCAAATAAATTGAACATAACTAAAAGAAATCATATAAAAATGATAAAAATTGAGCAGGCTTGAACAATATTTTATAAAACCCTAATATGCATGCGTCGACCCGATCTAAAAAAATAACCAAACCCAACAAAACTAAATATATGAGAAATAAAAAAATCATAAAAAACATAAATTATCAAAATTAAATAGAATGTGGTTTCCAATAAGTAGTAATCTTTTTTACATAAATTTATTGAATAAGTATAACATTTGTAAAATAGTGAATAGGATAAGGGAAAAATAAAAAACATCAATTTTAATCATTAGTTTTTATGTTTTATAAATTTTTATCACTCATTGATATAATTTAATTCAATATCATGGTTTAACAATTATTTTTTCATGTTATATATATCTTTATTTGTTGTCTTTTATATTGTGATTCTCATATGGACTAGTGGGTTAATGATGGTTTCATATAAAGTTAACGAATCTTGTTTCTTTAAATATATTTTTGATTAAAAATATATTTTATTCAATTAATTTTATGAGATGGAATATAACATTTTTTATAGAATGCATAGAATTTGGATGTATGAAACAGATTGGATCTCAAAATATTTTCAAATGATTTTGGAGATCAATTTTTTTATTTAACAATGCTTTAGATAGTGGTAACATACACTGCCCATGTTAAAATTATGTTGGTAGGAATCATTTGAGACATGAAGAGGTTAGCTACCATATAACAAAATATATTTTTCAAATAAACTACGACGTGTGGGGTTAAAATAGGGATAAATTGGAATCATAAATTATTGATGATCTGAATGATATGACTTGATTGAATATTTTTTTATATGAGAGGTTTATATTTTTTCATCATTAGAAGGAAATGTTTCCAACCCAAGAACGCTTTTACATTGGTAAACATATTTCATCTAATGATAATGATACTGTTGATAGGGTGAAAAATTGAATGATGCTGCCATGAATCCAGTATATCGTCAATGTGGTATAATGAAAATGCTTTAATTTTTAATCCAATTGTTTCATGGGAAAACCATGTATGGGATTTATAATAATTTCATTGACTAATTTATACATATTGAAGGACATACTTCCAAATGATGCATATATTCCCTCAAACCACTACATAGCGTAGAAGTTGGTTTAGGAACATGGAATTTAAAAAATAATCATGCTACCCTGAATGATTTCATTTAATTATTAGAGGGTACTACTAAACCAAAAGATGGTATAAAATGTTGCACGTATTGATAAAATCCAAAATATGATTGAACACTATCATGTGTGCCACTGAATGTAATGTGGAACTTTCCAGTGATCCACAGACTCTAGAATCATTTCACGTCTCATGAAATAACAATAAAACTACAATGGCATGACACCAAGAAAAAGAAGAATATTTTTGAGTTGGTTCACCATGTAGAAGGATTTTCATGGAAGTGATTTGATGCTCTATATCTTGATTTTGTAGTGGACATGTGTAATGTGAGGCTAGGTAATTCATGTGATGGTTTTATTCTGTTTGTGAATATGGTTACTTCGGACAATAGATGGACATGTTTCATACACATTTATAACCTTACCCCATGGTTTTGTATGAATATTTTTTTTCATATTCATTATTATACTCATATATGGACCTTTTAATTATAGTGTTGACATAGATTTATATAGGGAAACTTTAATAATATAGTTGAAACTTCATTGGGATGTTGGTTTATGCACAATATATGCATCTTAAAAAGACATATTTCAATTTTTTACTATGCTTATGTAGATGATCAATGATTTTTCTGGTAGTGAAACTATATCTATATGGACCATGAAGGGAAATCTATCATGTCATGCTTGAAATTATAATACACAATTGAAAAGACAAAAATATCATCAAAGTTTCAGTTTTATAGGACATTGATGATTCATGCCATTGGACCATCCATATAGAAATATTCATCAATTATTTAAATAATTACATGTAACTGATGATCCACTTCAGTGCATATGTTCTTAACGAGTTTCAATATTTGATATTTTCATTCGAGAAGGGATAAATGAAATATAGAAAGAGAAATAATGTTTCCACTAAAACCTATTACAATTGATAGAGGAGGAGTATCTTCTTTGAGTACCTTTATTGGTTAAAATTTTTTTTATGTAATTTCATAGATATAATTCACATTGGAATGAATATATGTGAAATGTTTCTTTTTATTCTTTTAAATGTTAAGTGAAAAAAAAAGATGATTTAAAATCAGGGCGTGACTTAGTGGAGTGGGGTATCAGACCAACATTCCTTCATGCTTCTATTAGTGAAAATAAATGGAATGTTCCATGTGCATCTTACTTGATGAACCCTAAAAAATCAATTTTTAGAAGTATTAGAGAATATTTCAATTCAAGTTGGTTATTCAAGAAACATATC
Source organism: Viscum album (assembly GCA_963277665.1). Lineage (NCBI taxonomy): Eukaryota > Viridiplantae > Streptophyta > Magnoliopsida > Santalales > Viscaceae > Viscum > Viscum album. The sequence goes on from OY728131.1 coordinate 562,413,045, forward strand.
AGAATGGGTTAAGAGAAGATATTTGAGGTTTAAATCATTGAATAATCCTGATTATCTTATCTTTTAGGACGAGTTGATTCCAATGACAATATTTCATGTTTTGTCCAATAATGTGTGGGTGACAGTTACTCAATTGTTCCATTTGTTTAAAGATGCTTGTGCTAAGAAGTTTTCCATGGATTTAATGCAAAATAATGTTCTCAGAAACACCATTAATTTTGTGTACATTTGAGAAAATATTTCCTTAGTAATTTGTCACATGCATGCATCATCTAACTATCCATCTTAAAACTGAAATACTTCTTGGAGGACCATTTTCTTGTCTTTATATGTATCCAAATGAAATAAATTTGTATAGGTTGAAGTACTATTTTCAGAACATGAATCATCATGATGGTTCTATCCTAAATGGTTACTTAGCTCAAGAATTTATGGATTTCTTCTCAATTTATTTTTTTGATCATACTATTTGAATGAACAGACCAATGAGATATGATGGAGACTAATAAGGGAAAATTGAACCTAGTTATCCATCACATCCTCAAATAGAATAAATTCTCAGATCATATACAATGATGACAATAAGCCTTGAAGAGCGGGAGATGGAACATCAACCATTTTTGTTAAACTATGATTTTTTTATGACTACATCTAGTAAGTAAATTAAACATGTATATCTTATATATTCTCAGGTAATTTTTATTATCTACTAAAATATTTTTATTTTTATCTATAGAAAACATAATGAAATGATAAATAAAAAAGAATCAATCTTTATCATTGAGATAGAGTTAAACTTTTCATATGAAGGATTTTTATTCATGGTTGAAATTGAACGTAGAAATATAAATTTAATAAATTAATAAAATAAAAATATAAAAAAGTTTAATATTCATATATATTTTAGGTATTGATTTTTCTTACTAAATTTTTCTCTGAGTAAATAAGATCTCTAGATTTTGGTCATAATACCATGGATTGTGAATTTAATTCCATTGTGATCAATGGGTACAAATTTATTATCATGGAACAAGAAATGAACTAGAGATCACAAGATGATTGTGATATTCTAACTACCACAATAGACTATCATGCATGTGAATTAGATAGTGGACCTCAATTTAAAAATGAATCTTATTATAGAGTTGTTGAAAATAATATTAGATTATTACTCTCGTGGTCGATTCCCTATAATGAAATATCCGTATTTTTATTCAATGATGAGGTAGGGAACATTTATTAATTATTCTAGATTTTGAGTTATTGACATGACTCACAATCTTGCTACTTATAAGCCATGTGTATTTAAATCAATGACGAGACAATTTTTTATGTAAAATATCATCTTTGACCTATAATTGGGGTCATTATTGAAGATATTCAAGGACATGATTTTGATGATGGTGATGATGGAATTGACAGCATCCCTACTTTCTTTGGCCTTGATCCATTTATTACATATGACGACATTAATAGATCAATTTTTTGAGTTGATTCTGAACCTGAATATGTGGAGGGAAATATATAAAATCATCCATCTATGTTATCAGTTCTTTTGGTTTATCTCAACTTGGGTTGTTAAGGTTGGTACTATTCAAATTTATTTAATATTAATTACAAATATTTTTTATCCATCATTACCTTAATGTACATTTTCAATATTAATTAGTTGTAGTTTTATTTAAGATGCATTTTATAATAATGAATTGACTTGTATTCAAACCTAGTAAACTAATCTAAAATGAAATAATTAATTTAGAACAAAATAAAAGGGGAATTGAATTGGATATATTAAACCTATTAATATGAAAATATAAACAAATAAAAATAATTGCCTTTCAGAAAAAATATAAAAATTAACAAACCAAATATATAAACCAAATTACCCAAGGAAAATAAAAATGAACAGATGACCTAATAAATTAACAAAATTAAACCAAATGAACATATTATTTATTCCATGGAATATCTTCTATTTTTATAATATTCCAACTAAATTTAAATTTATTTATATCTCTATGTATCATACACTTGGTTTGATAGGTGGTATTCTGTAAATAATCCATGAATAATAATTTTTTTAGTTTTGGTTTCCCAATAGTTTTTAGTTTATCATTAATTTAATATTTTTTTTGCAGAGTAGTAAATGAGTCCTATTAAGGAGATGCAAAGAAAAAGGATGGTAGAGAACTATTTCTGAATGTTTGAGATTGGAATTCTAGCATTTTTTCCTATTGTGAGTATTTTATTTCACACACACATATATATATATATATATATATCAACAACATATATTTTCATGTGATTAATTTTATTTTAAGAATTTATCCAGGATCCACCACATAGGTTCTAGTTTTTCAACAAGCAGCTTAGTGGTCCTAGTACATTAGTCGGCATTACGAGGGGGTAGTATAAGAGCTAGTTCATCCAGTCTGCATTCTCGATTTGACCGTGTCTCTCCCACTGACGTACCATCTACCACAAATTCAGATCCCACAGTGTCATTAGGGACACACGGGATACATAGGATTTCTAGGTTTTCACCATCATTTATATTTGAGCCTCTCACCCTTTATTCTCATATCCAATGACGATTCCCACTCCTTATCCATATCATGCATTTGGCCATCCATCCCCGCCATCTTTTTTTCCTTCTACTTCCTTCCCTCTAAGATACTGCATTCCTTCTTCATAGACATCTACTCCAAAAAGTATGTGCTTTTAAAATGTACATTGGGACCCACTCCATTTATACAGGGTGATGTTCTTTCAGTTTCTGTGGATCTAGTGGTGCCTATTGGTCAGACGGTTTCAGCTATATTAATTAAACCATCAAAAAAATTTCTTATGATAATTTCTTCTCATGATTAAATTTGTTAATATAAAATATGTTTTTCTCATATAATTGTAAGATATACTGATAGGTGGGGTGGGAATGGGCATACATGAATGCATATGGTGTGGAACTACCACACACAGATGATGGTGGACTACAATGAATTCAACCAAATGATCCAAATAACATAGTAAGAATAATGGATTATTTTGGAAATGATTTCCAAATACTTTGAAATCATTCTTGTCAGCTCGATCTCAAGGAGACATGTGCCAAACAAAGTCAAGGATTGTGCTTGGGCACAAATATATTTAAAAACTATTGGATATAATGTTATAATATTATTTTAGTTATATAAATTAATATTTTTGTGAGTGTATTGTTAAAATTTTCTCAATGGTGAGGTTGCAAGGCCAGCATGGATAGTTGAATTAGTTGAGATTTGGAGAGACTATAAACAAGAGTTGTATATTGGCTGGTGTTCTAGAGTTTTACTAGATTTAGAGGTGATACCTATCATGGATGATTGTCTGATAGAACATTATCAAAAAATTATTACTCATTGGACGAGTACCATGTTCAAGGTATTCATCAATTTGAGGTTTTTAAATGAAAATATTCACTTTTTCATTAATTCATAAATTTTTATTGTTTTTTTATTTTGTAATCACCTCTATAAAATAAAAAACATTGATGCTAAAAAACACCTCAACACTTTGTGGCGGACTATGATGTCGAACCATGAGAGAAAGATGTTATGACTGTAGTTTAAAATTTTTCTTTAGGACATTCACATTATATTGTTTCCTATGTAATTCAATCAATTTATAGGTTTTTTGGAAGATCAATACAGATTTAATATCACCCAGAACCACACTAAACTGAATAAACTAAAGTAATGTGAATTGAATCAAGGCATATGTATTTCCTTATAGCTTCATTAAAAATTAATATCCATTTGATTTTAGTTATGAAAATCATTATAAATAACCTATTTTAGATAATATTTTCCCAAATGAAATGTCATTGTAGAGGGTGGTATTCAATATTAAAGAATGTATACCTTGATAAAAAAAAATTTCTCAAGAAGAATTAAAAAAGATGGAAGTAGAGGTAACGAACCGGCATAGTAGCAGATTATTAGTTTACACTATTGATTTAAAATTTTAATATCTATTGTTTAACTTAATAATCTATTTATATTTGTAAGAGTTTTATTTGGAGCCTCTTCATTCCCAAGAACCAGACAATTATGGGCCAAATTATCACTTACATCAGGTTCGTGGATAGGAGAACCATGGAATTGTATACTGCCAACCTGGGAAGAGTATAGTCTGGATGAGGTAATGGCCCACAATAGGTACTAGTTGTAGTAACACAAAGTTAGAAAAGGTTAAGATGCAAGAATAATTGTAAAAAAGGGTCACACATGGGGATGAACTTACTGAAAGGAAAAACAATGAATTTATGAAACTAGTAAATGTTTTAGTTCCTTCACTTACACCAGAGACCTCTATGTCTTGTGATTCATATATCTTATAGATGATATCGTCATATAGTGCACCATGTGGTTGTCCTAATGGTGGTCGATAAGATGTCTTTCGAGGAGATGGTGATGGTAATGGAGAAGATGATGGGTATGATTAGTCCAAGGGAGAGGATGAGGATGAGGCCGAGGCTGAGACGGAGGATAAGGGAGAGGATGAGGCTGATGAAGAGGATGAGATTGGGGATGAGGATGAGTAAGAGGTTGGGGATAAGAATGATGATGAGGATGATGCTAATGATGGTGTTAATCATTATTTCTATGTTTTGTTATTCGTATTTAAAGATATTATATTGGTTTCATTGAAGTTTTTTCTTGTTGATGATGTTTTTTGGGTTTCATTGTTGGATTTGGATGTTCTGTTTGGTTTTTTGATTACAACAGGCAGTTAGTTTCATTATTTAATACATTCTATTTTGATTGTTGGTAGTTCTTATTAGAGGTGAATTTTTTTTCTATGTTTTTTTGTAGGTGCATTACATTATAAATAGTTCTGTTTTGCTGGTAGTGAATTATGTTATGATTATAGATAGTTTTGATGTGCATTACAGGTAATGGGGTTCTGAGGTGCACTGCATTAAAGGTAGTTCTTTATTAATCAGGGTATGATAAATTTTTAATTTGAAAACATTGGGTAAACAATTTCACCCTTCTCTCACTATGGATTACATCCCCTATGGTGATGTTATCCTTTTTCATTTTAGGTAATGTTATCCTCTTTCATATACATATTTTTCATCACACATTTATATTGAAATGATTTTTTACTAATACATTCATGCACCTTGGAAGATTATTTTATATAGTTGTTGAATTTTATAGTTGACCCTTATAAAGACCATGTATGCCCTCTACATAGGTACTTACCTTTAAAAAATGTGAAATATAGAGATACCTTTATACAGTTGCATGTTACAATTATAATGGTCCTCGCTTACCATTATTTATCATACTAAATTGCAAATATACCCTTATATAAGTGAAATAAATATTTATTCTGAACATAATTTCAAATGAAAATAAATTTATTTTTGTCCAAGGATTATTTAATCCATCTCTAATCAATCTCAATAGTCACAAAAACAAGAAAACAATGTTGGTAATTTTACAGTTCTTATAAATCACTTCTGCTCAATTATCAAGAACACTTACAACTTATACACTCAAATCTGATTATTTTCATGCACATACATTGCATATTCTCATCAACTATAGTATAAATATTTGAAAAACATTATCTATGTGTTTTTAAACTTATATTTCAGGTTCCTTTAACAAAAATAAAATTTGGATGGTTTTATCTACTCTTAAATCTCTTAAATATTCATCCATAAATCCATGGATGCTTTCTTCAATATCTCTTGGGTATGAATTATAATCAATTTCATCAAAATCCATCATTTAAATAAATCTATAAAATCCAGTACCTACCCTAAAAAATATATTCTAAAACATCATTCATATGCTATAAATAATAATCTCATCAACAAATAATTACAAAACAACAAAGATGGAATCTCAAACACGTCTCCATTCCATCTAAAAATTTAAGCTATATTTAACCTCTAAAATGAAAAACATATTCCAACTATTCCCCCGTCCAATGCTTCTCATATTTTTGGACATTATAATTAGATCCTTCACAAAAATTATCACATAATGTTTAAATCAATGATGTTATCATTTTAAATTCTTATTCTCATCTTTATTCCCCATTATTTTCAATTATGTATATTATTTTTCATTGATCGTGTCTCTTCATACTACTGACTTCTTCGATTTGAGGTTTAATAAAAAGGTTTTTTCCCAATAATTGTGGTTTATCCTTTGTTAGATTTCCATTTCTCAGTCTATCAAATGTTCTTTTTCCCATGTGTTCAAATTTTTTTTTGATTCCATCATCATTTTGGTGGATATTATCTCCTACATGTGCTTAGATAGGTGGTTTTATGGTGCATTGTAGGTGTTGGTATGGTGACTATTGAGGAATTTTATATTGTTTCCATTCAGTTCTGGTTATACTATTTACATTTATGTTGAGTTTTATTATTTTCCCAAGCTTTTATGATTTGGATAAAAAAATTATATTTTTTGAACAAATGAATATATAACCTACAGGTGGATAGTGAAATGTGGAGAAATTCATACTGTAATTGAACCTCAGAAACTGTATATGTTTCCAGAATGTTTCACTTTTCATGGATTGGTATAAAATATAAACTCTAGTGACATTTTGTACTTTATAGTTGTGTTTTTATATAATTATAGCATGAATAATTGGATATGAATGACTAGTAAACATCTAAATTCATCAATATATTGCGTGGATTATATTTTTTGATTTATTAACATTGTTTTGCACTAAAATTTTAGTATATTAATTTATGAATTATATACATTGTATTTTTTATTTTCAAATGTTTGTATTTTCTGTAGGATGTTCTATGAAATGTTGGATGTCCATGCGGTATTCTATTTGGATTTCTGGAAAAACACTATACCAAAAGATTTTAATTGTTGGTACAGTATGAAAAAATATATGTATACCAATAGTTTTTATTAAACCATTTAATAAAATCTATATCAACAACTCATTAACCATTTGTATAGTTTGATTCTCATGATATATAACAATAAATATAAACTTCTGGTTGATATCTTTCCCAAATGCTATACACAAAACATTGGTACACTGTAATTTTCGTTGTCCTATACCAATGGTTAATAAATAACTATTGGTATAGGCCTATAACTATGCCATAGTACCCAATGGTTTTCTATCCTATACCACCAGTTTGTAACCATTGGTATATCGTTGGATTCTATTAGTTCCTATTTCGATACAACTTATTAGGTCAGTAATTCATCCGTCATTGTTTTTAAATGGCGGGACATTCACTTAGATTGCAACCCATTTTGGAGATATTTTTTATGCAAATGGAAAGATAAACTTAGATCTCTATGAGTATGTGATCCATGACTTGTGAAAAAAATAAGAGATTATATTAGATAAAAATTATTATATGATATTTCACAATTAATTTTAAAAAGAGCTTACTCACTATGTATTCCCTTGGCTCCTTCAAAATCTCTATCCCACTGATGATTCATGGATGATAAAATATCCAATGGTAATGTGACCATAATATGAGGAATGGAATAGCATTTAAATACTTAAAGCTCACTATGTGTATAACAGAACAATGGTTGAGATATATATTGATCAAGGCTCAATCCTAAGTGAAATCTAATCCTCCCATCTACCTTCCAATTGGTATGTCAGGGTAGGGTATAATTTCATGAGGAATATGGAATCCTAAAATAATGTTTATGGTCTTAAAATAGGAGAGATTCTATTAAACCTATATTACTTTATGTGATTAATTAAATAAATTAAAGAGTCTATCTCTATATCAAGAGTCTTTAAGAATAGATATATGTATTATCCTAGCTTCATATTCCTATTTCATTGATTTAACTAATGAATCCACCAAGAACCCATTACGATTAGGCTCAATCCTAATATCTCAATGTTATTTTCTAGGATCCTGGATAAAAATTCTCTAATGTATTCTTAACAGGGATCTTCATTGTTGATGGAATCCACTATTATGGTCCACCAAGAAGCTTCACTTATCTGGGATGTTAAATATGAGCCCGATTTTATCATGGAAGTATACTTTTGAAGGGTTTCATTTTGGTGTAAATTCATTGATCTTCTACATTAGGTGGCCCCTATGGTGGTTTTAGTAATAATAGAACCAATTATGAGACTTGGGAGAAAATATTCTCTATCGTTGAAATCCAAGTGTTCATGATTCAATGTTTTATGAATAAAAGTGAATACTTTTCCTAATTAATGGGGTTAAAAGAGGATTTCATCCCTATAATACTATGATGAGTAAGAGGTTTCAACCAAGTGATAATTGGATACACAATGTGGTTCACTTTAATAAGGGACACCAAGGTAGCTTTCCTTAATGGTTTAACCACGATGATTCTTCTAAGGGATACACAGGTGAAGTTGTTCCCACCTAGTACTAGGTAGATCTGAAATTCTATGAAAAAAACATGGATACAGGTTTTCCATAGTAATATGGGGCCTCCATGGATTTCTTGAGAAGGGTGGAACCCATGTCTGTTGTTATATAATGTCCATTCACGATGGCATTGATGGTCTAGAAATGAAGTTTTCCGTCAAAAGAGTTCTTATTTCCAAACCATTTTGAAACTCAATTATCTTATCGGTTGGTTAAATTCCCTGTGTTTATGGCTTAAATAAGATTCATAAAGGTATATTAATACTTGTGAGGAATACATGGGATGAAAACATGGTTTTTATACATGGGAGAGATAAAATTCAAGCCATCTCTCCATCTTCCATAATGTTCCAAATTAGGATTCAAAGTGTAATATTTGTAGGAAAAATCAGCACGCTAGGAGAAGTTAGTTTTCCATGTAGGTGGTGAACATATATATATCTTATTAATTCCACATGGTGGTGTAGTCATTTTGTAGAGTGTTGGATTGGGTGCACCTATTGGGTCATATCATGGTGCATGGGTGAACTTAGTGTTTCATTCCATTAGGACTCTTCCTTTAATAATTTGAGTACTCCTCCTCCAAATTATTTATCCTTTTGAAAAAAGAGATCCCAAAAGTCATAATAACTAATATGATTATATTAATAGTTTGGGAATATGTGATATATGTTGTGAATCTAAAATAATTATTATTTATTGGAAGTCAAGGATAAATTTCATGATTATTTAAAGATACCTAGTTCCATCCAAAAATAATGAAATTGATATTTAAATAATGAATATATGCTACAAAAAAGGGTTTCAATTCAATGAAGAGACATCCATGCTATATTTCATGACTATGTGAGTATTGCATGAGTTCTTCCTTTTGTGATGATATGTCCTAAATGTTTTATCTTAAATCTGAAATGTGATGGAATATTATTTCACAGTGTTATATAAGAATAAATGTCACAACCACGCTAGTCAAAAATAATTTACAGTTCACTCAAAACCCTAAAATATATATGTTTCACTTTTTAGTTAAATTTATGTTATAACACATTCATGAAGATTAAATTACTATTAATATTATAAATTTTTTGAATAAGAAAAATCTCATGCCTCATAGAATATTAGATAAATGAGGTTTCACCATACTTAAATGACAATACAGTGGTTGAAAATATTATTGACTTGATTAAATGGAAAGATCACAATATCATGAATGAAATAATTTTCCAAATTAAAATATTTAAATTATAATTTCATGATTTTGAGTTTAAGAATATAGAAGGAGAAAGTGAGACTTGTGAAATTTTGTTGAAAATTTAAAAAATCGATATGGTATTCCTAAAGTACATAATATATATCATATAGAAATGGAAGATAACAGTATTCTACATATTAGATAAAAGTATTAAAATAATAAGTAGATGTAAAATAAGAGAAAAATAAAAGTATTTGAAAAGCCCTCTCTTATGATATCAATATATTATAGAATCAAAATAACGATACAAATAATTGTTTGGTTAAAAGGGAGACCAAAAATTACTATTTCTAATGATGACATGTGTTAAAAAACTTTGAGATTGAGGAGATAATGTGATTGAATATCACATATGCCTAAAAGAGTGTAGAATATGTCTAGCATACTAATCCTAAATATTTTCTGTAGATTTGGTAACATGAAATACTAATATATATTTTAAGGAATAATATAATCTTTTGAATATAAAATAATCTGATTATGGGAAATATTAATCTGTGTATATATAGTGATATCTAAATAGAAAATTAATATCATATTCATTGTATTATTGGGAGGACCCACTATATTTTTTTTGAGCTGATATAATGAAAATTTTTAGAGAAGGTATTTATTTCAAGAGATAGAATATTATTTTTGTTAGATCGAATATTTTATTCACCTTAAAAATGTAGTAAATATTTATGTCTTCAATCCAACACAAATGAATGATGCAGTAGATTCCAAAAATAAGGTCATAACTTATAAAAATATTTTCTATAAGGCTTTCTTACAATCTACTATTGATGTGATATTAAACAAATTTAAGGAACCAGTAGCATATATATATATAATAAATGATAATAGACATTTAAATTTTTATATGGATATATAAAATGAGGTTGAAAAAAATGGATCAATAAAAAAATAAGTCGCACTAACTGAACACCCTTCCCAATACACTTTTTATGTGACTGTGTGATCCTTATAGGGTATAAGAATTTGATTGTAGCTAAAATATGTACCCTATTATTATATATATTTTCTTATCGAACTATTTTTTTATCAAATATATTTTATATAAAAATATGAAAATATTTTTGGAGTTCCAAATATGATAATATATATTCTATCCTTGTTAGTACAAACCTGTAGATTTTAGCTAAAACAACTATGAATTTAAAGAATTGATTGGAAAAGATGTTGGTAAAGGCTTCAATGGAAAAAGACTATTGACCAAAATTTGTAGGTTTTCAATGTGGTCTTTCATCTGATAAATTCATTGAAAATTAAATTATTGAAAGAAAAATTCAAGCATTGAGGAGCATGGAGAGTGTGATTATATTAAATCTATTAAGTTACTAATACTCAGGAATTTAATGATTATTTAATTTGAGTGCATATATAATTTTTTACCTATATAATTTATTTTATCAAGGGAAAAATTATTATAAATAATAACATGAGTTGATATATAGTAATATGAACAACACATTGGCTAATTTTTTTTTAAAATAAAATGACTCTCATGAAGGATGTGGATTCATAATAATAACATTAATTATTATCTTTGTAGAATTTAACCTAAATTAAGATTTTTTTGCAAAGAAAAATATATCATAATGTTGGGAAAATAATTTTTGTTTACTGGAATGATCAATTAATTATAAGAAATTCATAAATCTATTATTTATGTCATTGATTCCAAATTCAATGTCAATTAAAAATATATTATGTAACATGAAAATTACATTAAGAATAATAAACTATAATAAAGATCATATTTGGAAGCTAAGTAGTGAGTAGGAAGGAAACATGGTATTATTGGAGGATGTGGAAAATATCTTTAACCATAAGTGTCATAATCAAGAAGTGAAACTGGGTTATATGGAAGTGGTTTGACCAAAAACATCCAAAAAAATTAAATGAAATTGTGTTACCATGAATGGTTTTTCTAACATTCTTTTAACCAAAAAAGATAATCCAGCAGGAAATAGAGTAATCACATTGTCAAAATACTTATCTTCTATAATTCTAAAGAAAGAGGTAATAAATTATCAAAATTTTTAAATAATGTTTTTTTAGTTTCCAGTATGGGATGAAAATTATATTTTGAAAATGTATGGATAGAGATATATGTTTATAATACCACAAAAACATTAATGGTGGAGTCTGAAATTGTAAGAGAACTGGGTCCCCAATGAAATATTTAAATAAGATTTTTTTGGTCCAAAATATTAAGTGGAATACTTTTTATAGAAAATCTATAAAGATAGTAGGGAAATGTTTGTCTTACAATGAAACTGCTATTGAATTTCTACACAAGTTGATCAAATGTCGATATAATTTTTTAATTTTTTATGATTATATAATGACAATGAAAAGGGTGATAAAATATTGAATAAATAGAATTACTTCTAAGAATAATAAATGTACATATATAACATAAAATCTATTTAGTAAAAATAATAATTAATAGACATATTCTATGGAATTTGAAATATATTTGGTCATTATGATAAATATCATTGGTTTATTCATAAAAACACAATTCATATATATACGGTAATAAAAGGACACATTATATGAATAAACAACTAGGAAAAGAATATGAGTCTACATTAGAGTGAAATAAAGTGAAGAGTGTTGGACAAATATTTTCCAAAAATAATATTGTGATGGTTTTATATCAAGAAGAAGATTGTTTTCTTAATATAAAAGACAATGCAGCATCAAGGACTATTGCAATATCCCCCATCAATATTATATAAAATAGTAATAATTAAAATTATTATAATAATTAACCATGTCGAATTAGAGTTGATTGATTTATGGATATTTTCCAATTGAAATTTAATTTTACCCTTCAATCAATAAAATAACGATTTTTTACTTTTAATAATGGATGTTGAAGAATTTTCACCTCATGGAAGATGCATGGGTTATTTTGATTTCCCGTTATTGTTTTATATTTGAATTTATTATCAATAAGGGGGAGTGTAATATTGATTATAGGATTGAATATTGTCCCATTTAAATGGGTATTGAGAACAAATTCATAGAGGGGTGTTTTTGTTCCAAATTTGATTTTAATGAAGGGAGATGTACTAGTTTTGTTCAGAATATATGTGTTAAGTAATGTTAATATATGATGAATTTGGGTAATGGAGAAAGAGTGTGATAAATGAGATATAGGAAGAAAGGTGTTTTCTTCCATTGGATGTTCTAGAAGAGGAATCGTGAATATATTTTCTGTTAAGAGTACTTGTAAAGACTCAAAGCTTGACTTACCCGTTCTTTTGTAAATTCCATGTTAAAGCAGCGTTTTGGGTAAAATCGTTTCATTTATCATGCGTGTTTTGACTTGTTGTTCTTGATATTATTACTTATATCCTGTTTTACTTAATTCCAGAATGTAAAACATGATTTATATATATAATATATATTCAACATATACATATATATATGATTGATTGATAAATGGAATGAAATACATCGTTCATGGAGACGGTAGGTCATACGTACGCATGAACGCTGTTTTCGTGTCCTTATTGAATTGAATGGAATTAAGTAGATGAAATTCATATATATATATATATATACATAAATACAATATCATTATTATTTCATATATTTCATTATTATTCATTATATATACTTTATAATCATTCATGGACGGTTAACATGGATAATGAATCTCATCATGTCGTGGAGACGGTAGTCCGTACGTACGCACAAGCGATGATATCATTCCCATGATCGTGGAATTGTATTTAAGTGTATGTATAATATTTCAGAATAAATATCACTTTACAATAATCATATAAAGTTATTTATTTACACCATTATACCCATCCAAGTAAGGTGGTGGTCGGAAACAGATTACACCACGGCGTAGAGACTGTATTCTGTACGCACGCACGCGCGATGATTTCGTTTTCCATAGGATGGATTGAAGGTGAAATAGGGATGTTTCATATTTATAATAAAATATCAGTATATAAGTAATAATCATGTTATTACATTATAATTAAACAACTAAAGAATATGAAGTAGAAGAAGAAAGAATCTTGAAAGAGTTGGTAGAACAGATTACCTCTTCCTCGACGCACCTCCTTTTAACTTCTTCTTAGGGAACTAGAGTTGGTCTTTTGAGAAGACCATAACCTCTATGATATAACCATAAAGGATTAGAAGAGCAATCGTCTGGGGTTGGCGGAGCATCAAGGCTCAAAAGGGTGTGAAGAGAAGAGGGAAGGGGTGCCCTTTTTATAAGGGAGGAGAGGGGCACCTTTGGAAAAACTTAAAATATTATTTTATAATAAAGTCATATTCGGTTTATAATAGCTCCATATTGATTTATTTCGAATATAAATTGGGTATGGGTCTAAATACTTTCAACCAATAGGTTTTACGCAAGTTTAGGTTACAATTGTAACATTATCTTTTAGATTTAACTCTAAGTTAAATAATTTAACTTTTACCGTGTCTTCTTGTTTTCTTACACTATATGGTTAATAAACTTACTATAACAAGAAAAAATAACCCCACGTGGTTAATTATTAATATATATAACCTTATCTAACTCATTTGGATGATCCTTATATATTTAGGAATATTATAACAATTAATAATATAATATTTGTTTTAAAAACTATTTTATGTCAATTTTGACACTATTTGGTAATTGATTTTTGTAAAAATCATAATAGCATGATTAGATCGAAAAAAGTTAATAAAATCAATACTAACATGTCATATTAACCTATAAAATTAGTTTAATTCATAAAAATCTCAAATAACATTTATTTTGGTATTTATAATATCAATTATGTTAATATTTCAGTAATAAGGTAATTACTGCATCATCATTGTGTCATAAATAAATTAAATTATACAATGACTAAAAATTATTAAACAAAAATAATTATGTAGTAAATATTTTTATCTTTCTAATGAATATTAATAGTCGAATTTATCTTATTTATAACCCTATATTAATTTTTTTTAGTATTAAACTTTGATTTTAACTATTTTAACTCTTCTTTAAATAAAATAATAATAAATGTTCTAATCTAATCCAAGTGGACCTAAAGGGTAATATTTTATTCATAATATTGTTTTTGGTCATATTAAACTTATCCAATAGAATTATTACATGTTTTATGGTAATAATAATATCATTTTTACACTTAATTACCCTATTTACTTTTATCCGTGGTAAATAAAAGTATAAAGTTACTATTCACCAAAAATTATTTTTATCTTATTGAACCACAGTTTACTCCTTGATATTAACCGTGTCTCTCGGAATTTATAAATTCCACTCACAGAAGTGGTAAAATTAAGTTTTATGTAAATTTTCAAATTCTCCTAGAAGGTGGGTAAAGGATATTGAAAAGTTCAATAAAATTTTTATATATCTAAAATTATTATAAAATAGATCTAATGAATTAAATTGAACTTATATAGGTATTAAGTATCAATTTTGACCTAAAATAAATTTAAATAAAGTAAATAATTATTTAAATAAAAAGTTGGTTTTTAAATAGTAACCTAGTGTTTTCAGTATTCATCAAAAATTCAAAGTTTTCAGAAAAATACCGAAAATTCACCATTGGATTATTTTAATATTATGAATCCCAAAATGAAGTCCATTTTGAATGATAAAATTTATAAAATTTCAAAATGTGGGTATTACTATTCATAATGGCTAGTTTATATAACATATCGTTGTTTTGTGGAACTCGGTATTGCGTACAACACACGCTGTCGTGAAAGGTCGTGATTTCATGTAATGTAAGCCAAGTCAGGGTTGCGTGTAGTACAATACTCTTTTGTTGTTGCGTATAATAGAATCCAACCATATTTCATTTATACATTGAATATATATATGTATATACACACTGAATATGGCATATAATAACTACTATCAAATGAACTTAAAATTGCGTGTAACACGATCCAAGAATAGTGTTGTGTATACTGCATGCTAATACGGTCTTGTGTATAGCACAAGATAATCTTGGTGTAGCGTACAACCAAAGATATGAAAGAAATTAAAAAGAATAAATCTCATAAAATCTTAGGGTGTTACATTCTACCCCCCATAAAATGAATTTCACCCTCAAAATTCATCGGGGTTATAAATGGATTATTACACGAGAGTTTATTTCATAGAAAACCACATCGTAAAAAGGAATAACAAAACATATCTTTAAAAACTAAAGTATCAAAATGTAAGAGTTACACAAATTAACCAATCACTGGGTTTCCACATAAGATAACATAGGTGAAAATATGGATATGGAAGAGAAATATTACCATCATATTCTGATGGAGAGTTGTAGAGGACATGACTATGATAAAGCCAACAGTCACAAATCCATAAATTTGTGATGATCTAAGGTACCATCTGATTCATCCGATATGAGGGCACAGGGACAACATTTTTGGTTTTCAAGATCATTTCCCTAATGTTGAATATATTTTTTGAATTAAAAGAAATACTTACTTGATTTTTGGTACAATCTCACTGTTGTTTGTGCCTTAAACTATTTCCACTTCATCTCTTAAAGAAATGAAGTTGAATTTGTCTTCCGTGAAGTGTTATCGTATCATGCGATAGAATGATAGTTCATTCCATCCATCTCAAACATAAGGTTAGCAAAAGTTATCAAATATACATAAGTCCATCTATAGTGAGATGAATCGTATATGGTTACTAAAATGGACTTATACTTCATATATCACACCACTTAATATAATAAAAATAGTTTCTACTAACCAGGGACTTCTTTTAGGCTAGTGGTATGCGATAAAGGCCTGTCACAATTCAGTTGTGGGTTTGATTCCCACGGCCTTGTCCAACACGACGAGTTGTCGCTTGTCCTATGGGTTGTCCTTTTTCTAAAACTATGCTGTTATAACATTCCAAAAATAATATCTAAAAAAAGTTTTATACTTAAACAATACTATTTGATGTCTAACATAATACATTACAATATTTAGGCTTATCCAAAACACATCTGTCCAATCATATAATTAAATAAAACAATTAATGAAAAGGTCACATAAAAGCATGTGGATACCATCGTTTATCGCCCATATATCATAAGATATATCTTGTTGATCTCATTCCAAACATGTTAATACCTTAATCATGTACTATCTTTAAAAATAAATTATCATAGAACCTTAGTGAAAACGAGAATTCTGTCAAAATTTAACTCTTTCCACATACAAAAATCCAAAAAAAAATATATACTCAAATCATGATATCACTTTGTCCTTTTATTATCCATGAGCTCATGAATACTATCAAACATATTATTTTCCCCTTATCCCTTTATTATGTGCATATCATCTTCTTTCCAAAAATATCTGAATAAACTTTCATGGTTACCAGTACCATTCAAAATATACTTTAAAATACTTTAGAAAAAACAACAGTGTAACAATCCTTAGATGTTTCTTTTTTCCATAGTACCATTAAATTACCTATACAACATAACCCTTGATAAACATACAATAATTCCACTACCTTCTTAAACTAATGACTGAGTTTCATCATTTCTTTCATCTCATATATCATTTGTAGTCTCCTCATCATCATCAATATAAATACTACCCATATGACCATGCTGATTCTCTTCATGAGACATTCCCTTAGGGAATTGGTTTTCATAATTCCTGTACATATTACATTTAAATCATTTCATCGTTGTTGATGTCGTAGCAATACCATTATCCTTGCCCATGGTGTTAACTGAACCTTTTCCTTTGCACTTACAAGCTTTGTGTCCTTCCTTTCCACACCCAAATAATCTACCAGTTCCATTGAAACATTCTCCTTTATGCCTCTTCCCACATGATTTATATGAGGCAAATTGAACTTTCTTTCCTCTACGATCATCGTGAAACTCCATCTTCTCTTATTAGATGAGTCATGATACTTACCAAAGTTGAGATTATTGATCATATTGCGAGATTGCTGATTAGGAATAATTATGATGTTTTGACTTCCAAATCCTGTTTCATTTGGTTGCTCATGAAGAATATCATTCCATTGTCCATCATATACTTCATTATCGTGAATCTTCCTGTTTCTGTCCATTTTCTAAAACCCAAAAAGAACAGTATGAGAGGAAAAAATAATGCTAGGAAAACAACATAATAAAGGGGGAGTACCTTCAATATATAACATCTTATGATTAATTCTATGATTTTTACCATAATTCTAGGACTATAACCTATACTTATATGTAACCTTAGGGACATCCCTATACATACCTTAGAAATACCTCTAGGGGTTTCACTAAAGTTTAAGCATCCTCGTTTCCAAATGTTAACTAAACTTTGCCTCTGATACCAATTGTAGAGACCCAAAGCTTGAAATACATGGACATTACATTACTTTTGAGGAATACTTAATACATAAAAAAAAGAAACACACAAGGACCATAATATTTTAGTGTCTTTGGAAACTCGAAACATAATCTTATAATCGTGGTTAAAGATCTTTAACATCTCCCATACAGATCTTCCCCTTTTGTTTTCTTACCTGAACCCTTTATTTATAACATGGGGAAAAGAAAACATATAAAGGGTGAGCACAAATGCTCAATAAGTGTAAGAATGGATAAAATAAAATAAACCATATACATTTTTTACTTCAAAAAATGAACATAAAGTTTACAGATCAAAATCTTGGGTTGTGAAATAAATATTGGCAGTACGTAAGGCATATGTCATAAAAGAATATTAATCATGATAAAATAGAATGGGAATAAAAAATTTAATTGTGGAAAAAATTAATCACATGATATGATTTCCATAGTAGCCAAGGATTTGCTGCCAAGACCATCTTAGTGGACAAAGTCCCTTTCTGAATCGAGTTCACATCTCGTTTCAGTCCTGTAACACTAAACCAGATTAACTTACCATTCCAGCCATAACTATCTCATGGGATAAAAATATTTACCCAATGAATTGGAGAGATATATTGGTCCCACCCATCTCATAATGAAATCATTCTTACTTGTTCCACAACATGAACATAAATCATTCATCATTACCAAAAGTATAAAATGGGTTTCATAAACATCAACCAATCATAACATAATCCATACAAAAAAATGGATATAATTTCATCATAAGAAAGGAGAAAACACGTAAATCATAGAGAAATTATATTTTAAACATACACATATGAAATAATGCCATCTTATATGGAAAATGGTTTTGATAAAATACTTTAAATGAATTTCGAGTAAAATATCCTTTTTCTTCAAAATCATTTTCTTTTCACAAAATGTAATGAAATTTAAAAAGAAAAGGATTTTTTTTGAAAATAGTCATTAAATCTTATTGAGTAATCTTAATGAAAATAAGGTGTTATGAAACCATAAAAATCTGTTCATTCCATATAATTTAAAAAAAACATTCTCCTTTTACTTTTATTGGAAAAGTTAAAAAGTACCTTGTATGGTAAACAAAAGAAAGATTCCTTCCATACGATGTGGTAAAAGTAAAAAAGGGTAAAAATGTCTTTAAACATACATGGAATAAAAGTAAACATTTTATGAAAACATTTTGAGAACATATGGACATGGATAATAAACATAACCCCCAATAAATTCTTATGAATAAACAATCTCAGATAAGAATGAGATTGGAATAATTATCCCTTACCTTAGGTACCATATGCTTCGTACGTATCCTAACCTCCTGTATATTGATTTAAGAAATTCCGTTGACTTATTACAGAATCATATTCATTGTTATGATATAATATATGGTTCACTTATGACTTTATATTACCTGTTCTTTTGCAAATTCCATGTTAAAGTAGTTTTTTTGGGTAAAATCGTTTCATTTATCGTACGTGTTTCGACTTGTTGTTCTTGATATTATTACTTATATCCTAATATAAAAAATTATATAATGTAAAAGATGATTTATATATATAATATATATTCAGAATATACATATATATTTATGATATATCAATAAATGGAATGAAATGCACCGTTCATGGAGACGGTAGGCCGTACGTACGCATGAACGTTGTTTTCGTTTCATTATTGAATTGAATGGAATTAAATAGATGAAATACATATATATATACATATACATAAATCCAGTATCATTATTATGTCATATATTTTATTATTATTCATTATATATACTTTATAATCATTCATGAATGGTTAACATGGAGAATGAATCTCATCGCGTTGAGGAGATGGTAGTCCGTACGTACGTACGAGCGATGATATCATTCCCATGATGGTGGAATTGTATTTAAGTGTATGTATAATATTTCAGAATCAATATCACTTTAAAATAATCATATATAGTTATTTATTTACACCATTATACCCATCCAAGTAAGGTGGTGGTCGAAAACAGATTACATCACGGCATGGAGACGGTATTCCGTACGTACGCACGCGCGGTGATTTTGATTTCCGTAGGATGGATAGAAGGTGAAATAGGGTTGTTTCATATTTTTAATAACATATCAGTATATAATTATTACTTATGTTATTACTTTATAATGAAACAACTAAAGAAGAGAAAGTAGAAGAAGAAAGAAACTTGAAAGAGTCGGTAGAAGAGATAACCTCTTCCTCGACGTACCACCTTTAAACTTCTTCTTAGGGCACAATAGTTTGTCTTTTGAGACGACCAGAACCTCTATGATGTAACTAGAGAGGTTGAGAAGAAGAATTGGAAGGGTTTGGACGAGCTTTAAGGCTCAAAGGGGTGTTAAGAGAATAGGGAAGGGGTTCCCTTTTTATATGGGAGGAGAGGGGCACCTTTGGAAAAACATATAATATTATTTTTTAATAAAGACATATTATATTTAAAATAGCTCAAAATTGATTTATTTGGAAGATAAAGTGGGTATGGGTCTAAAACCTTTCATCCAATAGGTTTTAGATCAGTTTAGGTTACTATTTTAGCATTATCTTTTAGATTTAACTCTAAGTTAAATAATTTAACTTTTACTCTGTCTTCTTGTTTTCTTACATTATATGGTTAATAAACTTACTATAACAAGCCAAACGAACCCAAAGTGGTTAATTATTAATATATATAACTTTATCTAAGTAATTTGGCCGAACCTTCTATTTTTATGAATATTATAACAATTAATAATATAATATTTGTTTTAAAAACTATTTTATGTCAATTTTGACACTATTTGGCAATTCATTTTTGTGAAACTGATAAAAGAATTATTAGTTATAAAATATTTAATTAAATCAATACTAACATGTCATATTAACCTATAAAATTAGTGTAATTAATAAAAAGTCTCAAATTTCATTTATTTGGGTATTTATAATATCAATTATGTTAATATTTCATTAATAAGGTAATTACAGCGTCATCATTGTGTCAAAAATAAATTAAATTATTTAATGTCTAAAAATTATAAATAAAATACCATTATGTTTGAAATCTCTTTATCTTTCTAATGAATATTTATAGTCGAATTTATCTTATTTATAGCCCTATATTAAAAATGTTTTAGTTATTAAAGTTTGATTTTAACTATTTTAACTATTCTTTAAATAAAATAATAATAAATGTCCTAATCTAATCCAAGTGGACCCAACGGATAATATTTTATTCCTAAGATTGTTTTTGGTCGAATTAGACTTATCCAATATAATTAGGACATGTTTTACGGTAATAATAATATCATTTTTACCCTTAATTACCCTATTTACTTTTAACCGTGGTAAATAAAAGTAAAATGTTACTATTCACCAAAAATTATTTTTGTCTTATTGAACCACATTTTACTCTTGGATATTAACCATGTCTCTCGGATTTTCAAAATTCCACTTATAGAAGCGGTAAAATTTAGTTTTTTGTAAATTTTCAAATTCCCCTAGGAGGTGGGTAAAAGACGGTGAAAAGTTCAATAAATTTTTTATATATCTAAAATTATTATAAAATGACTCCAATGAATTAAATTGAACTTATATAGGTATTAAGTATAAATTTTTACCTAAAGTAAATTTAAATAAAATAAATAATTATTTAAATAAAAATTCGGGTTTTAAATAGTAACCTAGTGTTTTCACTATTCATCAAAAGTTGAATGTTTTCAGAAAAATACAAAAAATTCACTCTAGGATAATTTCGATATTCCGAATCTTAAAATGAAGTCCATTTTGAAAGAAAAAATATATAAAATTTCCAAATGTGGGTATTACTATTCACAACAACTAGTTTATATAATATATCATTGTTTAGTGAAACTCGGTATTGCGTACAACACAAGCTATCATGAAAGGTCGTGATTTTGTGTAATATGAGCCAAGTTATGGTTGCGTGTAGTGAGATACTCTTTTTTTGTTGCGTATAAAAGAATCCCACCATATTTCATTCACACATTGAATATATATATATATATATATACACTCACAATTGTGTAGTATAACTACTATCAAATGAACTTGAAATTATGTGTAACCCGATCCAAGAATAGTGTTGCGTATACTACAAGCTAATACAATCATGATTATAGTGCAAGATAATCTTGGTGTAGCGTACAACAAAAGATATTAAAGAAATTAAAAAGAATAAATCTCATAAAATCTTAGGGTGTTACAGTACTATTGGATCTACCTTTAACAGTGGGAAAGGAATTGTGTTTCTTTGTGAGATGTATCCTTTACATTTTATGAATGTATATAATGATTTATATAAGATCAAATATAATAATTGGATTGTGAAGAATATAGATTCATTGGTTGTATTATTGGAAGTTACATAATTGTGAGGTAAATGAATTTTTTTATAAAGAATACTGATGGATGAAGAGTTCAATGAATGAGATACAAGTTCAAATAAACTTCCTACCATCATTTTTTTTGTGTAAGTTTTATGTGTATGTTAGAAATGAAAATAAAGGATGAAATTTCCATTGATTATGGGAAATAATTAATGCTCCAATGTAGGGAATACCCATTATATGTAATGATTGATGAGTTGTATTTTGCAGGACCAATGATAAGTGTTGAAGGAAAAAGAGATATGTGACTACCACAAGCTACATGAGATGTTTTATGAAATTCATATTGGGATTATTGTGGATCCTTCTATAATGAATAATAAACTTTTATTAATGAAGTAAAAAATTATAACTATAATGATGAAATTCCATCCATGGATTATCAGGAGTTAAAAATATAGAATTTCATATAAGTCACCATGATTTTTTATTGATGAATTTTACTATTACAGATGTATGTGTTGAGGTTTTTAGAGAACCATTGGAGCATTAAATGTTTGTTTTACATTTAATCTAATCCTTTAAAAATGAGTTTGAAGAAAATTTAGAATATTATAATAATTTATATATTTTTTAATGTAGTTTGATGATGTTTTTGATTGATTGAATAATCCATTGAAATAATTATTTATATTTTGATAATATTTTCTATAATTTTGGAATATTAAGGTAGAGTTTCAATTAGAAATAGTTTTAGAATATTATTGAATATGTAAGTGTTATCTAATAATATAAAATGTCATTTCAAAACATAAATACTAGAATTGGAATAATGAACAAAAGTACATTTTCATATGCAAGGGTATGTTTATCAATATTAAAAGGTCATTGTTATATATACAAAGTGATTTATCAAGATTTAAATATTGGAAATAATTAAGATTCTAATGTATATTAAGCTATATACTGGTAAATTACTTCATTCATAATGGTCATCATAGGTTGCAAGTAATGGATTATTTTACTCACATGGAATGGTGTTTCTAAAACTCTAGATTCACCGTGTATATATGTATTAATAAGGGGAAATATAAAGGTTAAATCAAGAGGGTAACTTAATTTTTTTGAAATTTGTAATCATTATAGTGGTTTGTATGGGCCCCCAATTAGGAAATTTTATATCATGTGTTATGATATCATGATTTAATTCAAAAATATATTCCCATATTAAATGTTTTCAGAAAATATGATATATTTAATTATTAAAAATATTATGATTTATAATAGGACATTAAAGATAATATATGTTGATTCTTTATAGATACATAATAATAATTAGTATAAATAGATGTGAGAATTTGACATGAAATCTATGTTATAATTAGGGTTTCCATGATACGAAGATATGGTTATTCCATAGTGAGTTTTGTTGAGAATATTTTTGGAATGTTTCACGTTATGATGATAGTCATGATATTTTGGGAAAACACATGAATGATATAGATGATGATGTCCCTTTTTATATATGAATCCTTGTCACAAACATAATGATCGAATGAAATGAGATCTCAACAACATTTTTAATGATATATGAAACAATATATATTAAACTTTTTATTATCATGTATATAAAAAGATTTAATACCTACAGAGTTTATAGAAAATTTCAAGAAGAAAAATCTTCTGTATCATAGAATAATAAATAAAGTGATTGTTAGCTGCAATTCAATGAAAATGGAGGGAGAAAGAAAATTATTGACCACATTAAATAAGAAATTATTGTTACTATGATTGATTAATATTTTCATATACAAATATTGAAAATATTTTCTCTTAATTTTTAGTATTATATGTTAGATGAATAATGTGATAGGTGTAAAATTGTTTTGAAGAATTTAAAATATTATATTTTATTCCAAATGAAAATTATTTGTGTATATGTGAGAGGAAATCCAATGAAAAAATATATAGAATATCAATTTCATCTTGTAATAAAAAGAATAATATGAGGTGGATGAGAATAAGAAGGCTTGAATATCTTCCCCTTGAAATAACTATATCAAAGAAGATAAAAAATATATACAATAAGAGAATAGTTGAGAGAGATCATCTAACAACCTATATGATTTCTTTAGAATATTCAATAGAATGTTTCACATGAAATAAATAAAATAAAACACACCATACTTTGTTTTATAAATATAAAATAAAACAATGAAAGATGAAAATTAATATATTATGATAATTCAATATGAAATATCATTACCAAAACCAAAGAGGAATAAAAAAAGTTTTATTAAAATACCATAAACATGAATCATCATCCATACAGATCTCTTTAAAGATTATACCTCTAATAATAACAGTTGTATGAAGGAAAAACATTATAAATTTAATATACATTATTTTAATGAAGTAAATTAATAGGATGAATGATTTTATACATTTATATAAGGGTATATATTAGAATATAATTAATTGTTATATATATAGGCATTGGATATATAGTCACCAGACATATAGTTTTTGGATTTACATGAATTAAATAGAATGATTAATATTGTTTAATTTTTAGTAAAATATTAAAAATAATGTAATTCACTAATTATTAGAAATTATATGGTGAAATAAAACGATAATAAATAATAAAAATTCCTTATTATAAAATTATATAATGATTCATTACATAATAATTTTATGATTATTTTAAATGATAAAATTTGTTTATGAATATTAAATAATGATTATAAAATAAATTAATTGATAAAATAAAATAGTTAAAAGATAAATCATTAATGGGATGTGATGAAAATTATTAAATTTCAAAAAATTTAATTTTCACTGAATTATTTCTCTATATACTATGTGTTGTTTTTAGAAAATTAACCTAATATATGTAAAAGATTAATTTTACCTAAATTATAGGAACATATATATATATATATTAATACTAATTACCAACTATATATTTATTATTGTTTTGGGTAGAAGCAAGAATAATGTTTTTATGATGCATGAAAATAAATTATTTATCTAAATAGTTTTTATACGTTATAAGTTCTTATATTAAAAATAATTCATATAAATTTTTCAAAATGATTAGATGAAAATGAATTTTATATTTGTAATTACATTTAAAAACATAATTGATCATATTAATTCCATTTTTTCCTATAAATATTCCACCGAGGAAAAAATTGAGAATCCATTGTGATAGTAAAATGGTGTAAATGAGTTTATCTAAGTAATGAATGAAAAAAATATCATAAATCATTAAAAGTAAATTATATTATGGGGTAATTAATTATCCCTCATAATATATTTACTATCCTTCAAATTTTTATCAAGTTTGTATATAAATGACATTTTTACATATTAAGGAATGGGTATTTGTGAAAATTTAATTCAAGATCTCCTATAAAAGGAAATATCATATACCCACCTAAAACCAAAATATGCATCCGTTTCATATTGAATCCCCACTAAAATATCATATCCAAAGTTCTGGTCTCTGTTTTTTGTCCTTTGGTATGACTAATGTTGGATAAGCCCTATATTTCATAGGAAGACATTTTTAAAAGCTATGATTTCACCAAAGTAAATACGAGTTCGTATTCATTCCCTTCATCTATGTCATTAGCTTCAACCTTCATAAATATTATTTTATGCTCCACTAATGTAATATTAATGTAATTATACCTATGTGAGAATGTTATTATTGTACTTTAATATTCGGTTCGTACTAATTTTTCAGTTATACCATATTCTTGTTTAGATTAGTTTTAATAGATACATTAAAGATTCCATATTGTGAACAACAAGATGATTATGAAAACCAAAAAACTAGTAATATTATTTAATTATTATTATTATATGTTTTCATACTTATAGAGTTTTAAGATTCCTATATATTCCCTAATAAATTTAATTCTTTATTTAATTCAATAATCATTGAAATATAGTTTTTTAAGGTGTTCCATGCAAACATTCACCATATGTACCCTAAATTGACCATGGCTCTTAATATATTTCATACAAATATAATAATTATTTATTAATATTTTGGAGGTAAAAACTAGATGAATAAGTATAAAGGACTCAAACTACAAAAAAATCATGCATGGAAAACTGAATAATTAACACATGAATAATAAATTTTAATATAAATAATTAATATAATGGAAATATTTAAATATAAATATATGGTAATATGTAAAATAAATTTGAATTATTTCAGTATACATATGAATAAAAATATATATAATATTCATGGATGAATATTGTGTTCATCCAAATGAAAGTTTGAGGTTAGGGTTTCCCATCTCAATTTCCATTCATTTGAGATATAATCTATATTAAATACATTCATTCCACTATGATAATTGTCATGAAATTCATGGGTTTTGATGAATCCTTCATAGGATCACTCTTTCAAATCCTTTTTATTTTAAGGTCATCAATGATATAAAAATTTCTTTTGCAGTCTCTCTTAAAAAAAAATGTTTTTATGACTATATTTTCATTTGTGAAAATTATATGTTCTCTTTGTCTAAGACCTCATATATTTTCTAAATTTGTTATTATTATTTTATTTTAAATATATTACTAAAATTTCACCTATATGTGTTTCAAATTTCAACCAAATGGATTCTTATTAGTGAAGTATTCCATATTTATTCGTCCATTTGAGAATGTTTCTCCTATTTGTCTTTTTTTAATTTGATATTATCCCTACATGAATGATTTTTTAAGGTCATTTTCAGTATAATTTTATAATTTTTACAAAAAAATTAAAGGAATCTTTTCAATGTCTTCTATATTACTTCTGCGTACACCCATTTTTATATATTTAATTTCAAATACACTTTTTAAAAAATTATTAACTCTTAAAAGTTATTTTTACTTATTTTATTATCATTTTTCAAAAACTCATATTTTTATAAATTAATTATTTGAAATTTTCTTTAACAATAGTGAAGGTTATTTCATATTATTTTTCAAAACAACTTTATAACTCTTTTATAACTATATTTTCAGGTGTACAAATATCCTATAAAATATATTGTGTTTAATAGGAGATGAGTTTCAACGAAATCATAAACATTCTTTATCTAGGTGATTGATTTTTTATTCTATGTGAATATTCTTATGAAACATTTTTCACTCTCATGGGGTAATTATGGTATGATGTAATTATGAATGTAATAATATTCATAGAATACCTATATGTTGAGTATTTTAATATATGATTGTTGGGAAAATAATTATATAGACCTCTATTCCATTTGGTAATGACTTCTATCTCATGAGATGATATAGATTGGGTAGTGAAACTATTATAATTTGAGTTTTTAGACTATTTTTATGGGAATAGTCAGTGAAACAAAACCCCTAAATGTCTTTTCCAACGATGTTTACGTAATGTGGTGTTAACTCAATCCACTATGGGACTCTGTCTACTTTGGGATAATAGTCTCGGTAGTGAGCATAAACATAAGAAATGATTTTCTATGATTATTCATGTTCCACATTATTATGAATAATTTATATTTTAAAGAACATTCATGTGTTTTATTTTTACAAATTGTGATTTTTGAATCGTCTTTCAACACTCCCGAGAATGATTTATAATGATATAGAAAAATCTATATTGTCAAGAATAATTTTTTTATCTATCATTTATTGGGAATTATTTTTTATACTGTGTTTATGGACCATTATTATGTTCTCATACCCTCACATTAATCTTATAATAACATGTGATATTCATTTTATGTATCTTAATATTACCCTTATTATGCATTTGGACTCACCCCTTTATTATGTTTCCGTTCCACTTGTACTGATGAATATTATTATGTATGATATGTCAAAAAATGTATGTTGTGAGGAAATTATTGGAGGGTGATTTTAAAATATTCTTATAAATAAGGTGTTTATGAATTAGATATCTAATGAAAAAAACTATAGGTTTCTTTTTTTGGATTTATCATGAATTGAAAAATTACTCATATCAAATGATTTAATATTGTTATATATTTAGGTTGTATCATTTTTCATGTATTAATTGAATGGTTTTTATAACTTTTGGGATTATTTAATGAATAATAAGTGGATTAAATGTCAATCATACGAGATTAAACCTATAATTATATAGTTTTAACCTAAAGTATCATAGGTTAAAATCTAGGTTTCATAAGTTAAGACATTAATTGATCGATTTACATTATCATATTATTTTTTACTATAGATATAATTTCAAAGTATTATTGGAACTTTCCAAAGAGGTATTCACGATTAAAAAGTGATTAGAGAAAAATAACAATTAAGGTAATACATTTTCATAGAATCAAAATATTTTTCGAGGAGGTTCAATCCTTAATGATTGAATTACTGCCAGCCTACATGAATTATTTGGGGATACTTATCACTTTGTGGACATGCAGAAACCACCCAAAATAGATATATTTTTTTATTATATGATGGTGATTCTTTAAGAATGGAGTATTTCATTTGTAACCATGTATCATTTTAAAGTAGTTGATGGAACTACATCATATTCATGTCAACATAGACAGATGTTGTTTATGTTCCATTCGATCTTATCCATTACGGTCAATTACCCTTTAGTGGCTACATGTAGTGTATGTTTCTGTCACTCCCCTAGTGATACTTAAGGAATGATGTATATAAGTTCCAAAAAGATAATTTGAGAATTAATATATCTCCACATAGAGAAACCCATTTTCATAGATAAATAGAACTTATTACTATCAGCGATCTCAATTTTCATGAAGTGATCCCATAGGTAACATTCAATTCAGAAACTAATATAGAATACAGAAAAAATTATGAAGGGTTGTTTCCAAACATTTCTCTATCATATAAAAGATTATTATAACTACCCATATAGGCTCCTACTCAATGTCATTATATGATACTCCTTCTTAGATATTTCCCATTATGATACATTCAAGAATACAAACCATATTTCTCTTTCATAAATCTAATTCCCATGATGACCTTATAAATCCAATCCATGAGGTTCCAACATAAATACCTTTTGAGAGTCTCCATTGCAGATCATTCTCATGGAAACTTTTCATGGAGACCCATTCACATTAATCCTCCAATGAAATATTGGTCATAATGAAGAATGTTTAATGATCCATTCAAACAAACATTTAACCCTGACCAAAAATGAAAATTGGGCTTCTTAAAGGAAACTATTTATTCTTTCCCTGGGACTATGGTCATGAAGGACTTAACCAATGGTTGCCTTCATTGTAGAGATAAAAAATTAAATGCAACTAGTTCCCCACACCATCTTACCTTCCACCCAATTCATTTACCTGGGTTGGGTGGTCCACTAAACATATTTGACTCTATTCTCCAAGGTCAAAATCATGAAATGTACATCTCAAAATGACACACTCCAAGGCCACAGAACATACAATATTGGGCTAGGTACAAATGTATTCACCCCTTGGATCATATATTACATTGATAATATTTTTTTCCTTGATTTTTATTTCTACTCGTTAGGACCCTCATGGTATCCATAATCATGTATTCCCTTACTAATAAGGGGCCCCATCAATTGAAGACAAGTGTAAGCCCATTCTCATGATATTCATCTCAGATACTACATATTTGGAATCCTATCTCCCCATTTGTAGATGTACCCCTATAGTCTAGATTAATCTATGGTGGATATATGATTTCCCTATAGTGACTGTGAAAACCATGTATTCATTAAGGATCACATCATTATTACCCTTAATATTTCATGCACAAATATATCTCCTTAATTTGTATTTTGATACAAATTATACATCACTATAATAAATTTTAAAAGAATCCAATCGAACCTCATCAGTCTTATTGTAGAGTATTAGAGGCTGATATATACGTTGGCCTCTTACAAGATTTATGATATAGAGACCAGAACAATATGTGTTATTTTTTTAGATCTAACATTAATCAATACAAATATCTAATGCATAAACACAAAAAATTCCTTATTTTCATACCCGTTATGAAGCCAACTTTCCTACCACATGATGATAAATTGTTCGATAAGGTCGGATCGCATGAACATTATCTATGGAAACAAAACTACATAGGCATTGATTTATACTGACCATGACATGTTCTATTCTTCTTAGAGGATTTAAAAAAACATCAAACCCCATATACCCACTGGTAATACATCCTATGAATGCATCATTACACGGCTATATTCCTCACAATATTCATACCCAAAAGGCTATATTCCTAATAAAAATCATCTTCATTGGGATATATTCCCTATGATACTTTTTCTCAAAGGTTCATATTTCTTATGATGATAATTTACTATAATGATATGTATTTACTATTAATAATTCTTCTATAATGGTATTTTTTTTATGTCCAACCATAACATCTCTTATTTAGTTAACAACAAATATGAAGATTCTAAAAGGTATAATCTAGTGTAAAACACTTGGCATCCTAGTACTAGAAGCATGTCTATGAATTATATATCATAGGCCCATTCTATATTGTTAAAGTACATGGAATAGGTCCATGATACATTAAAAAAAATGTAACCTAACATTATTCATGGTTGTATAAAAATAAAGGAACTATATTATTCCTTGTTTAATGATGTTAAAAGATACAATGTGACCCATTAAATAGTACCAAAAACCAGATTTATAACATCTTTCATAGATATATGTTTTAATCCCCCATAATGGGATTAATCCAAAATCCATAACATTTATATCCTACATAGTGAGAGATGAAAAATAGACCACAATGCTATATGTATTTTATGAAAATCATCACTAACTAATGAAATATAGATAGTGAATATATGAATCATATATATGCTCATTTGGAAACATTGTCTTCTTTGATGGATTATGAAGAAGTAAACAGCCATGTACTGGGATTTGAGAAGTATTATGGAACTTTTATTGAATCCCGATGAGTTATTTGGAGTAGGAAATAATTCTGTAATAAAGTGTTTGATGTTCCCAACCTCTGTCCTCTCGACCAACGTACAACATAAGTGAGACAATTAATGACTTATTGATTTTTTCTATTGTAAATATAAAAATAACGAACTAAAAATGATAATGTTCATTAGTGTGAAATGAAATAAATAGTAAATCCAATTTGAATACATTACCCATGAGATTGATTTGTGAACCATGATCTAAATATTCATGTTTCAGAAATGTTTTTATTATTATTTATGAATGTTGAACAGTGTAGTAATTATAGAAACTATCAAATAATTTCCATTAATATAAATTCAAACATAAAATCCTCCACAAGTAATTTTCCAATTCCATTTTCATACTTATGTTCTGTCCACAAAATTCATGTTGTCAAATCCTAGAAGGCATATATCATAACCACGGTGTCTCTAGTGAAGCCAGTGAGTACGCATATTTTGGAGTACCATACAAATAGATTTATTATTACACAAGAGGACACTTGTGAGATCCTTCTTGTGATGAATCTCTACCCACCATCATACCAGTAATGAGTCATGATAAGTGGGTGGATCTAATTCAACCTATGAATTTATTGGGAGGTTATACTCAAGTAATAGAAATATATACATATCTTAAATTAGGAAGATAGAGGATAAGGATTAGTACAAACTCACCACTACCTATGAGATATATAAATGGTAACATTATAGTACACCATCTCGAACAATTAGTGACCATGGATTACTCACAATAAAATGTGGATAAACCCTTAGGGAACAGTGTTCCATATATCCATTATAGGGTATACAAGGGGTGGTCTCATTATGGGAATCATGTTGTGTAGTTTTATGAGCATGTTCATATCCCCATTCTCATTAGTATCCCTGATCAGAATCATATAACCACTCCCATTAACATCAATTAGTGGTATTATATCCTTGATTCTTTCAACGAAGTATGTTGACATATACATATGGAAATAAAGCCATATACATGTATCCCAAATCATATTCAAAGTATATTTTATCATATTTAAGTAGTAAACTTGGAGTAGAGTCATATTCCTAATTCCAACTAGAATGATAAAAGTTATATCCCACAAAATGTGTAGGATAAGTCTCATATCTTTACTTTCATTAGTGTATAGAGGCATTTTTATATCACTATATCATCTAAAATACAAGTATACTTATTCTTGATGAATCCCAGGAACAGGCATGTATACCTAAAATAATTTATGAAGTTCACATGAAAATTCTAAAAATTACTAAAGAATACTATTAGAATGTTTTTGGGTTGATGGTAGAGAAGGATTATATCCTTTAAAATGTTGAAGAACCATTTGTACATATCTTGGTGAAAATGAACAATTATTCCCATATTTCTACCCAACATTAAGAAGCATACTAGTATACTCTGGTGGTAGTAGTAGGGTTGGATCATGTTCCAAACCACCTTCAAGAATTTCATCAACATATTTTGGTAGTGTTTCACTAATAGAATCACACCCCTATTCCCATAAAAAAACAATATAACTCATATGAAAATACTAATAGTGGAATAGAATTAACATATATGCATCCTCCCATCCAGTGATTTCATCATAATGTTCTGATCGTAATGTTGGGTCCCATTGGAGGAATCATGTTCTTGTTGGTTATTATCTACACAATGCAACATCTCTAATTATATAACCCTGATCTATGGTCACTAAGTAAAAAATTTCTAGTGAGTAATCACTAAGGGAATGTTAAAATTTACTTTTTATCACATATCCCTATTCCCAATAATATTTTTGAACGCACTCTATGGTATTTAAATAGAATCCCAAAACATTTTAAACTATCCTGCAATATTTAAAGGAATCCCTGAGAATAGTGGTCATCCATGTTGGTCCATTATTAGTAGCTCTAGTGGTATGCCATAGAAATCCCATCATGAATTCCCTCCCGTTGATTATTAAAAATTGGTGATGGAGGTCCTCCTAATAGAACTTTTTGTTGATTTCCTCTCCTCAACAAATATATATTCTTACAAGGAAGTCCACTTCTTTCTTTTTTAAAATAACTACTATAGTGTTCATCCCCATATTTTTCAAATCAGCAGCTTTAGAGTTTCTCCACAAAGTATATATTTCTAGGTTCCTCCCTTCAATGAATTAAATAGTTTGAGTATAGGTACTCCCTATAAGAATGAGTCAAAAATAAAACCATGGAGGTCCCCCATGGTGATCATTATGAAGGTCCTCTTAATTTTGGAATTTCATCATTAAATGATGTTTCCCCCAATGTTAATTTTATTCTGAGATTAACCTCATTCCAATAAGAACTGGATAAATAAAGGATAACAAAAAACAACACATATTCATTGATCAATAGTACTTAATCCCCATAAATCAATGATTTTGAGTGTTGATCACCATCTACACCTCCACCAAATGATATAAATTCTAACACAATTGTGAAAATTCCATGTGACACAATGCTTTTAGACAATGTGGTAGGTAATTTACCTTTATTATTAGACCAAATTCAAGAATCCCTCACAAAAGATATACATGGAAACACATTCATCTTGGAAGAATATGTCAAGGATAAGACACTAATCATGTAATTCCCCATAGAAACTCATCCTTATGAAATCCCTATGAAATTATAAGTGGATTGATTATCGTATCTATGAAAAAAATGTGTAAAAGACTCTATCTTTTTTCCAATATAAATAATTAACATAAGAGAAGTGTGTCAAAAATCTCATAGCATTGGACAATAATTGAAAAAAAAATATGGCATGGTGTCTTTTTCTATAGCCCAAAGCATCAACTCGAGAATATAGCATGAGTTACTTCAACTTTCCAATTTCAATAGTATGATGTCACATATCTTGATAATCACTGAGGTTCTTAAAAGAAATTTTTATATGGTTTCATTAATATGGAGATATAATTTTCCACTTTCCACTTACATATATGGTCCATTATGAAAGGAAACCTAAAATGTAATTACCATAGGCCATGTATCAAGACCTAAGTCTACTTATGATAGCTAGCATAAATAGTAGAGTCCAACCACCTTTAAAACCTAAATGTATTGTATTATGATAGATTTATTTATTGATATTATCCTACTTCAATCTTATAATATGGTTAAGTGTGCTTCCCATTTGAGGAAAAAAAATACAATGATGGTAGTGGAACCCTTATCAGAATATATTTTTCTCCCTTAAAATATGTTATATCTAGATTATTCCTATTTATATGCTCGAAAAGTAATTATGGTAATGATATAAACTACCATTGTGATGTTACATGAGATATATTATCATATAGTTCTAGAGGTATCTTTAACACCACTCCCACCCTTGGGATCTAGAAACATGTAGTAGAGTGACACATTGGTGGTGGAAGAACCTTTTCAGTCCTAGTCTATAGGGCTTAGGTCATTATTACCCATTCATCCTCTATGGAAATCAAAATTCTATATATTTGGATTGATTTCAAAAAATCATCTTACAACTTTTCCACTACAATATTCACCATCTCAATTTATACCATATTCAGTGAAATCATTTGGGATATCGATCAGGATCATCCATTATAAACTAATTCTTTGAAAACATCATTGTGGAATGGTGAATCATAAAAGGGTATGTATAACATCCCCGACCTGGGAGCCACTAATTCGGTGCCCCGATCTAGGTCGCCACATGACCTCAAGCGCGCCTCCCTATATATTGGATGTTGCCGACTAGCAGCGATGGTCAAATAGGTCATGTTGGGAGACCATACCCTTTTTATCAGTGTATTCCACAATAGATATTAATTTAAATAATAGAATAAAGAGTAAATAATCAACAACATGCATAAATATCCAATTCCAAAAACATGGTACAAAAATATGTAATAGTAAATATGCCAAGACATGCTATAGTTCCAAGTGAACAAAACCCCAAAAGGAAGAATGAAATCTACTCGGGTACCCAATGGCGGCCTAAGCAGGGTGTGAGTATAAATCAGTAGTCCACCACCAACGGTGTCTACAAAATATCCAACAATGTAGATAGTGCATGCATGTGATAAATAACGGAAAGTAAAGACAAACAATTCAATATGCCATTATAGAATATGTTCTTTAATCAATACTACCATAGAGTTGGGGTTCACTACTTTGGAACTTCGTGATTCAATCTAATCATTTCATGCATTCAATGTGTTAGGCATATTCAATGTTCTCAAGAATATGGTAATAAGATCACGTACTATCTCACTAGGCATCACGTTATAACAAACCCATAATCCTCACCTCGAAGCCCTAGTCTAGGTGGAATGCATCTATTAGGGGAATAGAACTCCATCCCCTTCCCTAACCCATGCATTTAGGGGAGGATCTAGAACCAATGTCCAACTCAACCTGTGGGATTATAACCTTATGTCAATACCCGTCTCTACCAGTCCATGTGCCCATACTTATTTATCATTCCCCCCAGTCAACAATATCACAACAACCACAACCATAATCACTTAAAATATCACAACAATATTAATAAATAGGAAAATAAAATTATTTCTTCAATCAATTAACACATTAATCACATATATTACATAACCTTTTATTCTCATTTCCAATTTCACATTCCTATCTTAGTAATAATATTCATGTATAAATCTAAACCCCATGAATTTTTCCATTAATCCATTTAACAATTTTTCATACCATCCAATCATTTTCTTAGGCCATCACCAAACCTATGTGTATTACTAAAACCCCAATTTCACATCCTTCAATCCTGTTAACATAATCATCATGGGAAATATATTCTTGCATAGTGGCCTACACTTACATAGCAAACTCGATGTCCAGAGAATATCAAAACACCGCATTTGTGGCCCCTAAATAGTTCACGTTGTCCTCCATGAATCCCACGGGATCATGGGGGTTTCATTAGGTTGTTTAGAAACCCAATACATCACATCCTGTCAAGGAACCATGAACCCATCAAAAGAGGGAAAGAATGAAAACCCTATATGGAAAAATCTACATAAAACAAAAGAGAAATAACATGAAGACCACAAACCTTAAATCTATTAGAGAACGACATCTCAATCAAAGCCTTAGATATAGATTCAACTAACTCTTGAAGCATTACCCAAAATCTCACTAGTAAAGTTGGATTTGAGAGACTTGGATGGAGATAGGGTTGAAATAGGAACCCTAAACAAGAAAAAGAAGCAAAGAGGGGTTTCACCTTACCCAAATATTCAATTTGCAACTCACGAAACTCCTCATATCCTAGGATTGAAGGTGGAAAACCTATTGGATGATCTTGGAAGCTTGGATCATCACTAGGGTTGAAGGATGAATAAGGGAGAAAAATACCGAGTTGGAACTTAAAATCTTGTAATGGAAATTTTGTAATTTTTAAATTTTTTTGTGCCGCATGGTTTTCGAAAACAATTATCAAACCATGCAGAGGATATGGTCAAAAAACCCTGCTTCTACATAGTTTACATGGGTAGTCTAGATAGTCAAGACCAACCATGTGCAATCCCTGTAGAGGCTACTGTCTTCATTCCCTTCTCTTGTACAATTTTCTAAACCGTGCGCAAACTATGTTGATTTACTAGAACTCCCCCTTTCCCTTTTTCATGTTACAATCCGCATGAACACCCACGAACAGTCGCAAGGCCTTGGGAAAACTCTTTATTAACAAAAAATTGGGACATAAAAAATCATAAACACCAAAATAAATTACGAAGTGGTCTTAGATATTATAACCTCACCAGTATTTAACGACTCATCCTCAAGCCGCTCTTCTCGAGCTACACCAGGTTTCCAAAACAAAGAGGTTGGGCCACTGGCCTACATATATGATCCCCAGTCCCACATTTCTTCCTGAATGTTTCTATGCTACCATTGAACACAAACCAAGGGTATGAACTTACCCCACAAAATTTTCTCACTATAATCTACAATACGAATCAGGTTCTACTTGAAAGAATAATTATCCACAAGATCGACATCCTCGACATTTAACACATGAGCCAGACCATGGGGATACTATTATTGTTCTGAAACATAGAAAACATCACACATCCCACTATACCACTATGGAAGAGCCAATTGGAAATCCAGTGGTGAGATCCTCTCCACAATCTCAAATGACACCACATACCTAGGTTCCAACTTGCCCTCCTTCTAAATTCTATGGTGACCCAACCTTGGCGACACTCAAAGAAACACACTATCACCCACCATGAACTCAAGAGGTATACGATGTTGGTACACATATGAATTATTCCTACTCTGAGCTGTTACAATACACTTTTGAATCAAACAAACCTACTCTAACGTCTCTAGAAAAATACTTGGTCCTAATAGCTCAGTCTCACTAGCCTCTAGCATACACAACAGATATCTACAAAGTCTCCCATACAGTGCCTCACAAGTTCCCATCTGAGCTGTTTCTTAAAAAATTTCGTTGTAAGAAAACTCAACAAGAAACAAATACTTCTCCCAAAAACCACTAAAATAATGAACAAATGCTCTAAACATGTCTTCTAATACATAAATTTTATACTCTGACTTCCCATCATCCTGCAGTTGGTAAGACATACTCAAAACACTTGGGTACCAAGTGCCTTATGTAGCCCCTTGTACAAGTATGAGGGTAAATTTGGATCGCCTTCCAAAACTATGGTCCTCGGCACGCCAGGAAACCAAAATATTTCTCAAAAATACATTTCCTTCAACTGGTTGACTATACAAGTCACCTAGATTGGTATGAAATGAGACACTTTTGTCAGTCGATCTTCCACAACCCAAATTTCATCATTATTCCGAGGAGTCCTTGGAATAACCACCATGATGTTCATCATGACATCATTCAACTTCTACTCTGGAATAGGAAATGACTACGATAACCCACATAGATGCTGATGTTCATCCTTCACCTACTCATAGGTAAGGCATCATGCCACAAAACCTGCAACTTCTTTCTGTATTCTTGGAAACCAAAAATGCCTATGAATATTACAATACATACTAGTGAATCCTAGATGTACTGCCCACTTTAACACATGGAAATTATGCATCAACTTCTACCATACATCATTCAACACCACAACATTACCATGAACTTTTAAAACACCATCAGCACCAAAAGTACAATAAGAAGGAGACACCCAAACTTTAAGTCTTTCCATCATATCTAAACACTCCAGATATGCCAAATAACTCTCTTTAAATCATCTCAAATGTTCTAATAGAACTGATATAGATTCAATGGTCATATGTCAGTGCCCATCTTGTACCTCTAATGGAATCTCTACAATCAAGGTCGTCATCACCGACTCTAAACTGAATTCTTGAACTACCTGATTCTAAGTCTTTTTCTCGGAGCATTGGACACACTATTCCCTTTCCCTAGTGTGTACGCCAACTCAAAATAAAAAGACTGTAGGTACTCAACCCACAGTCACTGGAGAAGATTCAAATCCTGCTGAGAGAAGATATATTTGAGACTTTTATGGTCAGTCAACACCATAAAGGTTTATCCCAAAAAGTAATGCCTTTAACACTTCATTGCATGAACCATAGCTGCTGGCTCATGTTCATGAGTAGGATAATTCCTCTCATGTGACCTCAAATTTCTCTACCCATAAGCCCCAACACAATCATCCTACATCAACACTGCCCCATGTCCCACAATGAATGCATTGTAATAGAAGGTGTACCTCTTACCTATTTTGGTAAAGATAAATATTGGTGCGATAGTCAACCAATTTTTCATCTCTTGGAAATCATTCTCACAATCCTCTGACCAATCGATCTTAATTACCTTCCAGGATAGGCATGTGAGTGGCACTGCCAAATGAGAGAAATCACTGATAAACCTTCAGTAATAACTTGAAAACCCCATAAAACTACAAATATTAGAGAAATTCTATGGATTCTCCCCATACACCACAACCTTCATGTTTTCTAGATGCACAGACAAACCTCACTCAGAAATGATGTGTCATAGAATGTGCAGCTCATCAATCAAAAAATGACATTTTTACTTCTTTGTGTAATCCCTATTCTCTCATAATTTACTCAAGATGATTTCAAGATTATTAGCATGATTTTCATGAGTTTTGGAGTATACCAATATATCATCAATGAAGAAAACTCCATAATGAACTAGATATGGTTGACACATTCAGTTCATCAAAGACATGAACTCAAACAGTGTATTGGTTAGTCCAAATGGCATCAACAGAAATCCATACTAGTCGTACCTTCTTCGAAAATCTATTTGAGGTATGTTAGAAGGTCTCACTATCAACTGATGGTATGCCAATCTCAAACTGATCATAGAAAACAAAAATTCACCTATGAGCTGATCGAACTTGTCATCAATTTTAAGAAGAGGGTACTGGTTCATAACCTTCACTTGATTCAACATCCTATAATCAACACATAGCCTCATTGATTAATCACCAATCTCAGAAAACAACATTAGATATCCCTAAAGTGATGTACTAGGATGCATAATCCCCTTATGCTCTAATTCCTATATCTAAACCTTCAGTTCCTAGAGCTCTGATGGTTCCATTCTATAGGGAGGAATAGAAACTAGTTCTGTTCTTGGGGACAATTTGATTGTAAACTCAACATCTCTAATTGGTGGTAACACCAAGAATTACTTATGAAACATATCCTAAAATTGGTCCACAAAAAAAGGGAAGACTATTTTCCCATTCTTTCCATCATTTAACACAAGGTATGCCACATAGGATTTGAGTTCCCACAGCTGTTGTCAGAGTGGCCCAATGTGGCCCACTCAAGTATCCCACTCATGAAGAAATCCATAAGTTCTCCAATCGAGATATGTGAATGATACCCAATGTTTGTAACAATCGATATGGACTTGATATAATGCCAAACAATCTAACCCCAAGATTATGTAAAAACCTAACATTTCTAGGATAAACAGATCCACAAAAAATGATACCCACCAACCTCCAGGGAACTACCCTTACACTGCCTAATGTCCTCAACTCGTACCCCTAGCAATATATCAAGCTACATTACCCCACAAGCGGTCTCTACGGTTAAGCCCATTAGAACTATGAACTCAGAAAAAATAATAGAGTTTGTCGCACCCGTATCAAATAAAGAACTAGAAATCATGGAATCTACAAGAATCGTACATAGAAAATTAGATGATCATACCTCACCACCCTCATGTGTTTCCTAAACTGCATGTAGATTACCATCCCTTTTCCCTGGGAACCGTCCTGAGTACCCCGCACTTCACTACTCTATTAGTAAGGATGATCTATCACCAATGTTCTACGTCTAGCACCACTACCAGTATGAACCATGGAGATCCAACTTCCTGCCAAAAATGGGGTAGCTGACCCTCTGACCACACTCAAAACATGCCTCTGAACTACACCATTCTCTGATAGTCGTGGATTCTTATAGAACCTCAGCACATGGCCAAACCTGCTGCATGCTCAACACTCGACCGGTGGGTGGGGACCCTAGTCACACTTGTTCCTTGGCCTACCACACTACAAAAAGAGACATGGTCGCCACCTAGAGTAGATAACCCCCTCTTATAACTGATTTGTGCGCTTTCACCTTGTTTAGAGGTTCCAAAATAGTGCTTCTTACTAACAGAATCTGCACCACTTGCTTGCCCAGCTAGAGCCACTAGTTCACTACCTGAAGATCCTTTTGGGTTTTCATCAGAGATAAAGGTTGATCCACCAATTCAAAAAACATTTTTAGAATAATGATATTCTCCTGATTTCTATTCTTGTGTCCCATCCCTTCTTGGAAGAGTTTCTCTACAACCGCCTCATCTCCCGTCAACGTCGGAACAATGCGCCTAAAATAGGTGAAACAACTAGAATAGTCCACCACCAAATTGTCCCCGGATTCATCCCCATGAAATATGAATCCTTATCATTCCTTACAGTTTCTGGGTAGATGTGCTCAAGGATCTTCTCCTGAAAATCCTTCCACAACATTCCACCATCCTTCTCTGTCTGATCCTTGATGTCCCACCAACTCTTTGCTTAACCTCTCATCATATAGGCTGCCAATTTGATTCACTTATCAAGATGAGTCTCTAGATTATATAGAATAGTTTGGATGCAATATTTCCATAAATCTACTATCTCGGTCTCACCCTCTCCAGTAATGGTCGGAGGGTGTTGCAGCTGAAACTCTCCTGTGCGCTCAAACATACACAGTGAATCCTTCCATGGGCCTGGTTCCATCATCTGGATAAAACAAGTGAAGTTATTGTGGAACAA
This sequence comes from Viscum album, assembly GCA_963277665.1. Classification (NCBI taxonomy): domain Eukaryota; kingdom Viridiplantae; phylum Streptophyta; class Magnoliopsida; order Santalales; family Viscaceae; genus Viscum; species Viscum album. The sequence goes on from OY728131.1 coordinate 562,454,757, forward strand.
CTATTCCATTTATCCTTAGATCACCATGTTATCTTGCTCCACTACTAGAGGAGCATTCTTATAAATTTCATAATTTCACCCAACCTACGCACATCGTTAAGGTGGCATTTCTCTACAATGCCAAACATGAAATTTAGAATGCAACTACAACAATTAAACGAATATAAAAGAAAACATTTTTAGACTAATCACTTTACATAACCAAACCAGTTTGTATACATGACTCTAACAATCCCACTCACAACCGGATCACTACACTTTTTCATCTCTCCTATGGACATGGTTGACATGATTATCTAATTCACATGGATAAAAGTCATATCTTTCACATGAATTCAAAACCATTTCATTAAACCCATTTACCTTTATGTTATGTTAATCCACTTTTCTTCTTTGTTAATCACCATATTCTAATTACTAATATCTCCTTTGACTTTCCTCTTTACCCATTAATAAAATTCTATTAGGCATAATTTCATTTCTTTTATGAAAACATATTCATCCTAACCTTTATATCTAATACACCCATCCTTTTTGTGTCCTTATCATGATTCATGTCACATTCCTACATAGGTGCCTAGAATTATGAATGAATGCACAACCACGTACCTTTCTATCCACTAGAAAAATATCACAAGACCATCTAATAACAAAACATGTGCATCACCCAATGGGGAAATAACATCAAATTTAACACCACAAAAAAAGAACAAAAATCCCCTCCTAGGGTGACTTGGATTTTCTCCCCGTACATGGGTTAGCTACCTCCAAGCATGAGCTCATTACCAAGGCTCGACATTTTCCTAAAATCTTGTCTACCATCCCAAAAAATTATTAAAATGAAAATAAGTCCTTTGATACCACTTTTTAATGTCCTCGACTTGGGAGCCACTAAATTGGTTCCCCTAGCTGGGTCACCACATGACCTCAAGAATTCCTCCACGTATACCAGAGGTTACCGACTAGCAGTGAGGGTCAAATATGACACATATGGAGACTAACCCTCATTATTAGAGTAGGTCACATAAGATATAAATTGTAATAACAAAATCAAAAGGCAACAATCAATAACATGCACAAAAAACAAATTCCAAAAAAAATTACAACCATATGCAACGATAAAAATGCCATGTCATGCTACAATTATATGTGAAAAAACCCCAAAAAGGAATAAATAAAAGAATCCCCAAAATGTTGTAGACTCCATGTCTGGAACCTCACACATACATTTCCCATTCTCAACTCAACTACCTAGCATAGGAATCTTGCCCTTGATTTGAACTACAAGAATGAAATCTACTCTAGTAACCAATGGTTGTCTGAGTAGGGTGTTAGTATAACATAGTAGGTCACAACCAATGGTGTCTAAAAAATATACAGCAATGTATATAGTGCATGCAAGTGATAAATAAAGGAATATAAAGATAAGTATCTCAATAGTCCATTCTAGACTATGTTCCTTAAGCTATATTACCCTTGAGTTCAAGTTCACTACTTTGGCACTTCATGGTTTACTCAATGATTTTCTCGTGTTTAATGGATTATGCATATTCAAGGTTCTCACACAAATGGGAATAATATCATTTCCTATCCCACTAGGAATCACATTATGATAAATCTATAATCATCACCTAGAAGCCTCAAGATGATTGGAATGAAACCATTATAAGAATAGAACTCTAACCCCTTCCTTAACCCTTGCATTTAGGGGAGGAACTAGAACCTCAGTCTAAATCAACCCGTGGCATAGAACCTAATGTCAGTACCCCTCTCTACCAAGACATGTGCACATGATTATTTATCCTTCAACACAATCAACCATATCACAACAAGAATAGACAACATCATTTAAAATCGCATAGTAATATCATTAAATGGTAAATTAACATTATTGTCTCAATCCATTTACACATTCAACATATATATTACTTAACCCTTTAGCCCCATTTCCGATTTCACATTCCTCTCTCACTAATCATATTAAATTATAAAGCTAATCCCCTTGCATTTTTCTATTAATCCATTTAACACTTTTTCATGACAACCTAACAACTTCTTAGGCCCTCACCCAACCTATGTGTTTTACTAAAACGCCAATTGCACGTCCTTCAAGCCTATTAACATATTCATCATGGGCTCTATGTTCTATCACAATCTCCTACACTTACATGACTAACTCTAATTTTGGGGAATATCAGCAGACCCCATGGGTGTCCCCTAAATAAGATGCATCGTCTTCCTCACATCCCACAGGTATCATTATGGTTTCATTGGGTTTTTTAGACACCCAATACATCACATCATTTCAATACACTAAGAACTCATCAAAAGAGGGTAAGAATGAAAAACCTACATGAAAAATCAATATAAAACAGAATTTATATAACTTTTACACCACCTACCAGTAATTCATTGGAGAAAACCCTCTCAATCAAATATTTAGATCTTAATTGAACCAACTATAGATTCATTAGCCTAAATATCATCGAAAATGTAGGGTTTAAGAAACATAGATGGAGATGGGGTTTAAATAGTAAGCCTAAACGATAAAAAGATGCAAGGAGGGGTTTAGACTTACCCAGATCTTCAATCCACAACTGATGGAACTCCAAACGGCCTAGGATTGAAGGAGAAACACCTCTTGGAAGATCTTGGAAGCTTGGATCATCACTAGAGTTTATGGAATATGAAGGGGGAGAAATCCCGAGTTGGAACTTAAAATACCATAATAGAAATTTTGTACTTTTTTAAATTTTCTTGGGTCACACCGTTTACCCACACGGTTCTCCAAACCATGGGAAAACCGTGAAGAGGATACTGTCCAAAAATCCTTCTTCAACACAGTTTACCTAGGTTGTCCACATGGTTAGGACTAACCATGTGGAAACCTTTCATAGGCTACTGCCCGCACGACCTTCTCTCGCACGGTTTTCCAGACCATGTGCAAACAATGTTGATTTACCATAATGCCCCTTTTCCACCATTTTTATGTCTCGAATCCCTGGAACACCACTAAGCCTTCTTAAGGACTTCAGAAAACAATAAATTAACAACAAACTGGGACTTAAACTAGAACATAAACAAGAAAATACCTTACAGAGAGGTCCAATATCTTATAGGGTTTATTATAAAAATATAAACCAAGAAGGAAAATTTCATGTAGAATAGTGATTTCTCACATAATGTTTATTTATAGGATAATAGATCTACTAGTTTATCTGATGAGAAAATAATCCACATTTTATGATTTTTGTCCCTAAATCCCATTAGAAAATGTCATGTACATGACATGGAACATGAAATAATTATAGAACAATGAGGTTAGTATGTGTCAAAAGGTAGTTCGCACTAGATCACAAAAATCAAGGTGTGCAAAAACAAAATCAAAGGTACACTCAAGATATGAGATCTACTCCATATATAAAATTATATACCACATAGCAAGGCTTGATAAAAAATAAAGGGAATTAGGTGTAAATATCATACCCACCACTAGAGGAACCTAATTCATTCTTTTTTAAGGATAATTTCACTTTTTATGAGATTTAACTGGTGACATTGAGGTGTCTCTATACCGATTATCTCAACAGTAAAATTGAATTTGATTGATACTACCGTGTCGAGTCTAATGTTTTACCTATATCACATATCCAATCTAATGAAGCTATTAATCAAAAAATAGTGTTGCCCCATTATCTATATAGCCTCAGATATGAATGACCAGCTTATCTAAACCTAAAAGCCAATGATTATCCAGAATAACCTTCCTTATAGTGGAATGATCACAAAATCATGTAAGATAAATTAGGCCATCTCAAATTGGATATCATGGAAAATAATAGGTGATGGAACTATATTAGGATCCACCAAATTCCATCACTTGAGTATCATCATATGTGGAAACCTTTGGGTAAATTCTTATACTCTATCATGTTACTTATTGCTCAAATGAAATATATTAAAGAATGACGCATTCTAGTAAAACATAAAAGTAATATTTTTTATGAATATGTATAATTAACTCTCTTATTGATAATCATTTGAAATCTCACCATACCAAACGTCAATAACTTGAGAGATTCCAAGAATAATTTTATCCACATTGTGTCTTGATGGGGACCAATGAAAGTGATACCTGAGAGATATAAAGCCTAAGAAAAAGACAATATATACTCACTATATTGACAATTTTTTGGAAATTGTTAGAGCATACCCTCTATCCTCTTTCAAATAAGAGTGATCATAAAAATTTCTTGTTATATCCCTTCCCATTGAAAATGTATTATATAAATGGTGGTAAAACATTTTTAGTGAACAAAAACTTCTTTAATATCTTTTCATCTCCATAATCCCACATAATTACATCATTGTTTATATCTTTTCAAACCATTGTTAGATATTGGTGATGAGAGCATTCATATCCAAAGAATATATCTATTGTGTAATTATATTTGTTCCAATGTATTCTTCACTACCAACTTGTAGTATGTTAAACAAAAAAAAGATAATTCTCTAAAACTCATATGCCCCTAATAGCATTATAGTGAAACCTTCCTTCTAAATTTACTCAATAACTAACATGTGTATAATTATAAAATTTCATTATTTCATTATTCACAAATCAAGCGTTAATATTTAAACATTCTATAACCAATTATTCTATGGGATTCAGATAACCAGTATGTTATACATTAGTGTGTCTTACCAATTCTAAATGAAATATTTAGGCATCATATTGTTTTTCCCTTTATAGTTCTCATCACATGTCTTTAAAATAAGGACACAACCATCCATGAATTATCATCTTTTTCTCTTTTCAGTTCTATGGGGGCTATCAAAAATTAAAATTTTCACACATTCAGGTTGAATTTAGGTTACCTTTGTTAATTTATATACCAACTGATCACTTTGATCATAATTGTATGACCTTAAACATTATCCCTAGATGGTCAAAGCACTATGAACCGGAAATAAGAATTATTTTATTCAATTATATCTAACCTTGTAAACTAGGAATCATTTGTCTAGTATTCATGACCCTTAACTACCTAAGGAAAAATGCCTAATTCAAGTCATGTTGAAAACTCACGATGGGTTTCATGAGAGAAATAAATGTATTTAATATTTTAGATTACACCTTTATTATATTAGTAAATAATTCAATATTTAGAAAAGAAATTTCATAAAACTAATCTACTTTAAAATGAACAAATGGACTCTTAAAAAATGGGCATACTCCTTCCCTCTAGGCCTCCCCGACCATGTACTTTTTTGAAATAAGGGAAGGAATTCAAAAGGTGTAAATCATATAAGGACCACCATATAGTCATAGAAAAAGTAAATTAATGAAAACATAATATATAATACCCAAAAATGTTAGAGTAACCCTTCATTCCATTCATATTGGTTTTCATTATTTTAGAAAAATGTAAAACATAAAAAATTTGAGAGTACTTTGTCCATTTTGGACATTGGAATCATCATTCTAGAATATCTATTCATGATTTTCATGATTCTAAGTCAACCACATTCTCTTATCTAAAGGGACTAACCTTAGTTTATAGTGATGGTACATGTGTTTCCACCTTCAACCAACAAATATATATCTAAGAGAACAATATTTAAAGGAAACTATATCTCATATCTTAATGAGCTAAACATATTTTACAGTGATAGTTTATGTTATACCATATCCATCCAACCTATATATTAGATTATTCTTAAGATCAAAATGATATCATATTTCATGGTATTTTATCTTTCAAAAAGGACATATCCTTTTTTAATGGTTCATAAATACTCATATGCATACCACTTTTATCTATTTTAGGATTAATTATTAGAGGATAACATATATAATCATATTTTGAACAAACTATTTAAAGGTTATGATTGAATTAATCCATCCTCATAAAAAGTGTAATTGGATATGGTTATATTTATATTACTCTTTTCTAGTTTAAAAGATTATTATAGATTAATAATCAGAAAAGTTGAGATTAAATCAATAAAATGATTGAAAACTATGTTTTTCATTTCATTTATCATAAAAGAGCATAGCATCTACAATTTAGAGTTAATATCTATTACCATATACAAAATTTATAAATAAAAGACTAATTTAACATTATTTTTATACTGAAACACTGTAAATATGATTTTATTTTTATTAGAACTGATAAAATGATGAAAATGAACATCATTATCACCTTTATCCTGAGCTAAATAGATGATTTCATTGGTGTGGGTTTACAAATATTGATTCATCATCTCAATGGTCTTAAGACCATCAGCCACTTATGAAAACATTGCACTCCCACATTCAATGTGAGCCTCATATTCTAAACGATCTAAAATATGAGTAGCCAAAAAATTAGGAATCCAAAACTCCTTGGTTATTTGATAAGTTATTTCATTGGTAGGCCACTCCATAGACTCCATTTGATGTTTCATGTTTTAAAATGAGTGAAATCATCATTATTGAACATCCAACAACTCTAGGATAAGAAAGGATTTTTTATGAGAGTATATAATTAATCAAAGTGAAATCTATAATCACCAAAACCATAAAAGTGTTAAAAAATATGATTATACTTGTAACCTATCTCCTCATGTTGAGTCTGACAAATGGCCACAAAAACCTAGCACCACATGAAATTTCATGCCACTAAATATCCTCCAAAATGTTTTGTATTCAAGATTTATTTACAAGATATTATATTTATATATTTAAGGATTGGATCCATTATAGAATAATCTAATCCTACTAGTGGGATATGTGTTGAAAAATATTCATCGATTTTTCCCTCATTGGTTTTGGGGGGAAATTTAGTAGAAACAGGTCCTATAAGGGAATAATATTCTATTAGTGTAACAAAATAAACATTAAAAATACAACCACTGATTTAAATATTTGGAATTGGTTTTACATACCTTTATATATAATGATTTATTAGAGGTGATAATTCATTATTCTTAGTAAGTAACATAGTTTCGTGAATGTTTTGTTTGACGATATGCTGAAAATTAATATTTTTTATTGGACTCATAGAGGAAAGCAGTTAGGTCACTGTTCAAAATAGCTACCCTAGCACATCATTCAGGTATTTATTTTCACATTCTTGAGAATAATCCCATGATAGTTAATTCAATGAACTTATCAGATGCATTTTGATTTTAGATATCATATCTTCACATGCCAGTGTTAATCATAGTTGATAGATGATGATATGATTCCATTCAAAACATTTTTTTAATTAAAATGGAAACATCATCCATGGAAAATGAATTGTTATGAAAATCTATATGGTGTGTTAGGATTTCAAAGGATATTCTCATCCATTGTACCCACTTGAAGTCCATCCCAATAATAAATGATTATGTAATTCAAACTATGGGTTCCTCTATTAATATTAGTAATCAAACTAAACAAATATTATAATTAAACTGGTAAAGATGTAATAGTTCATTAACACCTCACTAGCCACACTTGTATTTAGAGATTTTATCTAAATACTATAAATGATGATTAATCTAGAAAATGATGAAAACTAAGAAATTTATGTGGTGTTATAAAACTCGTTGCACCAAATGAATTCACACACCCAAATGTATAAGAATGGGAATAACGACAAGTATAATAAGTGGTGATCTACAATTTAATGTTACCCAACATATGACATATCAAGCCAATGATTGAAACATCCAAGTTGATCTGTTATCCTTATTCTTACAGTTATATCACCATCGAGGTTCCAACCCTAACACCTAACCAAGAATCACCTGAAAAAAATAGAATCCCATTCGAGAACTTAGCCATGATCCCTACTAATCATAATCTTAGAGTCCTATTTAGAAATATTTCATATGCATAAGTGGTTTACACACCTACACATAGGGGGTCTCAATACAACCCTTCTCTATTTTGGGATCCTTGAGTGGGTCAGATCTTCAAGTTCCATTCTTTCAATTATGTCCCATTAGGTTAAAAAGAGATATTCTCTCATTCCATAAATGGGATAGTATTTTAGGGACGAAGATTTATTCTTAGTTTAAACTATGAATTAGATAGTAAATGTCTTAGGAAGATATGGTTTTTTTCTAAAAACACCAAAATATTAGTTATGATAAAAACTTATCTTACATCCCCACGAGAATAGATATTCGTCCTAACTACTCGATCCCCCACAAACTAATCCATACCTCACAATATGGTAAGTTAAAGGTGTTGGTTTCTAAATAAAAATATCTCATAAATTATAGTAGGAGATCTATAATTAAATTCATAATTTATAGTGAAATACATGTAAGCTTGTATAAATCAATCAACTTCAGCTGATCAGTGAATTTTGTATAAATGTTTTGGACCAAGAAGGCCCATACCCATTCAAAATAGATGCTACAACCAAGAGGAAGGTACCACTTCATACTCCATCCTATGATGTTCTCATTCAATGAAATTATTATAATGGGTGAGTACTTATAGTTAAGGTGTTATTGGATTTTAAATTTACTATTATGGTTCCACATGGAACTATTCAAGATATATCCACATCCTAAAAACAACATTGAAATAATTCATCCATTAATAGATATTTTTATCTAAATATTGTATTGGGATGATGAAAACCATGGTTAAGGTATGTTATGATTGGGTGTAGGAAAGAGAAAATCATATTAAGGAATAAATTTATTTATGGTAACATTTACAGAGTGAGGGAAGACTAGAACCACATGTTTCGAGAGGCTATTAAAGACCATAATTTTTTTTGTGATTCAATATTGGTGGTCAAACCCAATATTTCATTAAATCACAACCATATTTTATGTTATATCTCATAAAATAGAGTAATTGTGAGATATTACCAATTTATTCAAAATAATGTTGAAAAATTCATATTTCAATACACAATAGATAGTCTAAAAATAGATTTCAAAAGGGAATTTTTTTAATATGGGTGTTATGATAATTTTTTCTCATATAAATCCAATGGAAATATTAAATGTTTGTGTAGGGATTCATAAAATAGTATAATATTATCTAAATATGTCTACAATTAGTTCCTTCAAGATAGATCTTTCAAAACAGATAGTTCATTTTAAAACATATTTCATTTATTAGGGAAATAACATTTTTATACACTAGAAAATAAAAGCCATATGAGGTTCTCAAAATATTCGTATGAATTGAACGAGGGACTAATTACCAAATTAAACGCAAACCACCCATCTAATAAAATTGATTGACCACATTTGATTGAAATGGTACTTATGTGGGATTTTATTTGTCATCACAATGACCTCCTCTCCAATCCAATTGGACCCCATTTTGAGGGAGGTAATTTTTTTGCTAAAAAAAAGTAATTATACATGAAACGAATACTAAAACAAAGACAACTCAACATAGAGTTTATTTTCATATAGATAAATCATTGTTTATGAAGCATCCCAATCTTTTTCAAAAGATTATATTTATTGATATTTGAGTTATTGGTGGTCGGGTATCCCGTTACGACTATGTAAAAACCTTCATGGGGGAATTCCACTTTTGAAAAAAGGATGTTGATTCCTCATGGAATGTTATATAACGGTTTGATAAATTAAGCAGGTTCTTAAAGGATAAAATTCATGTCAATATCATTAAATTATTGTATGATATTCCTTTCGGTCACCTGAAATGATTCATTCATAGTTTTATATTGTTTTGTGGGAGCATGCTTCATACATGATCAAAATAAAATGTGAGATATTTACCGAATTATTCCTATAACTACAAGGAACTCACTTAATAAAGGGTTACTTTTAATTTAACAAAAACTCTTGAAAATCAATAATGTGAAACTCTTCCTCATAGATATCAAATTTTTATGGATTTATACCTATCTATAGTTTATATGTCAAAACCAAAGATGGTGTAAAGTGATTGGTTTCATGAAGGGTCTTTCCCATTGTTTTCGTAACCATATAGAATCTACAAAGATCAACCTATATATTCTCCATTATAAATCCCATCTATGATTATCCTCATAGATAATACATATAAATAACCCTTTATTAATTCCATATACATGTATCCTTCATGAAGCATATCCACAATGCCCCTTCTAAAATCTTATCACAAAATATACCTTTAAAGACGATCCATAAAACATGTAGGTGGTGATTTCCCATAAATATAAATCATAGGGGGACATTCATATAAAACATTGTGCAATGTCATAACCATAAATTAATTTTTTTAGTGAGACATTACAAATCATACACAACACTAACACTATCTAAAAAATAAGAATTATTACATTAAGCATAGGACTCTTTTCAATGTCCCATGATAAAGAGGGACCTTTAAATTTTTCAATCACTCAATAAAGAAACTGAATAATGTGTAAAGGGGTCACCTTATAATAGTTTCTCCCACCCATGTCATCAATATATGTTGTTTTTATCTATATAAAAATATTGGCATCCTTCCCCAAGGGTGAAACCCAGAGACGTACTTCTCACCAATTCCCCCTTCAAATAAACCATACATAAATGACAAGGTTATGAAAACAACTAGGAACCTAATTGATCATTTTTCCATTGATAATGGATTCCTCTTTGATTTTCATCCCTAATTGAAATGTCCCATCAGGTATTCATAATCATGTATTGCATCCATAATGAGGGTATTAATAATTATGTGACATATGGAACCCCTTATTGATCTTCCTAGTCATTGTGGATTGCCTATATGAATCATCCTCCTACCAAAAAAATCAAAATGACCAGATTTTTCTATTCAATGATTTAGGTATAATATGGAAATACTCCTATGTAATCCCCTGTAATATAATAATTTTATATCCTATAAACATTCCAATTAGTGATCCCTACACACATTGGCCACTTCTAGATAGGTGTAACCACAAAATTCTCCATCATTGGACCATATACCCCAATAGTCTATTCTTTCCTCCTCATCTAAATATATGTGGATAAGAGGTAAATATTGATGAGGGAATCCTCCTATGTGTTACCCATCACCTACCATTAGTTGAGTTATCCTTGAGGTTGAGAAAGTACTTTCAAGCCACACCAATATGTAAACCCTACACCATTACTTGATTTCTTCTATTTTATGATAGGAACATCCTTATCACAGGAAATTTAGATACATGGTACTATCCTATAACATGAAAAAAAAATCAACCCAAACTATTTTAGATTTTATTTTGGTTTAATTGGATATATAGGTTTTCTGTCTATGTATTGATCCTAATATCAAAGAAAATATCCTCACTAGGTCATGCACTCAAAAAAATGTCATTTTTGTTCCAAATTCTTTAATAGATTTATCCACATTGGCCTATATTCAATTTGAATCTTATCGAAAAAGGTATATATTCCTCATGAACCTTATTTAATGAGTCTCATAATCCCTATAATCTAACTTCACCACAATGGGTAATATTTTCAATGACTCATTCTTATTAATGGGTCATTTTCTATTTGTTTAAATATTATTCAAAGGGTCATAATCTATATGAGACCAACCATACCCTTTCTTGTTTAATTACAAATAGATAAGATAAGATTTAAAGAAAATACCTAATGTATGTACCATGCCATCCTTGTCCGATATTAATTATTCTAAGGTGGATAACTTGTGTATGCTCCCAATAAAATTAAATTTATCTAAATAGGTCATGGACACATGAAATTAAATATCTTTTCACATGGACATGGTTTCATGAACTTAAGAGGAACCACATTTTTCCTTGTTAAAAGATATTAAAAATTACAATGTGTCTGTTAATTGCAATCAAACTATGTGGGTTATAATAAAAATTATTGAGATTCATATGATGACACACCATGGGCCTGATCCTAAATTCACAATATATTCCACCTCCCTACATGATGATCTATTACAATGTGCCAAGTTGTGTGATGTTAAACTATAGAATCACTAATTAATGATAGTGATACAGAAAACCTATGATATATATAGATGTAAATGTTCTAATTGATGTGTGGTTTCTATAAATAACTTAATTTGTTGTAACATGTCCTTCACAAGTATTTATGATGCAGACAACGATATTTCTTACATATTTAATAGTGTCCCATGGTAGGAAATAATTTCATATTAATGGTTGTGATCCCCCAACAAAAAAATCATTTTGGCCAATGTGAAACCTAAAGTGGCACTATTAAAGCATTTATCACTACATACCATTGAAGGAATGTTCAAAAAGGCTCAAACCAAAATTCTTCATTAGTGAGTGATGGGAATAAAAACTAATAATAATAATTTTGGTTTTACTATGTAATTGTGAATCTTGTCTTGAAATTTTGGTGGTCAAATGAATGCATAATATTGAATGCATCTTATTTGAACCCAAATATATGAAATATTTCATATCTTAAAATATCTAATAATATTAATTGATATCCCTAGTTATTATAGGTTTAGTTATTAGTAGAAATATATAATTTTATGCTGATATCATTCTAAGTCTACAACTCCTATCTGATAGATGATTATGAGGATGTGTTTCCTATAAATCATGTTCTTCTCCCTTTATTGGGATTTTTAGTGATTTCTAAAATGGATTTACCCTATATACATGGATACCATATTCATTTTTATGATAAAAAAAATACATTTTATATCTAAAAACAATAAATGATCATTTATCAGTGAAAGGATGACTATATTCTATATATGGGAATATTTACCCTTTTATGGGATCTAATACCAAATAATGATAGTATTTTGGTAAAATGGTTTTGGTGAAACATAAAATTGATGATAATGTATTATAAATGATTTTTTTTATTTTATATGAATTGTTTCTTGTTTTCCCCTTGACTGTGATACTGAATTTTCAAGAGAAATCATACATAGTGTTATTCATATATCAAGGAATCCTTATATAATGGATAGGATTAATATGTAATAATTGAATAAGAAGATCAAAGAGAACCCAGGTAAAGGTTTTATTCACCTATATTCTTCAATGTGGGTTTTAACAGTCCTCTTTCTTATGATAAAAAATTGATCAATGCATCACAACCTAGATTATCATGAAATGAAGAAGATCATGATCAAGAATAATTATCCAATAAGCCATACTTATGATTTACTCTATCAATTATAATAATTTCAATACATCTTAAATATTAATCATCATTTTTAATATCATCAATTATGGGATAAAATATATTATGTAGCCAAGGAGTCATTTTTTTACAATATATGAAAACTATAAATAAATAGTGGTTCCATTCGAACATAAAAATTCCCATGTTATCTTTATGGATGTAATGAACAATCATTAGAGATTAACTTGATCAATCAATGGAAGTATTTATTAAATATACAATCATATATTCCAGGATTAGTGAAGGTACCTGAAATATCATTTAATAATTTTTCTGTAGACCTTGTGGAAGGAGAGACTATATTCCAAATTCAAATAGTTGAAGTTTTAGCTACAAAAAATATCATTCATATATCATTTAATCATAAGTAAGGTTATATTTTTTCATCCTTTATGGATATAAGTAACTAGATATTTTATTAGACAGACCATTGAAATGTCGATCCATAGTTTTATTGTATTTACTAGATACTACTGATATTTTTTGATAACATTATCATGATTATCAAATCTAATAAACTATTTTACCCAAAAAAATGAAATTCCAAAGGATAAATGAAAGTGATGAGAATTTAATGAATACTAAGGGAAGGATAATAACTTCATTGATATTAACAATACCTCATAGTGGATAATGTTTTTAGATGTAAAATTACACATTAAAAAATTATTGGCATGTGGCCTCATGAATAAAAAAACATGGTTAATTTTGCCTCATTTCAATCATTGTATATGAGAAAAAATATCAGACTTATGATCTTAAAATATCATTGTTAATATTTTCATTATATATTTATGGGAATTATCTCTATGGTGAAATGAATGAAAAATATATGGGTCAGAAGATATGGATGTATATATTCAAAAACATGTTTTGAACATATTCCAAAGGATATTGTTGCAGTTTATTGAGGAATATTACTACTAAATAAAATACCACTCAGTGGAGGAAATAAAGGTCAATGTTTCTTTATGTAGGAAGCTTCATTCTTACATATCAACGATGTGGATTTATAGAGACCTAATACTGATAAATTTATAAATGATAGATATTGGATCTGTAATGGAAGTTTAAAAGGAATATCTTTCCCAAATCCTTACTCCACCACCCATCCATGTGAATATCCAAGAGGCATATAAGGATGATATGGAGAGACCCAAGGTTGTAAAAATAATCCACAGTTAAACATTGATAATGATGAAATTATTTCGACATGAATATGTATGCCATCAATACTATAAATGAATGACCTATTGAATGGTTCACATAGATCATCATTCCCTATAGAATCATAGTTGAAAAAGGATGTACATGGATGACAATGATTTTTTTGGGAGGAAATCATGTAGTGGGAGATTGAATAGTATATATCATAGTTCTTGGTATACTATAAATTTAACGATTAATGAAATAATTATAAGGGGATAATGAAAACATTACCTATACCTATATGGGAATTGGATAATATCGTTATGATCTTTATCATATGTCATCTTATGACTTATAAGGATAAAAATTCCATTTTGTTGTAGTTAACCCTTTATTAATTCAAAAAAAATTATTACTATTTCAAATGATTTGGTACTCCATTAACATTCCAAGAAATAACTAAATAGAGTGATAAGGCTAATTTTGTAGCACATTAAATTGTATAATATTTAGATATGATGTTTTCCTTGAAGTAATGGAGAATCATTTAAAAATAAATTGATACTAAAACAATATTAATCACTATGTATCATCAAAAAAATTGTATTTTAATTTTCAATGATCATTATAACCTGGATAGACATGGTAATATTTTTTTAATTGGATTTTAGAGGTGAATATGATCAATACATTGTTTTTTAAAGTTCTTCAATAAAAAAATTCTCCACTAATGCATTGAAATTATACCATATGGGGATCTATATGTGAAGGGGTACACAACTACAACATTTTTGGATAATGTTAGGGAGTATATGTTTCTAGAATCATATATTTCTCAATATATGTTATAGATGACTCTGTCAGGATCCATTCTGGGAAACCATTGTTCTGGGTTCCCATGAAATCATATGGTAAGGCATTAGGGAATTTCCAATAACTATGGGATATAAATTTTTTTTATGAAATAGAATCATGCACAATGGGAATGATTTCACCTAGTATATAATATTAAAAATGTTATAGAATTCTATTGGGAATCCATAATGGGTTATCCATATAATGGATGGCCACAAAAGACCAACGAGTAGATAAATAAACAGAAACATAAAAAAAGAGGCAAAATAGATAAATAAATAATCTTCTCATGATAAATATGATAAATTAAAAGATTTTCTAATATAATGGAATATTGTAATAACTGAAACAAATATAATACTAAAATTAAAACCAAAAATATTATATAGTGATCTCTATTTCACCACAAGGGTACCGTCCCACATCAATACTATCCTACTCACTCGAAAAAAAAACAAAAACTAAAAATAGAAAATCCAATCATTATTTATATTTCATGTGTTGTAAGACCTATGTTAGTACGAGCACACTTATAGTGTTTCATCAAGAATCCCTGGTTTTCCTTTAACTAAAATACCATAAATTTAATATTATAATATAATAATTTTTTAAAAAATTGATTTATTTAATAAAAAAACTCTAACATCCCACGGTTTTCTTCTATAACAAGTTCTATGTGTTTATAAAACACTTACAAGGTCCTTTTCAAATTTGATTTTCAAAAACATACTTTTATAATTCTCCTTTCAAAAACATTTAATACAAAAGGGGGATCTATAGATAACATAAAAAAGTAAAAATGGAATCAAAATTTGGATGAATGAAATAGAACTAAGTAATTAGTTGGATAGAGATAAAATAAGATAATAATTACTATACACCACAAGTATAAATCTATAGTACACGCATAATAGGGAGGTCTTCCAATAATGAATATCATGATGTGATAGTAATGGTGAAAAAATTCATATCTAATGAAAATTACATTATGATGGAAATCCAGTAATGTAGTGATAATCCTTGGAAATTCTAAAAAATCCCATGACATAATCTAATATATAAAATGGATGAATTATCTTCTTCCCAATAAATCCATCACTAGGATATAACCTCGTATAAGCTCTAACCTAGACTCATCAGGGGTAAAACTGAAATGGTAAGGCATATCACATATAAAGGGGGATGTAGTCAGTCTCATTAGGACATAAAAGTAACCATATAATAGACCCTTACAAAGAAACCCATGATTTGTATGATTAAAACAAGGGGTGGTGAGATAATATTATCTTTATTCCAATAGTTTAAACCTATCACAATACCATAACTTTATTTTCTCACAATATTCTCACCAATTCAAATGAATTTTTTAAAATATAGAAATCGTAAAAAATAGATCACTCACAAATCAAAATAAACCAATAAATTATGTGTCTCCCATTGAGGGTTTATATCATTTGTGAAAATAATTTAATAGAATCTGATTAGGCATTAATATTTAATAATAGTAATAATTTTTCAAATTTCATTGGAAAAATTGTGTTAATGAGTGTCACAAAAAAACCCAATTTTAATGTGCCAAAAATGCATTAATTTTTTATGAAATTCAGTTATAAAATTATACTTTTGAATCATTTTGAGATACAAATACAGTTCAAAATATATTTTAATTTAAAATGTTGAAAATTTAATTCATAATAGTATATAGAATATATATATATATATTAATGACATCTTAGAAAATAATTAATAAGATATCATAACCTGAATTCAAACATGGAAATGATAATATTTTATGTGTCGATCCAATCAAAATATCAAAAAATGAATATTCAAATAATATATTACCCAAATCCATTAATATAAAATATATAAAAGAAAAAATATAGAAATATCATTTTAAATAATAATTTCATCAAGAAAACCATTTTGGTTGTTCATCAAATACAAAGAATACAGAACTTTTATAAAAAAACCGTAAGTTCGGATACATTGTTAATAACTTTTTAAATCACTATAGGTTACTAAATTTTTTTTGGAGAATCATATTTTAGAATATCAAATAACTATTAGTTTACATAAAAAGGTAAAATCAATGGAAGCATCAACAGCAAATGGAATATAAAATATGTAAAACCCATGAATAATGGAAGAAGATGGACCTAAGATACAAAATTCACACACTAAACCACATTAATAGATGTATTTTAATTAAATACACCAACCTAGGAATATTTCAATTGGAATCATGGTAGCATAGAAAATAAAAACATGAATAAAAAGGAATAAAATTAAAAAGTAATAATCACTCAAAAATTATTGGAAGAATCCCTAAATATTATAGGGTATAAAGATGGGATTGCCCAACGGAACCTCTATTGAGTGTAGATAAAAAAGTTGGGAGAGGTGTATCCCTTTTTATGTTTATATAGACAGTGGATTATTCATAAGTTCTATTTTTTTTAAACTAAAGGATCCACAAAATTTAGTATCATTATATTTTTTCATTGATCCCCTAAATTGACCAACCATGAGAGTTTCATGAATGGAACATAGTTTTTGTGAATTCATGGATCCACAATGTGAAGGTTTCATTGAGTGTATGTTGAGGGGGTGGAACATATTTTTTAACCCATGTATCCAAAGCATGCATCTCTCCATCGGTGTCACATGAGGGGTGTACAATTTGATATGTCTTATTGCCAATCCATGTTCCTCAACCAGTTCTTTAAGAACATTAAATTCTTAAACTATCCTTAGTAAAAATAATCCCTAACGGGAGTCCCCCTCTATCCATTTTGGTAGCAGTACATGAATGATGAGACATTTTTTCATTAAAACTAATGATTTTATTTTTTTGAATGTATTTTATGTTATGTGTTTCCCAAAATAAGAAAATATTTATATTGGGAAAATTATTTATTCAATTGATGATTTGGGTTTTTTATTATTCTTCTATGTGATGTTGATTAAGGTATTATGATATTTGTCGAGTTAAATTTAGAATTTTCATGGGAATTAATGCATTAATACCATAAAATATAAAACCTCACATGTCTGAATTTGGTTTTCCATTTCATTTTTTTTTCATGTGACACCATTAATCTGTATGTTTTTATGGTTTTTTGTCATAAGCATTGGTTCTTATAAACCAAAATATTATTTGAATGGTTTTTTGAATCTCAAAATGGTATTATAAAGAGGGATTTTCAATTGGTATTTCAAAAATGAATCATTGAGGATTACATGGACGTTTAAAAACTTATCTTTAAGTGACATTGATTTTTGGAATGGTTTGAAATGAAATTTGATGCAACACCCTGACCACAGAAGCTCGGAGCTGGTGCATAATATTATTACATTGTAATGACAATAAGGAATAAATTATCTTGTATTTATCAGTTTAGTTATCTTGAAAATAATGAGTACATAGATGAAACCCATAATACATTGGGTAAATTAAATAAACAATTATACATAATAAAATGATATAAACCACATAATGTAATTCTTATTCTATGTTTTCCTCTTCATATCCAAGTGAATGGAAACATAATAAAAGAGTGATCAAAATCCAAGTAAGGGTAATCAATGATGAATAAATAATGAATAAATATGAATTGATTAACATAAAAATCTAAATAACTAATAAAACATGTCATTAATAAACTGGATACTGAAAAAACAATATGGCATAGTAAGAAACTGAAACACATTTCATGTACTCAATAAACTGATAATGAACTGTATCGATAGAAATGTCAATGAAAAATCTCATGGATAGAAAATAACTGAATCTATATGAGGTAGTGTATTAATTATTAGACACCATGTAACTGGCACATGAACCACTACCATAAATACATTTCACAAGACGGTTTAGCATATCATGTAATAATCAATCTAAATTTTCCAACTATTTCGTCTCATGAGACTATCGATGCATCAAGGGGATATCTATAACTGGTCTCTACTCATGTCTTACATGACCTAAAATCCCATAATATCGAATAATATATTCAAAAAAAAATATTCCTTATAAAATATCCATATTAAGGAAAATAGGGTTGTTTACTTTAATTAATTGAAAAATCATGGAATGATCCTTAAAACATTCTTGAGGGAAATTACATATACTCAATCCAAATGTCCCATACAACCTTGAAACATTTAAATCATAATTACCTTGAAGTATTAATGTTAAATCAAAATAAAATTTCATGAGATTAATAATATTCATGATATAACATGTCAAAAGGTAGTATATATGTCCCATAAATGTTATTTGGTGCATAACAACAGATAAGTCTCAACTAAAATAAAATTGAGATGAAATTCCATTAACATGACCTTATTTTATGTGTGTGTTATTTATCCTCCTGTATAGTGGTATAATATAAGATACTAACTTATCCATAAACATAATCATTTTTATTATATCATATATTGACTCGTTATAATATTTTATTACCTTTTGGTTAACACACTTTCATTAGTGTAACTATTTTAGGTGTTAATTTCCTAGTTTTCTCAAGTATGTTTTGAATTTTTGTTTGTTGTTATTATTACATATATCATGATTTCATAATCTCCATAATTTTGAAAATTATTTATTTATCATATTTATTTTATACATATTTATTTATAATACTTTATAATATTTTGAGATACGAAATGAAGTTCACTGTTCATGGAGATGGTATGCAGTACATATTCATGAACCCTACTTTCATTTCTTAGTTTTATTTAAAAAGTGGAAAAGAATGATACATATATATATTATAAATAAATTATCATGTCTATGTTATATATTTTATATAGGTTTATTAGATCCATACTTTATATAATCCAAGTATTGCGTGACTGAGTCACATTGCTTTGAGGAGGCAGCAGACCACCTTCCACAAATGATGTTACTATATTTAGAAAAAATGTAAATTATAAGGTTATGTTTTGGAAAAGATTTAATGAAGTATAAATACATAAATAATATAATATATAACATATATAATCATATTTTCCATCATATGACAACAGTGATAGGCAGTAATGGAAGAAATAGAAATCATTATTTCATGAGGTGGTAGTTCACCATTTACATAAACTATATGTTTGTTACCCATTCGATGGGTGTGAGTTTAATTGAAGGTATAAACCTTAACATAAAAAAATCCATTATATTTAGGATAATTTTTTATATAATCATGTAATAATAAGAGTTTATGGAGTTGATAGTGGAAATAAAACAAAAAATCTTAAGTATGTTTGTTACCTCTTATTTGGGTAACTCCTTTTTGTTTTTACAAAAATGCATAATTAGATTTATTTATGAACAAGATGATTCTTCTAGTATGAGGGGAGGTATTATTGGGAACTATTTATTCTAGGATATTTTCCCCAGTGTTTCTTGAGACGTTGGAGTAAGTTGGAGGAGAGGAGGCCTTTTCATTGTGGGGGAGGAGTGACACTCCTATAAATTGTCTGAATGGGAATTCCGCCTACATTTTTTCAAATAAAGTTCATCCAATAATGATCCCAAGTATATAAATATGAGGATAGGTTCTAAATATGTCCATAAATGGATCTTGGACATGAATCTACTTTATTTAGTCCCTTAAGATTATTGTTTAGTCGCTTATTTAGCTTAATTTTACCTTAATTATTCTAAATAATTATAATTACTTTCAATACTATTTTTTATCAAAACGAAATTTAAACATATTATAAATTATAAATTATAATAATAATTAATATGGAATACATTTTTCCAAATTCTAATCATAGAGGTATAATAAATTTATTTAAATTTAATCATATAGATGGGATGACAAAGCGGGGTTTTAAAGTAAAAACATCCCAAGGATTACTTTGTTTTAATACCCAATTTCAAATAGAAATATATTATAATGACCTAAATTGGATTAATTGAAGAAAAAAATATAATTAAATTAAAAACCAATTTATAATTTAAGTTATCATTACAAATAAATTACATGAAAATCAATTTTGAACTAAAATTCGTTATTTTTAACTACTCATTAAGAAAATGAAATAACATAGAAAAATACCAACAATTTACCCAAAAACTAATTATTATGTTTTTATTTAAAATATGAAGTTTATTTTTACATATGTAATCCACAAATGTAGAAAAAAAAATTATTTAAAAAACTTTCACCATTAAAAAGTGGTAAAAATTCATTCAAAAAAATAAAGTATAATATGAATAATATTGGGTTTATTTTTATCTTAAGCCTATAAAATATATTTGATGAATGTAAAAAATATTTGATTGAATAAATAATATATATATCACATTAATTTAACCCACTAATTATAATTGATTTAATTTATTATGGTAAAACATCTTTATGGGCATAAAAATAATGATATCTTCCTTTATATTCTATTGGTTTTCAGAGAAATTTGTAATTAATTTGTCACCAATGAAATCATTTTATAATTAATTAAACCATATATTTTCATTAAGGTAGTTTAAAATTGTCAAAACTAATATTTTATGGTCTAGGTTATATCTAATTATATTAAATAATATTTTAATAATATATCATTATTTGGAAAAACTCCACCATGCATGAAATGTAATCCATTTGAAGAAATTAGTTGTAGTGTTTGACAAATGCTAACTCAGTATCATGTTTATTGTAACACATATCATGTATATAATTTATATAAAATAGAAAATATATTATAAATTTTCAAGGTATTAAATTACCTTATGAACATGGGGATTCACAGGATACATGAGATCAAATACATTGTTCATACTTTAGAAATTTTTCGTGTCACATTCTTGTCAACTTTATCAAATTGAATGTTGAAATTTAAACATGACCTCATTAATCTAGGGATTGATATTTAAAAATAAACAATTACTGAAAACTCCACATCATAAATATGGTTAATAATACATCCTCTTCATAAGAGATAAAGGAATGTACAATGGTCGTGTAACTAGGTTCTCATGTTGGAGAGCATGGGCGGGAAATGGAAACATGGATACAGAAGAAAATTAAAAAAATAAAGTTCTGATGGAGAGTTATAGAGAAAATTTTCATAAGAGTATTATTGAATACAAAACCATAATATAGATGTGTGAATAAATTTCATTGATATCATAAAAAAATATGACAATAGGAAAACATTTTTCATTCACCACATTTTTTACCTATAGTTAAGGAATTCATTCAATCTATATAAATAAATATACATTTCTTACATCACAAGGAAAATAAAATATTAGAGTTGTTATTTGGGATATTTATATTTCTCTTATTATAATAGTTTTCTTGCATGAATTATTGATTAATTAATCTATAAAACCATATCAAAATATCCAATTAAACCATTTATTAAATGGTTCACTTTTAGAAAAGATTATTATCCAATAATTTTGAAGGAGGGTCACTAAACATCCAAAATAAACATATCAATTAGCATATAGTGGATTTTAATAATCACATACCAAATATGTAATTATTATAATAACATGAACTACCTTTAATCCTTATTGGAAACATGCATTATTACTTTTTTTCCTTCTCTAAGACATAAGTTATTCTATATATTAATTAAATCAAAAAGAGTTGTATACTCAATAAATGATAGTACAGACCACATGATAACATGTCATTATTTAGATCTGATGTATTCATCACTTAAACAATTTAATTATTTATTAATTATTATCATACCATCAGGAACATATTATGTGCTTTCTTTCCCACAATAACATGCTTTACAAAAATATTAACTTTCTACTGAATATATTTTCTTATTACCACTCAACATATAATCAAAAATATTTATTGAAAAATTACTAATGTACAATCATTACATATTTCATATTTCATATGATGAGAAATAATCAATTAAATACATTTAAAACATATTTTATAGGTTTAAATTTATAATTAGAATAATAATTACACTTAGATCATCTTAATAAAATATGCCTAAACCAGATCCCTTATAATTTTTTGGAGGTATATTCTCTTGATGTTTGGGGAATTAGTGTGAATTTTGTCCCATGTCCTTGTATATGTAACACTAAATTATATCCATTTTATTCTTCCCCTATCACTATTTTTCTTGGTGAACATTTTCTCCACATTTATAAAAGAACTCCCCATCATTTCATGAATTTAACATGGTTATTGTTTTTTCTGTTCTCACACAATAGAAATTCTCAAACTAATTCTTCTTATTTGATTCATTCAATTTTTCTTGGTGTAAAAAATACTTATTATTCTCTTTGTTTCTATTTAATATGTAGGATCATCAAAATTTATTATCCATTTTTATGGAACATAGAATAATATCTTCATGTGATGAAAAAAATTTGGAGACCTATTCACTTCAGAGATTTTTCTTAAGTACATAAAATAAGAGGCCATTCATGCAGTCTGTGTTGCGTATATAATTTTCATCACTCCTAGATAAACTTTTAATGGTGGAATCATAACAGGAAATAATCACTTCTTCCTTTTTCTTTAAGTTAAGAAACTTTCTCTTCATCTAAATTTTTTGATCAAGAGGGAATTAATTATAAATGAAAGTTTCCTTAAATGTTCTCCATTCAAGGAGTTATATATCTTCTTCCTCTAAAGTATTCTATATCAAGGACCACCGATGATCAACATCACCTTGGAGAAAATACATTGAATTTTTAACCCTTTAATTTTCCCCACATCTAAAATTCCATGAAAATGTTCTATAAATAATTAGTCCATTGCTCATCCACCATTGGATCAGTAATCCCACTTAATGATGGGGCCTTTTTCACATGAAGTGATCCAATATAGGATATTCACTCCCTATATTTGGTGGCTCCATACTTTAAATATTATCATTCATTACCTGATTAAGATACCCAAATATATCCATACCTTTCAGAGTTCTAATATTAGCTATATTGACTTTCTTAATAGGGAAAGATCAAAATTGGCTATGACTATTGATAAAATTCTTCATTCCGGGTTCCATTTCTAAAAAAGGGCATCTAATGGATTAGAGAATAAAATTATGATCATTGTATAAATATAAATATTTTATTGAAAATGAAATAAATTTACCATAAATCACAGATTCATAAACATTGGTTTCTTGGGGGACATAATTACTTTTAACTCCATGATAATGTTTTTAATGAAAATTTTTACATATCCTAAGTGTATCTTTTGAGAGTGTCAAATGAGACTCATTGTATGTAACTTTTTTGTGTACCATGTTACGTAAAGTTAGGCCCATCACAATTTTTCAAAGTTGTTACTATTAGGTACCACTATGCTAAAATCACATCCACTTGTAGTATCTAGATAGGGATTTATTTCTAATATTACCCACATAATCTCTACCTTACCAAAATTCAAGGATGTTATTATATACTTAATCTCAATGTCAATATTAGGGTTGTAATTTCTATTCTATGTTTTCTAAATATAGTTTCCATGGTTGTTTCTAATCTTCCTTTGATAAAAACTATAAAACAATGACCCAAAATGCCCAGATCTAGTGCATTATCTTATTATATTAGCATGATTAGAAGGATTCATAACTCAAAGGACTGACCAGTTTAGTAGTCTTGGAAATCCATATTACATAAAAAATACCCACAATACATTGGAAAAAATAAATAAAACATGATACATAATAATATGAAATAAAAAGAATCCTATAAATATGATTCAATGTTTTCCTATTCATAATAAAGTGAAAGGAACCATAATAAGGATGATCTCAAATACTCATTAAGGGTAAGTAAAGTAGAATCAATAATGAATCAATATGAATAAATTAACTTCACAAGGTAAATAAATGATAACACATGCCATTAAAATAAATTGATTACAAAAATTCAATATGTAATGGTAAGAAACTAAAATACATTCATTATAGTCAATAAAATGTAAATAAACTTTATCCATATAGATGTTGACATAAAATCTCTTGGATATATAATAAATGAATTTATATGAGGGAAATGATGAATTATTTGACGTCATGTATTTTCCACATGAACCACTACCATAAAGACATTTCATAAGTCATTTTATCATATTGGGTAAGAAACCATCTAATTTAGCTAACTATTTTGACTCATGATACTACTGATGTATTGAGGGATTTTCAATAACCGGGCCCCACCCATATCATACTTTTCATAATCATTCCCTATATAGAATAATCAATTTGAATAATAAATAATATTCATTATCAAAAATCTTTATTGAATTAATGATATAGATGTAAGAATAGTTCCCCAATTGAGGCTATGTAACTACAAGGTTTGTTAGTGTCAGTGAATTGAAAAACTATTGAAATATCATTAAAACATTCTTGAGGTAAATTTAAATTAAACATTCCAATTTGTCACATACCACCTTGAATAATATAAATAATAATAACCATGAGGGAATAGTATTAAATGAAATATTTAAAATAATGATATAAATTAGATTCATGATATAAAATGTCAAAAGGTAGTATTACACCACATAAAAGTGAATTCTTGCATAATAACAAATAATTCTCAATAGAATGTAAATTGAGATGAAATTAATTTACCTTAACCTTTATTTTTTTGGTTGGTCTTTATGATCATGTATAGTGGTTTAAAATATGTTAATAACTTATACTATAACTGTAATAATTTATATAATATCATATGTTATCTTCTGGAAATATTTTATTACTTTTTTTAACACTCTGTCATCATTTTAACTATTTCGGGTGTTAATTGCCTCATTTTATCAAGAATATTTTATATTTTTGTTTTATGTTACTATTAAATATATAATGATTTATTCATATATATAATTTAAACATTTATTTTTTTTACATTCATTACCTATGTATTTATAATAGTTTGTAATATATTTAGATAAGAAATTAAGTGCACCGGTAATGGAGATGGTAGGTCATACATACACATGAATGCTACTTTCAATTCATAGTTGTATTGAAAACACTGAAAACTAAATGATACATATGTATATTAAAATTATATCATCATATCTATGTTATATATGTTACATTGGTTTATTAAAACCATTCATTATACATTCCATTTATAGAGTGAACGAGTCACATAACTTTGAGGAGACGGTCGTCCACACATCCACAAAAGTTGTTATCATTGTTAGAAAAAATGGAATGTATAAGGATATGTGTTATAAAATAATTAAAAAATTTAATTACATGTTAAATGTAATATATAAAATATATAAATATAGTTTCCATCATAATTACCGCTATGAGAGGTAGTAAAGGAATGACAAACAGTCATCGTTCCATGAGGTGACAATTCACTGCTATCATAAACAATATGTTCATTTAAAATTAGATGATAGTGTGTGTATGTTTAGGATGAAACTATAACATAAAAAACCATAGTATATTTTGGGTACTATTTTTTTATATAATCATGTAACAATAATATTTCATAGAGTGGATGATGGAAATAAAACATAAAACAGATAAGAAGTTTTCTCAACTTATTCGGGAAACTCGTTTTGGTTTATACAAAAAGGATTTCTTGGATTTATTAATGAACAAATGTGGTATTTTAAGATTATTGGAGGGATTTTTAGGAACAATATTATATGATCTTGGTATATCAAAAGTGTCTTGATATATGTGAGGAAGTGGGAGGATATGAATACTTTTTATAGTGGGGGAGCAGTGAAACTATTGTAAATTTTGTGAAAGGGAATTCAATCGATGATTATTCAATTTAAAGTGGATCCCATAATGTAGTAAAGTATATAAAATGGATTATATGGTCTAAATAGGTCCATTAAATGGATCTTGGATAAGTTATAGGTCATTTGGGATATTAATATTATGGATTAGTCCCTTATTAAGCATAATTTTACCTTAATTGTTGTAAATAATTTAAATTAGTTTCACTAATATTTTTGGAAGAAATCTAATTTAAAATTATTATAAATTAGAAATTATTTTTATTTAAAATATGGAATCCATTTTTCTAAATTCCAAAAAAAAATTAGTGGAATAAATTAATTCAAATTTAATTTCGTTGATGGGATTACATCATTGGTTTTTAAAGTAAAAAACATCCAAAGTTTTTCTATTTTTATACCCAATTTCAATTTTAAATTGATTAAACGTCCCTATATTGGATTTATATATAATTATTTTATCTAATTAATGTTTTTAAAAAAGTATAATGTAATTTACCCTCATTAATAAATTATATTAAAAATCCGTTTTGAACTAAAATTAAGTATTTTTTTACTCATTAAAATATGAAACTTCATAGAAATATACAAAAAAATACCCTAAAATTATTATTATGTCTATATTTCAAATTTTAAGTCTATTTTGACATATATAATCAAATGAAGATCTAAAACATTGTTTTAATATAGGTTTTCTTGGAAAAGTTCGTAACAATTTCAAAATAAAAATATAATATTTTGTACATAAACCTGGGATTATATTTAACATTATCCTATAAAATATATTGGATGAATATAAAAAATAAATGATTGAATGTATAATATATATATATATCACATTAATATCACTCACTAATTGTAATAAATTTAATTTATTTTTGCAAAACATCTTTGTGAGCATAAAAATAATAATATTTTCCTTTCTATTCAATCGATTTTTATATTCATTTCTACATAATTTATAAACAATGAAATCATCAAGTATTTTTGTAAACCATATATTTTTCAAATTTAGTTAACCCTTTTCAAAACTAATAATTTAACTATTATGTTATATCTTATCATATTAAAAATATTTTAACAATATATCATTATTCAGTAAAATTCAATCTTGCATGTAACACAATCCATTTAATGAAACTCACTATTCAGTATAATGAAAGATAAATTAGTATCATGATCATTTTTTGATATATCATATATAAAATTTATTAAAAATAGTAAATATATTTTAAAGTATATTGATATCATATCCCCTTATAGATGAGGAGATGTGTGTGATGGATTATATCAAATTCAATGTTCTAACTTTTGAATTTATGGATGTTATATTTTAAAATTGATTACTAGTTTTAAAACATGATGCCTAGTTAGCATGTTATCAATGACTTTTTAAAATTTCATACCCCATAAATTGAACTCCAATAATATCACGGTCTTAATGGATTTGAGAGTGATGTGTTTTTTAAAATTCTTACATTTAATAGAAAAGATATCATATTGGTCAGTGTATATAGGGGGAATGAGATTTGGTGTAATTAAATGTATATTTTATTTGTAATTTTATAACTTTTTTCAATCCTCCAGTCGCTATGATCATACGGATCCTATAAACATTATTCATGGATTGGTAAATAGTTACAATCTAGTTAAAATGAGATTGATTTGATCACCCATGAATAAGATATTAATTAGCCTTAAAGGAGTTCCAACAGTGAGGCTAGGATAGAGTGGTTTATAGGTTATTATTTTAGGATGCATTGACAGGATGATAGATTTTTCCACAAGAGTAAATCTTTTATCAACTCACGGGATGTTTGGGATGTGCTTTGGGCTCATCAATTCAGTTTTATTGAAAAAATGTGGAGAGGGAGAACCTTATGGGCGTTTATTATGCCAAATAGAAGTTTAAGAATTTCATATTTTCTAAGAACAATGTCATTCAAATCATTTTTCCACACAATTTATAAAATCTTGAGAACCTCACTACATACCCTTAGGGAAAAGCATTGTTTGGCCATGTTTATTGAAATAAAATGTTCTAGCCATCATTAGAGACAAGGAGAGAGTTTCATGGTTAATCCACATGGAATGAAACACTATGTTCCAATTGTACAACTATACAAGTGTATTGAAGGAGAGAATCATTGTTTCATAGGTCATGTGACCAAACCATGTATATCATTATGCTCATTAACAATATAAAATTCCAAAAAAACCTTGGTAAAAATAATCCAAAGGGTGGTATCATTATCCGCATTTCTGTGACTCCACTCTAGGGAGGATCCCTATTCATGATCCTGTAGTTTCCGGGCGTAGCAGAAGCGCATTGGTGGGTTTTCCCCACTTTAATTTTAACGTTAAACAACGCTCAATCCGAGATCCATCATGATGTAAAACACCAAATATTCAGAATAGAACAAGGAACGTAAAAAATAAGAGGGAATCCTGGAACCATAGAGATTGGATCATCATATGTTGGTTATAATTAATTTAATTACTTTATAAGAATTACCTTGGTGGAATTCTTATTTCGTTGATGTCTCCAGTCATGATCATGTGATCCATCTTTGTATTGTAGAATCCAAGTATAGGATTCCTCTATAGGTGATCCACACGTGTGTCACGTATCTCCGGACATCGCCGAAGGGATCTCTGGGTGCTTGGGCGGAAGAACCTTCATGTGTGATGTCCTCCTTCGATCGCCTTGGTCTCTCGGTCTTGAGAGCGTTCTTGGAGGAATGAGTTCTTTCGGCCTTGAAAGAATTCTCCAGAATTGTTGTGCAGAACGATTTATTGGAAAAGTATTAGGGTTGTGAGGATATTTAAAATCGGGATTGAGGTGATATAATTATGACAATAAATAAATGCTTTATGCTTTATATTTATTTCATTAACTCTTATTGAAACCCCCATGTCGAATTATTAATTCCTTGACATGCGCCCACACTGATTATAATTTATATCATTTAATAAAACAATATTGTATAATCAAAATTCTGAATGGAAAACTACACAGAGTGTAATCATTAATACATGGTGTGTACTCGTTTTCCATAAAACTACACTGCATGTATATTTAATATACACGACGTGTACTTTTATTTTCCATTTTTCTCTATCTCATCCTCCACATTTATTAGACCTTGAGTAATGGATATTTATTCCTTAAATAAATGTAACTGCATTACTCACTAATAAAAATATATTATTTCACCCACAAAATATTCTCTCAAATAACTAGTGTCGAAATAAATGCGATCAGGCATCCTTAAATAATAATTAAACTATAGTCGGTAATAATCATTATTTAACTTGTTAAATTAATATTTAACTGAGATACATGGACACACTTAGTGTGTGACCCTCTAGGCCTCTTTCTCAGTGGCATTAGGCATAGCTTTCCTAAAGTCAAAGGTTAGCATCTAGCAATATTCCATGGAACCCATAGAGAAAGAAGTTAATGCTGCAATGATGTGTCACCTCCTACGAACATTTACTGTGTAATATAATCCCTTTGTCACGATATCTCATATCAAGTGGGTTGCATGCTAGTAACATCAACCCATGTGCTCGATTATTCTTTCTTTGACTTTCCGGAATTGAACTCACCCATATCTTACCATGGCCATGGATTTATTTAGGCTATATCAATTCCATCAAAGGGCCTGATATATCTACTTCTGTTATGGAACAAAAGGGAAAAATCCTTTCTCGAATTATCTATTATTGCAGTATTACTCGTAACGCACCCAACGTATCCTACCTCACTGTGAACAGTGTGTCATCACATTTTTCATTAATACATCTAAGTGAACGAGTTGTAATACCCATTAATAATAAACTTAATGTCTAAGGAACAATACACACATCTGTAGATAGGAACATCCAATGACACTATGAAATGTGGATTTCCTATTGGTGGGTCTCGTTCTCATTATATCCTCCTGGATATTACCAAGGGAACACACCATGAGAAGGTGCCTTAAAGTTTTATGAGTCGTCACCCCTAATGTCCTGTATTATTTATGTACCTTAAATAACATCATCCAACCATATAACATATATTCAAGAATAGTGTTATGGCACTTTCGGGTTCTCATCGTAGTAGGGATCCGCTATGACCTTTTAATGCAACAACTATCCTTAGGACATTATCACATGAATTGTTACGCAGAAGAATACTCAAGATGTGATAAGTCTTTTATTAATGAATAAAGTACAAAGTAGTGGGTTCTAAGCCACCAACTCCAACAGACTCCCACTTGGACTAGAGAAAACTGCTAACAACCTTTAACCTGTCATCTCTCACATGATATTCAAGCTTCTACTGAGATAGGCCTTTATTCATGGGGTCTGCCACATTCTCTTCCATGGACACTCTCCTCACTGAAACATTACCCCATTGATAGAAATACCTCAAGAGGTGATACTTTCGGATTATATGCTTTGTCTGTTGATGTTACCTTGGTTCTTTCGCAAGAGCCACCGATGCAGTATTATTACAATACAATGTAATGGGATCTTTACTACTAAGCACCACATCAAGTTCCTGGACAAATTTCCAAATCCAGACGGCTTCCTTGTCTACATCCGAAGCCACTATATATTTGTACTTCTCTGTATAATCGGCGACAACTGGCGGCTTTGAACTCTTCCAGCTCACAGCTCCTCAATTGAGACAAAAAATATATCCAGATTGTGACTTCAGATCATTATGATCTGTCTGAAAACCAGTATTAGCATACCCTCTGATGAAAAGCTCCTCGTCTCGTCCATACACCAGGAACATATCCTTAGTTCTTCTCAGATACTTAAGGATATTCTTAACAGCATTCCAATGTTTTTCTCCAGGATCTGCTTGATATATGCCTACCATGATCAGTGCATAGGCAACATCAAGACTAGTACATAACATGGCATACATGATGGATCCTATAGCTGAAGCGTATAGGATCTTACTCATTCTATCTTTCTCTTGTTGTGTCTGAGGAGACATTTTTGTAGAAATTTGTAGGCCATGTGACACTGGAACCAATCCCCTCTTGGATGGTTCCATACTAAATCTCTTTAGTATCTAGTCAATGTATGTACTGTGACTTAGTCCAAGTAGCCTCTTGGATCTATCACGAATGATCTTGATCCCTAGAATGTAGGATGCTTCAACCAAGTCCTTCATGGAGAAACACTTGTTCAACCAGTCCTTAACTGACTATAAGACTGGTACATAGTTTCCAATAAGAAATATGTCATCAACATATATTACTAGGATAACGATCACATTCCCATTAAACCTCTTATAAACACATGGCTCACATTCATTCTTAATGAACCCAAATTCCTTTATGGATTCATCAAATTGAATGTTCCATGACAAGGATTCTTTCTTTAATCCATAAATGGATTTCTGCAACTTGAAAACCCGTTTGGATTCACTTGGTGTCACAAACCCTTCTGGTTGTGTCATATATACATCTTCCTAAAGATTCCCATTAAGGAATGCTGTCTTGAAATCCATCTTCCAAATCTCGTAGTCATGGTAAGCTACTATGGCAAGTATGATTCTTATGGATCTAAACATGCAAACTGGCAAGAATGTTTCATCATAGTCAATTCCTTGATGTTGTCTGAACCTTTCTCCAGTAGCCTTGCTTTATAGGTGCTAACATGACCTTCCATGTCCAGCTTTCTCTTGAATAACCATTTTCATCCAACATGATTTACATCTACGGGCTCATCGGCCAAAACCCATACTTGGTTATGATACGTGGAATCCATCTCAGAATTCATAGCTTCTAGCCATCTTGCAACTTCTGATCTTTCTACTGCTTCCTTGTAAGAGAGAGGTTCATCAATGTCCAACAATAATGATTCACCATCCTCGATGACTAGGAAACCAAATCTCTCTGGTTCCTTTACCTCTCTTGAGCTCCTACGTAGTACTTTTGTTTCCGGAACCTCTTCCATGGGGACCTGTGGAACTTATTCTTGTACCAACTCATGTGTATCTAGAGCATCAACTTCGTCGAAGTCAATCTTTCTCCCACTATCCTTTTTAAGGATATGCTCCCACTCAAGAAAGACGGCATGTCTAGAGACAGTCACATTATTTTCTGTAGGGTTATATAGGTAATATCTTTTCATTTCCTTGGAATATCCAAAAAAGATACTCCTTATGCCCCAGGGTGCTAGTTTGTTGCCTGAGGAGGCCTTAAAAAACACCTCACATCCCCATAAACGTTTCTGTGAAAAAATGGGTTTCTTTCCATTCTATAGCTCGGAGGGAATTCCATTTTCCACCTTAGTTGGTACTCAGTTTAATGTGTATGATACAGTTTGTAATGCATATCCCCAAAAGGATAATGGAATATCTGCATGAATCATTATCGACCTCACCATGTCCAACAAGGTGCGATTCCTCTTTTCACTAACACCATTCCATTGTGGTTTATAAGGAGTGAGAAGAGATAGAATCCCAGACTCCCATAGAAGATCGATGAACTCATGGTTCAGATATTCTCCACCTCGATCCGATTGAAGTTTCTTTACCTTTTTACCAAGATGATTTTCTATTTCATTATTGAATTCCTTAAATTTCTCTATGGCCTCTTACTTATACCTCATTAAGTAGACATAGCCATATCTACTCAAACCATTAGTAAAAGTAATGAAGTAAAAATATCCACCTCTAGCTTCTAATAGAAATGGTCCACACACATCAGTGTGTACCAATCCAAGAAGTTCTGTGGCCCTTTCACCCTGTCCACCAAAAGGCGACTTGGTCATTTTTCCTTGTAAACAAGCGTGATATCTATCAAGTGGTTTTAACTCAGTAGAGTCTAAATATCCATCTTGGAAGAGCTTTTTCAAGCACTTCTCGTTCACATGACCGAGACGGTGATGCCACAACTGGGTGATATATGAGTCATGTGAGTTTGTTTCGTTATCGATTGCCAACACATGGTTTTCATAATTAAATACATACAAACCATTATTTAAATGTTCCATACCATAACATACATGGTTATTTTAAAAAAGACAACCCTTATTTCCAAATTTGAAAACAAATCCATCCATATCCAAACAAGATACTAAAATTATGTTCTTGGTAA
The DNA here is from genome assembly GCA_963277665.1 of Viscum album. Classification (NCBI taxonomy): domain Eukaryota; kingdom Viridiplantae; phylum Streptophyta; class Magnoliopsida; order Santalales; family Viscaceae; genus Viscum; species Viscum album. The sequence continues at coordinate 562,488,742 of OY728131.1, forward strand.
CACTAGGAACATAATAAGAGTTTTGTAAAACCAGAATCATCCCAGTCGGCAGTGAGAGGTGGTAATCGCCAATAGCCAACGCTGCCAGCCTTTCACCATTGGCAACTCGAAGATCCACCTCTCCTTTGACAATCTTTCTAAATCTACTTGGCTCCTGCATTTGAATACAAATATGAGCCCCACAAGCTGTATCCAATACCCAATCCGTAGAAATAGAAAGATTACACTCGATAACGAACACATCTTTAGAGTCCCCACGGTTCTGGGTGCAGTTCCTCTTCCAGTGGCCCTACTTTCCACATGAAAAACACACCTCCTCCCATTCCTTACCCTGCCTCTGGATCTTCCCCTTATTGGAGGGATGATGCTCAGGGGCTTCAAACCATTCATAAGTCTTTGGCCCCTTTTCCTTGTCCTTCCTTTTCTTGTTCACCATAAGGACTACGGGTGTGTCACACACCATGTCCTTGTCTACCTGGCGAATCATGGTCAGATGCTCTGATAGACTCTTGTCATTGCCTCTCATGTTATAATTGACAATGAAGCTAGAGAAGGTCTTGGGGAGATATGATAGGATCAGATCTGTACGCAACTCATCCGGGAATTTAATCACTAAGATGTCCAGGAATTCAATGTATCCAATAAGATTGACTACATGAGGCCCAGATGACACAGACTCTCCAAGATTAGTTGTACACAAAGCATTGCAGATCTCATACCTCTCTTGTCTCACCTTCTCTTGGTAGATATCCTTAAGGTGAGACATCATGCTATATGCGTCCATGTTTTCATGTTGCTTCAAGAGCTCATTAGACATGGTCGATAGCTTGAAACACTGGACATCTGTGGAATCATCCATGTGTTTCATATAGAGAGATAATTTCTCATCAGTTGCCTCTTTCCCAGGTGCAACTGGAATAGGATCTTCTAGCACATACAGTTTCGTTTCTTGGTGAAGGATGACGCGTAAACGCCTCTGCCACTCTTGGAAATTGGTGCCGGTGAGAAGGTTTTCCTTCACGATTATGGTTTGCAATGATATGTTTGAAGTCATTTTCTTTTCGTTTCTACAAATTAATATGAGCAAAGGTTTAGTACTTTATTACAAAACTGAGACAAATAAATAAATTAATACTTATTAGTCTCCCACTATTTTATCAAAATCCAATAGCCCTCACCATTGTCTTTGAAATATTCTATTGCATGAATATTCTAGTGGCAAGGATCCATATTTCCCTTCTCATTACCCCAACTAGGGTTAGTCAAGAAAATTAAATGGTTTTAGGTAGGAATTCCAAATGCCAACTGCATTAACCCGTAGCTCCTTGATCCGCTGAGTGGACTCCCCAATCCTAAAATCCTTTTATTTTGGATTTCCCCAACCTTTGCCTCTTGCTCACACCAAGTCATACTGTGGCAGTCAACCCTTGATGCAAATAAAAGTCAAGTAAACCCAAAACCTTTAATTATAATTCCCTAATAATTGAAATACCCCATCTAGGGTTGGTCAAGCACTTTGAACTATGGTTCGATTCTTACAAAGATTATGGAAGGCTATACCAACAAAATATTTCTTTTGAGGGATTTTATCCTTATACGTAAATTTCCATTTTATTATCTTTTATTACATGCTTTTTAATATTAAGTTGGATATACTTAAGTGATTAACCATGTCTAAGATAATATTTACGTATAATACGGTTTTATTCTAGTTTCATCTTGAAAGCTTGTTTAATTCATTAATTGTGTGATCGTGGAAACACACCCACAATAAATAAAACATGGAACTGAAAAAAATAAAATAAATTGTATGATCATGAGATTTTTCTATTGGTTAGTTTATTTAGCTGTTGATAAACTAACCCATGACTCAGGGGAGAAACACCTTGAACCTTTTGGGTTCGTGTTTACAACTTTCCACCTGTCCACATTTGTATCTCCTTAGATTTGTTTCACCTTGGCTCATGACTTGAGCCGCCTCCACTAGCTTGGGAGATCCATCCATTACATATGCATTTATATCACAAGCAGGTGAGGGGTAAAAATGGGTTTTTACATAAAATAATCCTTGGGCATGTAGGAACTACATATTAATGAGGAGATGGCTCGCAGGCCAACAAATTTAATTTAAATAAATTAATTAAAATAAACCATTCACATACAAAGGTCTTGGTCTAGCTCATGATCATCCATACATGCAACGATATTTACGCATAAATAAAACTAGCATTCAATTCTTTAATCGTTCTTGTTTAAGATAAATCACACTCAAATCAATTAATTGTCTTTAATTAATCAATCCTTTTATCTTAAACCCTTTTCTAAACTTCCTTGAGATTCTCATCCTGTATAATTTTAAAAAAATAAATTCATTTAAAATTATCCTTCTACGTAGCTTTTACCTAGGAGGAAACCCGGTGAATTCCCATTCATTACACAGATGTTAAATTAAACCCATATATATAAAACAACTACCACATGTTGTGAATTAGATTTACACCTTTACCATGGTACACGTATCAAGCGTTTGTATAATATAATAATAAATTTTAATAAATCTGCATAATTTGGGTGAGTACACAGCGTGTAGTTCCGACTACATGATGTGTACTTTTTTTTCACCTTCCATCCGAAGTAAACGCCTGGGGACATGGCGTGTTAATGTACTTTGGAAATTTTTGGAGTACACGGCATGTACAGTGGGACACACACCATATACTTTCCACATTACACAGTTTCTAGCCGAGCAAGCCGTCTACATGGTACACGGTCCAACACTAACCCAAAGGGAGTACATGTCGTGTTCAGTTGGACCACACAGCATGTAATTCGGAAATCGTGTGGCACTTGTTCTTGGTCAACACACAGCATCATAAACGATATAGGTATACTCCAATACACGGCCTAATTTGGCAGATCAGTCAATGCATTGAACCTAGACTACACTGTGTGTACTTCCGAATACACGTCGTGTATTCTGGTGTTGTACGTCCAGAAACGTTTGGCTCCTCCGGATAAGTTCCTCTATTTTATTTTAATCAAAATTAAAATAAAAATACATTTCTGTGAGGTTAACGAGAAAAGAGGGAGGAGGAATAGATCTCGAGATTCTTATTTCTAGAACGATTAAACTTGAATTGAAACAACTAAATTATTAAATGCATAAAACTTCAATGAGAATCTAAATAATTATAATCAATGATATGACCCCTTTGATACCACTTGTAGTGTCCAGGCACTGCGAAAGCTCATTGGTGGGTATGGCCCACTTTAATTTTAACGTTAAACAAAGTTCAATCCGATATCCTTCATGATGTAAAACGCCGAATCAACGGAATAGAACGAGGAATGAAAGACTTAAGAGGGAATCCCAGAATCATAGATATAGGATCATCATATGTTGGTTATAATTAATTTAATTAATTCACAAGAATTACCTTGGTGAAATTCTTCCTTCATTGATGTCTCCGATCACAATCTTGTGATCCATAGTTGCGTCATAGAATCTAGGTGTAGGATTCCTCTAGCGGTGATCCACATGTGTGCCGCGTATCTCTGGACGTTGCCAAAGGGATCTCTGGGTGATAGCATGGAAGAACCTTCACTTGCAATGTCTGCCTTTGATCGCCTTGGTATCTCGATATTGAGAGCGTTCTTGGAGGAATGAGTTCTTTCGGCCTTTAAATAATTCTCCAGAACTGTTGTGCCCAACGATTGATTGGAAAAGTATTGGGGTTTTGAGGAAATTTATAACCAGGTTTGAGGTGATAGAGGTATGACAATAAATAAATGTGTTATGCGTTATATTTATTTCATTAACTCTTATTGAAACCCCCATGTCAAATTATTAATTCCTTGACATGCGCCCACGCTGATTATAATTAATATCATTTAAT